>JAJHPF010000004.1:10136744-11379244 GCA_024447775.1 Carex cristatella | reverse complement strand
TTCTTCTCTTTCCAAATTTTGTTTGATAATTAATTATCTCTCAATAAATTCTAAAGGGAGTTTCATGTATACTCTTAAAAAACTAAAAAATTACGTATTTTCCATCTATATTTCATAATATCATATTTATTCTTTTAAATTTTAAAGATTTGCGAATTTATCCAATTTATTGTTGTTTCTATTAAAACTCATTTTAAATTTATAGAGTACACATTTTACTCTTTGTTAAATAAAATTAAAATATGTATTATGTGTAGGAAAATTGTTCAGCCTTCTAATTGGTCGATTTATGAGGACAAATAGTTCATTTCTCTACTTGTGATGCATGCACAGTGCGAATTAGGTATACGCTTGGCTGTGTGTCTTTTTTTTTTTTTTTTTTTTGAAAACTTGGTAGTGGTTACCAAGATTGTATTTAGATGTGATTAGGAAAATATGTTGTTGGTTGTGTGTCACATGTAAGATAAAGAACCATTTGCTCTCACAAATCTGCCAATTAGAAGACTAAACATTTATCTTAAGTATACTATATTTTTTTTTAAAATTAAGGGTAAAATAGGTACTTTATAAATTTAAGATTATTTTTAATAGAAAAGATAATTAATTGGATAAATTTGTGAGTTTTCAAAATTTAAAAAGATAAAGATGATACTATGAATTTTAATGGAAGAAATACGTTAATTTCGGAGTTTTTGAAGTACGTACATGAATTTTTTGACTAAATTTTATGGATTTTAACACTTTTAGTTTACATCATTGTAATTACTCCACATTTTTAATATCCGAATTACAATTATTGCCTCGACATTTACAATTACCATACAAATAAAATGAAAATGATCTTAGCACTAAACATTTTGATTTGAAATGACTTGTATATATTAGTAGCATTGCGATAACTTTTCTTCTGAAGCAATCAAACAATTTTTCCTAACAACTAAATTTTCATTCCTCAAAAGTATACAATTCAAAAGGAAGAAACAAATTATGGGGGGTTGATACCATCCAAATATCGAATACAAATAATACCAATATGAAGACAAGAGCTGTTTTGACTTTTGACAAAGTACAATTTTTCTCCTAGGACAAAAACCAAACATGCCTGATTTTGTTTTGTATCTCAAGTAACTTTGGCCACAAACCAGAAGTAGTTTTGAGTTAAAAGGCAAACAAAAGCAACGCTTGCTCCAGCTGTGGTTGCATCTACCTCGCAAGTTCTAGACAACTGTACATTGTCCCTCCAGTATGACACCACTGGAGGTATCATGTTCAGGTCTGTAACAGCTAATTTATATTTACACCAACAAAAGTACACAGATGCCATACAGAGAGTTGTACTTTCTACCTTAAAATTTACTTCTTATTTACTCAGAAGTTACGCTAAAAGAAGTTGCGTATCCTTTTCAAATTTTAAAAATTAACAGTTCATCTACCATTCTAACAGTCTAAATGTGAAAAAAGACTATTTATTAACCACTAACGGTCAATTTTCCACGTGAGATTTCAGGCTAGAGAGCAAGTTTTTATTATACATTTAATTATATGAATATTATTTTTACAATGTGCTTACCATAAATAATTCAAATGATCCTTGTGTTTAGCAAGTAAAGTTAAAACAAAATAAATGTTAAATCACTTTTGGTAAATAAATTGATATTAAATAAAAAAAAAACTAAATTGTCTTCATGTATTACGTTAGTATTGAAGAAACTAGATTAACATCACTGATGAACTGATCTTACCAATATTCAAATTCGACTTCATAAGTAATAATGCAATAAAAGTTTGTGATTTTGATCCTATGTGCCAAGAAATGCTCTCAAAGAGGAGATAATTTTATGTATGGACTTCATCAAGCCGGAGTCAAAAAGTATATTTGGAGCGAGAGAAAAAATATTATTATTTTTATTATGGAACATAATTTTTATAAAAACTTTTTTTTTTTTGCAAATATTTGTTTTTTCAAACAGTCATATATTCATAATAAATTTGAGAAATAATGTTGAGTGGTCAAATTTAGGTTGGATGTCACTCGAATCATTTGTCTCAAATCTCAAATTGACCCATCTTTTTAAAAATTATCGTACAATTATTAAAACAGTTTGAAATTATTGTCTATCTAAATCAGGTATGTACTTCAACAGACTTCCTATTTATGAATTATGAGCTATTAATTGGATTTTAATAAAGCTTAATATATTGCACAATTCATTATTGTTTGAGTTAAAGATGGGTAGGTTAATTGTGAATTTATACAACATTTCATAGGAATTTAAAGTTTGGTTAACCCTTCAAGTGGCCAAAAGAAAAGATCATTGCCTTATATATGGAGCATTTATTGATCTCTCCATGTGCACAAGGCAACAAAATTGCAAACTATTAATATTGAATTAATTTAGATAATTATAGACTTGGAATGGTTCACTGATAAGGGATACACCTAACCGATTATTTCTCTGCTGTCATTATTTTAAAAATATTAATTAGTTCTGACTGTTACCACTTGTTTTATCACTATCAACAATATTTATTATTTTTAATACTTGTAGCTCTCTGTGAGGTGATATGTTACAATCCCCAACGGCTAGTATAACCAACATTTGAATAAACCATGTCAAACAGATTTGAAAAGAGTACTTAGAATAGTTACATATATCAACACCTTAAAAAGGACTAAAATGAAAGTGAAAAAAAAAATACACGGGCGGTATAACTAAAAAATGATAAATTTGGGGTTTAACCAGTTAAACACTCCACTGGGGAATTTGTTCATAAAATTTGAAAAATGTAAGAGCCTAACATTTCCATTTTTCTTGAGGGCCAAAAACTTTTGCTTTAAAATAAAATTTGTACAAAATTAAAGTACATTTCATTTAAAAATTTTCAAGATCTAAAGGTACTTATTCGTAGCACAATCCAAAATAAAATAAAATAAACAAAAAATTAACAATTTTATTTATAATTATTACATATATACACTTTTAACTCACTTTATAAAATAAAGTATACTACAGTAATTTTTTCAGTCTCGTCTCCTCAATTACAATTTTCTAATTTCGCCTCTAACATTGGCATATTTTCCATTTTTTATCACACTAAATTACCATGTTTTTATTTTCAGTTAAGAAATATTTCAATGATTCAATTGGGGTACATGTGAAAAATTGCAAATTACACACGCTTTGATCCAACGGTTGTCTGTACTTGCGTCTTATTGTTGTATTGAGTCTTGAATTATAGCAATTTATGCGGATGTAACTAATTTTAGTATTATTATACTTGAGAGTTCAGATAATGTATTAAATTGTTTGAAATAATTAGATTAATAAAAAAATAGGGTTGGCGAAAGAAAGGCCAGCTTTGTAGCAACCACCGCTCGCCCAATTGCCAATTCATCAATGATTCCGTCTTTATTTAATCCTGCATTTTGTGCATTTAATCATCTCAATTTTATCATTATCTCTACGTTTTCTACTTTTATTTTAAGTAAACAAAAACAACGCCCGAATTTATTAGTCCAAAACCAATTATGTTCTCAAAAATTATAATTCATATTCACAATTCCAAAATAATTCGAAAATAATTTCAAATATAATAAATATAAGTCAAAGATAATTCTTTTTTTTTCTATAATTACTAAATAGTACATCTAACAATGATATTTGTATAAAATATATTTGACAGTCACTGTCAATATATATTTTTTAAAATATATTTGTATCAAAAAAAAAAAATGTTTTAAAACTTTTTTCTGAATAATGTGGGACAAATATCACGTTTCTGTTATAATTTGTCAAATTCAAAAATATTTTGGAAAGAAACTGAACAAGAATAATTATGCAACACGGCAATTGTTCAGAAGTAAATGGTAGAGGGTCCCAATGTCAGTAGCACACGCTTTACCCGTTAAAGATATTAACTCATTTGGTTCAACACGGAACTCAAAATCAAAGAAACAAACAAAGGAAGCCACCACCACCAACAGATCACGATCCTCTCCAGCGTTATATCAAGGGAAGCACGTTCCTCAGCGTGAAACTACATTCGATTTAGATACAACACGAATCACAGAGGAAGGCAATCGGGTGATTTTAGTTAAGTAAGTGTGCCTCGTTGTAGAGGATATATGGAAAATGGACACACTGATCGAGGCAACAAAAGAAATACCGTACAAAGGGAGTAAAGGACCGACACCTTCAGTGGAAAGTACCTGCAACAACAACGCTACGCGCCGAGTCCATGTAAAAGACAGATGCTACGATAGTACGATTCTAGCAAATGAAAATCGGTCAATTTGTTATCCACCTACTTTGTGACTCTTAAGTTTATCTTTTGGTCCTAATCTTCAGAGGAAACTAAAATATACAGTATTCAATATAGTTTTTGAAAATAAATGAAAATATTTTACCTTAATATACTGGCACAAATTTAGATTTATTGAATGATTCAATTTGTAAGTCTGACCACATGAATATTTAAAAAATTCGAGTCTGTTATTGAATATGTGGCGCTACATAATTAATTGTATTTTATAAACACACACACACGCACTGCATAAGCGGTATGTGCATTGTATTTTAATAACATTAATGATAAGTTGAATATTGAATGTTGGATAAGTGTATAACATAGCTTGTGTAATAAGGGTCGATAACGACTAAATCATATCACAATAGTTTATTTTATTTTATTTTATTTTAACCACATTGTATAGTTTGATAATTATATTTCTTCCACAATTGTGTTATGTGGTATGATAACAATGATGTTAATATCTTGATTTAATTCATTGTATTTTGTTGAAAGAGCTAATGTATTTTTTTTTTTTTTTTTACAGAGCTAATTTCTTCTTTTATATGAATAGCTTATATGCATCTTTTGGATTCCTTTTAGTTTTAAATCTATTCTTGCATTTCTTAGATTTTTCATAATTTAATAAAATTGATTTACTTTAACACTGTACGAGTGTACGTAGATCAAACAAAGCGTTTGATCCTGTATATTATCAGTATCTGGGACAGCATTTAATACAGCCATGTCACAAAGCGCGTAGTTATGATAATATAATATCACCTTTGGTTCCGATCGCACCCCTCTATATATACTCTTTCCATCACCACTCACACCTCCTCTCACTCTAAACCCTAACCCTAGATCTACTCTCACTCCACATAGTACTCTCTCTCTCTCTCTCTACATCAGAATCATAATCAGATCCAGACAGACAATGGCGCGCCTACACTTCCTCGCCGCGGCTCTCGCCGTTCTCTTCATCTCCGCCTCTGCTCAGGCCCCTGGGGCCGCTCCCGCCGCCGCTCCTACCACCGCCCCACCAACTCCCGCACCCGTGTCGCCTCCTCCTGCAACTCCACCAACTCCCGCTCCGGTGACACCTCCAACTCCCGCACCCATGTCACCTCCTCCGGCGACTCCACCACCGGCCGCAGTCCCTGCCCCTGCAACCACTCCCGCTGCCACTCCCGCTGCCACCCCCGCATCCACTCCTACTTCGACTCCTGAGGGCTCTCCAACGGCTTCTCCTCCTGCTCCTCCATCCGCCGGAACACCAACAGAGGCTCCTGGCACCACCCCTAGCGAATCGAGCGCCGCTGGATTCTCAGCCTCCTGGATCGCCTCTGCTGCGGTCGCTGCCGCTGTGGCCTATGCCTTTTAAGTCCGATGGATGTGGATCTGTTGAGATCTGTTCTTCGAGAGGGGGAGGGGTTTTAATTTTCGCACATATAATTAATGTTTGTTATTATCATTATTTGTTCTCTATCTGGAGATCATTTTTAGTTTGTGGATCGACATTTGCTGATTTCATTCTGATCTTTTTTATTTATTTTGTTTGAGACCTGTCAGAGAGAGAGATCGGGAGAGTTTAGTGGTTCCACTGTTTGTATTATTTCATTTTCTAGTGGATTCTTTCTGTAATTTCGTTTTGTCTTTTTCCTTTTTCTTAGTTAATTTCATTTCACATTAAATTTCTCTTACAATTACAAATACTGTTTGTAAATGTATTAATTGTTGCCAGATCTGGACTTAGATACTGAACAGCGAACACTGCCACCTTAGTTTTAGTTCAGTGATCACTGATCGGTGATCAAGTGTTAGTTTTTATTATTAAATGTTGTTAATCTAATTAATCAAGTAAATAATAAAAAAATATAATCTGATGGGTGGGGTGACGTCACCATAGCAGGAAGCCCAGCTGTAACGCAAACTGGGAAACGCTACCAGTGGGAAGCACGTGCATTGCATCAACAAATGGACGGTCGTGATGCTTTCAGATTTAGCGAGGATGAAAGGAATGATCCAGATGGTGAGATTGAGAGGGTACTTGGCTACTTGCTACTTGCTACTTGCTTTGTTTTTTTTCATAAAAAGAAAGGATTTAGGGGTTGAAAAACGAGACTGGAGTGATAGTCTGTGTGACCGCTATAGTAATAGTGTTAGTTTGGATCTAATTTAATTTTAATTTTGAGTTTATTCGGACGAATAATTCGGATTCGTGTTTGGTAGTTAGGTTTATTATTTATTAGACAAACCATAGAGCCATAGCATCGCCAGGCGCCAGCTAAGAGGATGCACTTTAAATATGTATTTTAGCGTGATTTGAAGTGTCTTGCTGTCAATTGCATGTGAGGTTAAAGTTTGGGATAGTGTTTTTGTGAACCCCACATCTAGAAAGTGACCTACTCTCTATTTTCTATTTCATTTTCCATCATTACTATTATAAAGTTGGTCCTATGTGAATGGCGTATAAAATCTCTTCTAACTTGTACCGTATTTTAACAAATCTATATTCTGTTCAAATATACTTGTCAATTTGTCATGAAGCAAATGAAAATTTAATAAATTTAAAAACAAAAAAGATGTGGATATGTATTAATTATACATTCACAGGAATAATAAGTAGGTTGTGAGTAGTTGGTTTCTTTTTATTTTTTTTTTTTTTTTATTTTTTACAATGCCTGTTGGCTGTTGGCTGTTGCTATCAGTGAAGGTCCACCGAATTGTTGTTGGGTTAAATTCTGAATAAATATGCAATTTTGCGTGGTTTGCATAATTGACCAAGTTTGAGATCTGATTTTTCATGTGAAAAGGGAGAGAATAAAAGATTATGAAATTGGCTGATTCCATGATTGAATAATTGGATTAGTGTTGAGCATGAGAGGAATAGTAACCTTCTACCTAACATGACCAAATCCTATATTCTCACCATCAAAATGGGTTGTAAATGGGTTGTACAGATTGTGACCTAATTTTAATCATGTTCTCAAACTTTCCATCCCATGTTTTTTTTTTCATGCAACGTGTCCTTATCTTGCTTGTCGGATAAATAGGGGTTAGTGATCAAATTTATTATGTAATTGCTATAATTTTGCTTCTTTAGCCTTAAATATGGTTACTATATGCAAATTTTGGCAAATAATATCAATAATAATATATGGGAATTCATTATAATTGAAAGATAAGAAAATATATTATATTTTTTATTTGACTTGATACTAAATGTCATCGAAAATTTAAAATTTTGTATGTAAAAACATCACTGTAAAGTAGATCGATTTTAATTGCGTGAATTCGTTGTTTAAAGACTAATTGATAGGTTTTTCAGTCGTTGACATTTTAAATGAAATGCCACCACTACTCTATAATTTATATACTGAAGAAAATGTTATCTACTTATAATTAATTTTGGTATCTCCAATCATTGTCATTAGAGACCCATGCCACAGTAAAGCTACAAAAAAAAAAAATGAAATATCTCAACAATATGATAAGAACAATTTCCTTGTACAAATATGAAATATGAAGCTACCAAACTATTCAAAAAATGGTAAGATAAATTTTCATACTACTCCAGATTCCAGAAGTGTGGCTATTATTGCCTATTGGCATTGGCGTGAGTTGAGAGGTCTAGTTCTACTTTGCTTGTGCTATGCAAATAGTGGTTTGCTCTCGGGACGGGACGGACGGAACGGGCAAAATCCGTGGTCGGGCACAGGCAAGTCGGGCACAGGTTGGTCGGGTAAAGCGGGTAACTCGGATGCGGGTAGAACGGGTTTTTTTTTTGAAACCTCACCCTTACCTGCCCTTTTACCCTTGCCTGCCTCAGGTGTGGGTAGAACGGGTCGGGAGTAGGGCGGGTCGGGGGTAGGACGGGTCGGGAGTCGAGCGGTCCGGGTCAAACCCGGACCCGGTTTTTTTTTTTTTCTTTTTGTTTTTCTTCCCTTTTTTTTAATCTTTTTTCGGTTTTCTTTGTACCCGGTTGTGGATGGGCATTTAAAAAAAATAGTTAATTTTAATCAATTAATTTAAATCAGTTACTTTCAATAATTTTTCTTATCAATATATCTTTTAGTGAGACTTCCTACTAAACCTAAAAAAAAAAGTGTATTCAGTCAGTATCTTGCACATGTTTGTGTCCGATGTGTGTAACTTGATTCCAAATGTGTCCATGCTACATAAAAGAAAAGTAAAGCTAATTTTATGTGTAAAATTAGGGTGCTTTAATTTCAACAAAATTTTGATGAACTGAAGTATCATATTAGTCTAAAATAATGAATTCTAACTTTTAAAACTAGTCTATAAATAAAAGCCTAACTTAGTGAAAATATATTATGTATCAGTTTACAAAGGCCTACACATCAAGAGAAATAACTAATGTTGTGCATGAGCATCTTTATCTCAAATTTTTAAAATAATTACAAACGTTAATATGTCAATTGTAATTTTAATTGTACAAATATAAACAATTACTAATTTTACAAGCTTGCTTATTGGCAATCTGTCTATATATCATATCACCTTGCAACTATAAAAAATGATAATTGTAGGAGCAAAAGATGATATCGCAAAATTACTGAACTCAACTTAAAACTATAAATGTTGTTGAAATAGAGATTGCATGAAATTAATTGAAATAATTGCTAAAATTGATAATATGACAAAAATAAGTCATATTTTGTAATTTCAAGAATGAATATGTTCTAACTAGCCAGTGAGGATTATTATTGAGCATTAGAAGAAAGGAAAAAAAAAATAACTACATTCCAAAATGTGTTCTATATAAAAGAAAAAGATCATTAAAAACACTAATGTATCTAATACAATGTCAATATATATTCTGTGTGTGTGTGTCAATGTCATCATTAATATTATTTTTCTGCTATAGAATTACTTCAACAAGTAAATTATGTCATTGAATAAATTGCAATTCTTATCAAGAATTCAAGTATTTATGAATGCATATATATATATATATATATATATAGTTATATACAGAACCTTAATTTTTTGCATTTAATAAATTGCAAGTCTCTCTGTTTTTGGACCAATTTATATTAATTCCCTGCATTGAAATGTTCTATACTTTTAAAACAATTGTGCATTGGTAACATTTTTTATTGCTGAGGTGTATATAATGACGATTTTAGGGGCATATTATCCAATGCAATTTACTATGACATAAATACATAATTAAGAGCTATAAAATACATTTAAGTTAGCTAATAAGGTAGATAAAACTGGAGGGGGTTGTGTGTGTGTGTGTGGGGGGGACGGGGGGGACGGTACAACCCGACGGCAATCCGGGCACGGGTGCAATTTTTTCCGGGCACAGAACGGGTAAACCGGGTTTTTTCTTCTTCTAAATTGCCGGTCCGTCCCACATTTTAACCCGTCCTGTCCTACCCATGATCCGTGCCAAACCCGGACACAGGACGGGACGGGCGGGCAGCGGGCGCGGACAACCCGGATCCGGGTCACGGGCACATGGGTAAAGAGCAAACCTCTATATGCAAATGGAAATCCATTGCTATCTTTTCTTGTGCTCCAATACTCCATAGTCCATATACATGAATATATATATTATATGTATGGACTATGGAGTATGGACCTACCAAATTTTCTCTTTTCTAGTGTTTTTTTCCTTTTCTGAAATTCAAAACATGACTTTTACCTTTACCAGTTATAGATTTGCAATTAAGATTCTTTATAGACTCCCTAAAAGTCTAAAGCATTAATTTGCCTAATAATGAAGTGCAAGTGCCGCATGTTATTACCAATTAAAAAGGCTATACATATGGAACCAATTTACCTGAAAATAAAGTTTGGTGTTGAAAAAAAATAAGCCCAGAACCTAATTTGGACTGGTGCGGTATGTTTTTTAACCAAACCAGTTGGGCTGTCTGCCAGATATATCTATCTATCTATCTGCATGGACCACATCCATTTAAAGTTTAAAGTTTAAACTATCTCTCAGCACACTTTCGTTCATTAAACATAACTTTTTATTTATAGAAACCTATTAAAAATAATATACGAAAATGGATGCATTTTTAATTTAGATTGATTAATTCGATCCTCTAATTTTAATTTTACCCCATCCTTAACTTGTTTTGGCAATTTTTGCCCCTCCCTGCCTTGGATAGATTTTATTTTCATTCCAAGGCCATAAATGTTATTTTTTCTTCTGTCTTCTTTTAATGTATTCATTTCCAACAAAAAGAATTGGTATCTATATGTTGGTATATTCGACATAGATAAATCAATCGAGATCAAAATTGTTTGAAGAATTTATACTTGATACATTGTTGTTAATAGCACTGTGGTACTTTGCAATCTTGTATTTCTTCCCCTCGTCCAATTAAATAATAAATAAAATCTAAGGAAAGAGTATAATTTTCAATAAGATAATTTGAGAGGTCATGGAATTGAGTTGTTTTATACATGAAGGCATGAAGGCACATATAATACCTTGACAACTTAACTTTGAAGATTGATTGATCTGCTGAGAAGTCAGAATGGCATAAGTTTCTAGTATGACCTATTTCTATTTGGGCTGGTTGTTTATATTCGGGCCCGGCCCATATTTCGATTCTTCGCTGCTCTGAGCGCTTGCTAGGCTACCCAACTATGGCCGCGATTACGGTGTTAATTGGGTCTGATTTATTTACTTTTCAATCGAACCGTTAAATGTCATAATAAATGGTTCGGATCCGTTCAACTATTGAATTACTTTGATTTTTTTTTTTTATATAATTAATTCAGTTTAGTTTTTCTTATTTCGGTTCAACTAAACAAATAGAAACTTACTTAATATTTATTTTAGTTATTTTTATTTTTTACATTTAGTTCGGTTTAATCTATTATTTAGTTTTGTGTCTCTACCGTATCTCTAATTTTAAAAAGATAATAATAAAAACAGTAATCTTGTTTCTTTTTCTTGTTCTTTCTGTCAAAATGGATGGACAAATATTGATGAAAAAGCTTATCCAAACTTTAAAGATAATTATTATGTATTGTTGATCTCTCCGGCCATAATTTCACAATCTACAAAAGCAGCTTTGCCCTGAAAATGGCGCTCTCTAGCCTCTCTTTGTCCTGAAAATTCGGCTTACCAATCACCCCTATTCTTACTTGTATCTTCAAAGAAAGACATAGTTGTGATAAATCACAAGCAAAATTGAATACTTGGGTTGCACCTGATCAGATTATCAAGATTTCGGCCATCCCCTAATCTTGGCCCATCTTGACCAATGGACTCCTCACGAAACGCGATTCGGCATATCTTACTTGATCTTCACCATTCGTTAGAGAGGCTATCCATCTACCTAACTCAATCCAACGGCCCCTCTCTTCCTCCACCGCCTTCATTGCTAATCCCATCAATTCCTCTTCCCCAGGCGGCGTCTGCTTATTCTTCTTCGCAATCGATTACTCCACAACTCAATCCGCTCCCAAATCGAGCACAATCGCATCATCCTCAGGGATTCTCTGTGCCACACGCCCGCCCTTCATTCACGGATGTCATCCGAGCTGATATACTGTCACAACCCGCTACAAGACACCCTACACACACTATCCATGGCAAACCCACCGAACCTCTTCGTCCTTTAGCGACAAAACCCCGGACAACCAAAAATCCAGTCGCAACCAAGCTGGCGACTCTGCGTTCCCGGTCTGAAAAGGGTCTTCAGGCATGCTACAAGTGTGGTGCATCAGATCACTCAACATCATCCTGCAGAAACCCGTTGATATGTTTTAAATGCAATAAAACGGGACACAGAGCTCTCCAATGTTCATCTTCCTTCACCAAGAATCAATCTTTATATCTCTCTAAACCCCCGACCACCACCTCAGTTCCACAATCTCAAACCCAGGTCAACCCATTGCCACCACCACCTTTCAACCCTAACAAACTACCTCAGACCACCATGTTCCCTAGGCCGATCCCTACACCATATCGTCTTCAAGAGGCGAACATCTTGCCTCCTATGCGCTTCTATGCTACTCCAGCGACCTCCCGCTTCCGCAACTCCTTCTCCCAAGGAGTAGTCCTTACTGATAGCTGCCGCCTTGGAGCTCAATACATCCAAGCTCACCTCACTCGTCTCTTCCCTACTCCAAGATGGACCTGGATCGCACGTGAACTCTCGAATCATCAGTTTCTTATAGCTTCACCAGATCAACAATGGCGCACTTCGGTGCTTCGAGAAAAGAAGCTGATATTGGGGGATATTTCTTTTCCAGCACATGCGTATGATTTCACGCGATTTAACAATGGTCGTGCTCTTCAACACTACTGGATTCAAGTGTTTGACTTCTCGCACGATCTTTGGAGAGAACCTGAACTTAGCCAGCTTGCTAGAGACTTGGGAGGAACTCTGCTTGACACCGATCCGAGATCTCTTGAGCATACAAATCTTTGCATCACCTGCATCAAAGTAGCAGTTCCTGATAAGGAGGTCATCCCAGCTTGCCGAAACCTGATCTTTGCTGATGAGAAGGGCAATCTGTCTTCCTACCTTATTCAAACTATTGTTGAGAATGAAGATACCTCTCTCCCATGGGGTTATCTAAGAAGCCATCTGTTCTCTTACTCAAGGAAAACATTAGTTCCTACTCGCTTACATTAGTTCCTACTCGCTTACCGGCTGCGCCTCCATTTGACCCCCTGGAACATACTACCAATGTGCTCATCTCTCAACCAGCTGCAACACTGGTTGTAGTAAATGTTCCTCCTGATCCAATTGTCCATTCCGCTTCACCCACAGCTCCAATTCCGCTTGTCGTTGTTACTCAGCCTTCTGAAGAAGATGTAGCAGAGCCAACTCCTCCAATTGACAGTACCTTAGCAACTGCAATTCAGGTAGTCCTGCCATCCTCTGCTCAACCAACTGAAGCTGGCCCTAGTACCCGTCCGGTAGGGAATAAGAAGGTCAGCCAATCGGACACTACTTCTGCTCTGGATTTGCCAATCTCCACAGCACCTCAAGCAAACACAGCTAATACAACCAATCAGGGGGCAGGCAAGAAAGGAGGAGGGCAAACAGGTTATATCACAGGTGCAATTGTCTCCTCCTTTCCCTATTTACATTTGTCTGATTCAAAATTAATTCAATTGTTTGATATTAGTGGTTTTTTTATTTGTTCCTCTGATGAGGAGAAGTTAGATGCGGTTCATAAATTACGATCCCTTTCTTATTCTAGATTCAATTCTTCATTCTCTGACATTCTCTCCATCCACCCCTATGTTCTAGCTACTAATCCTGTAGATTTATGACCCTATTTGTTTGATGACTCCTCAGATGACCAACAAGATTTAAATGATTAAGGTCCTCAGTTGGAATGCTAAGGGTCTAGGTTCACCTAACAAACGAAGAGCCCTTAAGGATTTTCTATCATACCATCATATAGATTTAGTAGGAATACAAGAGACTAAGAAGGAAAATTTTAATTCTAGAACTTTAAATGCCCTAAGCTCACATATTACACACTGGATTACCAAGAGTTCACTAGGTGCTTCAGGAGGAATTCTACTATGAATTAATGTTAATAAATTTGGGATTATCAACTCTTGGATTAGGAATTTCTCCATAACTGTCCACATCATAAATAAAACTAATAACTTTGAATGGCTTATCACTACAGTGTATGGGCCTGTCCTATCTAACCTACGTAGTGCATTCTTAGATGAATTAAGATCAATTCCCTCCTTAGGCCCAGCAGCTTGGCTATTATTTGGTGACTTTAATCTCATAAGAAATAGATCTGAAAAACAAGAGCCCTCATATAATCTTATCCTTAGTAATAGATTTAATGAACTGATTGCTGACCTAAATCTCATTGAAACTCCTCTTAGTGATAGGAAATTTATATGAGCTAGATCTTTATCTTCTTTATCTAAAGCTCTTTTAGATAGATTCTTCTATACATCTGATTGGCTCTCACATTATGCTAATTCAATTGTTACCTCATTATCTAGAGTCTACTCAGATCATAATCCTATCATACTCCATACTATCATACTCCATACTGATACTATATCTACATCTTCCAATAAAACCATTAGATTTAAAAAAAACATGGATTTCCCAAGAAGGTTTTAATGACTTAATAAATGTATGGTGGCCATCTTTCCCTTTGGACTCTGACTTGGGCAATTCTTGGAAATTCAAACTTCAATTTATGAGAAAAAAATTGAGAAGTTGGAATGCTAACTTCCAATGGGAGTCTAAAAGAAAGAAATCATTTTTATTAGAACAATTAGCACATTTTGAGCACCTTCAGGATATAAACTCTCTCACACAACTAGACCTAGATAACTAAAGAGATTGTCAAGCTGCTCCGTACAAACTATATCATGAGGAAGAATTACACTGGCAACAAAGAGCAAGACTGAAATGGTATCTCGAGGGTGATATCAATACAATTTTTTTTCATTTATCAGCATCCATTAGGAAAAAGAAAAACATTATTTTATCCTTAGAAATAAATGGTACCCTACAATCTGACCCTGACATTCTGAAAAAACATATCTGTGACCATTTCCAAGATATGCTAGGAACTGCTACCAAATAGATTTATATTCCTACAACCAAATCTCTGGATTGATGATGAAAAATTGACTGCTGACCAAGAAGCATTACTTGAACAACCTATTTCCTTGGAGGAAATAAGATCAACTGTATTTTCCTGCAATCCCTCCAAAGCCCCAGGACCTGATGGTATCCCTTTCCTTTTCTACCAGACATATTGGGACCTTATAAAAGATGACATTTATCTATTAGTCCAAGCATTTTACCATAGACATCTCGATCTGTCAAAACTAAATTTAACTTCTATTGTTTTAATTCCCAAGACCATTGATGTTGTTTCCATCTCAAATTATAGACCTATTAGTTTAATAAATTGCAGTTTTAAAATCATCACCAAAATCTTAACAAATAGACTAGCTCAAGTTATATATCCACTAATAGATGATTCCCAAGCAGCTTTCATCAAAGGTAGATTAATAGAAGATAACATTATATGTGCCCATGAAATACTCCACCAAATCAGAATTAGCAAAAAACAAGGAATTCTCTTAAAATTAGATTTTGAGAAAGCCTTTGACAAAGTTAATTGGGATTTTCTATTAGAAATCCTCAAAGCAAGAGGTTTTGGTTCTCTGTTCATTCATTGGATTCAGGACATATTAGTTAGTGGAAGAACCTGTATATTTTTCAATGGTTCCCAAGGTAATTACTTTCCCTGTAAACAAGGCCTGAGACAGGATGATCCATTATCCCCATTACCTTTTGACTTAGTAGCTAATGCCTTAAATAAGATTCTAAATAAAGCCCAAGATGTAGGGTTTCTCTCAGGTTTAGGAAATTTTCCCAATACAGCAAACATTCTTAATCTCCACTTTGCCGATGATGCTCTACTGTTCCTAGAAGCTAATCCCTTATGATAGAACATCTCAAATTTTTATTAATAGGCTTTGAATCTCTCTCTGGTTTGAAAATTAATTTTAATAAAAGTGCCGTAATACCTCTCAATATCTCAGATCCTTTAACTGCTAATCTAGCACATCAATTAGGTTGCCAAGTATCATCCTTACCAATTACATATCTAAGTGTTCCACTCCATTGGAAAAAACTGACCCAAGCAGATTGGCAACCTCTTATCTCAAAAATAGAGAAAAGACTCCAAACATGGAAATGTTCATTATTATCACTAGGTGGTATGGTAACTCTCCTTAATTCAGTACTGTCTTCTATTCTCTTATATTGGCTATCTATATATAAGATCCCTATTAATGTTAGAAAGTGTATTGATAGAATAAGAAAAAAATTTCTTTGGGCAGGCTCTGACTATTGGGAACAAGTTTGTTTGAGTAAAAGTCAATGGGGTTTGGGCATCATACACGTAGAAAGAATGAACATTTCCTTATTAGCTAAATGGTGGTTCAGATTTAAAGACCCTACATCCAAGGGCAAATGGAAAGATATACTAATAGATAAATACAGTACCTCAGGTTTAAATATTCCTAAAATTTCACACTTTTGGACTGGTATATTAGCTATTAGACACATAGTAGAACTGGGTATTAATAGAAAAATTGGTGATGGTTTAGACACTCACTTCTGGTTAGATAGATGGCAAGGTGAATGTGCTTTATGTTGCACATTTCCAAACCTATTCAGTATTACCTCTGACCCACTTATTACTGTATCAAATGCTATAACTCATACCAATATCTCCATTCAGACAACCAACCAACTTACTGGCATTTACCTGACTGAATGGAGACATTTAAATTTTGTACTCAATTACTCTACCATTTTTAGTGATCCCAACAAACCTGACAGTATAGTTTGGAGATGGAATACAACTGGATTATTCACAATACACTCTTTATATACATTGTTAGATTATGGTGGAATTAAGGACCAAAAACATACCACACTTTGGAAGACCAAAATACCCCTCAAAATAAATTTTTTTTTATGTGGCTAGTAAAGGAAGGAAAAATCTTGACTAAAGACAATTTAGCTAAAAAAGGTTGGAATGGGGACCAAAAATGTCATTTTTGTGACTCAGTAGAGACCATAGACCACTTATTTGTCATGTGTCCTGTCATTCATGCCATATGGTCATGGATAGCCACCCACAATAACTTTGTTTTCAAATGTACCAAACTATCTGACCTCTGGATACTTGATGCACAGATCCCTCTAAAGGATACACTATTGATAGAATTAATTAGGGCTGCCACAATTTGGACCATTTGGTTAACTAGAAACCAGATCTGTTTTAAGAATTATTCTGTCCCAACTCTGGCTACAATAGGTTCTAAGATTATCTCACTTACCTCATATTGGTGCCAATCCAACTCTGATGAATCTTATTTCAAATTAAGTATTATTTTACCAATGAATGTGACCGGTTTATCTCAGGCAGGTCCTCTTATAATCCTCTCGGAGACCGATACTTCTCAGGGGGAAGGCGGTACCTGGGATTCAGAGGAAGATTCATTTCTTGGGTTAGAGGGGTCAGACATGTCTAACCACCTTAGAGATAGGGCAGATTGTGATGCCGTTGATGTTGTCTATTTTGCTGCTCAAAATCCCACGGATACTAGCTCCTCCATTTCCTCTCCAAGGATTTAGTTTTGATTTTAGTACCAAGTTTATGCTGCCAGTTTTTTGTATCTAGTTTTATGATGTCTGTTGCCAGTCTCAGTATTAGCCTCTTGGTTATGTAGTACTAGTCTAAATTTCCATGGAAGTTACCTTTATATTGGTTTTGTATTATAGGATTACTTTCTTAGCTAAGTATGAGGTTTCAGTACTACTGTTACTGTTTTTGTGTAAGAACATTATATGTTTCTAATGGAAACATGTGGTAATCCCACTTATTAAATAATATATATATATATATATATATATATATATATATATATATAATAATAATAATAATAATAATAATAATAATAATAATAATTTAAAACATAAATACTAAAATAAAATCATTAGATGTGATATATATGATTTTCACTACGTTCTTTTAAAAAATAATGACATTTCGATTTTATTTTTATGTGAATCAAGAAGTTGAATAATGAATGTCTACAAATTGTCTACATTGGTACATTTTTAGAACCTCTTGATTGATGACAAACACAACGAAATTGGAATATCAAAATTATTTACACGTGCATAAATAAAATAATGTAAATCATATGATTCATATCTAATGGTTTTATTTGACTTTGAAGTTATTAAATTTTTTAAAAATAGAAGCAGGCATTTGATCCCTCCTAAAGTCCTCATATCTTAATATTTATTTTTATAACTACAAAATATATTTGTGTATGTTTGAATTTTGGCTTTTTTTTTTGGTTCAACTAAAGACATTAAAAATGAACTTGGATTTTTTTAGTTTGAGTATTATAAGATTGATAAATTTAATTAAGTCGGTTCTGTTAAATTTAATTTCTCTTATTATTGAACCGACCGTTTTAACAGCACTGATTTCTAGTCTTATATAATATATATAGCTTAGATCATACGCCGCTGACGTACTCCGCGTGTATATCAATATCATCGACCGCTCGACCGACTCTATTATAAGCTGTTCGAAAATAATAAAGCTTAGATCCAACGCTACGCGCGCCGTTGACGTGTATTTATATCCACCGTTGCTCCCTTCGCTATTTTAGACCTCGCTTTTTTTAGAACCGTCCGATTGGCAAAAGATTGTAGTTTCCCCTTGCGCAAATCAGAGACGGGCATTTTGTCGAGCACCTCCTGCGCACTCGGCGGCTTCGACTCTCTCCGACCTTCGCTAGCTTTTCTAAAACCATTAGTAAGTAGGCTTTCTACTGTTTATCTTTGGCTCTTTTCTTAGTTTCTTAACACTTTACGGTTTAGGTTGTGCTCTTTGGTCGATCATAGGAAGAAAATGTAAGGCCTTCTTTCTTTCCTTTCTGTTCCTATTTTTTCCGCGATTATACCTGTAAAGAGGATTCATTTTCTTTGCTTCTAATTGGCATTTGTTGGTTTCATTGTCAACTACTGCTGTCATTCACCAATATGTCTGGAAATCACTAGGGATGATTTGGTTTTATTTTTTCGCTTAATCATGAATATATTTACATTTATTATGTAAGTATAGTTCTACTGCTTTTGCAAAATTCAAACAGAACATTTTGTTGTAGGTACACTTTCTATCTTGTTGTAAGTTTTTTTTTTTTTTTTAGAATGGCCGAAACAATGTTGTTAAGTATTGCAAATGTATGAAATGCAGGGTTTATGTTATGGTAAAATTGGGCATGAGTTACCAAAAGAACAGTTTTATATGCTTTCTTTTGGTTTTTGTGTATTTTCTTTTATTTTGAATATGCAATTTTGGAATGATATTATGCTTAATTTCATTTGATAACTGTAGGCTTTGTGAGAAATAAGATATGGCATTTTCAAGTCTCAGTACGGCTGCAACTAATGTCAACCCAAACAAATCCTTTGAGGTATAATTTGTACCTAGATTTTTTAAGTCCTTATCATAACTTTTTGCACTGTGTTTCTATCCATTCTACCCAGATAAATTTTTAAGGTTTTTTATTTAATTTGTTGTTTAAATAACATAAATGCGAGGATTTCAACTGTTCTGCATTTTGTTTTTCTACCCCAATTATATATTGACTTGTCGAAAGCAAATAATGCTTTCTTACTATGTTGCTTTTCTTTAAGTAGAGAAATAGCAATTCACTTTGTTTGTATTCAGTGGCATACAATTCAGCGTGAAGAAAAAAAAAACCAAACAATTAGTCAGATCCTCGTACTGTGCATTTCCTATATCTTGTTGTATAAATTTAGTTCCTGTAAATAATTCAGGTGACACCTTCTCCTAGTGACTCAATTTCTAGTCTAAGCTTCAGCCCAAAAGCGAATCATCTGGTCGCGACATCTTGGGATAATCAGGTGCGTTTAGTTTTACAATTTTTTTTGAGGTAGGAAAAGCACCATTTGTCTTGTGCTTGGGCTCAAAATATAAATCTTGAGATTTCAACTGCTAATTTGTGCCCCTCAATGTATTCCACATATGGAAATCTAATAGGCAACCAGAGTTATATATTTTAGATATTTTTTGACTACTTTTTAGAAGGGGAGAACAATCGTTGCTCTTGTATGGTCTAAAGATTGTTTAAAAGCAACAGTTTTATATCCTATCCAAAGGGATAATAAATGAAAATGTAAAGTTATAAAATATATGAGCGACTTGGATTGCCTTTTTGAAACTCAGAAATAAAGATTTAAAACTGAAGCACAAGATGTTAATTACTCAAGATAATATATTCATTATTCAAGATATTTTCTGTATATACTATATAGGTCAGGTGCTGGGAAATTCATTCTGGAAGTAGCCAGCCAAAGGCATCAATTTCGCATGACCAACCGGTACAACCACTTTCACTTTTGTTTTTCTATACTTATTTCTAATATTATTTATTTCTTAATTCATTTTTGTTGAGAAATAAACCTTTGGAACAGTTTTTTATGTCCGAACCTTGAAGTATATATTCATAAAACAAGAATATCATAAATATTGCACATACTGCTCCTCTCATAGTATTTTTCAAACATTTACACAAACTAAGCATCGACATCTTTTGTATGCGGTTGTCTAGACCTCAAGAACTATACAAAGCTAACAATAAAGTGGTTTTGTTGTGCATTTTTGGTCTGAATTGTGTTTGATTGTACTCTAGTTCTGCTAGGGTATGATAGTACTAGCCTACTGGGTCTCATACTGATACACAGATGCTATTTGCTTGAATTTTTGTATGCTACTCGTAAATTGCATATTATCTCAACCAGTTGAACCATCCAAACATATGGACTGAATTATATAGACAAGTTTATTGGTAATTGGCCGCATTATTACCGTAGAAATCACATGTACCTCAAATTTCTAGTGCTACCAAAACTAAACTTGACACACACAAACGGAAATAGATAGAGGGAAAGGGGTGCCAAGCACCCCCTATAAATTGAAAATTTTCAGTGTTGTCCTTTAAAATTCTTAATTTTTACAAAAAAAGTATATTAGTAGTCCCCCTCTTAAAATGAAATTACAGAACACTTATTTATCCAGGCCTCGGCTATCTCAATTTTCTGGTTCCGCCCCTGTTCACACACAAACATTTATCCAAACTCTCTCTGGTTTACCTAATAGAAGAGTGACGCTATGGTACTATGCATAGGGCACTTTGGTTCGTACTATGGATTTATCTCTATCTTCAAAGTCCAAACAGTCGATCCGTTCTGCTCAACATGATCTTCATATGAAAATGTGCTCGGATGTCAAATTTTACATTTTTTAGAATTTTTTTACTATTTTTTAAATAGGTACAATATCACTTGATCTAAAGATTCTGGACCATTCGAAATTAGTGATTTTCAACCTGTCCCAAAAAATAGTACACAAAATTAAAAATAATGTAAAATTTGGCCTCCCAAGTACATTCTCATATGGAGATCATGATTAATGGTTTGGATCGACTATTTAGACTTTGAAAATGAAAATATGGATCCGTAGTACAGACCGAGGTGCACTATGCATAGGACCGTAGCCTCACTCCTAATAGAATATGCATTCTCCCCATATTTTAAGCTTGTTCACACTCCCATTTTCGCACGAAGTTCTCACGGCTGTAATTTCAATTGGTCTTATTTCACAGGTGTTATGCTCGGCATGGAAGGATGACGGGACAATAGTGTTCACAGGAGGGTGCGACAAGCAGGTGAAAATGTGGCCCCTGCTGTCAGGCGGGCAGCCCACTACTGTTGCCATGCATGATGCCCCGGTCAAAGAGGTTGCATGGATCCCTCAGATGAACCTCCTCGTTTCCGGCAGCTGGGACAAAACTGTCAGGTTGTTTTTTTTAAGGTTAAACAGGCAAGGTGCCTGTTAACAATTTCATTAATAAAAAATAATATTTACAAAGTCGTAGATTAACCTAGTGTACTGGAGTTACTACAATTTTTTTTATATCAAACACTTTCTTACTAAGCAATAATTTCATGTTTGCCCTTACAAAAGCCTCATAATATTATGTCATCTGTAAGAATGTAACAGTGGGTTTGTGGATGGGCTAATTTTGTTGTCTGGTAGGTATCTTGTCTGATACTTTGCATTGAATATCTATAATATCTCTTGTTTTGAGGGAGTACTTTTTTATATTTTGAATGTCTGAATTTGTGTGCAGTTGAACTTGCTAATTGCTTCCTGAACTTAAAGTCTATTTGCTAATCACATCCAGTCCAATATACTGTGCAGTAAACTTATCGACTGATTAATAATGCAAATCACAACTAGTAGTAATTCTCCACTGATGTAATAAGGTTAAAGGGTTTAGGGTTTAGGGTTTAGTACTAATCTAAGTTCCAGTGGTTTTCAGCATTTATTCTGGCATTTGCTTATGTACTGGTTTTTGTGAAATAGGTACTGGGACACAAGGCAAGCCCAGCCGGCCCATGTACAGCAGCTGCCAGAGAAATGCTATGCCATAACTGTTAATTATCCTCTCATGGTTGTGGGAACTTCCGATCGGAATCTCATTGTTTACAACCTGCAGAACCCTCAGGTGAGATTATTTGACCTTTTCAATTAAAAACTATCCCATTAATTGGAAAAATAATAAATGTTGTAATTATCTGCTCGGAATATGTATAGGTTTGTATAATCAATTGCATTGCAACAATACCATGTGCATTTTTGGTAATTTTGTTGAATATAATCACTGATGTGATTTAGTTACTGATTTGTTTTATTAGAATACATTTATTTACTTGTATGTGGATTATTTATTTTTATGGCATATGAAGACGGAGTTCAAGCGAATCCAATCTCCTCTCAAGTATCAGACTAGGTGCCTTGCTGCTTTTCCTGATCAACAAGGTTTTCTGGTATGAGTCTTAGGTCGCTAAGTTGTTAATTTTATTGCGGTTATTAGTTAAGCAATAGATGACTAGAACTCAATCTATATATGACAGGTGGGGTCAATTGAAGGCCGGGTTGGTGTGCACCACCTAGACGACTCCCAACAGAGCAAGAACTTTACTTTTAAATGCCACAGAGAAGGACCCAGTGGCAGTGAGATTTATTCTGTCAACTCTTTGAACTTTCACCCTGTAAGCTCCTTAATCTGAATTGTATTTAAATATAGAACACTTATTATTATTATATTTTGACTTTTTTGGTACTTGTTTTTCTTTTGTCGTATATTTATAAGGTGCATCACACGTTTGCCACTGCTGGATCTGATGGTGCGTTCAATTTTTGGGACAAGGACAGTAAACAGAGACTCAAGGTCTAATTATGTCACTTTGTTATTAACCTTAGTTTCAAAGGATATTGATTTTCTTACTTGTTACTCTATACATTCTCTTTATCATTGTTCATTTATTTTTATCTTTTAGGCTTTCAGCAGGTGCCCTAATCCTATCCCATGTGGTGCATTCAATGCAGATGGTTCAATCTATGCATATGCCGTGAGTCACACATTACTCTTGTTTTTTAGCATGGTTGCACATTACCTTTCTTTCTTTTTTTAAACTGCTGCACTTCAGATTTTGGAGCATCCACAATATATTCATTTTCAGTCTCACATTGTCTAATTCCAATCATAGACTTAAAAACAAAATCTGAGAAAAGGGAAGAATTAACAAAGAGGGAATATTTTTGGTACTTGGTATGTAATATTAATACAGAAATGCAATTTGAGGCTAGTATATCATTCAATCGAACTCTCAAACTGATGATATTTCCTCATGCAGGTTTGTTATGACTGGAGCAAAGGTGCAGAAAATAATAATCCTTCAACTGCAAAGTCATATATCTACTTGCACTCCACACAGGTCATTTTTAATTTTCTATTACAGTAGTGAATATATTCTTGTATGCCTGTACTGCACATTCTATCTTGTGTGGCCTATACTAAACGAAAACATTTCTATGCTTGAATACCCTTCCACTCATGTATTCCAGAAAAAGTACACTAGTATCCAACCTTCATTCTTTAGAGATAAGCATCAGTGTATTCTGGATATTATAATTTTTCTGCCTTTTTACGAGCACAGAACATTTTGTATGTTTTTGGGGTTATGCCCAAGATATTTCTCATTTTTAGAGGGTATCTGTGTCATTTTTAATATATTCTCGGGGTTTATTTGAAGTTGCCCCAAGAAGGTATTCTAAAGCTACTAAACATTATAATGTCGTGAAAAGTTCTAATGTAGACAATAGTTTGTACATCAGATATCTGCTTAGGATGCATCGAATCAGTTTAAGATAAAAAACTGGGTTTCAAACAAAAAATCTGTTCACATAATATCTCCAAAACAAAGTGAGGTCACAAGTTGTGCCCTTATGGGGGCAATAATAAGGGTTGAGTTTATAGCATTTTCAAACACTTGTAACCTAAATTGATTTGCTAATAGTGTGTCACATCTATAATTGCAGCATGTATTCTCCTTTTTGGCCAAGTTTTATGCAGTGGCCTTTTTCATTGTAATGAACTGTTACTAACATCTCCATTATTTTCTCTGAGCAGGAATCGGAGGTTAAAGGAAAGCCCCGCGTTGGCACGGGAAGAAAATAGACTTTGCTACAGTGAATTATAAAACTACTATGCTTAGTCTTTTGGGTTTTAGTTGCATGTATTGTAGGCCAGATTTACAAGAGAAAGTGTTATTATGTTCTCTTAGTCCCTCTGTTAGTTTCCAGTTTGTTGATTTTTTTCCCTTCCTATTTGCGCATGTAAATGGTGCAATAGTTATTGTTTAGTTCATCAGTTCATACTAACTGCCTCAATTCATCGTTGGTTTTTTATTTCCTTAATTTTGGTGCATATTTGAATTAATAATGACTTGTTTAATTAACTAACAATGTATAGCGGAACACAACACTCAGTAATCAATCACTTATTAGGTGAGTGCATGTGCACACACACGTAAATATTACATAAAAGTGCATCACAAGCGTAAATCAGGTTGCAACAATATATATAGTACATGAATTCAACAACGAACATCAGTCAAAATGATGCAAAAACAGCATCACTGCACAAATACACATTGTATCAACTATGATATCCATAACATTAGATACCAGAAATTATCTAGGCCCAGCAAAAGCCCAATTTCAACATTACAAGTCCAGTAAGAATCGCCGCATTGGACCCAATTGGCACAAGGTTTGCTGCGCTATAGGTGTCGGTGTACGTTGGTGTGGTTGTACTGTACGTTGGAGAGGTTGGACTTGTACTATTTGTACCCGAACTCGAACCCGATCCGCCGACCGTAACAGCGAGCTTTTGGCCAGAGCTGCAATGGCCAGGCACGCCACAAATGAAGTAGTGGGTACCAGCAGAGGTTAAGGGGACTGTGGTTGGTGCGGTGTTGCTGTTGCTGATGGCATTGGATGCCGAGCAGGAATTGTAGTCGCTCTGTGTCACCTCTGTCACGGTGTGGGCCCCGGAGACAAAATTGAATACTGTATTTTCAAAGTATAAGGAATTGATATAATATACATTTAATGTACAATATAGTATTTTTGTGTAAAAAAGGAAAATGAAAATTAGTGATGCATCTGCTTGAAGTGTAGCTTGTTTTTGTGTAATCTGCCAATCATGTACATGTGTAACTTGTCCATCAATGGAGCATAGGTTCATATTAGCTTAATTGGCTATTATTTGGTACTCTTAGGCCTAATTTTGTTGTCTTTATACTCTTGACATCAATAAAAAAAAAAAAAAAAAAAAATCAAGTTTGGCAAACCAAAGGCCAGATCAATTAGAGGGTAATTTGCAAGTAAAATCTAGCAATAGTTGAGGGGTAATTAGCTTGTGGACCATTATGAACCAGTTATAGGTTGCTAACAAGGTTCTTGTTGAAGGGTAAACATTTTGACATAGCGGTTTTTTATTCGTGCAACAGACGAGTCATGTGTAGTGCTGTTTTGACTATATTGTCTGTGCGCTACATGAATTAAAAACTGTTCTGTCAAAATCTTCACCCCTTGTTGAAGTTGTATCACTTGATGAATTAGTAAAAGGCAAAGTTCTTTTTCACCTCAACTGTTGCGATGCTTTACCTTTATATAATCAGTTGATAAATCATATATTTATATAGTGTGTCTCAATTGTGTATTTAGAACAGCATAATTGCACTAACTAAAGCTAAATTGCATAATCTCCTGACATGAACTGTTCATAAATAGCCAAAACCGAAGCAATTTGTCAGAAAAAAAAAAATCTTACTGAGGTTATCGCCAACTTGAATATTTTGTGCACTTTCCCATTTGGTGTAAACCACACCAGTGGTCCAGCCAGACGTGTCACCGACAGTGTAGTCGGTTGCCGAGGCCCACATGACAGTATTGAAGAGAACAAACATGGCAAGAGCTAATGATCTAATTAAAGCCATTTTGTTGGTTCTCTAAGTTAGAGAAAAATGAAGATGACAAGCTGCTTTATAAATGCAAGAGCTAAATAATTAAAAAAACTAGGTGCCTTTGTACAGGTGTTAAGGAATAAGGTGCTTTAAGTAGACTAATGACATAAATATAAACTTTTTTTTAATCTAATTCTGTATTCCAGTGTCTTCTTCTAGTAATAAAAGAGGTGGGAATCCCTGATAGACTATAGAGACGAAGATGCCTAACTTCAGGAGATGGGGGTAGCATCTTTTTACCTTTACATATTTATATTTCTTGCTTTTTTTGCTTCATATTCCTTGCCAATTAAGAACAATATTTTTGGACGGTTTTAATTGTCAGATAAATTTTTATACAGTGTAAAGTGTAAAACCTTCTCATGGTTCTATTCTGAGTCAAAGTTGTTTTTATTGACCATCCTTCATATTTTGGTAGATAATTAATATTAATTGCAGTACCAAATGAACTGTTCTTATACAATATTTGTAAGGTAATTCCACTAACGCATCTTTTACAATACATCCATTGATATCTTTAGCACTGTTGCTTAAACTTAAAAATAAAAATTCTAAACATGAAATGTTCAAATTCGGGTAAACATAAGTTATTTAGTTTTCCTTGTAATTTTTAACAGTTGAATTTTATTGACTTTCTGTTATATGACAAAATATATTTCAAATTTGATCAAAATTGATATAGCTATATTTTAAATGATAAATGACAAATGAATTTTTGATTAATAACAATTTTGATTATGATAATCATCAAAATAAATGGATGTATCATATAAATTTACATGTGCACTAATATGTACAGCCTGAATCAGAAATGTAAAATATAATTCTTGTCTACTATAGAAAGTGAACGTTTTGCTAGTGCATATGTGTCTCTTTTGGTAGTGCATATATGCAAATCTTTTGCTAGTGCATATATGTGTCTATTATAGATAAATGAGATTGTTTTTTAGCATTTACTTTTGAATACATATGAATCTCTTTTGGTAGTGCTAGTGCATATGTTATGTGTACGACATGATAGGTACGCGTTGTAACTTGTGAGGACTTTATTATTCTGATTTGGGTCGTTTTATTTAAAACGAACGAATTGGATTTATTTGATCATATAAATTGGGTCTGTCTATTTCAGTCTATTTTTGTATAAGAAAAAATAATTTAGAAAATTAAGTAGATGATACTAATAATTTCTTTAGACGAACTCCAGAATTATTAAAAGAAAGAAAAGGAATAGAAGGAAAGCGAAAGCGTGACCGAAACTGATCAAAGAGGATTAATTAATTGCTTCATAATTATAGAAAATTTTGAGAGGAAGAAAGAGAAGAAAGAAGCTCAAAAAACTTTTACCATATCCCTCTCTTTTCTTCTCCCTCCTATTTTAAATATGAACTATATATTCTGTAACACACAGTCTTTAAAGAAAATCTTTCTCACTTTCTTCTCTTTACTTTTGTTCCCTTTGACGATCACGAGTAGAGTAGAGTAGTTGACACGATTTTTACATGCTCTGGAATTAATTCTGTTTATATGCTACCTTTAATTAGCCGACAGGTTATGAGCATATATATCAATCGCATGGCAACAGCATGGTGTACTGTTAATGAAAGTTGATAGAAAGTTGATTCCTGACTTGATCATACAATACTTTTATTTGAACATTGACAACAATGACTTCTGTTTTTGCATCTTATGGATTCTGTTTTTGTGCAACAACCACTTTTTGGATCTTATTCTCCTCTTCTTTTGACAAATTTTGCAAAATTCATTCCTTCCTTTCCCGTAAGCCTAAGGGGGAGAATTTTAGCTTTTTGTAATATATTTACTTTGGCCATGGAGGTGTAAAGGAGATAACGCAGCTGTCATCAAGGCGCTGTCAATTAATGAGCTTCTAAAAAGTTTAGAAAGTTTGTTACAAAGATTTTTACTGAATTGCAGATATTTTTACAAAGAATTTAAAGGGTTTTCTACAAAGTTTAAAGAGTTTGTTACAAAGATTTTGACATATGTTAATTAATGAGCTTCTCAGGACCAAATTGCGGATATTTTTACTAAGCCTCTTGCCTTACCTTGGTTTTCACATATCACATCCAAGTTGACCGTTGGTCCAGCTTGCAGGGGGCTAAAGGAGATAACGCAGCAGATGTTGATCAAAACATTGTTAGTTAATGAGCTTTTAGAAAGTTTAGAAAGTTTGTTACAAAGAATTTCAGCTAAATTGCGAATATTTTTACAAAGAGTTTAAAGAGTTTTCTAGAAAGTTTAGAAAGTTTGTTACAGAGATTTTTACTAAATTGCGGATATTTTTAAAAAGAGTTTAAAGAGTTTTCTACAAAGTTTAGAAAGTGTAGAAAGTGTAAAGAGTTTGTTACAAAGATTTTGACATTAGAAAGTTTAGAAAGTTTAAAGAGTTTGCTACAAAGATTTTGACATGTGCTAGTTAATGAGCTTTTCGGGATCAAATTGCGGATGTTTTTAATAAGCTTCTTACCTCGCCTCAGTTTTCACAGCTCACATCCAAGTTGACCGTTAGTCCAGCTTGCGGGGGACTAAAGGAGATAACTCATCAGATGTTGATCAAGACACTGTTAGTTAATGAGCTTCTAGAAAGTTTAGAGAGCTTGTTACAAAGATGTTAGTTAGTTATGTAGTGGTTACTATGATTAAGGATTCTAAACCAAAGTTAGTAAATGTAATAGAAGAGTGTTTGTCTATATATACTGAACAATGATGTACATTTACATTTCAAGAAAATAAATAAAGATTTAGCTCTTCAAATCTCTCTCTGTCTTTAGGGTGTTAATATCTTGAGTAGGGTTAAAATGTTCTATTAGTTTTGTGCTCCACCATGCCATAAAATCATTATCTCTATTTTCAAAGACTAAATAATTGATCTGAACCACTCAACATGATTTTTATATATATTAAAATGTACTTTGGATACCAATTTTGAATGGTCCATAATCTTCTACAAAAAGTGATTGTGTACCTATCTAAAAAAATAACAAAAAATTTCCACAAAATATAAATTTTGTATCAAAGCACATTTTAATATGAAGATCATGTTGAATGGTTCAAATCGACTGTTTAAATTTTGAAATAGAGATAACAATGCTAGAGCATGATGGGCACAAAAACAATAGGGGCATTTAACCCTACTATAATGAAAAAATTGAAATGCTTTTCATTAAGGTTGTTGTCATTTATTCATGAGTAAAATCAATGTTTTAAAATGTGATTTTATTCATGTATTCGGAAGGCTATTGTATAGCGCATATGCAGATTTATATGCGAAACCATATATGCAGTTTAATTTTAATAAATTATAGTTCTATGTTGTGAATTTGTAAAGGGAATATATATATTAAAATAAATTAGTATCATAATTGCATTGTAATTTAGTAGTTGTGTTATTGGGCACTCTTTTATAGGTTGAGAGTTTGATTCTCTTCAAGCGCACGCAAATTTCTAGAGCTTTTCCTGTAAGTAGACGTTATCGTGCTCAACTACTTACACATAATCATTTAAATTAAGTACAACTAATAATCTTTAAAGTTTCGATAGCGGAATAAAAAATCATCAAAAGCAAATTAAAGATCTTAGAATTCAAAGTCTCCACGTGTAAATCAATCAAATGGATTACATACCTTTATCCATTGTAAACTGTAGAACAATACTTGAAACGTTCTTCGCAAACCGTCAGAAGAACTGCAAAGCGATTTCTCTCATCTTTCTCTTTCTAAGCAATGACAACTTGTTTTTTATGAAATATGGATGAAGAGAGGATCAACCTTACTATTAGAATATATATCATTTTTCTAATGCTTGTCATTAAAGCAATCTTTAATTGGGGAGATGAATATGCAAAGGCGTTGGGAACCAAAGGATGCAATTATAAAGGTGCTAGAAACCAAAAGATGCAATAGTGCACTTTTAAATTAATATGTCAATTATGCACCATTTAATCATATATGAAAAACGTTCATAATAATCAAGCCTTTGATATATATTAATTAAGCCTATATGAAAAACGCCTCATAATCAGAATCGATTATTATCCCTTTAATTAAACTTTTGGATAATAATCAAGGCCTAATTAAATCATGCCACTTGTTAAGCCCATTAGTTTTATTTGGGCCACATAATTTTCTTACATTCTCTCACTTGGTCCATTATAAAACTTTATGACATTACAACGTTCATAAGGTGCACAATAATATTGTATGTCTTTATATTTCATAAATTCTAAAATCATAATATTTATACTTAAGCAAAATTAATACGAGTCATGGCGGTTGCTAATTATAATTGTTACTAACTTCCTTCCATGTACTACAATATCAATTCTAACTTAATATAAACCATAATGGTATACTTAAGGATCCACGTTAATTGTCTAATTTATACAGACTAATTCCTATTAATAGGAATTGTATTTGAAACAATCAACAATAATATCATAAATAATCATTTATTTATAATATAAGTTTAATTACAACAATTATTTATCACAGATCGATAACTATTCCCATTCTTTTGACATGTTCGTGAAATATCTTGGGTGGTAATCCTTTCGTCAAAGGATCAGCTATCATCATCTCTGTGCTTATATGCTGTATTGTTATTGTTTGTTTATGTACTTCTTCTTTCACGGCAAAGTACTTAATCTCCATGTGCTTGGCACCTTTGGAGTACTTGTCGTTTTTGCTGAAGAAGACTGCTGCAGAATTATCACAATAAATTTTCAGGGACTTAGCAATACTGTCGACAATTCCAAGTCCCGAAATAAAGTTCCGCAGCCATAGTCCTTGTACCATAGCTTCAAAGCATGCCATGAACTCGGCTTCCATAGTAGATGCAGCGATTACCGTCTGCTTCGCACTTTTCCATGAGATTGCTCCGCCGGCTAGAAGATACACATATCCGCAAGTGGATTTTCGTGTATCGCAACACCCGGCATAGTCTGAATATGAATAACCAATTGCCTCTAAGTATTTTGATCTCCTATACGTCAACATGTGATCTTTAGTACCTTGAAGATATCGTAAAACTTTCTTTGCTGCCTTCCAATGTTCTATTCCAGGATTGTTTTGATAACGTCCAAGCATTCCTACAACAAAACTGATATCTGATCTTGTACAAGTCTGTGCATACATTAAACTACCCACAATGGAAGCATAAGGATTTTATTCATTTCTTCCTTTTCCAATTCGTTTTTAGGACATTGATATAAATCAAATTTATCCCCTTTCTGAATCGGTACCTTACCAGCCGAACATTTCTCCATCTTAAATCTCTCAAGAATCTTGTTAATATATGTTTTCTGAGACAAACCTAACAAACCTTGTGATCGATCACGAAATATTTCTATTCCTATCACATAGTTCGCCTCACCCATATCTTTCATTTCAAAATTCTTCGAGAGAAAATTCTTGGTGTTTTTCATCATTCCAAGATCGTTAGTCGCAAGTAAAATGTCGTCAACATATAGAACTAGAAACATTATCTTACTCCCACTAACCTTCAAGTAAATACAACGATCAATAATGTTTTCCTTAAAACCAAAAGAAGTAATCACATCATTGAACTTGAGATACCATTGTCGTGATGCTTGTTTCAGCCCATATATCGACCTTTTCAATTTGCAAAACACATCCTTTCCCCCAATTGAAAAGCCCTCGGGCTGATCCATGTAGACTTCCTCTTCGAGTTCTCCATTCAGAAAAGCAGTTTTGACGTCCATTTGGTGCAACTCAAGATCATAATGAGCCACTAAAGCCATGATGATACGCAAAGAATCTTTCTTAGAGACGAGCGAAAATATCTCTTTAAAATCAATACCGTCTTTTTGAGTGAAACCTTTGGCAACCAGTCTAGCTTTATATCGTTCAATTTTGCCTTTTGAGTCACGTTTGATCTTAAAGATCCATTTACATCCAACTCGCTTGGAATCGTGAGGCAATTTGACGAGATCCCAGACTTGATTTTGTTCCATTGATTTTAACTCGTCTTTCATGGCATCAATCCATTTATCGGATTCTTCACATTCAATAGCTTTCTTGTATGAAACCGGATCATCAATTGCAGAATCAATTTCAGATTCTTGTAGATAAACCAAATAATCGTCAGATATAGCTGATCTCCGTTCACGAGTAGACCTTCTTAATGGTATATCATTTGGTTCAACTACATCATCAACAACGATGTTATCAATCGGAATGTCCTCAATTGCAGTTGGTTGTTCTGGAACAGTCGAAAGAACTACTTTCGAAACAACAGACAAAGGAACAGTAACATGTTTTGTAATTTCCTGAAGATCAGAATTACACTGATCAGAACTTCTTGCACTGACTTCAGCATTCTCGATGAAACGTGCATTTCCGGATTCAACAATTCTCGTTCTATGATTCGAACAGTAAAATCTGAACCCTTTGGATTTCTCTGGATATCCAATAAAGAATCCACTAACAGTTCTGAAATCCAATTTCTTTTCATGTGAGTTATACAAACGTACCTCTGCAAGGCAACCCCATACATGTATATGACGCAAACTAGGTTTCCTTCCCGTCCACAGTTCGAAAGGAGTCCTTTCTACTGCCTTACTAGGAACCCGGTTTAGTAAATACATGGCGGTCTTAAGTGCATACATCCACAAAGATTTAGGCACAGTTGAGTGACTGAGCATACTCCGAACCATGTCCATAAGTGTTCTGTTACGACGTTCAGCAACACCATTTTGTTGTGGTGTGCCGGGCATAGTATATTTAGCAAAGGGTCCAGGATTTTGTCCTGATTCGTCATATCTACCATAAAATTCCCCACCGCGATCAGATCGAATGATTTTCACTTGTTTTTCTAACTGTTTTTCAACCTCATTTATAAACACCTCAAGTGCATCAATAGATTGTGATTTCTCATTTAGAAGATAAACAAACCCATAACGTGAGAAATCATCAATGAAAGTGATGAAATATTTTTCTTTATTAAAAGAGGGAACGTCAAATGGTCCACAAATATCTGTGTAAATTATTTCTAGAAGTTGAGAGTTACGAGTGGCACCTTTCTTAGTATGTTTCGTCTGTTTGTCTTTATACAGTCGAAAAATTCAAGTTTGGAAGAACTTCGGACTTCACTAAACGTTGTATTCTTTCTTTGGATATATGACCCAATCTTTTGTGCCACAAGTACGCTGACTTTTCATCATTCATATTTCTTTTCATTCCAATAGTACTGTTTATGGTAATCAGAGATTCTACATAAGAATTATCTAACTCTAATTTATATAATTCATCAATCAAATTGCCACAACCAATCATGCAATTATTTTTATATAAACTAAAATATTTAGATCCAAATTTAAATACATAGCCACAATCATCCAACTTAGATACAGATAATAAGTTGCGAGAAAACAAAGGTACATATATTGTATTATATAAATCGACAATATTGCCAGAACCTAATATAAGTCGGTATGTACCGACACCTTCCACTGGCACCTTGTCTTTATTGCCCATAATTACATATCTTTCACTTTGCCGACTTTGGCTTGTGGTTTGGATCGTAAGAAATCCCTGTAAATTATTCGAAATATGAGTTGTAGAGCCCGAGTCAATCCACCAAGTATTATTAGGAACATCAATAAAATTTGACTCAAAAGTAACAAAAGTATGATTCATACCTTTCTTTTCGAACCAAACCTTTCTTTTCAGACAATCCTTCTGAAAGTGACCCACCTTACGACCAAAGTGGTACTTTTGCTTGTTCCCTTCTTTCTTGAAGCTTGCATTAGAAGACCCCTGAAAGGCTTTCCTTTTCTTCTTAGTCTTAGCTTTCCCTGGTTTAGCATTAGAACCCGACCCAACTTCTAGGTTTGAAAAATGAACAGTGTTAGGTTTCATTTCCTTAAGCCTTGCCTCTTCCTGAACAAGTTTGCTAGTCAATTCATTTATGTTCCATTTCTTTTCTTGGGCATTATAATTAATTTGGAATGGACTATAAACATCATTCGCAAAGAGTTCAAAATAAATTGAACTAGAAACCCTTCGTCAACTGTCATTCCCAAACTCTTAAGTTTTGCGGAGAGAGATGTCATTTCTACGATATGTGCATGCATAGTGCGACTACCATCATACTTCATAGTGGTAAGTTTTGCCATAAGTGCACCGGCAAACAACTTATCGGCTGTCTGTGAGCGTGCCTTGACGTTTGCTAGAAACTCTTGAGCGTTATCCGTGTCTAGAATAGCAACCTTAATGTTTCCATCAACCGTCATTCGCAAAAAACATAAGACATAATCTGTTAGAACGTTCCCAGTCTGCCATAAAGGCCTTATCTTCCTCGCTGCTTTCATCAGTTATAGCATCGGGCTTATCAAGTAATAGTGCTATGTCCAAGTCCTGTGCACCTAAGTGAAATTGGACTTGTTCATTCCATTCAGCAAAGTTAAGACCATTAAAGACCGTCACAGATAATGCATGCGATTGCATCGATACAGTACATTAACTGTAATTTTAATAGAGAAGATAAGAAGAAGAAAAATAAATAAATAAATTAGGGAAAGAGAAGAGCATAAGAAAAATTAAGAAGAAATAATTTTTTTTCCGAAATTTGCAATGAATAAAAAAAAAAACCAGAAAACATAATATATTATACTTTGATTTTTTTTTTAATGATTTCTTAATTTCATAGACTTAAATCTTTAAATTAAAATATATATAATTGTAGGGCGCAAAAAATCGCATGGTTAGGTTAGCTAACGATGCTGGTATATTTGTGGGAGAATGCTCCCGCATTGGTTCAATGCTCCAGTCTCTTGGCAGTCATGAGCGAAGCACCGAACTCGAGGCATTGCTGAACATCTTTTTGCATACCTTCCGGTTCACCCTTAGCCAGACTACGTTCATGATCAGCCAGCCAAGATTTTATTATTTGATTGTGGAGACGTTTAACTCCCGACGGACGCAAGTCTCCGCCGTTAATTACATCAGAAAGATTTATCAGGTCTAACTGAACACCTCGTTCATTCCAGGATTTGTGCCTATCTGGTTTAAACTGAGTAACGGGGCTAAAAAGGGCTCATGTATTCTTATTTAAACATATATTTGGGGGTTCTCGGCTGCTTTAGACATTTATACAATCATATACATGTGTATATTTAATCATGATATCTGTATAGACATCGGTCAAGACATTTTAGTCATGAAAGACATGTGTGCATATTCACAATTTAATCATCCTTAAGAAAGCATGTGTCGTATTATATGAAATTTATGATTTATTTATAAAATATGATATTTGATTCAAAAAGAAGGGCGTTTTGGTCATTTTAGGTTATGGATGAAATTTAAACATATTTAATTTTGATTTAAAATGATGGAGAATTGAATTTGGGTTCATTTGGTTTTGGTTTGAGTCAATTTGGACTTGAAATGAAGGAGTTATGATAGAAAAGGATTTTGTTTGTGAAGATTTTGTCATCAAGGACTTGTTTGCAAGATTTCAGGGGCTGCGCTGGGCATTTCATGAAACCAGAGGGTTTACGTAAAAGGGTCTTCATTTATTTACTAACAGAGACTGTGAGCCATTGGATCAAACTTTGGACTTTGAGATTGGAATATGGGGTTCTGAGATATGTGCAGAACTTGATTTGGGCTTTAAGATTAGTGTCTCAGGTCCTAATGACTTGTATTTCACTTATTTCTCCTCAATTTTGCACCAGCAGACGGCTGTTCAGGATTTTCTGACAACCAGACTTTGAGATTTATTTCCCGTCAATTGGCTAAACCAAATTTTATGTTCTTTATATGAAAATGTTCATTGAGTCATGATCTATATTCCTGTAAAACAGTTTTTCTGGAATCAATTCAGAGCAATGTCAAATCAGTGATTTTGTGAGAAGATGTTTGCTGGCATTTTCTGAGTGAAATGCTGTTTTTTATCTTGACAGTCAATTTTTAGAAATTAATTCTGAGCAATCTACAAAGCCATATTTATCTTTCTTTATATCAAAATTCTCAGGACATTACAATCTACATTCTGGTAAAATTTCATATTTCAATTCTTTCTAGATTGGGAGATATGGCTGATGCAATATGGTACCAGCAAAACTGTGACAGCACAGTTCCAGCATTCTTAATTCAGAAGAGTGAACTTTAAATGACCACCATTTTCTACTGGATAACTCAAATCAAGTGATTCTTTTTTTGTTCTTCTCATATTAGAGTCCTTTATTTACTGGTAAGAGCGTTTAGTTAAATTCATTCTGGTCTGGTCTGTAGAGCCGATTTACTGACAGAGGGGCATTTAGGGCACTTTTGAAGGCATTGCTTGTACCAGTGGTGCATGTACCACTGCTGCTGAATTCAAGTCATATATTGCATGGTGTACACATTTCAAGCATATTAAACATGATCAAGGGACTGGTTGAGGTCAGAACCATCATTCAAAGACATAGGAACCACTGCACAGTGACAATACATATGATCAACACATCAAAACACCAAGATTCAAACATCCAACATCTTAAAGTTCATCAAGGGGCTGTCAGAGCCAGGTTTTATGCAGGGAAGCCCTGGTTTTCATGAAATCATATTTTATGATCTTTTCATTGAAACTTGGACATGATCATCGAAACATCATAATGTTAAGAGTAGGAGTGGCCATGGAGCATTTCATATTGCTGCCTACACATATCTTAGCATTTTGTTTCTCACCATATGCCCATTAATTCACTTATTTCCTTTTGCATCATACAATCTGGTGCATATGGCTTGTCCTCAGCCTTGCATTAAGGATTTAAGTGCATTAGTGTACATATAGGTCCATTTATTTAAGGAAATAGTGAGGAAATCATCAGACTTGACCTCACTGCCCCTGATTATTATTGTTTCACATTTTAGTTTAATTCTTTAATTCTTTACACTGAATAACTTTTATAATTCGGATATTAGGAGAAATCATCAGACTTGACCCCCATATCTTCATTATTTCCATTATTTAATCAAGAATCAAAGAATTTGATTAAAGAAGAACAAAAAGAAGATCAAGACAGAAATCAAAGAGGAATAACGCATATATACAAAGATCATCATTTTTTTTAGATTCATAGGCTTAATCATAAGAGCTGTTCTTGCCTCATCCATTATTGAATTGGTTTCAAACCATTAGTCCATGTGGGGAAACCAAGGCCTTGACCTTTCCTTATTGCAACAGAAACAAAGAAGAAAAGAAAAGAAATAAAAGAAGATCTGAAATCAGATCCGAAAAGAAGAACAAAAAAGAAATAATAAGAACACGAACATCAGATCAAAAAGAAAGAAAGATCAGATTCGAAACAGAAGGAAAAGATTAAATAAAAGAAAACAATAAGAAGAACACAAGCATTCAAAATAAGAAAGCTCCAAGTAAGCTTGCATTTCATTCATCCATGGCATATTTACATGAGAACTAAGCCACATATGGCATCTACATTGCATCAAATAGAAATGTAGCTACTGATTTTGATTTTGGCAGAGGTTTAGGAAGAAGAAGCTCTAGGCTCTAGCTATGTGCTTGTGTGTGTACAATATGTGTTTCTAGCCTATGGGTGTATATGTGGTGGCTGTGTATGTATGAGGCGTATCTCTTCATCTCTTGGAGCTCCTTATATAGGCATGGCACCAATAGCATTAGGGTTTAGGCATCTGTGAAGTGGCATCATCACAAGCCTCCATTTGATAGCATCTTTGATCGACGGTTCATATAGTATGCTTAGCTATTAAGCTAACAAACAGAAAAGTGCCACGTTGGCAATCCAAGATTTAAAGCCATATGGACCTTTGGATGCTCGGCATTGAAGGGTTAGATTTGATTTTGGAGGTTCTGGAGTGTGCTCACGTACCATGCATTTGTGAGAGCATATTCTTTGATTCCATGTGACAACTGCATATAGGACAAGTTTCAGCTGGACGTTGGTCCTTTTGATTCAAAATATCTCTTGTATTTTGCTTGGAAGGGCATGGCATATGATAGACCAAGCATGAGTCTTCAACATGGCCTTTGGTGAGCCAAGAGCGTATGAGCAAAGGGTATATAAAAGAGCACTGTTGGGATTTCAACGGGAGCACCACGTGACTCTCTTCATTTCAATTCAATTAGGCCCGTAGCAATTATCAATTTAATTTGGGCCTTCTTAGTCCGAATCCACATTCTTTATTCAAACTAAAACCCATTTGTCATCTTCTTCGGCCCAAGCCGGGAGCACCACTTCTCAATTTTCATGATTAAATTAATGTGCTCAATCTTCTCCATTTCTTCATTGCAAGGGACATCTCCATTTTAGCCCATTTTTATTCATTTCTAAATATCAACTTTTTAGGGTAATACAATAATTTATGGAATTATACTTAATTCTTATAACTTAAGAGAGAACCTAATAGTAGGAATATCACTATAATACTTTGAATCCTTACGTCTATCTAATCCTTAATCTTCAGATTTTTAATTTCAGATTTTAGAGCAATAACTTAATTAATATACCCTAATTATCCTTTGGGACTTATTAAGGTATACTAAACATAATATTTTACTAGAAAACACTTTAATATGACAATTTTATTGTTTCAATACATGTTGTTGTCTTTGGATAACCAACAATTGAGGAATAACGTAAATTATCAACTTAAGTTGTGTAAATTATGAGAATGTAATCAACCTTTGGGCAATTCAAAAAAATCTCATAATCTACTAATTAATTAAACCATTAAATTTAGTATATGACAGATTTTAATATCATATAATCTTAATAAATGATCAATTAATTTTAATTTACGGTTTATAAAAATATCATACTTTGATTTCTTTAGGGTAAGGACACTTTGGTGTCTAGCAATACCATCATAATTCAAAGTTACCACAAATTTCGATCACAAATAATTAAAAGAAAATAATAATAAAATAAATTCATAAAACAAGTAACTGGGAGATTATGAATTCCAAAACTAAGCTCTGATACCACATGTAAGTAGACGTTATCGTGCTCAACTACTTACACATAATCATTTAAATTAAGTACAACTAATCATCTTTAAAGTTTCGATAGCGGAATAAAAAATCATCAAAAGCAAATTAAAGATCTTAGAATTCAAAGTCTCCACATGTAAATCAATCAAATAGATTACATACATTTATCCATTGTAAACTGTAGAACAATACTTGAAACGTTCTTCGCAAACTGTCAGAAGAACTACAAAGCGATTTCTCTCATCTTTCTCTAAGCAATGACAACTTGTTTTTTACGAAATATGGATGAAGAGAGGATCAACCTTACTATTAGAATATATATTATTTTTCTAATGCTTGTCATTAAAGCAATCTTTAATTGGGGAGATGAATATGCAAAGGCGATGGAAACCAAAGGATGCAATTATAAAGGTGCTAGAAACCAAAAGATGCAACAGTGCACTTTTAAATTAATATGTCAATTATGCACCATTTAATCATATATGAAAAACGTTCATAATAATTAAGCCTTTGATATATATTGATTAAGCCTATATGAAAAACGCCTCATAATCAGAATCGATTATTATCCCTTTAATTAAACCTTTGAATAATAATCAAGGCCTAATTAAATCATGCCACTTGTTAAGCTCATTAGTTTTATTTGGGCCACATAATTTTCTTACATTTCCTACAAAATATATGTTTGTTGATTTTATGTAGCAGCTTAGCATTATTTGTGGGGACTTAGCAATGTAAATGCATGTAATATGTGGCAACATGATTAGATATGTGTTTGTATATGCAGATCGCATGGTGAAAACAACATAATATTGACTGCAAAATATTTTCACAACGGATCCACTACTACATACGTATATGAAGTCCATACAGCTACATTTAAAAACACTGAGTATAATCATCTCAACTTAGATTATTACCATGCATTTAACTTGTTAATTTTCTGGCTTAAAATGCACATGTATTTTCTAACAACATTTGCTTCGCAGTACCTCGGGCAGAACTATATTTTGGATATGAAGTTAAACATTATCCCTAAAAAATATATTTTATGCTATGTTGTTTTCTTATTTATTTTTTTTAGTTATTTCTTTTAAATTCAAATTAAATTAAAAAAAATCCGGACCACAATGATATTGGTTTTGTCTTATAGACTACGCATGATAGAATAGAAGGAAGGACGGAGGAGGGGGGAGAGAGCTAATACATGCCAAAATAAAAATACTAATTAAACTCTAATATATAAATAAAATTTCAAAAATTATGAGGTAGCTTAGTCACACCCACTTCTCACTAATTTTCTCTTACAATTAAAAAAAATAAAAATAAAAAAGAGGTTGGACTTCATTTATAATCGTAAAGAGATATAAAAACAATGCGCAAATACAGAACAGGAGGAGGCCAATATTATTTGTTCTTTGAGATCCGTACAAAACGTATTTGAACGGTTGAGCTTTTTCGAAAACACGCTGTGGCTGGGTCCTTCCACGTGAACGAATTCGCATCCTCTGAGATATCTTAAACTTTGTATGACTTTTTGGAATATCTCAATCGTTCAAATACATTCTACACGAATGTCAAAGCTCAAATAATACTAGCCCCCTATCGTTTCCCGAATAGGAACCGGACGCGTCGGTCACGCAACAAATGAGATATCTCAGAGGATACGCACCCCACATGAACCGACGAATTTACCGCTAAAAGTAGTGTTCTACAGAAGGGCCGAGCAGGGCGGGACGGGCACGGGCAGTGCACGGGCACGGGCAGTGCACGGGCACGGGCGGTTACGGACACGGGCGTCACGGGCACACGAGCATACGGGCACGGACATCACGGGCAAAAATTTCAAAAATCACGCCCTGCCCTTGTAATGCCCGTGCCCATCACAGGCTCGGGGGCAAGACGGGCAGGGCCGGGATTTTTTTTTTTGTTTTTTTTTCTGTTTTTTTTTTCTGTTTTTTTTCTTTGAAAACTAATAAATTATAAATCCAAATTCATGCCAATTTAAATTTATTTGACATGGTTGTAACTCTGATAATTTTTGTTATAATAAAATATAACTTAAAAATTTCTTAAATCAATTACCTTAAAAATAATTAAGCTTTTATTTTAAAACAATAGATTAAAAAATAAAAGTTACCATCCTCTTTTATTCCGGGCTTGGGACCGGCTATGTAAAATAACATAGGCAGAGGTCTAACTCTTTTTTGTTAGTAATTTTTCGTTAAAATGAATAATTTAAAAACTAATTGAAATGTTTAGAATCTTATAATTTAAAAAATAACCATAAAGATTAAAGATGTTAGAAATATATACCGACACTATTTATCTAGAAGTTCGCATTCCTATACCATTGTTCGCTCTCTTCCGCACCATCTGAATCCGAATTAGCCTCACCCTCGTGCCGCACCTCGTACCGCTCTCTTCAGTGTTGGCTTCGGGTGATGATTGTTGTTGAGGCCAGATGTTGCGTGCGCTCTTCAGCATCAATCCAGTCTTTTAAGCACACAAGTCTCTCAAAGACATTTGTACCCAACTTACTGCGTTTATCGGAGAGGATCCTGTTCGCCGAACTAAAACAACTTTCGGAAGGGACGGTTGACACCGGCACGGTAAATACATCACGGGCCATCATCGCCAGGATTGGATAGATCCTTGCATGCCTCCTCCACCACGCAACGACGTCAACAGTTTCAGGTTCATTGAGCATCGCCATATAGCTCAATATCTCGTTTGTGGATATGTGCGGTTGGCTCTCCGACTGGAAATCTGCTAACAATCCACCACTGCTAGTGCTCCTAGAAGTGAAACTATTAAAATATAAAATTAAAAATTAGCGGACAAATAATGTAGATATTATAAATAATAAATATTAAAAATACATGTATATTTATATTTATACCTAGGGCCAGCTTGGGACGAAGACGGGTTCTGATTGCCACTCATTCTTGAGCTGTATATGTGAAACATCTCATCGAACTTCGAATCCATATATGCCTCCACCCCGGTGTTGTCTAAATGTAGATAATATTTGTATCTTTCAATAAATTTGATCGTGTAATACTTCTTGTATGCCGGGTTGAGGCAGTTTGCGATAACGGCCAGGAGGGGTACATCTTCCCAATATTTTAGGAATTTTTGTTTCATGGCATCTACGATCGGTGTGAGAGATTTATTATTGATTTCAGCTCGTTCCAAATCATTATATACCTTGAAGATGTAATAGAGATGTTCGAGCAACTTAAATGACGTTGGTGAGTACGAGCAGGATAGTTGAACGGTTGATGTAAAGAAGGTTTTTAGGAACTCTTTAACCCTTTCTAGTTGCTCCCATTCTCCGTTGGTGAGTTCCAATGCCAATCCCTCGGGGATTGAGCCTCTCAAAGCCTCCCCTGTGACAGCTTTGTAAGGAAGACATCGGTGTAACATTATATAAGTAGAGTTCCAACAGGTATCTATATCCCAAGGTACTTTCAACTTGCTCATATTATAGTGGACACATAATCTCGCAAACCGTTGTTTTCTTTCTTGGTTCAAAACAATGTGGTTGAGAGCATCTTTAAATTTAATTATCAATAGCTTTACAGCTTCTGTTTTAAGACCCGCCTTCACGACGAGGTTAAGTATGTGGCAAGCACACTTTTGGTGAAACATTTCACCGTTCATAATCGGGTTTAGTGACCGTTTAAAAATATCAATGGAAGCTATGTTGTTGCTAGCATTATCGAATGAGATAGAAAAAACCTTATTATCCATATTCCTCTTAAGGTTATACTCTTCTAAAACGCCAATAATTGATTTAAAAATTACATTTGCAGTGTGCGGGGATTCCAACACTCGAAAACTTAATATCATCTTTTGTAATACCCAATTATCATCCATCCAATGCCCGGCAATACAAGAGTACCCGAGTCAATGTTTACCAGCAGTCCATATATCGGAGGTAATTGAGACGTTATTGTTTTGGTATGCAAATATAGCTTTCAGATCATTTTGTCTGCTGGTAAACTGGTTTTTTATTTCACCACTCATTTTGTTATGATGAATCCTCTTGTACATTGGTTGAGCACACCCCCGAATGACCAACCGGGCAAAACTCAGGCAACCACCCATACTTATTGGTTGTTCTTTATGGGTAATGTACCGAGCCAATTCACTAAGCATTTTTGATTCATCGAATTTTGGGTTGGTTCTGGTACCATCAGCGTTCAATAGAGTTTGGATTTGTCTCGATCCAACATTTTCACTTGGTTGTTCACCCTTTTTTTTTCGTGCATTTCGACATGTCTCTTAAAGCTATTCATACCGTCCTTTTTTTTATACACATAACTCTTGTTACATTTGTTTACCTTACATTGTAGATATTGCATAGTGCCCTCCTTATCTCTTGTCCAATCATAGTATTTCAATCACGGTTTATTGTATTCGGGCCATCTTTTCGCCTTCTTTCCTGCTGGTTGTTGCGGGGGCACTTCTTCTGTCGAATGAGGGACATCTTCTTCTTGAATTTCAAGGAGACCTGTCGAAGGAGTACCTCCTATAGGGACAGTGTCCGTGAATTGACTCGATGCTACAGAAGAAGTGCCTCCATGTGCATACGGTGGTATCGGTTGATGTGCTTGTTGTGGAATAAACATGTTTGGATCATTTGAAGTATAATACGGTGTGGTCATTTGAGGGGGTTGTTGACAATTTAAATTTAGCATTTGGTCCCTTCTTTGATAATTTTGTGGATAATTAGATGGTGGCATTTGGGAGGAACTTGGTTCATAATTGGGTTGATAATTGGGTTGATAATCGGGTTGATAATTTTGTGGATAATTATGTGGCATATCGGGGCGGACAGGGGCCACAGGGCCAAAAATATCGGTCGACATTCTTTCGATTTGTTCTTCCACCGATTCGCGATGAGGAGTTGTCATTTTTTAAACCTATTCAAAAAAATAAAATCTGAAATTTATATTCAAAAATTAAACTTATCTTTGATTTAAGAAATCTAATTTTTTTAACCTATTAAAAATAAATCCGAATTTCAAAATAAATTCTAACATATTCTAAAATAAATCTAATTACTTCACATTTCCAAAAAAACAAATCTAACCTATTTTTTTAACCTATTAAAAATAAATCCGAATTTCAAAATAAATTCTAACATATTCTAAAATAAATCTAATTACTTCACATTTCCAAAAAAAACAAATCTAACCTATTTTTTTAACCTATTAAAAATAAATCCGAATTTCAAAATAAAATCTAATATATTCTAAAATAAATCTAATTACTTCACATTTCAAAAAAATAAATCTAACATATTTTTTTGAACCTATTAAAAATAAATCCGAATTTCAAAATAAATTCTAACATATTCTAAAATAAGTCTAATTACTTCACATTTCAAAAAAATAAATCTAACCTATTTTTTTGAACTTATTAAAAATAAATCCGAATTTCAAAATAAATTCTAACATATTCTAAAATATATCTAATTACTTCACATTTCCAAAAAAACAAATCTAACGTATTTTTTTAACCTATTAAAAATAAATCCGAATTTCAAAATAAATTCTAACATATTCTAAAATAAATCTAATTACTTCACATTTCCAAAAAAACAAATATAACCTATTTTTTTAACCTATTAAAAATAAATCCGAATTTCAATATAAAATCTAATATATTATAAAATAAATCTAATTGCTACTACAAATTAAATTTAATTACTTAACAATTACTACAAATTACTATAACATAAATCTAATTATCTACAAATTACTACAAAATAAATATAATTATCTAACAATTGCTACAAATTATTATAAAATAAATGTACCTTCAATTTTGTAGAACGAATATCGTGGGACTTTGAAAAACCTTCGTAATTCCGTTTGCGGATTTGTAGAACGATTTAAATTTACAACTATATTTTTTTAACAATAAATTTAAATTTTGAGAATAATAAAAAAAATTGAGAGAATGAGATTGAGAGAATGAGTGATTGAAAATATTATGAGAATATGAGATATTGAGATGTGAAAAAAATATGAGGGATTGGGGTATATTTAAAGAAGTTTTGTTTGGGGGGAATGAATTTTGAAAGTTTTGAAAAAAAAATTAAATTTTGCAAAAATTAGAGGTTGGCACTTGGCAGTGGGGGTCCGTGGGTGGGGGGGGGGTATGGGGTGGGGGGAAAATTTTGAATTTGACTTTGAATTTTCGGAAAAAAAAAAAAAAAAAAAAAATTTCTACGGGCACGGGCAGGGCACGGGCTCACGGGCTTTGAGGATTGGGCATTCACGGGCAGGGGATAAAAAAAATAGGGTCCGGCCCGTTTAACGCCCGTGCCCGTGTGCCCGTGAGTGCCCGTGGCACGGGCACGGGCAGGGCACACCCCCGGGGCATTATTAGAACTCTAGCTAAAAGGAATCTTTTAGAATGGTTCATTTTTAATGGATCCGGACTGTTGTTTTAACTTGGTACAAATCTCAAAGCCCAATAATAGTGCCTACTATTTTCCCCCGAATCTCAAACCGGCTGAGATTTAATCTCAAACCGGCTGAGATTTAATCTCAAACCGTAAAGTGACGCTCATTCTGCAGTAATAGAGAGGATACGGATCCATGAACCGACGACGTACCTTTTGAGATCTTCTGTGGAAGGAAGTAAGGATAAAGTCAGCGCAGATAATTTTTCAGGCCAGCTGAGACACGATGTACGAATTATTTACACGAGATAGGCAACAGAAAGGCTAAAAAAGAGAGGTATCTTTTCTGTATAATTATTAATTTATTACACAAGTCACGCCCCCCCAACCCCATAGAGCGAAAAACAAAGTGTCGTGCCGTGACGTGACTAACACGCCGTAATTTTGGTCTCATGCTGTACCATGATCAAGTGAACAGTCACACATGCAGTGCTGTGACTAAAATGTTGAGGGGTGGTCATGGTACGCGAACGGTCATGGCACTCGAGTCACGCCACATGCTGTATCTAAACGTAATTGGTCACGTTTTTCATATTTAACGATTTTTTCATAATTTAGGTTAGTTTATTCAAGATCCACCATTTGATCAAAACTTAACGGTCCTAATTACACGTGACTCGCGTGACCACGTGATGTGCCGTGCGGTGTCAAATTTTTAAAAGATGGTGGCACGTGACACACGAGTCACGACATAGAACAGTAATACGTGTCGTGCCGTAACCGTATCGTTCCGTGACGAAACCGACTCCGTCGTACCATTCTTTCCACTCTAGGCCTATTTTACCCAACTCATTTTTTTTTATTAAATCAACATTTATAAAAATCCAATTTTATAAACTATTTTGTTTTTTTTAAATATCTTTTCTGTTGTTATATCTTTTGGTAATGTAATTAATATTGTAATTATTGATTAATTATCTAATTTTCATAATTACAAGATACTCTTTGATTTTTTTTTTCTAATTTTGTATTGAATTGTATTAAAATTTTAGACCAACTCGGTCATTGGCATTGTGTATGCCACAAGAACGACAGACATATAAGAAATAAAGATTGATTATACTTAAACAAACTCTCGTTAATTTTAAACTATATATTAAAACTCATAAAAATATAACTAAATAATTTACAAATATCTTGTGTCAATGTATGTGTTGAAGGAACTAGTGAAGCAATCAAGCAGCAAACTACACCTAAAACAATAATATATTGAATTTTATTTATGAAATTTACGTAATTGCATGTAGTGAATTCAAAGAAAGTAAATATGACGTCATTATTATTTTCAGTTACTTATATTGAGTTCATATATTGTTTTACAATGTAATAATTTTTTAATGCTTAGACTAAATAAAATTAAAATTACTTGTTTATTGTGATAATAAAGATAAAATGTTACTCGTCAAAATGTTTTTGTTTTTAAAAGTAGATTGTCAATAAAACTTGTGAAGCTTGATAAAGTGCATGAAATCATACAATTAATCATATCATAATATAATAAATCTCACTCTTGTAGTCTTGTATTATCTATAAAATCTTAAAGAAGTGATCAGATATACATAACAAGTTGATTGGTGAATTTATCTTGAAACCTAAAATCAAACCAATAAATAGGGTAACAAAAGGGACATTAAACTCCCGTATATATTATATCCTATTTTGTAATCAAGTTGTGTGAATCAAGAAACCGGCCTGGTAGGTGAGCTTTTCTGAATATGATTGTTTAAGGTGAGAATCTCAGATTCTTTCACACTGGTAATGCACCAAATTGGTACCAGTACACTGGATTAGCTATGCTGATTTTTTTTTATTGAAGTTTCACCTCTACTTAATTGACGTAGAATCTAGCCTTAATAACTCAAATACGTTTTGTTCCTCTGCCCCTTCTCTCTCTCTCTCTCTCTCTCTCTCTCTTAGTTTTTAAATGAGAAACAGGGAGAGATTTGCCACTCAAAAACTTAGAGAAAATGAAAGATGCAGTTGGAAGGGGATGGCAAGGGTATTTTGGTCAATATTATAATTTGTTGAATTTTTTCAGTCAAAAATTTGAATTTAGTGTATATTGTGGCAATTAGCTTAATTTAGCAACTTTGGAGTGGCAAATAACTAATTTTAAGTTTTGAGGTGGCAAATAACTAATTTTCAAGTTTTGGAGTGGCAAATAAAAAATTTCCCCTATATAAAAAATTGACATGACTAATTTACGTCACGTCACGTATAGTCACGCGCGTGACTACGAGTGACGTGACCATCCGCCACCATTTTGGTCACGTCACGTCATGTTATGTGACCAAATCACAGCGTGTTTGTCACGTCACGTCACGGCGTGTCACGTATTTCCTTCTCTAGTATTATTATATAGTAATGTATGTGAGGTGAACGTATATTATGAGAGGTGTGTGAGAGGAACACTCTAGTTCTACCCATATATATTCACAAAAATAACTTATGTATATAGTGTCAAGATGTGTCATCATAGTGTAATTTGATCCCTCTTCTATATATGTGTGTGCATGTTGGCTAATATCAAAACGTTTGTTTCTAGATTGTAGAACAAACGCTTCGAATTTTACACTTTCAAAATTCAATAGTCGATCCAAATCGTTCAACATTCAATCTATAATAAAATACGTTTGAAGACCAAATTTTTAATATATATATTTTTATTATTATTTATGAAGTTAGTTTTAAAATCGTTGTTTTTAATGATTCATCAAATTTTCACTGTTTATTAAAATCAACGATTTTAAAACTGACTTAATAAATAATAAGAAATTTCTAAAAAATGTAAAATTTGGTCTCCAAATACTTTTTAATATATCGATCACATCTAATAGTTTGGATCAACCGTTTGGACTTTAAAAATCAGAAAACAAACTGGTTGCACTATGGCGCCGGAACAAACGTTTTGATATTAGCCAACCGTTGTATTCTCTTAATATGAGGTTGGCTAATATCAAAACGTATGTTCCTAGATCATGGAACAAACACTTCGGTTTTTATATTTTCAAAGTCCAAACACTTGATCCAAACCGTTTAACATTTAATCATTTTAATAAAATGTGTTTGGCAACCAAATTTTATATTTTTTGAATTTTTTTTACTATTTATTAAACCAGTTTCAAAATCACTATTTTCAACAATCTAGAAACTTTTCACAATTTATTAAAATCAACAATTTTAAAACTGGCTTAATAAATAGTAAAAAAATTCTAAAAAATATAAAATTTGGTATCCAAATACATTTTAATACAAAGATCACATCTAACGGTTTGAATTAACTGTTTGAAATTTGAAAATCGGAAAAACCAATTGGTTAAACCACAGCTCTAGAACAAACATTTTGATATTAGCCAACCTCTCTCTATATATTACTAAACGTTTTGATATTAGCCAACCTCTTCCTGTATTTTGATAATTATGTATTAATAAAAGATGAATAATGTTAATATCAACTTCTCTAATGAAAATCAAATCCACTTCGATAGAATAATAGATTTCTTCATTTCAACTGTTTAAATATTTTCAAACAATTTAAATTTGCTGCTGCATCTGAATTGTTAAAAATGGTTGGTGGACGAACAAAATAAATATCGGATCCGACAGCCAGATACACGTGTCGTTCTCTGTTTCGTTTAAATACTTTCCTCCCATTCTTGAATAAAGTAAACGTGTCGCTGTGTCTTTCACTGGAACCCCACGTGTCAGTGGTCCCAACTCACGTGATCCCGGCACACTTCTCGATGGATGGATTGCGACTACAATAGATGAAGTAAATTTACTGCCTCTTATTTTACCCATTTCTAACATTCTAGTCACTCGTTTCATGTTACGTCTTAAAGAATCAGATTCAGAGGTTCTTTATGGTGATATAAATAAATAAATTGTCATAATCTGTGCTAGATGCTTAGATGTCTGGCTCGGATCTAGAAATCAACGGCTGACTCTTAACTCTGGCCGACTCATTTCTCCCCAGAACTTTCGCTGCCACGTTTTGCAAAAATAAGTTTAATTACAACAAAAAATTTGAATTGATTTTTAACGCAATTTTTACTTTTACCATCTTTAAAAAAAATAACTTTTTTTTCTATAAATAAAATTCTATTTTTACCACTTCCGGAATCTAAACCTACGAAACAAGATAGTTGGTTTCGCATATTTAGATTGCGGATCAAAGTGCATTAATTTGGTTCTGCAGTATAAACTTGCGGAACCAATCTTCTAGTTTTGCGGTTTATCCTACGAAAGTGGTAAAATATAATTGAAAAAAGCAGTTATTTGGTTTAACTTTTTTTCAAAGATAGTAAAAATAAAATTTCTGAATTTTGAAACATGAATTCAAAATTTGTTAAAATTAATTTATTTTTAAGTGATATAGTTGTGTGTAAAATTTACAATTTTTTAAATTTACTTAATAGAAAAACAAGTGTTAAAAAAATATACAAATTATTTTATGTATTCTTTTTTATCATTTAATATATTTAATATATGTATGTATATTTAAATAGAGTGTACATTTTGAGCATCAAATTTGAGTGGCAGTAAATGAGATGTTTGTCCCACTAAAAATAGAATTTCTAATCATTAGACCAAAATAATAAGAAGCCAAGAAGCAAGGTGGAGAGCACAAATCCACTTGCACTGTAAAAAATAGTTTAATAAACACTTTGGAATAGCAGATATATAATATGCCAATTTGTGGTAAAGCCAGTCTGAGACAGAGCAAATATAATCGATTTTAAACACTTTGGAATTGCTCCTAGATCAGAACACCAGTAATAAAATTATGCATATTTATCTTTATTTTTTTTTTGAAAACCTTCGTATCTTCATTTTTTTCATGTAAATAAAAACAACAAATAGAACTAGAGTGTTTTTTTAAGTTCACCAAATTTATTTGTGAATTCAACTCTAAAATCTATTGGATTGATTTCAAATGACGAATCCGAACTATTGAAACTCATTGACGTTAGGAGTGATGTGTCTACATGAAACAAAATATTTTTTGAATTAATTTAGTATACAATTAAGCGGTTAAAATTAGATGATTTATAAATTATAAGGCATTAATTTTTTTGAACATTCCACTTAATTCTATAAGCCCAAAACAACCAATAGGCATTCATGGAATCATGTTAGTGAACTAGGAATACCCTAATTCTACTAAAAAATAACAATTGTTGCATTAATTGGATCAATGGAATGTAAATTTGTTCAAAAGTAGGTATCGAGAAGTTGAAGAAATTTAAAATTGTCAAATTTTGAAAATTTGGCCTTTTGATTTGTCAAAAATATGATGATAAATTGTCAAATTTTGGAAATTACAAGAACAAACCTTTTGACTTGCATTTTGAAAGTATGAAAATTTGCAAATTATATTGAATCTACATTGTGATTAAAATCTATAAATATTAGAAACATTAATTTAAAAATTTTTAAACTGAAACATTGCAAAATTCTAATAATTTTATAAGGGTGCATACGAATAATTTTCTTTTAAAATGAAACAGGTGACGTGGCCTCTGATCGACCCTTCAGATTCCCAATTTTTTTATTCATCAAATTCAAAGCGGGTGATATTTTCTTTTCTGTGCCTCTATATCTCTCTCTTCTCTCTCGTATCTTCTTTCATTCGCTGGCTCCCTCGCTGGATCTTTAGCCTCCGACATTCCCAAGTAATTTAATTCTCCTTTGTACCAGATCTAAAGCTCAAACCTTTACTTCTCTATTTCCATTCAAATTTCTAAAATTTTTCAAAACCAGCCATTCTTGTTTCTTTGGAACAAGTGGTGCATTGGATGCCTACCCTCTTTTGGTAAGATAATTCTCTTTGGAATTGTCTTTCTTTTTACTAGTTTCAGTTGTATTAATGGTTTAGCCACCTTTGGTATTTCGGTTCTTAGATTACTAGGAATAATTGTGTTGCTGCTTGGTTCCTTTTCAGCTAACTAGGGTTTACTTTGTCACTCATTATTAAAATCATTGTGCATATTCACGTAAGATTGATTAAATTGTGTATTGAGGTGTTATTTGTGTGCGTTTGTTTGCCTGTCTGAGGGAGAGAGAGAGAGTAAAAATTTCAAAATTTTGAGTGTTGTTGTTTGTGATTTCATATTGCATGTACTATATACTATCTTGTTTAATTTCTCTAAATGAAAGATGCTCCAATTTAGTACAACTTGCATACATCAATTAAATTGAAACTAGAAAAAAGATAACATTGATGTTTCAGCAAAATACCATGTCTTTCTTTCATATCATATTGAGTTGTTTCATGACATTGGAGTCTTAGTGGCAACAAGCTTATTAATTCTTGCATTAGTGGATATGTGAAATATTTGATTATGGAATCAGAGGGATATTTGTTTCATTAGGAAGAACAGATAGTTTGAAAAGTTACACAGAGAGCAATTTGATAGATAATCAATATATTTATTATGTCCAAATTGCAAATTGAACTTCAAATGCAGTGCATCATGTAACCATGAAAATTTACCATTAGCTTTTGTTTCATATATAAGATTGATTCCATCATATAACCATGCATACAGTTTGCAAGTTTAGTTAAAATTTTGGAATTGGACATTACATATTAAAACTTTATTGAGCAATATTTCCTCATCGTCTTATCTAAACAAGTTAAGGTAACAAGAGTATTGCTAAAACACACATAAACATGCTTGCACATGAGCACAATGATTCAATTTCTTCAGCATAGTTAGAAGAATGCTATAAAATTGTGTTTTTTTTATCATCTGGTGAGTTAGAATTTTTGAAATTCATGTTACATGATATTTATCACATAATTTAAACAAGAACAATGATACATGCAAGACATAAGTACCTATGTATTTTTTGCAAACAATATCTCCGTTTGACACAGATGAATGATTTTCTTTGTATCTCATTATTGCCCTAACTGAATTAAGTACCATAAGAAACAATTAGATTGAAGTATGCAGTATGTGTGAATGGCAGATGAATATTCAGTTGTGTTAATTGCAAGCAACATTTGTTCGTTGTATCTTTACTCTTTATCATGCATGATGGATTTTCAGCCTATTATTTGTTCAATAAATAATAAAAATCTCTATTTTTGTATATAACTTATCTTTGTTTGGTGAATTTATTGATTGATTTTAAATTTTTGACTCCTTTCTCAAATGATTTTGCAACAATGAAGTTGAAACCCTAAATAATAAGAGATTACAAGAGAAATCACATGCTTATAAAATGCACTTCGCATATGATATGAAGGGATGCAGTATTCAGAATTTTTGGGAGGTTAGCTAGTAATGCTGTGTTGTTCTTCTAAATCTTATAAAGTTATATAAAGCTAATTTGGGATAAGGTCATAAGATTTTAAGATAACAAATATTTGATTTGATTTGATTCGTGGCCTAATTTACATTTAATCATTGTATAAATTAATGGCACTTTCGGTTGCAATAGTTTTTTTTTTTTTGTAAAAAAGGCCGAAGCCCAGTTTCATAAAGTTACAACCAAAACACTGTCATATGAAAGTAACCACCAAAAAACTCAACTAGATGCCTAACATTCTAATCATCTGGAGTGCGACACTGAAACGAACCAGTGATGTCCAGCCAAGAGCAAGTGAGAACATCTAACCAAAACTCTCACCAGAAAGACTAACTACTAAACCCTTTGACCCCAGTACCCAAGTGAATTATTTTCATGCAGCACGTCCTCTTGCATTCAAGCAAGGCATCAAACCAAAAACATAACACAGAGTACTCTCAACAATGAGTAAACAAAATAAGATAAAGCCGCTGCCAGCAGCTGTCAGAAAGCTGGAGGAGAGGCAGGCAACTCAGAGGAAGGAGATGTATGCTCATCTATGGGGGCATGGATCAGTTGAACATCTTCAGGCAACCAAATGCGCAGAGGGATACTATCCAGAGCATCTGCTGGTGGCATCCAAACATGTTGCAATAGTTCTATCATGTTGGATATATTATGTTTTAGACAATTAAATATTTATTTTGGTATTTATGACCTGATCTTCTTCTTGTTTTCATCTTCTCATCTGTGTGTTAATCACTCGAATCCAATATCTGAAGTAATTAAAATACTCATATTTTGGTTTTAATAATTATAAGTTGGTACTTGCAATATAAATGACCAATATCTATTGAATTCTCCAAAATTGGTCTTTACTATGGTTAATTCGGTCTGGGCCAGAGGTGGAATTCTCTTTTTGAAATAAGTGGTAAATCCACCCGTTTCATCACCGAAACAAAAGTTTTGTTTCTTGTGTGCCAGTTTCCTCGATAGATCTTATATCCATGCTTAGTAGTACTAAACTAGTGGTAGGTTATAGCAATTACATTTGAGAGGATTGAATAAGTTTTCTGGTCTTGATTGGAATTTTATTCTTGATTTCCAAATTGGCAATGCTAATTTATGGCTATAATTTTGACTTAATAATTGTTCTGCAATAGTTTGTAATATAAACCTTTTTTTATTATTTTAAAATTTCTCCAACATTTTGACTAAAAAAGGAGACCGGTTTTAAATTGTAGTGGTCATTTCATCTTTTTTCATCATAGGTTCTTTTGCATTTATGAGATTGATATTCTATAGCTTGAACCAGTATCTAGTACAAAATTTATACAAATAGGCCTTGTTGGGTTTCCGTAACCAGCCAGTAATGTGTTACCAATCGTATGTATCGGTTATACCAGTGTACTTCCTGGAATTAGAGTTGATAATAAAATTAAATTTGTTTTCTTTTCTCTATTAGGTTTTACAAATGGTGTCAGCAGGCTTGAGGCAACAGCTGCATATCTTGCAAGATACTGGTAAAAACCAATCCTCTGTGATGTGCACTTTTGTTAAGCAATTAGGTAGTAGCAAATCATGAGTAATAACCTCGAATCATTATTATATTTGCCTAGCATGCTGTTTTGGATATTGTGGAGGAGAGAGAGAGAGAGGGTTCTTTTCAAATTAAACTCATATAACAATGAATGTTTCTCATGTTTGCAACTGAGACCAAAGTTTTTTATAGATTTGCGTTAATGATACATAGCTTTAGGCAGTCTGATGGAAAATATTTCATCTGTCAATTATGGAAAAATATAACCCTACTTAAGTTGCATGTCTAAATATCATCAAATGAATAATCTTTTTTATTGTGGTAAACAAATGGAAAACCACGAGTCTGGAACATATTATTACAAGAGGAGGGTTCAAATGCCTCCATTTTTTTGTGCCTCCATCATGCCTCCATTTTTTAAATGTTAATAACTCAAAATTTTAATCATAAATGTCAAAATAAAACTGTTAGATGTGATCTATATTATTTTCTCTATGTGCTCATAAAAAATTATCATATTTTGGTTTTGTTTTAATGTGAATCAATAAGTTGAAAAATTAACGTCTAGAAATTGTCCACATTAGTACATTTTTACAAGCACTTGATGACAATCAAAACAAAATTGTAATGTCATAATTTTTACTTGCTTTTGTAGTACCAGTTGGTTCATTTTTACAAATTTATGTTGGTTTATCTTCTGCACATGGAGTTGAAATTTTATTAATTTAATAAAATGAATTTTTGTACTTTTCAAGGTTGAGGTGTCTCCTAGTTTAAACGGAGCCCAAATATATAATTCAATTACAAGTATATTTGTGCCATACTTTGTTGTTAGCTTGTTTAACATATTGGTCCTCCAAAAATTCAACAATGGTTTACATGCTAAGAAGAAAAAAGAATTAACACACTACCATAGGATAATCACAAATTAATTATAGTTTACTACGCCATGACTGGTATTGTGATTTTTAGCTGTAGCATGAGTGTCAGGTTCTATTAGGCCCAGAAATGCATACAACATATCATCTCAAAAATAAAAAGAAAGAAGAAAAGTCCTCGAGCTAGCTACACAGTAATGGAGAAGTATCGTTAGAAACATATATAATTTTCTTAGTGCCACTTCAATTTGTCGTCTACTTATTACAGATCAAATTGTCAAAGCAATCTTTACAGTTCAAACTCAAAGTGTTCTAATGAATAATAGAGAGGTTGCTTGACATGCTGACAACTTCACACTTTGCTGCCTCAGTTCAGTTGAAGCCTGTTGAAGTTAATGAAAAAAAAAGGGCAAAGATATTGTGTTAGTTATCACTCACTGAATTTGATATTGGTTGGAGAAATTGAGCTAAGATAAACATATTGGAGTGAGGCTATGGTACTATGCATAGTGCAGATTGGTCCATACTTTTGGAGTATGGACTGATATCTCTTTTTTCAAACAAATAGTTGATCTGAACCGTTCAACATGATCTCCATATGAAAATGTACTTGTAAATGAAAATTTACATTTTTTCAAACTTTTTTTACTATTTTTTTAGATAGGTAGAAAATCACTTGTTCTAAAAGATTCTAGACCATTCAAAAATAGTGATTTTCTACCTATCTAAAATACTACAAGTCCACAAAGTGCTGACCCAATCTTGATCCATATTGTAACCATTTTTTTATTGGTCACCAATCAATATACTTATATAACAATAGTGAATAATAACAAATTACCCTAAAATCGGGGCATCGCCACCTGTGCTCTGTCTAGTGCTTAGTTCGAGATGCACTGGTACACTTGCATCACCACTGTTTGTTATTCTATAGCCACCATCAGAATTGTTTTGGTCTGAACTTTGTTTCTGGACACCACTTCCTCCTGCTTCATTCAACTGTCAGAACAAAAAGAAATGAAAAAATAAAAATTTGCACAATTCCTAACTTAGGTACCAGCACCCAAGTTCTACTGGTACTGTGACCTTGTAGGTACCATATGCTGAAATTATTGACTCTATGAAGTGTCATGTCTGTTTACCTTCTTGTAGAGATCCATGTTTTCTTGGCGAACTAGGTTTAATTTTTTATAGAGGTCGGCATTCTCCTGTTGTATTAAGCTCCCCTGTTAAATTAGGCACAATTATATGAGATCAGTGCACTGATATAAATTTTAGAGGTTATCATATGTGCGGACTAATAAATTTTGGGTGCTTTTGGTCCTTTTAGGGTTTTCTATAATTTTGTATCTTATCGCTCGTGGAAGCTTAGCTCAATAATTTAGATATAAATTTAGGCATAATTGCGGACTTGGGGCTTTAAGTTGTACTACAGTTGGGCTGCAAAATTAATGACCTAAATGTTGGTTAGAGGTGGGGTTTCAATGCATGAGAGGGCTGGTTATGGCTACATAATCAATCATTTAATTAAACTTAAATGGGAATTTTTAACATATATAGAAAACAAATAAGCTGGAGTTTCAACCTCCCTATTTAGCTCCTGAATCTCATTAATCAGAAGATTGTCCTGTTATAAAAAGAAAAAAAAAAAATTTTTTTTGGTGAGTAACTTGCTCAAAAGATGTAATATCATTAAGAGTCGTTTGTAGGGCTTTTAAGTTTAAAGAATTTTAGGTTTAAAGAATTATCGGAACAACCTTTTTGGTACGCACAGCATGCACGCTCATCTCCAGCTGGCTTTCTAGGCTTTGAAGCTCTTTTAAACCAAGCCCAGACAACTCCTGTCCCATCAATTGCCTGTTTACCATTTTGTAGAACATAATTTATGTATCATAAGTATATCCTTTTTCCAATTAATAAACATATGTATTTTATTTGGTCATTGTAGCTGTATACATACAAACGATTATTGCTAAATATTTGACTCACTAACATGTATATATTTTTTGAATAGGTTTGAAGTACCTATGATTTTCTTGCAAAGTTTGCAGTTGTTGTCTCAAGCTTGCTGCCTCCCTTTGCCAAAACTGCACACAAATTCGAATATGTTTATAATTTATACAGGTTTAATTAATTTGTTCTCTCCACTAGTTAAATATAGTCTGAGAAAGATCGATGTGAATCGGTTTTTATACCTGGTATATATTACTCAGTATTGGCCACATAATACCAAAAAATACCAGCTGAGGTCAGGCAAGGTAGTCTTAATATCCTTTTGGAAGAAACCATATAAATGTCTGGTATTTTACCAACAGAAGCTTAAAATATTTCATTTGTGAAAACCATGTCAAAGGTACCTGACATTATACCATATGAGTTGAAGATCTATTATTGTTAAAAACTTTTAGTGCAAGCCATTCAAACAAAATGTATGTCAAGTTGGTCAATTTTAGACAAAAATGCCCTTGGCAGTTTACTGTTAGGGGATAATTTCTGTTCTATTGTTTAACATTTGGCAGTTTGAGTAGCTTGATAGTTAGCTGAAGCAATAGCAAAATGCTAGAATTCATTTTTGTAGTTTTGAGTCCAAATGGGCTTGTAATTGTGAAGATGTGTATTTGTTTAAATAAAGCTGTATGAATAATTTCCTTCTGTTTTTTTCTTGCAATTTTTTCTTCCTCTGTCTTTTATTTATATATTATTCTAAACAAGAGGTTGTAAATTCATTTATGCTTACGGCTGGTTATATATTTTACATGCTTCATGTTCTTTTGTTCCATGTGCTTTTATTTTGTGGTACTGGCACCCAAAAGAGAGCATGACAGGTGATTGTAATTTGGCTGAGCAGTTAATAGAATGGACATACAAGGGTAGGGAAAAACTGAATTTAGTATTTTCACACGTAATTATTCAATTTACAAATTACAGCAGATAGATCATTCTCTTGATAATGGTGGAACTGATTAGAGGGTCTGTGCTTTGGATCATCTGGATAGAAAGGAATAATTTATGTTTTAATGGAGGCTCAATTCCTTCACTAAAAACATTAGGAAGTAAACTAATTTCTTAAACTTTGGGTTCAAAAGATTGGGTTATGATTATTTTTTATTTTAAGCTCTCTTTACTTGTTCCCTTTGATGTTGATAACTTGTCGGGTGAGGTACAGGTTGAAGTGCACGAGGGTCAGGAAGAATTACTCAGCTCGGGAGCCAGAGATACTGGTACACTGGCTTGGGTTTGGAGAAAGAACAACTGATTTTTAAATCAAACTAGTTTTATGTGATCTCACTATTTTGTGTTAGGTTCCTTGTGCCTTTTTGTATTAGCTGGCTGATTAAAACTCTTAGATCAGTTTATGTGCTGCTATGACTTTGTATTGTATTATATTAGAATAGGTCTATTTGTAACAAGAGTCAAACACCTTTTGTGTTTTTTCTCTTTTGATCAATTTCAATGAAATCGGTGGTCAACAAATTCCCAAGATAATGGTCGGTATAATCCCCATATCTTAAGATTAAGGGAGACTTTTTTGTACTCGGGATCTGGTAAAATGAAATCAGAAATATGGCCTATATCATTTACAAGGGGAAATTTACTGTTTGTGGTGAAACAAAATGAGAAGGCTATTCCAGAGTCCAGACTATATAGAAATGCAATCCGTTTCTGCTGTGTTCCTCCCTTGAGAAACAAAGCTGGTACTAATCCCACCACTACTATAGGGAATAGGGGGTCTGCTTTAAGATTTGTACCAGGATAAAATGGACGATACAGATCTCATTCTATACGGCAGGGTACCGAACTAGATCTAAACTTGGAAATTTCAGGAGAGTTGTTAGTGAATTAACATTGGTATTTTGTACTTTGAACATGACATGAGGCACGGCGTGTCGGGCCATTTCATAGATTTTGAAATGACATGTCACTTGTAATCCGTAGTATGTTTTTGCCCAGCATGACACTAATACTAATAGACACTCGAGTGCTTGACATGTGGAGGCTCAACACGAGATGGGATGGGCCTTGTTAAGCCCATAATATTGGGCTAGGAAGACCAAGGGCTAAAAGCCTAAAGCAATTTTCCCATTATACAAATGGACCAATAATTGTATGTTCGTATTCCCATTTTATATTATATAGCACGTTTAGTTAGACTGATGAGATATGGACCACACAAATTTGTACGTTCATTTTCCCATTCTATTCTATATTTATATAACGTTACAAACTTACAATGGACCACAAAAGGTACTTATCTATCTGTTTAGTTTTTAATCAGATTGGTTCTCTTTATTGACCCACTTTATATATTAAATTAAAGCTTAGCGGGTTTTAATGGGTATGATATATGGATCGAGTGGAGACATTTATGTACCCGTCTAAAATTAGCCGTTACCTGTATCTTATTCATATTAGCTAATTAGTATTAGTCTTATTCTTACCCTTCTCTTTACCTTTTAAGATTAACAAAAAAAATAATAATTATTGAATCATTTGATGGCTTATATAATTTAACCCAAAAAATGCAACTACCAAATGCCTATCATAAAAATATAAGAAAAATATAATTATTGACCCAATTCTTTTAAACAATATATATGGGTTCTAAAGGTGATCATGTGAGAGAGAAAATAGTTGGAATCCTACTTGTGGAGATGAGATTCATTCATAATTGAAGTCAAAATTGAAAAATATGGATGATTAATTAAGAGCCTAAATTCCAAGCATCGAAATACGATGCTCTTTTCTTAATTAGAGTAAATGTAATGAGCTAGTTTGGTATGCTATTTAATAATTACTTAACCACAGAAATGTTCAATTAATATGTATTAAAGGGCATATTTGTCAATTCAAATTTTAAAATAATTAAATAAAATGTTAAACAATTAAAAGGGGATGGAAGAAAGAATGTCAAGTTTTTGTGGATATATTGGATATTATGGTATTTTCATGTGAAATTGGCTATTTCATAGGTTCGTATGGGTACACTAGAAATTTCCCCCTTTTTGTTTTAAAAGCTCCTATTAATTATTTCAATACGAAATCAACTGATTTGTCAAGAATTTTTAAAATATCAAGAAGGGTGAGAATTGAGGTTTTTTTTTTTTTTCCTGGTTAAACAATTTAAAAGAGAGAAGTGGCAGAATTCCACTAATGAGGAAGATCACTTGATAATTCTTTATTTTGAAATTTAAATTTGAAATCCAATATTATAGACATGATCTATATTATGCATATATCATGTTTATGAAAAAAAAAATAGAATTGATGTAAGTTTTACCATTACATCAAGTGACTTGAAAGTTGAAATTTCAATAATTTAAAAGAAAGGTTTTTGATGCATCATCAAATAGTATTTAAATTACATGGAACTTTTTTTTTTTTTTTTTTGAGAACTTGGTAGGGAATTACATGAAACTTAATTGTTAGGATAATTATATACCTATTAACATACTTATAAATTTGCTTCTTAATTTTCAGTTTTACTTAAACTTTTATATATGGAGTTTAAAAATTTCTCTAGATACTTGGAACTTAATTAACTTTTCTGAAGCTAAAAAACACCAATAAGCACATTCAAAAACCTTGTTTCGTTCAATAAATTGATTTTATTTATTTATTTTAAAAGTTCTTTAATTCCATACTTAGAATTTGAGCTTACTTGGGTTGTAATTGTCTCCCACAAGTTAGGTCCTTTTGTAATCATGTATATTTGCAAAATCAATAATAATTTGGTCAATTTTGAAATTACTTGTTTTGTGCTAGTTTCCTATTTTTCTCCAAGCCTAGCTAATTTTCATCTTTGTACCTCCTTTCTCTTAAATCAATCCCCAACTAAAAGAATACATTGTTACAGGTGTGATTAGTAAGCCAAGTTTATTACTGTATACATTCCGATACTAAGTGGTATCAGAAAGCTCACTAAACATTGAAGTATATGTTTTGTTTCAAGTCAAGCTGAAGATTATGTTAAAAGATGATCGATGCGACTGTCCATATATAGCTAAACGATACCAATCTCATTCAGCACCGAGAGTCACACAGACAGTGAAGTAGATCAATGCTGTGATTAATTAGTATAATCATTTGGGAAGATGAAATATGTTATGCTCTTCTTTTCAAGTAATAATTGGATAATGCAAACTACTAATATCTATGGTTTCGTAGCTAATCGAAGCTTATAGAAAGATGCACTACATCTAATGAAATATTCAAAACGGAACAAACATCTAGAGGAAATACACAGAATATGGTAGAGATATGTTTTAAAACACTTCCGACTAGTTGTATAGTTTCAACTTTTCAAACCCTTAAAATACTTGACTGATGAGAGGCTCTTGCTCACAAACACTTGTGAATAATTCATTTTAAAAGACAGTTTATTGGCAAGGCTATTCAGACATTGCATGACTTGTCTGCTTATTTTCACTTATTTTAATTCCTTAGACAATTCTACACGATCAAATTATGTGGAGATGGTCATCAACATAAACAAATCATGATTATGACACTATCTGGACGAAACCAAATACCAAATATTCCTTTGAAAAAATAAAAAATTACTTGTAGTTAGTTAGGCACAATAGAATTTTGACCAAAGTCAATTTTTCTAAGAGAGGCTAGCAGGGCGATGTAGGTTCTCTCTTTGTGGTTACCCTACACTTGAATGGAGAGTAGAGGAAGGGAAGGAACATAAAGAACAGAAAAATTTCTCTCGAATTGTATTTGATTGATAGAATTATATTGGAGATGAAGAATATAGAGGGGAGAGATTTAACCTTACATGATTATAATTAATAGAATCGATTTTCCCTCCCAATTTGGATGTAACAGATGAAAATAAATTTTGTTGCAAATATTTAAAAAAAAAATGACACAAATGTCCGATACTTCATCTTACCTATATAATTCTCAGCCAAGTTTATTTGTCACAAACCTACAACATCTACTAAATTTCTCATTTTATAACCTTCTAAATTTTAATTAACAAAATAAGAAATAAGACGTTTTCCTTGTTAATCATCCAAACATGAAGAGGTTAAGTTAATCTTCCTTTCTATTCTATTATATTCTTCACCTCCCCTCCCTTCTTGTACTGTCCATCCAAACAAGGTGTAAGTCTCCTAATTAACTCTTTGTAACTTGTTATGTTATTTCTTATATATGGCAATGGATTGCTTCCTATAATGGATTTAAATTTAATTGTAAATCATAAACGACCAGTGATTAATCGATGCTTACATTTCCTTAAATGATAGATTAATTGTTAGTAGAATTATTTAGAGGAGCAACTTTGTGGACAATATTGCTTGAGAGAAATAAATTATATGTTTTAGGGACTAGATATTCCACAAAATCTCTAAAAGCTATTGGCTCATCATCTATTATAGTGTAAGATTAAAAATGTTGATTCATTTTTTAACCTCACTTTGATTTTGCCTTATGATACTACTGACGTCTTGTCGGATCAGATCTCTATGAGGGTGGTTTCAGATCAGCAAGGTCAGGACTCAGGTGGAGAAAATGGAGGAGGTACCTACCTAGGCTAGTTTCTAACTCTAGCTTGATGGTTTGGTCGGAATTATACCCACTGTTTTTATAATAAATACAAAAAACAGTTGAATGCACGTGTTCTTAGTTGTACATGCCGTTCTCAATTTCTCTTTGAAACTTAATTGATATTGAGGTAAATAATGAATTGAATAAATTAAAAAGTGATATATTCACTTTATTTAGTACGTTCACCTCCCATATATATAAGTTAGATGAAACTTGAACATTCAGTAATATTTCATTGGTAGTAATGAAAAGTAATTTAGGCAAAAAAACAAAACAAATGAATGTTCAAGTAACGGAATATCACATACCATAAGTTCAGAGTTAGGATTCATCATGACTTGTTGATGCTCTTCTTTTGCTTTGCCATATCTTTCTATAACATTTTTCATGCTGCCAGTAACAACAGAGAATATAGTAAATCAAATTGGCTATTATATATCAGACTTCTGACATAACCTTTTTTTTTTATTGAAAAGTAAGGTACCCCATTATTTGACCTGGTATCAAACAAAAGGGTGAAAATGGAAAAAATCAAATTAATGAAGAATGTATTACTTATTTACGTATACCAACACTAGATCTAGATCTTATATTTATAAATATGTCATAACAGGATTAATGAAAGATCCTAATTTAATATTTTAGCAGATAGAGTCTCATACAAGTAATGGAAAGTTCAAAGGACTGACTGATAGATCAGTGACAACTTACAAAAGGGTAGACAGAAGTATAGGAATCCAAAGCAATAATCCAGGAAATAAACAAAAAACAATAATTTTCAAGTAACAGAAATAATGAACAGTGTCCGAGTGTCGATATTTTTTATGTGATGGAAGTACTTACGAAAAGAAATGTTGGATGAAAGTAAATGAATCCATATGCTGGTAAGAGATGTAATATGACAACAATTATGTTCGGTTGATAAATTATTATATATCTATAGCAATGGCAGATAATGAAATAGAAATAGCAAATATATATATACTGGTGGAATTACTAAAGTAGGCTTCTTGGGAAAGACTATAACTCAAACTAAAATAGAGCCCTCGAGAAAAATAAAAGAAAATTAAATAATTAAGAAAGGAATACTGATAAAAATCCTATGAACAGTTGTGCAGTATCAAACTCATACAATTAATTCTCACTGATTAAGAAGTAAAGAGAGAGAGATCTAGAGAGCGGAAGAAGGATCATGAGGAACATAAAAAGAAAAATAATGATTGACAATTAAATGCTTACTATTTGCATAGGCATAGTAGGATATAATTATTGAATAAGTGTAACTGGACATGAAATTAAGGTCTGGAAACAAAAACAATTGTCAAGATCAAACCTTAAAAAAAGATTGAGAAAGATCAAAAGGAGATCTATAAGAAGTGGTATACATGGTGGTTGCACCTGTATAAATACTGTCAAATACTGAAATAAATACTTGTAAATGGCACCTAAATCAAGAAAATAAAACTCATAACCAACCTGATCAAGATGGCAAAGGTGATGCTAGATATTGATTAATTAAAGGAAGGGAACATGTTCTAAGGAATTTAGTTCTCATATTATATATATATACAAAAACAAACACACATACAAACCTGGAGCTGGAGTATTCATAGAGGCGGCTGGTGCTGGAGAAGACGACAAGACCGACCTCGGCATCACAAAGGATGGCCAATTCCTTGGCCTTCTTGAACAATCCACTGCGGCGCTTCGAAAAAGTTACCTGACGACTAGTCGAGTTGTCGATCCTCCTGATCACTATCTTCCCCCTCCCCATATTTTCCTTCTCTTTATTTTCTTGCTCTAGATCTCTTGATTTCTGACTTGTGACTGGGGTGAGAGGGAGGAGAGAGAGAGAGAGAGAAGGAAAGAAGTCTTTCTGAATTTGGTGCTTCAAGGTTTCTGTTTCAATCAGTACCCTTTTATTTTATGTACACAAATAGAAAGAGGCAGCTGTTGCTTTTGCCCTAATGGTCCATCTATTTCTCCATTTCGTTTTTGAAACGAAGATCTCCATTTTTAGGTTGTATTTTGCTGTCCTACTTAATATGACAAACATAAAAATGCATACCACTACTGACGCATAAACATTTTTTTTTGTACCAATTTCAATTATAATGCATTTTAGTTATAATGAGAGGTCTCATCTCTTATTCTCTTATATAAAGAATACTGAACAGAATTAAATAATAAGAATCTATTGGTTTAGAAAAAAAAAATGTTCAATTGATGAAATATTTTTTTAGTTTTCAATTAATTGAGTACATTTTTAAAGATATTTATTCACGAATTAGAGTTCTAGATGTTTTGACATTAGAAAGAAAGTTATTTTAAATAGAAAAAAAAATTAATGGTCATTATGAAAGTTTGTTTTGAGTAAAAGTTGAAGATCAATTAAGCCAACAAATTATTTAATATTTATTTTGAGTTCTCGCATCTGAATTTTGAGCCTATAATTTCTTAGATGGAGGATATATATTGCCTTTGTCACTACACCTAAGACTGATTCTCACCATTATGAAAGTTCTATATGGATAAGGAAAAACGGATATTTTTTGTTGTAAAATAATAATAATAAATAATTCATAATTTCATTAAATTACCATTAACAAAAACCAAACAAGTATGTTTTTTTTTTGAGAAACTGATAGTAACTATCAGCTAGAAAAAATAAAAAGAAAGCAAACCAGTATATATTGCACCAATAGATTAACTTATTCCTTTGGAAGAAACCAAAAATAAAAAAGAGAAAGCTAGGTTTTTGTTCTTTTTAATCTCCATTTTTGTGAGGAAATGGAGGCAAGGATAGGAAGTTGGACCAATAACCTGGCTGTACGTAGGATTTTTTATTTATTTAGAAATTATAACCTAAAAATCAAATAAACCAGCCAATGGGGCAAAAAATCAATAAAAATGACTTACACCGGTTTTCCAAACCGGTGTGGAATTAAAGCCCTCTTCTGCACCGGACCCCGAAAACGGTGCAGCAAATTTCTCACCCGGTTGACTCATTTACCCACCAGGCTGTGGACTTGCCACAGAAAATCCACAAAAAGTCCTGCACCGTGTTGGGAATCCGGTGCGGCTTGAGTTGAATTTTTTTTCCTCCGAATTGCGTCTCTGTCTCCTCTCCTTTCCTCCTTTCTTTTTTTCTTCCGCACCGGATTGGAAAACCGGTGTGACTATTTCTTGTGTAGACTCCCGTGTGGCGCTGTAGCAGAACAGGAATTTGCTGCACCGGATTGGGAATCCGGTGCAGAAGAGGACTTTAATTCCACACCGGTTTGGGAAACCGGTGTAGACAATTTTTATTGATTTTTTGTCCCATTGCTGGTTTATTTGATTTTTAGGTTATAATTTCTAAATAAAAAAAAATCCTGTACGTACTAGGCTCTTTCTTTTTATACCATTAATTAAATAGTGACAAAATGACGACACTGCTCGGTTCTTTTCTCTAAAATAAATAAGAAATAGAAGTGAGGAGCACGATGGGATGGCATGATATATGGCATCTCCCTTGACAGCAGCCTCTACATATGGATTGCCGACACGTGTCCTTCCCCAAGTACAGTTCATACCTACCCAAGTTTCGACCTTTTCAAATCAAGATCGATTAGACATCCAACAGAATTAAAAAAAGCAATAAAGTCTCCTTCTCTTTTATATTTTGTTGCTTAGCTATTCCGCTTTTTTAAAAAGAAAATAAATCTAACAAGTTACACTAACTAGATACATTTATATATACCTGAAAAATATTGATTATTTTCTTTTGTTGTTTTAAGCTAGCTATTCCTTGTTTTCCGTTTTCAAAACAACAACATATGAATTTAATATTTATATTCCAAGTTTAATATGTTAAGATTTGTATGTCGAGTTTTGGCAGGTGATTGCATGTCATTCATTTTATTTCATTATCATGTTTATAGTAATGGAATGAATATAGTAATTTGTGATTGTATTGCTATTGCGTTGCCTATTGTAAATGTGTGGATCTTTTTTCTATTCCCGCTTGATGGAAATCAGTTTTTATGGAAATAATTTTCATTTTGGAAATATAAGCTATCATTGATATTTTTTTTTTAATTTCAATAGCCATTGAAATTTGTACTAAATCGAAAACTATAATAATATATTTCCTGAAATGATGAAAACAATAATTATTCAAACTTTGTTACATGCATCTTGTTAAGTATTTTGCTAATTTAAGCAAACCCACATTTTTATTCCATCACGTTAAACATAAATTAATCAACTACTCCATGTGGATTCGACCCTTGTCATTTCTACAAAATCTTTAATAATATCTTTGATCTTATTAAACATGCATGTAGATGTCCTGATCCGTCAACAACTGTAATTAAAAGATAAAATTTCAAATTGAATATCAACCATCCAATCAAATAGCATGTCTTTTTTATTTTGTGCTTTTTTTATATTTTTATGTGTAGAAATCTAAATTTATTTAGATACGTACTTGTCACACATATTCGTCCGCACTTATTTGATTGTCATATACTTGATTTTTAGATTGATTCCGATTTCTTTTCATTTTTTATATGTTAATTTAAGAAAATTTTGGATTGATTGATAATTGATTAGTCATGTGTTAATTTTTTTTCATTTTATATCTAAGGAATATTACTTATCATTTAAGGATCTCATTTAGGGTGTGCTCTAGAAGAGGAGAGAGGAGAGGAAAGGAGGGGGAGAGAGGTGGGTGTCCGATACCGTCCGATCTACTTCAAGATTTGTGCGCACGTATATTAAAGCAAACAGCACGGATATTAAAGTGATGTGCACAGATCTTGACGTAAATCGGACGGTATCGGACACCCATTGAACAGACTCTGGTTCGATGGGCATCGGACACCCTCCTCTCCCAAGGAGGGGAGGGGAGAGAAGGGGCGACCGGATTGCCCGAGGGGTGCTTGCTCCATAAACTAAAATTTTAGAGGAGAGCCAAGAGAAAAGAACGGGAGAGAAAGAGAATCAAGATACAAAATTAAATAGAGTTTTTTTCCAATCTCTAGCTACCCGCCTAGTTTGGAGGGTAGCTCCCTCTCTTACTTCTTTCATCCGCTCCCTTCCCCTTTCCTTCTATTTGGATTTTGTGGAGCAGACCCTTAAGTAAACATGATCATATTTTATTCAAGATCTGTGCCATTTGAAATTAATATATATATATATATATATATATATATATATATATATAGAGAGAGAGAGAGAGAGAGAGAGAGAGAGAGAGAGATGGGCTACGGTATATTGCAATGTATATGCTCTCTTGTACATCAAACAATAAATCGTCAGATTCAAAGTCCAAATAGTCGATCCAAATCGTTGAACTTGTTCTCCATATTAATATGTCTTTGGAGACCAAATTTTACATTTTTTATAAATTATTTACTATTTTTTTAGATTGATTGAAAATCGCTGTTTTTCAGACAAATCTGGACCATAAAAAAACAACAATTTTCAATAAATCTAAAATAATAGTAAAATTTTTTAAAAAAAAAAGTAAAATTTGGTCTCCAAACACATATTAATATGGATAACAAATTGAACTGTTTGGATTGGCTGTTTGAACTTTGAATATGACGATTTATAGTGTAATGTACAAGAGGGCTTATATATTGCAATGCATAATAGCCCAACTCTCTCTCTCTCTCTCTCTATATATATATATATATGAGGGATCAAGTTACAATAATTTTGAGTTACAACAATGGTTTTTTTTTTCATTTTTAAACTTTAAATCGTTGATCCAAACCGTTCAACATAATTATCTAAATAAAATATGCTTCTAGATCAATTTTTTTTGTGAATTTGGTTAATATTTATTAAGATGGGTACAAAATTCAATGGTCTAAATTTGACTAGTTTTTGTAAAATATTTAATAAATATTAAAATGAAAAACAAAACTGTTGTTGTAACTTGATCCCTCCTCATATATATATATATATATATATATATAGAGAGAGAGAGAGAGAGAGAGAGAGAGACTCATATGCTTTCGGTAGCATAGAGGGCGAAATACATCCAACTCGTTTTTTAATTTTCAAAGTCCAAAATATCGATCCAAACCGTTAGATGTGATATTTATATTAAAATGTGCTTGGAGACCTAATTAGTGGCTTAACTAAACAGTGAAACCATTGGATCAATGATTTTCAAAGTGCCTTAATAAATATTAAATAAATTCCAAAAAATATAAAATTTGATCTCCAAGCACATTTTAATATATAGATCACATCTAACTGTTTGGATTGACTTTTTGGACTTCGAAAATTAAAAAAACGAGTTGGATGTATTTCGTCCTCTATGCTACCGAAAGCATATTAGTCACTATATATATATATATATATATATATATATAGTAGAGCTAGGGTGCTCCTAAGAGTACCAAGCCTCTTTGTACTCTTAACTCTAAAACCTATCGGATTAACTTCGAACAACGAATCCAAACCGTTGAAATCCTTCTACCTTACGAGTGATGCGTCTACATGTGAAAATTTTAAAGTTTCAAATTAATTTAGTCTAAAGTCAAGTGGTCAAAAGGTTTCCAAAAAATGAATGCATTAAAATTAATTTAAAAACCTTCTAATTTTGACCACTTGACTTTATACTAAATTATTTCGAAATTTTAAAATTTTCACATGTAGACGCATCACTCGTAAGGTAGAAGGATTTCAACGGTTTAGATTCGTCGTTCGAAGTTAATCCGATAAGTTTTAGAGTTAAGAGTACAAAGGAGTTTGGTACTCCTAGAAGCACCCTAGTTCTACTCATATATATATGTGTGTGTGTGTAATGCACTACATTTGTTATCATGACTATTTATTTATTCAATTAAGTTGAATCTTATCAACCTAAAATACAGTAATAATTAATATTGGCAAGTTATTACTTGTTTTTAACCGTTCAAAAGAGAAAAGGGTGCATGACCTATAACTTTTTTCTTAACAAAATACTAGTGACTATCTAATTTATGTGGTATGTATCAACTTAACCTTTTATAACTAAAACAAATATTTGAAATTCAAAGGAATATTTTTGTCGGTTACTATTCTATTAGCAAAAAACAGAACATGATTTTCCAAGAGTGTATATCAAAAATATAGTTTATCGGGAGGTGTTGAGCGAGGAATAAGATATGAATCATATTAATTAACATTTCTAATTATATTATACATTTTCAATTGTAGTAATTGAATATTTTCTTTCTCTTTGACATATATAAGGTGTATAATATAAGTACTACTATGATATCTTCAATTTGCATTAATTCACTTTTTTATTTATAATTTGAATTTTGAATCAATCTACTTTAATATTATTCATGGTTATTGTTGAATAATTATTCTTTTCATTGGTATATTTTTATGAAAATATGTCATTTTGTATGATATTTTTTTGATGCTTTTATTATTACAACTCACGGGTATAGAAAAAGAATTAATTTTTGGTGCATTCGGCGGACATCAATATGCGATACAAAAAAAAAAAAAAAAAAAAGTAAATTCCGATCGAGCTAGAACTATAAGAATATATCATGCTCACCTAATACAAGTTCTGTATATTTTCAGAAGCAAATACAAACATTGCTACAAGCAGCTGATGGCTCGAGCCGCTTCAAACGGCTCTCTTCCAGCTGAAATCTAGAAAAAAAAATGAAATATTGTTGGATTTTCCAAGCAACCATCTTCTATTACATGATGACATTTTTACTTCATTATCAACCGTTTTGACACACACACACACACACACTGAAATTTAGTAGTGGATGTGTCTTTGGACGTTCTATATAAAAACCGATCTTCATCCAGAAGTGTGAACACTGCTCAAAAACTTCAAAAGCTATCATGCTTAATTAAAAGAATGTACATTCCCATAATCTTGAGTTTGATCTCATCTTGCTAAATCTTTCTCAAACTCACTAGTCTGATTGATGACAAAAATTTAACTTGATCATGAATATATTGAATATATATATTGTTGTAATCTTGTTGTTAGACATTTCAATAGGTCATTGAGAGATCTAAATTAGTTGATGTACATGTTAGAAATATATTTTGAAAACTCAAAATTTTATAGAAATAAATACTTATTTTAATATTAATGTTTTTAACTTTATGAATTGTAGAGCATATTATCCATCAATTCAATAATCATCCAATAATTCACATACTCTCTTATACTCTCTTGTTATTTCTCATAGCTCCATAATTTATAAATTCAATTTCTATTCTCCCACAAATAAATTTTTTCTTTATAGAAAACACATATTATTCTGCTATCATTGTTGAAAGAAGCTACATCAACCTCTACTACGGCTGCGCCCGCAGGTAGAGGAATACATGCGTAACTTGGAGAAAGCTTAACCGATTATTCCTGCACTTATGATGAGAAGTTGTCTTAGGTCTGCATTTTGCAGCTCCGGTAACAAAGTTTTAACTTTTATATTCTTGATTAAATTTAAAATATATTTTTTATTAATTTTATTATCAAAATTCAGATTTAAAACTTTAAAACTAGTTGGTTAGATAATATTTTCCAACAGTACATCCCATTGATCATGTTGTGAGAGGGACAATCAATTTTATAATTGCTTCAGAAATATATAGGTGGATCGTTAGTGGTTGCAGATGTTCGGAGACATAGGTACGTACTTAGCCGAGTTAGTCACTTGAGGTGGTTAGTTCGAACTCCGTTAACAACTCTTACATTTTTTTTTTCTGTATGTTACATTCAAACTTTGTTGCGTTCATTCTATATCTAGAAAATTATTTTCAGCATCTTTAATTTTAAACATTTGAGCACATGAGTTTAGTCAAATTAAAGCTATTGAATAATGTGTTTGAAAACTATATGTAATTAATAAATCTAGTCAAACTTTTGAAAACTGGGATAATCGTGTATATTTGAATAATTAATGAATAAGTTACTTAATGCTTGCACCGGGTCACCAATGTCCCAATTTCGTTCTTGAAATTCGAAAATTATCATAATAATTCGAAAATTTCATATGTTTTGAACATCTTTAATTACTAGTAGGGTGATCATGCATTGCAATGAACATATATTATAAAATTTAATATTCAAGTTGAACAGAGAGATAAATAATAAATAACAATAAAAGAAACAATAACAAATGACTGCTTTAATTCAACAATATTTTTTGTAGTGAAGATGGAAAAAATACCCTCATCAATCTGTGCGTTAAAATTCAATTAAATTAAATGTGTAAATCAATAATATGCCTTTTTTTGTTCTCTTCCAAAAATGAATAAGAGATAGGCAATTCGGAAATGAGATATGCTATCTGCCAAAATCGGAAATTAATCTCTTTATGCACCAATCAAATTTAGAGAAAGATATGGTAACAAAAATATAATGCTAATTTCAATTCTTGGCATTACGTGTGGTAATACGTATGACGAGTACAACTCTAACTAAATTTAGACTTCTACATGTAAAAATGATTCATTCAATCAAAAGAAGACATATATATAATTTGATTGGAGGGTTGATATTCAATATGAAAATTAAACTTTTAATCACAGCCGTTGGCAGATCAGGATATCCACCTGCTTAATATAAGAATGGAGATTAGGTTATCATAAAACTTTAAAATCACTTAATGCATAAGTTATTGTTTTTCAAATTACTTAATAATCCATTTAATGGGTGATGACATATTTATAATTTTATTACTTTTCCATTTTTTGAAATTAGTCGTATGCATGATTGTTGAAATCTAGAAGGATAACTCTTTTTTTATTTTTATTATTGCCAAATTATATATCTACTGTGACCCAACCAACGTTGCATTCTAACTATAGAATTCATGTGTAATTTCTGAAACTTAATTTTATTTTAGCTGAAAACATTATATATATATATATATATATATATAGAATAAAATATAGTTAGTCTTAAACTCTTCGGCGAATTGTTTAATGCCTCGAAAGTAGGGGCGGATCTACACTAAGTCCGGGGTGCTAAGCCACCCCATGATTTTGAAACTTTTAATGAAGTATGTTGAAATTTAATTATTTTTTATTTTTTTGAAATTTTTATATAGTTTAGCCCTCTCATAAAATGTTAGATATGTGCATGTAGTTCAGTGGTTAAGACTCTATTTTGTGCTTAGGAGCAGATCTTGGTTTCAAATCCGACTAACTAATAAATTAATAATTATGCATTTTAAGTTTCAACACCTCTAACTAAATTTTCTAGTTCCGCACCTGCTCGAAAGCAACTGATCTGGTCATGGCAGCAAGATTGAACCAATTGTTAAGTGAAAAATAAAAAACCCCACTATATAATGTTGGTTAACTTGAGTATTACTCTTAACAAATAACATTTCGATTCACTGTTTAAAAAAATTGTGCAATATAAACCTTCTCTATATACTACTGTTTTAAAAAAATGATAAAAAAATAATAACATTCAAATTAACTTAAAAATCTTTTTTTACTGCTTGACTTTATACAAAATTAATTCTAAAATTTATAAATTTTGTATGTAAACAAAAGTAGTTAATTGGTTTGAATTAATTATTTGAAGTCATTTGCTTATATCGGTTTTGGAGTTAAGCTCACAGACAGCTTAAGAATTATACCCTAGTTTTATTCCAAGTATATATATACTATTGCTTGACCTCAAATCATTGATGGTATGTGCATATAATTAATAAATCATTAGTGGAACTGGAGACATATATAGATCCTAGCTATATAGACATATATGTTCCATCAATGCTATCATATGCATGGAGAACATGACATGATAAGAAGGGCCCACTATATAGAAACTGGAAACATATATAGATACTAGCTAGATCAAATCAATTGAATATTAAATGTAGAATCTAATTGTGCGCACTCCTCCAACAAGGAAGATATATTAAAATAGAAAAAAATGAATAACGTCAAGAGAGAAAAGGCTATAAGATATTTACCCTTAAAAAATAAAGAACAAGATATATTGTTGTGGCAGGTAAAGTATAAATTCCTAAATTAGAAAAGCCGAGAAAGCAGAAATCCTCTTTCTTAATTAATACCAACCTTGTATAATTAAGTTGCACATGGATCCAAAACTAATCATAATTCCTTCATAAAGTTCTATTTGTTTAGTTGGTGCGCGACCTAGAGCAGTACAACATGTTTAGCATCTCATGAAAATCACCACACATGATGAACCTCTTGGGTACAAGTCACTTTTTTTTCCTACTCCCTAAGAATTCCAATGACTATCTGGATACCTTTTTTGTATACCCTATAAAAATCCAAATATGACAACAACTTAATTAGAAAAACTATATATGTTCCTACTATACTACTCATTTTTTCCCTAAAGTTATAAAAGTTACATAAATATTTATAGATGCACATCAGCCTTCTTATTTAAACTTACAGCTGAAATTTTTTGCATCGTTTGAACCTGTATGAATATATACAAGTCCAGGAGAAACCTATCCAATATATCTTAACATGTTGACAAAATAAACATATGTTATGAGGGCTTGATCACAAATTATTGAATAAATTATAATAAATTAGCTAATGATTCTGCGTGACTAATTAAGAAAAGGCTGGCCAATGGGACAACATATTTGTGCTCACCTTAATTAGTTGCCACTATTGGTTATTGGGAGACTTCTAAAGAAAGCACAATTTATGGAAACCTGTACACCCTAGTCCTAACTAGTTGTACTTTTAAAATGACTTTTCAGGGGTCCCCAAATTAGTAAATTGTTACAATGCCGTGATCCATACTCCACCAATGCAGTCCTAACAAGATTTTTTTTTTCTTTTCAAAATTAATTATGTGTATGACACCTAAAGACTTAGCAATATATATATATATATATATATATATATATATGCAATTTACTATAAAAATAGTTTCTTTGTTTGTGTACTAACACCTAATTTCCAAGCAAAACTAAAAACACCATGCACCCTTTTTCCAACAAGAAAGAGAGTACACTATATATGCATCCTAAAACTCACACACATAAGAAATACAATATTCCCAGAAGATTTGAATTATGTTCCCTACAACTTGGAATATTTGAAATGTGTTCCCTACAACAACTTTGTCCCCAAATTGAATTCTTTGAATTGACACGTACCTACGGTTAATACCTCTGAGTCTGAGGTACAGTTTTCTTCTTCACATCATTTCCTTTCTGGAAGGAAAATGAGATTTTGCAAAACTCAAATTTCCCTTCATTTGTGCTTAAATTATTGACAATAAAAACGACCTTTACTGAAGCAATAACTATAAAAAATTATGAAGTAGATCGTCTCTTTCATGCATGTCTAGCCCTGTGAAAATTTAAATATCTACATAATTATAGTACAATTTTAGCGCATATTTCAAGAAACGGAAAAGATAAAAAAAACACTTAATCTTTTGTATTGGGGCTACTAATTAATTTAAACAAGTGCCTAATTAAAACCCCACGCTTGGCAATTTTGCATTGGTCCAGTTTATTTTAATATAATGCTGATAGCCAATCAAAACTCTTTTTAATTAACTATTTTCCATGTAACTGGGATTCTTTCTTGCCACCTAGATCTACTTATTCATACGATGACGTATACGGTGACACATTTATTGTTTAGGAATAGTTAGTTTAATGTAGCTTTAAATTGCCAAAATAAAGAAAAAATAATAATTTTCAGTGTCTTCTTAAAAGAATGACATATTTTTTCTTGGCAAAAGGAAAATTTTTAGTGCTTTGAAGGAAAACTTCTTTTAAATAATGCTACAAGAAAAATGCATATGCAGAGGGGATCATTATTGAAACCTCAAAGGAATTCATTAGCTCCATGAGTCTTCAATCGATAATTTTTTTTGAGGTGAATAATCACAGAAATCTACAAAAACTCAAGTTGCAACAAAAAATTTATGATCTCCAAGGGTCTTGACTTCATTTTTAGAATTGAAAAAAAAGATTCTTCCCTCGGTGGAGGTCGTTGCATGCGACTGCCTACAAACCGCACATTTGTCGATCATTCATTGGCTTCGAATTAATATTACCCTGTAATCCACGCTACCTAAACGGCAAATAAAGTCGAGCTATTCATGTCTATCGTTACTACTTAATCAATAAAGAAAGTTATGATTGAGGAAAGAAGATATGTTTGTTTATCTCTGTGTGCGTGTCGGTTACGATCGATGCAGTGTTAGTTGTTAAGAACAGTCGGTGCGAGGCACAACTACTGGCGTAAGGTACTGACTTAACAATTAAACTTGTGAAAGTAATCTACATTAGGCCATACTGTCAAGTGTCAAACATAAGCTGATAATGCTGTGTCATATATGCAAGATCACCTATATGCTGCCATGATAACTTGATATTCAAATTATATTTTATATATATTCATCGTTCAATGTTACCTAGACCGGTCCAACTTTCCCTCAATGCCATTTCCTAGGCAATATTCCTTGCAAAGCATACTTCAAGCACAAAGGATGCACGTGCATGTGTTAGTACTTGAGCAGCGATGTGGAGCATTTACATAGAAAAGGAAACCAGAAAGTGCAACTAGAAGTAAGCTAGCAACTATCAAATCAAAATAAAAAAAAAAATAAGCAACTCAACCCCCCCAATAGATCAGAGAGAGAGAGAGAGAGAGAGAGAGTAATGAGTTGATCAATGCTAATTTGCATGCTTTTACATTGGACTATGCATCCAAAGATAGGGTAAGAGATATATTCATGAGGTGGCCGATGTAAACGATAACGTTAAATAATTCATGAAACAAGTCCAAAATAACACAAAGTTTTTCCTTTATGACAATGACCAATTATTGCAGTAATCAGTATTTAGTAATTATAACAGTGAAATCAGAAGAAAATTTCATGTTTTCCATAGCATCTTGGTACAATATTTGTGGGACTTAATTTATATATGATGCCATGCATTATTCATATTTCATCACAGAAACCAAATTACAACAATATTTATGTTTGGATATTATAAAGTGTCTTACCTAGCTAATTTCTAAATTTTTGGTAGAATTTATTCCAGTTATTGTTATTTCATCTCTGCTGAAGATGAAAAAATGAGGGACCAGCTAGCAAAAATTTGAAAATATGGAAATGCATTATGTATCGATTCTACCTTTCTTTCTTAGAATATTCCATCGATATATTAATAGCTATTGTAACCAGCTAAATAAGGTACGTGTTTAATAAATAACTAGGAAGGTAATTATATTAGAAACCACTATTCCAACGGCTTTTAATAATTAGGCCTTGTAGCCTAAAACGGCATTGTATTGGGACATTAAATAATATAGTAAGAATTCAATAAAATAATTCTTTAATTTATCAAATTTAACACTCTCTCATATAATTGATTATGATTAACATTGTTAAGTTTGACGAAAGAAAGAAAATATATACCAGCATATATAACTGAAGAAAATGAACTTTTAATCTGATATATGTTTTGAGATATATTTTTTTTTTAATTTGTAGACTAGCTAGAACTCGCGGCTGTACAAGAAATTTACATGCAAAAACAATTAAGTTGATAATTTTATTTTACCTAAAAACCCTACTTCAGTTCACAAATTAAATCTCCAAAGTATATATTCTTTATGCCGGGCATTCAAATGGCAAAATTTCAATGGATAACATAACATAGTACGTGTGGTCCAAAAAGCGAGAGATTCAATCTCATTGGTAAGCTAGCTAGGTTCCACAATATATATTTAATTTGTCTAAGTATCAATTGAAGCTTGCCTGATCTTACCACATTGGATTCTTGTACCTTTTATTCCATCTCTCTGGTTTTTTTTCCCTTAATTATAATGGATGTATCCAGATTAATTAATTAATTATTACAAGCTTGCCAGAGAAAACCAATTTCTAATTTAGCCAAGTTGTTTTAAAGGGACCTCGATCTCTCTCCATTTTGCTTAAACTGGAGAGAAGCAATGCTAAATTTCTTTTATCCAACCAATGAGAAATCAATGCAAGAACTAAAATTTGTACCATTTATATATTTTCTAAATAAAGCTATAACTGCACTACTGTTAGTTTTCTACTCGAAGTTTGAAACGCACCTGAAACTGAAAGGGTTAGGGTTGAACACACAAAATGAGGAAAGTGCTTAATTATGCATTTGAGCGTGTGCATAGAAGACAAGTGTCAATCATCGCCTAATGATACATTTACTATTGCCAAGAATAGAAGGAAAAAGGCTTATCTCCTAGAAATCTAAACATAGTTTCATCTTTATTTTAATCATGTTAACAGCTTTTCCATTTGATTCGGAGTAAATCCTCTTATTTTATTGGCAAGTAGGCTAACATGTTGAGCTTTTTTTTATCATTATCTTTCTCGATATTACTGATCAAAATTTTGTGATGATATACCTTGTCCTGCTGTTACTGGTAGTATAGAGAAAATCCAAAAAAAACATATAGCACAGAGAACAAAACTGGTATGGCTTGCCACACAACACAGTACAAGTTCACACTTAATCAGGAATGGCTTTAGTCTCTGCAACATCAAAAGGCATGACACAAGTATTAAATTAACCTATCTTGATTGTTTCGAGTAGTTGGTTTAAGAAAAAACAGACGGCGGAGAAACAGTCGTTACCGTAGATTGTTGCTTCGTGCTTGACCACGCATTGCTATATGTGCTTCACATGGCACCGGTACACATGCTGACAGCCCCTAATCTCGGCATTGCACAAGAAAACATGAAAATGATTTATATATTCAAACCTTTCCGTCCCGTGTTAGCCTGACACTTGCAAAATGAATTGTTTCTATTCTTCTGCAGCTTAAAGGGGCCGGGGCAGGAATATGCACAACTTTAGCATTACAAATTTATTAAGTTATCCTCGCAGTCGACCCAATTGAAATGACGCCGACTGAGCTGTAAGTGCCGCTGGTTGGAGAGGCTAGCTGCATGTGTTGTTAGGTGATATGGAAGCAAGAACCACACCACACAATTATATTGTTTTTCGCCGGCACTGCAACTGCCAGGTATGCTGTGCTGTACAAAGTTTCAAATTAACTAAATGCAAATGTGTGTGTTGGTACCAGTGGTACAAACAATGTACGAGGTTTTTCTTATTAATGAAAATCGGTGGGTTCTCCCATTTTACTGAAAAAAAAAACTAAAATTAAATGCAGTTAAAGCTTGTTGCCAGTCTTTAAAATTTTACAGCATGTGTATGCCGATGAGTGTAGCATGAAGCTTAATTAGCATTTCAACCAACCGGAACAACCATATATATATGTTGAGAGTGTCTTCTATGGACATAAGGACCTATTTGTAAAATGAACATCTTTTTATTTTCAAAGTTCAAACAGTCGATCCAAACCGTTCATCTTGTTCTCCGTATTAATATGTGCTTGGAGACCAAATTTTATATTTTTATGAAATTTTTTACTATTTATTAAGATGGGTACAAAAAATATCAAATTCAGACCATTGAATTTTGTACCCATCTTAATAAATAATAAAAAAATTCAGAAAAATGTAAAATTTGGTCTCCAAGCACATATTAATATGGACAACAAGATGAACGGTTCGGATCGACTGTTTGAACTTTGAAAATAAAAATATGTTCATTTTACAAAGAGGTCCTTATGTCCATAGAAGTCTTTGCCATATATGTTGTGTAGTTATTTATTTTTTTTTTTTGACAAAAAAATGTGGAGGTCTTAACCCAGACTTCATTAATACGGACATCAAGGGTTCAAAACTCAAAAGTTACCATGGAAATTAAAAACCTATTTCATAGTAAAGTTTAAAGTTAATTAAGTGGGTCTTATTTTCCTCATCTCTCTATGTAATAGCGAGCCAGCTGAGTAGCTCAGTTATCAGTTGTTGATAACAAATTTCTGCAAATCATATTAAAAAATAAATAAACTGCAGAAAGTAAGAACAACTTTCTATTTTTCTTTTTCTACAAGTATTAATGGTTTTTTTTTTTGGCGTACCAGATATATCGTGCTTTAATATTAGGTGGTATTCATGCATGTATGCTTTAGCAAACATATATACGCGTTAATATCGTTTAAATTCATTGCCTGGATGTGAAATTTTTCTGTGCAACAAACGTTTTATTATTTATTATTCCTACTTTTTTTTATTTTTTGACTAATATTACAAATTTGGATAGAAGAAGTCCAGAGGTTTGATGTCTTTTATAATACTTTTCTAGGGCCCATAAGCAATTTAGCGGATATTCGAAGAAAACTACAAATGAGATTTATTTTGGGCCATGATTTAATTAGGGCTTGTTCATACATTAGCATTTATGTCAAAACAAAGAGCCAAGCCCAACAGGCATGATCAACATAGCCGAGGGATTGGATTGCCCCTGCTTACTGGCCAATACGAACATACCACGTCACCCAAAAGTCGAAATTACAAAATTAATTGGCATTATCCAGACACACATTTCGAACCACTGACAATAAAAGCATTATCCAAACAAACATTTAGGTTTTAGAACCAAATAATGGTTCTTCATAATTTTGAGCATCAATTATGCATTGCAGCTAAGAAATTGTCTGTGTCAAAATTGTAAAACAAATAGCTTTACTGCAATCAAAATCATAATTTTAATCATCCACTTTGTCTCAATATTGTAATAAAACAACAAGAGTGAGGTTACTATGGATCAATATCTTCGTTTTTAAAGTTCAAACAGTCGATATATGAACCGTTCAACATGATATCCATGTAAAATTGTACTTGTATATCAAATTTTATATTTTCTCAAAAAAAAATTTACTACCTTTTTTGATAGTTAGAAAATTACTTGACTTAAAATTTCTTAATCATATTCAAAAGTAGTGCTTTTCTAACCGTTTAAAATAATAGTTTACATCCTAAAAAATGTAAAATTTAGTTTTGCAAATACATTTTCATATAAAAATAATGTCGAGCAATTCAAATTAACTATTTTGATTTTAAAAATAAAAATATTAATCCATAGTACGGACCAATCTATGCTATGCATAGTAGCATAACTTCACTCAAACAGCAACAACTTAATAGCACTTCATAATTCTGAGCATCAGTTTTGCTTTTGCAGCAATAAAATTATTTGTGTCAAAATTCTAATAAAATTGCAAACTATGAGAAATAAAATATCCACTGGCAACTCATCAAACTAGTTTTAACAGAAAAAATGCCACGATTTTAGAAACGAGAAAATCCAATTTGCTAGATTGTAATGAAATCAGACAACTATGAAATAAAAATAACTCAGGAGCAATCTTGAGAAAATGACTTGCAAAAGTTTTAATATAAATACATACATACATCTGTACAACATCTCGAAGTCTACTAATATACGAAAGTACCAGTACTAAGATTCTCTAATCCAACTCCCCACATAACCCATTTTTCGGTCTCTTGATTAATTTTAACATACGCTAGCTATATGCAATGAGGCCCTAATTACCATAAAATGTCTCAGTGTAGCACTCGTGATAATCCCAGAAAATATTCTTTAAACACACTCAATTCAGGCTCTCTCTAATACCACTTCTCCATAGAACCATACTACCTAAAAACCCTCCTAATTTCATAATTTATATACACACAAGACCAAAACTCCGAATCAAAAAAGGCATTTACCTAAAGCGAGCCCCACGCCTGCTATGCCCAAACAAAGCGCAAGAGCCAAGCACCATGTCGCCATCTCAGCAACATTTGCTACGTCATCTCCATTGCCCTTAGTCTTCTTCTTCTCTTCCTCTTTTCTCATTTTGAGAACATTATTCTCTGTCTCAAGCATCCTAACCCATTGCCTGTGAGCAGAGAGCCTCAGTGACTCCTCAAGCAAAATTGCCATCATTTGTTGGTTTCTTTCAGTCGTTGCCATGAATTCCTTCTCCGCCTCTCTTGCGCGAGTTTGTGACAGCTGGAGTGCTCTTAATAGACCAGTGATTTGATCTGAATTTTTATCTTGCCCGAATTCTAGCTCCTTAGTGCTACAATAAGTAAAGCAAGATCAATTACGTGAAATTAGTAACTCAATATTTTGCAAAAATGGAAAGAACAGTAAATTGAATAGTATTTGGCTGGGTCAAAATGGAAAAATTCTCTTAACTGATAATGATAAATGTTTTCGATCATGTGCATCAGTTAAAAAAATGATATATATATGTCTACATCATGTGCTGCTGTTGATTATTTCAGCAGCAAAATGTTATCTTACTTGTAGTCATAAACTACTAATGAAAAGCTAGTTGGAAAAAAATTGAATAATAATTTTGGGCGAAAATAGTAAACAATGATGTCTGACCAATTTAATCCCCAACCATCAGTTTGAATTTGACCAGAAGCCATTGTTGATTTAAGGTGTTTTGCAAAAGGACCTGAACTTAATTATGGGTACTTGAGTAATTAGCGCTAATTTAGATGAATTTTCTTAATTTGGTGATTGCTGTGCTTTTATAGGTGCAGAGTATTTATAAGAAGATTAATGCAGACTTATAGGATGATGACTTGTTGAAATGCATCTTATAGATTAATTAAAACAAAAATTGCAACACATCAATAATTTCCACTAATTCGAAAATGACAAAACATATATAGCCTTATCCATTTCACCCAAAAGTAAAATTAACAACAATATCCATTACAAAGACAGATGTAATTAAGTGAAATTAGAACAAATTTACTAATCGTACCTGAGAGGTGGATCAGGCGATGAGATCTGAGAGAGAAGAGAAGCAGTGGGGCTAACAGAACTGGACCTGGCCTTGAGCTTGTCATCGTCTCCGATGGGTGAGAAGAACTTGAGAGGAGGGGGCAAGTCGCAATTTTGCAACAAATCAGGGTTGGGTTTGCTAGAAACCACATAACCACCCATGATCATTTCCTTCTCGTACTGCTCCAGTTGCCAATCCAAGTAACCTCTTTTGTTTATCGCCATCCAAGAAGATTGCATCTCCTCCATTTTCCTTTTCCTTTTCCCTCACTCTCTGTCTCTCAGATTCAGATTCTCTCTTTCTTTATTCAGAGGTGTAAGAAATGGGGAAAGAAAGAAAGTATGTACTTTGCGTGTAGAGAATTTATTATGTATCTTTCTTTCCTCTTTTTTAAAAAAATGGGGAGATGATGGGATGAGTTAGGTGGCGAGACGGTTGGAGGAAGCGTGGCGCAAGAGAGAAAATGAGAAATGGAAGGGAAGGAAAGGGATCAAGGGAATGAAAATATGAAATCGAGGCGGGTTTGGGTTTATTATTTGGATATAAAGAAAGAGAGGTAAAGATATTTGACGGATCTGGTTTTACTTTATGCATGCATAAGTCGTTTATTTATTCATTTTGTCTTCGTTGATTGTGTGCTGTGGAAGCTAAAATAGCTCTGTAAATATATATTATTCTATAAAGGGTAGGGAATTTGTTGGGTTCTTGCGAGTAATTTTGTTTGTGTTTGTTTCCTTTGGGACAAAGCAATAAAAAATATCTCTCAAGTGCCGTACTGTTGTTGCACTCGACGCGTTGCTCTGCAATTTCTGTTATTGTGAGATTTGAAATTTGATAATTGAGATGTTTTATGGGTGGGGACTGGGGAGAAATAAGAAAAAAAAAATATTTAATTTTGTTTGTGCTGCAAACATTCAGTGTTTAAGTAAGCTTGTTATTTTTTCTATAATAAAATTTAAAAACCTCAATATTTTAGTTGATTCTCACAATTCTAAACAACGGTATAAGATATTAAAACAATTAAAAAGCCATACTAATATCACATTTATTTCACACCAATGAAAATTTATAATTATATACGCTACACTACTTGAGAGTTACAGACAAGATTTTGCCTTATTGTGATGCATATTTTAATGAATTACGTTACATAGCACGAGTGACATTTTTCAGTATAATATTTCATGATTTACATGCTGACATCATTAACTTTATTTTTTGTCAATCATGTGACTATGTTTAATTGAGTAAGTGAATAATACAACATACAACAAATAATAATAATAATAATAAGATGGAAATGATATTGCGACAACGGTTTCTTTTCTAATATTTATGTTGAGTAAGTGAATAATACAACATACAACAAATAATAATAATAATAAGATGGAAATGATATTGCGACAACGGTTTCTTTTCTAATATTTATGTTGAGTAGTTTCTATGTATAGTCTTAATAAAGATGATATATATTGTGCTTTGTTAATTTTTTGGAAAGAAAGATGGCATTGTAACAATTCTTTTGATAATTTTTAAAACAATTTTAATGATTTACAACAAAAAGATAACTGAAGAACGAATATTGTATATTTTTTATAGTTTTTTATTGCTAGAATCAATTATATGAAAATTTTATCAACAAATATATTCAATATATATTAATTATAAATTCGCTACTCTAATTAATTATTTTATATAATTGAAAACAAGTGAAAGTATAGAGGATTTAAAAAAGAGGCATACAAAGTATAACTCTATTTCTACTCCTTTTTTGACGTCATAAAATTAAAAAGAACAATTTTTTTGGCCATCATTACAAAGTAAGAAGAGGGTGCACCGGAGTAATTGCATTATTTACAAATTAAAAAGATTGCAGAGGGTATTAACTCCGAATTAGTAGCTTTACATGTTACTGGCTTGCTTTAGTTTTTGTAAACAAGGGTACCCTGGATTTCTTTGAGGAATGCATGTGGATAGATTTTTAGATGGGTCCAAGTCCAACATACATCGACTTGATATCTCATTGTTTAAGTTTGTATCCGGTCCGTACATTAACACGAATTTTAAAGAATTTTGTGCATTGACCTGAATCGAATCAACTCGGATTCTAGTTGGACGGTCCAAGATTAAACTCACACGGTGAAGTAATGTAGAGAATTCTGTATTTTAACTGCCTTTTTTTTACTTTTCGTTCCAAATTATATATTTATTGAATAAAATTGATTTTTTTTAAAATATACAATTTTTGTAAAAAAAAAAAAAAATAGCATAATTTGAGTCAAATAATTAAGTTCGTCATGACATATTGGGAATTGGCTAATACAAATTACAAGGTGGTTACAACCAGTTATCTTAAATAAAGAGACATAGCCTATCAGCCTTTTCGTTGACTAGGATAGAATGCATTAATTATGTCCCATCTCTAAGACTCTAATCATTCGCTCAAGTCATAATACAATTAGGGTTTTGGTTCTCTCTATTTAATATCAATGTTTATTCAATCAGAAGCATCATCCCAAAACTAAACTAAATGGGCATCTTAAACAAAAACAAAAAAAAATTATGCATCTTAAATTATCCTTTAAAAAAAACAAATGTTAAATTATCTAGTCAAATGGTCATCCTTAATGCGCTTCCCAAAATAAAGATATTTTAAATTGAATAATTCTCTCGTAAATCAAAATATCTTCCATGATTTTTTTATGCATCTTCAAATACATAGTCATCTATTGTAGAATGTGCATTCATCTACATCAGTTTAGACACAAATGCTAGAGTAAATCTAGGGTGTGACGTGCTCACCAAGAAGGTTTGGTGAGCAGAACTCCAAAAATACATCGAATCGGCTTCAAATGACGAATCCAAATCGTTGAAATCCATGTACTTCGTAAGTGATGCATGTACATGCAAAATTTTGGAAGTTTCGAATTCATTTGCTACGAGGTCAAGCGGTCAAAGTAATGATGAAAAATGAATAGATAAAACAATTAATAGAATAATTTATTAAAAGATTCATTACTTTGACCGCTTGACCTCGTAGCAAATGAATTCGAAACTTCCAAATTTTTGTATGTACATGCATCACTCACGAAGTACATGGATTTCAACGGCTTGGATTTGTCATTTGAAGCCGATCCGATGTATTTTTAGAGTTGTGCTCACCAAATCATCTTGGTAAGTACATCACACTCTAGATTTACTCCAAATGCTAACGATTATTATGTATTTTGGCCAAGCTAATTAGTGCACACATTTAAACAATCATCAATATTTTTTTCTCTAAGTTCTATGCTCATTTTCTTTATCTTCACAATACACACTTGATCTAGTGTAAAATACACACTTTCTATAATAAACTTTAATGGAGGTCCATTCATTTTCAAAATTTATGTGTTTATACATTATTTTCTATATGATTTAGACTAAAATACTATTGTACTATAAAATTGATTTCAATACTCACATGAAAATTTTATATAATTAATCCCAATGTGTTTTTGATCCCCATAACTTGAAAGTCTGACTTCATCCTGAAATTTTAACACATCTTGTAAAAAAATCACTAAAATACATGCATAGATATTATATAAGAGTGAGGCTAGGGTACTGCGCATAGCATATATTAGCCTGTGTTATAAAGTCAAATTGTATTTGAAAGTCCTAACAATTGACTCAAATTGTTCAACATGATCTCCATATTAATATGTACTTGTAACTAAATTTTATACTTTTGAGAACTTGTTTACTATTTTTTTTTATATGGATAGAAAATTACGTCATGAAAATTCTAGACCATTCATAAACAATGATATTCTACTCATCTAAAACAATAGTAAACAAATTCTAAAAAAATATAAAATTTAATTTACAAGTACACATATATTATAACATCTAGTTAGGTTTTGTCTATGGTGTACAATCTTTGTAGTGATTATCATCACTTATTTTTAGCTGTTTCCGATGCTAATAGCTCCCAATCCCTATCTCTTTAAGATGTGTACCAAGCTTGAAAGACAAATTTTCAATCGTAAATTTTGGCGGATTTTGGATATGATGGCTTCATACGAAGCCGGATCTGCTGAATCAGGAGGACCCACAAATCTAGACAGGTGAGTTGGAGGTGATACTAGTTATAAGGTAAGGCCAAATCTGTAATTCACTTAATTCTGGTGAAAAGTACCCAGGCGTGAGCGGGCAATTCACTTCACTCTGTTTTTTACCAGCTTGAACATGATTTGTTAGACGCTTCTATCTATCTAAAAAAATGGTGATTTTCTATCTATCTAAAAAAACACTAAAAAATAGTGAAGTGAATCACTAAAAAATAGTGAAGTGAATCACTAAAAAATAGTGATTTTCTATCTATCTAAAAAAATAGTAAAAGTTTCTAAAACATATAAGGTCAGGCCAGGTCCGTAATTCACTTCACTTTTTACCAGGCACAAAGTGGGCAATTCACTTCACTCTGTTTTTTACCAGCTTGGACCTAATTTGTCAGACACTTCTGCAGAAGAATTTTTTTTCTCTGCCTTTTATATTAACTCTTTAGTTTCGTAACTCTCTACTTTTGCACAAAAAAAAAATTACAAGTACATATTCATATGAAAACTGTATTAGATGGTTCGGATCAACTACTAAGGTTTTACAAACAAAAATATTAATTCGTAGTACGGACCAAGCTGCTCTATGCATAATAGTATAATACTATAGCCTCACTCATTATATAACGTACACTTTACTAATGTACAATATAATTGATTATTGCATAAAAACACATTTAACTATATTAATCCTTGATATATATTACTTTATTATTGGCTAGTGTGGGAAATATTATGTGCGCATAGTTTTGATTTATATATTTGGTTAAATATAAAAGGGCGGTTATAGTTTACGTTTGGGAGAGTGCTTGTATCTACGCGTTAATTTTTTTTTAATGGCAACAAGGTGTCTTTTGGTGCGAATATTTGAAGAGACCGTTTCAAGTCTATTGAGGTAACTAGGTCAAAAACAGGCTTAATTAAGATCGTGTACGAAATGTATTTACCCAATGTTTGTTTTCATTAAGGTACATGATATATGTATTCTTTAAATAGGCACATTAATTAATTATTTGCTTGTTGAGAAAAATCCCTCTTTGCTTTGCTGCCCAATTTAGTGTAATATTTGCATTCAAGAAAAAAAAAACATTTATATCAACTTATCCTATGGGAAAATTTTGACAATTTTGTTTAGCCAAAAAATATTTTGACTTTAAATTTCTCAAATTAGATATGAATGTACATAATTATTTTTAAATTGTACCCACGAAATTTTCTTAGTGAGCACATCACACCCTAACTTTGCTCCAAAAGTTATATATTTACAAGATTTTTCTTATTTCTAGGCTTATATGTTCTTGATTTAATTTGGTGCTTTTATTTTAAATTTATATTTTATTGCTTGTTCAGAAAATTGCCCTCATGGCTTAATTAGCTGCCTAATTTAGTTTAATATTTGCATTTTTCTTGTGTGATCTCAAAAGGAAAAAAAAATATTTATCAACTCATATGGTCAAATTTTGACACTTTTGTTTAGCAAAAACATATTTTGACTTTTGTAGTTCTCAAAATAGGGATAAATCCAACAAATTTGGAGGGGTATGTATTACACAATTTTCTTCAATACCTAATAATGTTGCTTCTGGGCTTGAAATTGGAAAAAGAAGAGGAGGAAAGGAAAATGAAAATGAAAATATAAAACAAGTGTTCAACTTGATTTAATTAAATAACACGATTAGTGAACTGATCTATTAAGTAATTATTGACCCCATAATTAGTGGGTAATTAAGTATATCTACTTGATCAGCTCCTCGCTTCCCTACACCCGTTTCTTTCCAAAAAAAAAGGGTACAATTTATGCTCTAGACCATAGGTAAAATATCAGCCAACAAATGAAGACAAAAACTTATGAATAGGAGATGAGAAATATTGTCTCCAATCAAAAATCACACCAAAGTAGTTGGATAAATTAAGCTAAGAAATTGACTTGAGAAAACTTGAATCTTCAATCCACACCTCCTCTCTGATTTTAAATTGAAAGTCTCTATCTCCAAACCAACTTATATTAGGTCACACATCACTAAGTGAAGCACATCTCCATATTAGGTCACACTCAAATTAGAAAAGGATACAAGATCTTACACTAATACCGACACTGATTAAAAAATAAATAAATTGTGTATTGGCTAACAAAAAGGAATGAAATAAATACCGTCATTTTTTTTCATAACCAAAAAAATAAATAAAATAATATTAATAATCAGACTCCCAAAAAAATTTCAACCATGCCCAAACCGCCCCCCCGCCCCACCCCCAGCCCACCCCGCTCCCCCAGGGGGCGGTTTACTTATTATTTTTTTTTGTTTTTAATACGATGATGGATATTAATTATAATTATATTTATAATTTATGTATTTTGTAATATTATGTTTTTAATATTATAATTATGTTCATAGCGTAACTGAACAAATAAGTCTGGAATATAAGATATAAATATAAATACAACATATGCTGAATTAACTCTTTCTGCAGCTGAACAGACTAAGTCTACTTCTTAGGTTTCTAGAAGTGGATGACGGCGCGACACCTGCAGTTGTAGAGCCTTGACTACTCCCTGAGTGGCTTCCCTGACTGGGTCGCCTGCTTCCAGAAGGTCCGGCATTGGCAACCACCCTAGCATTCTCTCTTTCGTTTTCTTCGATTATTGCCCCTGCAATGCATTTCATTGAACATTCAGTATCAATATTGAAATTTAATTTCAAATCAATTTTAAGTTGTGTACGATTATCTACATACCTGCCCTCTGCCTGTCAGTAGTAGAACAGTGAGCCTCATGTCCCACTTGACGACCTTGCATCCTGTCTATATGCATTGTTCGCCGCTTGTGTTTCCTCCTCCCCTTCCTGATCCATTTCTTATCGGGAACCACCGTAGGCCCAAGGTAGTATGGCCACTGGTACTTGGTTGGGGTAGGTTGTGAAATGATGGTGTCCAGTGTGTGCGAAGGAAATCGGTACGGTAATAGTTATCAACAAATACGTCCTCAGAAAAGTTTTGTTCTCAGCAAGCCGCCATAACATGAGAACACGGTATGCGAACTAACTGGGGGCCTTGGCACTCGCACGTTACTTGATTGTTCTCGCCTAAAATGACTTTGTACTTCCATGCGCGTTGATGAGTTTCTATAATGTCATTTTGTCTCATAACCGGTAGAATGATCTCACTTTGAACCTGCACTTCATATTCCGTACCTGTGGTACCATACGGTACAACGCGCATGACAGAACCTTTATTTCTGTGTTTTCTTAATTTCTCTTCAACTCTATCTGAAAATGTTTGGTCCCTACTCGCTAATGCAGTGGCTTTAGCATGCCTCTCAACAAACCAAGCATTTAACTTGTAGAATGTGTCCTCCACCAGTGAAACCACGGATAACATACGACTCTATTTGAAGACATTATTTAATGACTCTGAGAATATGTCCTTGCAAATTGCAACATACCGGGTCCTCTTTCGTTGGCCACTATAAACTCCCAGTTACCATTTAAATGGAATTGCTTAACTTTCCTTGACAGTTCTTCTATGTTGGTGTAAAGCTGGCCCGGGCTAATCTCTTCGTTATATACAACGCGTGTCCCAAAAAAAGAAATGTCTGCTTCTTCAAAGGAAGTAGTGTCATTGAATGTCCTTACCGGGTGCTTGTCTCCTCGTCCAACCCGACCAACACATGACCGTCTTCTAGTTTTAACTCGGGGTGCAGCACGGCGCTCAGGTACTTGCAAATACCTATCTCGTCTCACATGTTCACGAGGGGGTGATGTCACATCCTGGTTGTGATCATACCCATAATCAGTGGTATAATTGTCATATCCTGGGTTTTCATTCTCGACAGAAGGTCCAGCCCTAGTGTCCAAGTTCTGCTTTGCATAAGGTCCAGCCCCAGGTGTCCAAGTTGTTCTGGGTAGAAGGTCCAGCCTCGGTACCAACTGGTTCAATCGAAACTTTTTTGCAAAATATGTCCATAATCGGGATTGAAGTGGACTCAAAAAAACCATACACAGCTGTCCATATATCCTGGTCTGCTATATGATATTTTACATAATAAGGTTTGCCACCTGTCGGTTGGTTGTTAATTCAGGTACTGATTTCTACAATAAATCGGACACGGTCCCAACTAGTTTTTTGCAAGATTACTTCATTTATTTCATAAATTGAAGTATTGACATTCACTTGGAAGTCGTAACTCGCATCTTTCGAGTATTGGCATCCAAACTCCCTTTCGTGATTTTTCCACCCAAGTACGTGCAATTAACATTTTTAGTTTATTTCTGAAACAACATATAAAATCCGTCGTTCAATATAAGTTTTTTGTTTATTTTTGGAATTTCTAACATTTAAGAAAAATTAAATTAAAAAAAATATACCTCGGTCACTATTGATCAAAATCGCCTCAAAATCACCTCAAAATTGCCTCGGAGCACTGTTTGAGAGCAGAATGGATTAAACGAATTGTATTGGGCGAATTGTGGTGAGACAGGAGAGAGAAAACGGCTTAATATAGAAAAATTGGGTAAATTGCCCCCTGGGGGGGCGGGTTGGGTCGGGGGTAAACTGCCCCCTGGGGGGGCAGTTTGGGCATGGTTGAAATTTTTTTGGGTGTCTGGTTATTAATATTATTTTATTTATTTTTTTGGTGATGAAAAAAAATGATGGAAATAAATACAACATAAGTGGGGTTATGGTACTATGCATAAGCAGATTGGTCCATACTATGAATTAATATCTTCAATTAAAAAATTCAAACAATCAATCTGGATCAACATTATCTTCATATAAAAATGTATTTGCATACCAAAATGTTATATGATTTAGAAATTTTTACTATTTTCTTAGATAGATAGAAAATCACTACTTTTGAATGGTGTGTAGTCTTAAGATCAGATGATATATATCTAAAAAAGTAGGAAAAACTTCAAAAAATACAAAATATGTTTAACAAGTACATGTTCATACGGAAATAATGTTGAACCCTTCAAAATAACTATTTGAACTATGAAAATGAAGAACAATACGGACCAATATACTATGCAAGTATGCATAGTATCATAGCTTCACTCATATAACATTCTTAATCTAGTAATCTTAAGGAAGTTTATATATCTTACATCTAATTATGCCAAAAAAAAAAATTGGAATATTTTTTTTGTGGGATCCTTTGTACTGTATAGAAAGAATTGGAAAGATCCATCTAGAAAAAAAACGAAGTAGCTTCGAAAAAAGACAAAATATTCTTTCCTTTTCTTTTATGGGTTTTGGAAACAAGCAAGGCCTCCAGCATAGAGACCTATCCATAAACTTATCCACAGTTGTTTTTTCTCTGCAAAAGTGGGAAATTTAATCTTGCACTTTATTATCTGTGAAAAATTGATCTCAGCAACAAAACTAATAATTAAATTGTAAACATGCCCCTCAAAACAAATTTATATCTTCATGTTTTATACATTGACTGTCTTATCTTCAGTAACACTGGTTACGTTTTCAGTATTCTCTTGACTAATCTCGGTTTTACTTTCAGTGGAATCGCCGTCAGTTTTCGCCTCAGTTGTTATTTCTTTTGCATATCCCATTTTCAGAGGCCTTCCCATAAACTCCTATTCAGCATAATTAATTTAAAATTAATTACATTTAACCAGATGAAAACATGAATTGAGTGAAATTCCATAATTTATATACCAGTGTACTGTCTACCTATTTTCAGTACAGTAAGTGGTATTATTTGTAAGAAAAAACAGCTATGCTTGGTAAATATAATTGAAAACAGTACTATACTGGTATTATAGTATACAGAGTATACATACTGGACTTCTAATGTTATGATGTGATCTAAACAATTACTTGGTCAGAATAAATACATAAATTTTTCAGGAAAATTCAGTGCATTATCAATAAATTGCAGAAAACCCTGCATTTTATTTATTAAGAGAATGTCCGACTTTGTAATGAGGTTGCAACGCACAATTAGTACCTGTGTTAAGCAATAAGGATGGGGCAATTTTGGATTTTTTACAAAAAGAAGGGACAACCCAGCAAAAAAATGACAGAATGCAGTTCTTTTTGCAACTTCTTCATAATTTAATTTTTTTTGTTTTATATTTTGATTTATTCCCAAAAAAAGGGAAAAACAACAACAAAAGAAGTACAAAATTGTATACTATTAGAAAGACTGACATTTTTCTCAAACATGCTACATATACTTTTTTTTGTTTTCTTAATAAGGGTAAATGGGTACTTCATAAATTTAAAATGAGTTTTAATAGAAAAGACAATAAAATGGGTAAATATGTCAGTTTTTGAAATTTACAAAGGTAAATATGATATTATGAATTTTAGAGGAGAATATACTTAATTTTGAAATTTTTGGTAAAATTTCTCCTGTCATTTTGTTTTTAAGCAAGAAGAAGAGACTAGGAGAGATAAAAATAAAAAATCTCTTACCAAATGGTATACCTCCTTGTGCAGTAATATTTTCAGTACAAAATTCAAGAGAGACACCTAAAAGAAGTACATATTACCTTTCCCTCAAATGTTTTGATTGCAACATCGGCCTCCTCCTTGGTGTAGTAAGAAACGAACCCATACCCGGTCGACCTCCTGGGTCTACTATTGTAAATGATCTGAGCCGACACAACACTACCATCTTTTTGAAAGAACTCTCTCAGATCCTGTGACTTGGCAGTGAAAGGTAAATTTCCAACAAACACCGAGTACTTGAATTTGGGTCCCGCTTGTGGCACAGATGGTTTCTTTTTTTGAGATCTCGAAAAATCGACATAGATTTTTCTACCGCCAAATTCCTAATTCGGATAATTTAGCAAGATATAAATTCTGGTGCTATTTTTGTTTTGAGTGAGGCTATGCTATTATGCATAGTGCGGATATGGAAATCATGTTGAATGGTTCACATTGACTGTTTGAACTTGATAAATAGAGAAATTGATTCACAGTACAGACCAATCCGTGCTCTGCATAGTACCATAGCCTCAATCTTTTGTTTGTCATTGTTGAAACTTAGTGGGGTAAATAGAAAACTGATCTAATTTCATATTCCACTGACTTCAAAATATGTCCAAATTAACCTTTATTAGGGAAAGGTTCTCCTTCCACTAGTGAGAAATAAGGAGGGTAGTTTGGGAAATTTTACAACAAAATGTATGGCCAGAGAACTGTAGGACATGAGTTGCATTGCAATTTTTTATTGTAATGCAGGATATTTTGAGGCTCTACAAACAAGCATATAAATTATTTTTTTAAGACCATTATTGTTGGTAGAAAAAGTTACTATAATGCCCCTTTTCTTTAGTTTTTGTTTATACAATTATCTATTTTTCCTCTGGACATGTCTTGCCCAAAATCTGTAAAATTTGCCAAAAAAAGAAAAAAAGAAATGACAGCAGTTTAAGATAGTGTATATAAAATCCAATTACTTACAGTTTTATCGAGATTTTTAATTGCTGTTTGAGCCTCCTCTTCTGACGACATGCTTATAAATGCTAATCCTCGGTTTTTCTGTTTATTGTACATTGAAACCTGGAGATAAACAAAACAAACCATATATGAATTAAGCAATTGGTGCAATGATGATAATTAGTTTAAAACAAATTATGGTGGGGCACAATTAACTACAACTACAATACCGCAAAAAAAAAAAAAAAAAAAAAACCAATTGTTTGCAATTTCATGTCAACATTTCCTAATTTTTTTTCAATAATTAGAAAATTCCCAAAATGGTATAATTACAAGTACCTCTATATCAACCACAGTGCCATGTTTTTCGAACAGTGCTCTGATTTCATCCACTTTAGAATCCCATGGAATATTCTGAGCACAGAGCCGAGTCTTTGGCATCTGTTCATTCTCTAATTCTTTCGGTGCTGCCTCGGCCTCGGCCACTGAGCATCTCAGAGAAGTCTTTAGCAAAGGTAGAAACTTTGCATTTGAGTTGAGAAAGTGGGGAGAGAGAGTGTGAGTAGGGACAGTGAAACAAAGGAGAGGTGGTTTAATGGAGGCTTTGACGAGGGAGGAAGAAAGTTGGAAGGGAGAGAAAGCCATGGAGCAACAAAATAGAGTATCCTAATAGTAATATCCATTGAATTTTGAATGGATAGAGATAGACATAGAGGCATTTTTGTTCTTTTTATTTTTTGTTTCTTTTTAATTTATGGTGATAGATTTTACAGGTAGAGAGCTGAGAGCATAGAGGATGACTGGATGAGGAATTCAGGATGATGCATCAAGGTGGATGGTTATACTAGGCTTTAAATGTTCAACTGGGCTTTTTTTCTTCATTGAAAAAAAAAATGTTATTACTAGGCTTTAAGGCCCAAACAGGTTGTTATTAACTTTTTTTTTTGGGTGGGTTAATGGGTTCTGTAGGAGTGTTCAAACAGTGATTTAAGTTAAAATCGAATTAAAATAGTTAAATTAAAATTTTACTCAATTTAAAAGAATCTAACCGAGCTAAATAAGAGAATTTTTTTTTTGCAATACTAAATAAGAGAAATTAAAAGCAAAGTATATTTCAGTTTGTTTGATTGAACTGAAATAAGAGAAATTAAATTTTAAAATATCAAAACTCAATACATACATAAAAGCATTAAAATATCATAGAAATAAATATCAAAATATATATCAGTCGATCCGAAATAAGAGATATTAAACTGAATAAAATATAAAAACCAAAGTAATGTAAAAATTCATCTGAATTGAATAACTAAAACCGAAAAATCAAACCATTTAATTTAAAATTTGACGATTCCGGTTGAAAACCAATAAACTGGATTCAATGAACACACTAAGTTGCCTATAAGGATTTAAAAATGGGTCTGGTAAATATGGCTTCTGTCTTTCTTATACGTACGAAGAATATAATATAAGCCCTTTTTTAGTAATGAAGAATAATAGCAAGCATTATATGACAGTTAGAATCAATCAAAAAACATAAGTGCATATAAGTTTCAAAAGAGGAATTCTAAAGAGTATTATACTGACAGTTAGAATCAATCAACCAATCAATCCATTATCCTTGGTACATCAATAGGAATTCTAAAGAGCAGTACTGTAGTACTCAGTAAATTTTTTGATACAAAAATGATAGATATATTGCAATTTTTCTTAATCCCATCCTAATAAAAGAAAACAATAGAACATGTTTCAAATGTCCACAAACTCTTCATTTCCACCGCAAGCATGAAATTTATAGCTTTACAGCTAAATTTAATCCTAAAAAATACAAATAGAATTGACTTCAATATACTCAAAAAGGAAAATTTATATAAATGGTAAAATATTAGACATGAATTATAATTTTGCATCAAGGGTGAGCTCCAATTGATCATTGTTTTCCTTTTTCGCCTTTTTGTCTTGCATGAAAGTATCTCCAATTTTTATGAGAGGATTTAGGTACTCATCAAGCTGGTCGCCTAAATCGTCAACCTGAAATTTTCATAAACAAATTAAACCAAGGTGTTTATGAAAAAGTATATCAAAGCATCTACCATGCAAAAGAAGAATCTGTTTTACATCAGCCTAATAACTTTTGCATAACATTAAATTTTTTAACAGGATCAGTAATTCAAATTCTGTATGGATTTAGATTCAAATTATTAACATTTTAATGTAGATAGGTTACATCGATCCTACGGCACAAAATGAACAGAAATTTCTTTTGTTTTCCCCCACAACTAATCCTCTCTATATATCAGAGCAAAATTTATACTCAATATTAACAAAGTTTTAATAAAAGATACAATGGATACTATATATATATATACCATTTGGACAAATGCTTGAGCAGTTTCAGCATCCTTTTCTACTTTCTGAGCAATCTGACTGACGGTCTCAACCGCTCCTTTCAGGTTGTGATCGCTAGGAAGTGCTTCGGCAATGTCAGTTGCCAGCTTCTCTGTCACCTGTGCCACCCTCTCGACCACCTGTAGCAGAGACTGCACCGATTCCTGCACTTCATCTGATGAATGTGTGCACATAACAAGTTACAATTCGCATTTGTGTAAAGTGTGAAGAAGTATGTATTATGCATATTTGGAAGAACATATTATAGTTCTCTGCTTGTTTGTGAATTTGTTACCATATATTGTGAAAAAGAAAAAGTAAGGGATTCTGACATGTATCTGGGAATATAAGTATGCATGTCTCGTACCTTTATCTAAGCGCCGAATTGAAATATACGAGTAACATATCATGTAAACACTTTTCTGATTGTGTTCTTTTGAGTTGATTTGGTTTGTGCTTAATGGGTGATTTTTTATTTTTGTTTGATTGATCGATTATTATCAGGTTTTGTCTCTTGTCTGCAAATATTTGCCCCTAATTTTTTCTTACCAGTAACTTATTAAGTCGTACCTTCTTTCTTTCTTAAGCGCTGGTACAGAGGATACATGATCCAAGCTAAGCCGACAAGCAAATATTTCAACCTTCAAATAACCCCAACATAATTAATATCTAATCCTCAAGATTATTATCCAAATAAATGGTCAATTAAATGAGAGAATTTACCAGTCAGGAAGATCTTTGATGAATCTCACGATTTGTCCGAAAATAGTATTTGATCTTTTTAATGTTACTGGTAAATCTTTTGTAGTGTTCGACGTCTCTTCAGTTTTTATTGTCACTAGTGCATCACTGTTGGTGTTCTTCTCTTCTGTTTTTGATCTGTTCTGTAAAATCTTTAACCTAGGAATAAAAATCAATTTAATGAACCTTGAGTCATTTTGAATTTTCTTTTGCAACTCGGAAGCAGCATCACCAGTCCTGCAATCAAATCAGAAGACACATAAATCATCATCTTGACATATACATATGATTATATATACTTATACAACTCTGTATGAAAATCTTACTTCAACAAATTAAACAAATAAGAAGTTTTGCATTATAAGCACTTACTCAATATCTCCTTCTTTGGCCTTCACCGGACCGTCCGATGATGAACCCATTGCCGATATTGACGGCCGATTGAGAAGTAGAGAGATTGAGTTGATCATGGTTCCATTGGTCAATAGGCTATTGACATTAGCTTTAAGAGAATTTTCAGAGTTGACAAATTGCAAATGGCAACATCATGGTCTTTGGACGTGCCATTTTTAATAAAAAAAAATGTAAATAATTTTTCTCTTGTGCAGCTGCAAAATGGAATAAATTATGATAAAAAAAGGTTAGGATGTTAGATATGGTACACATATTTGTTCTATTCGTGTGGGTAAATTATTATTAAATTCTGACATAATTTTATTTTATCTACTTGGATATTATAGATTCAAAACAATATTTAATTTTTTTTTAATTACAACATTTGACCATTTGGAAAAATTGGTACTTCGCCACTTTTCTGGTGAATTTTATTTTATTGTATGATAGTATCTCTGTCGTCAAATATTCTTTCTACTGTGTTGTTTGTCATTTTATTTTATTTTTTTTGGTATTTCATGTTCTCCTAGAACAGGAAATTAATCCATTGTAGAAAAACAGAGCATTGTTTATTAGACAGGGCTTAGAGGCTTTCTTCTATGAAAATCTAAGCCCATAACCAAAATAAAAGAAAATAAAAAGAAAAGGCCCAATAATTTTTAAGCTGAGTTTGTTTTTTGAAGGTCAAATTAAATTGTCCTGTTTTGGATATTATATGCCAAATATTTATGCTGATTTGGTTTGATTAGGGCTGTAAATGAGCTGGTTTGAGCCGAGCTGGACCTTAGCTAAGCTCGTTAATTCTGGACCGAGCTGTTAGCGAGCCAGCTCGTTAACAGCTCGCGAGCTAAAATCTCAGCTCAAACTCATGACGAGCTAGCTTGCGACCCACAAGCTGGCTCACGGGTTTGGTTAGACCTTGTTTTAAAAAATATATATATTACAAAGCTTTTTGGACCGAGCTGGACCAAGTTTGACAGTATAAAATACACACAAATTCACAAATTGATGCCTAGCTGAGCTAGCTCGTGAGCTGGCGAGCGAGCTAAGGTCTTAGCTCAGCTCGTTAATTTTGACCCGAGCTGTTAGCGAGCCAGCTTGTTAATAGCTCGGTCCACTATTGAACAAGCTGTTACTGATCGAGCCAGATGTGAGTCACGAACGAGCCACGAGCTACAAGCTTTTTGGAAAGTCCTAGGTTTGATGCAGTGTTAGGGTTGAAATCGGAGCGAATTCAGAGAAAATAATGCTTATATCAAATTAGCATCTGCAGTAGTGTACAGATTAAATATTTTCTTTTATTTATTTACTACGTGCAAGTTAAATTAGTATTGGAATTGCAAATTTAGTGCAGTTGCACGAGCTTTTGTTTCTCTTTGGAGAGGTACAAGTTCAATTTTCGAAAATAGTATATAAAATACGCATGACAGCTCTGTGCAGGGATCAATTTTATATTTGGATGCATAAAATTTCTTAATTGCAAAAATTTAAAATGTGTAAAACCAGTCTTTTCAGAGAATTAACAAATTAAAGATAATTTCAAAATTAATTTTTTTTATGAATATTGGTAGTGAAATTCCAAAACCAAAGGATGTATCAGTATTTGGATGGTGTGATGAATAGCACAAATAATTTTACTGCTATTAATGTGTGAAAATAGTGCGAGGAAAACGTTAAATTAATTTTGTGTTTTTAAAAATAGTGTACATATATATTGTTCGGATGATCATATACTTTGGAATAGTGTTAATTTAAATATTTGCTAACCTAACGCAATTTTTATTAGAGAGAAACTTATTTAATTCAAATAAATGAGAATAACAATATTAATTAAATATTAGCGTTATACTTGTCACATTCAAAGAAAAGAAAAGATCTCCGCTAAGCTGCATTTATGGGATGTCATTATTCATTTCCATTAACAATTAATTATACCATGATACCATCAATCATTATCACGATCATCATCATAGTCATAGCATCATTGTCATAAATATTTCAACATTAATTGTTTATTAATTGTTGTTACCATCGCCGACTAATCGTTACATATTTATTTCTATTAAAACTCTTTAATTTTCCCAGAGACCAAATTTGTGCATATAGGTGTATAAATTCAATAAAGCTGCACATACATATATATTAGATATATTAGGTATACCAAATACTTTCTGTTTCAACTTATAAGTAAAATTTTGCAACACATAAAAATTCCAATCTGTTTCCACAACTCAGAAGCAACACATGTCATGCACTCATGCTCTAGAAGCAACAGGGCTAGAAAAGTAATTTTGTAGCCTAGATTGCCCAACAAATAATTTATGGCACTGATGAGGTAAACACGTATAATTAAACCTAGTGGATATATATATATATTTTTTCCTTAATAATTTTAACAATAACATAAATTGTTTATGTTGTGGATTAAAATAAGGTTGGAATTCCTAGATATATGATGTCTTAACAATTTGAACAATAAAATCTAATCATGCTTGTTAGTTGTTAGTTACTAAATTGGAAATAAATAAATGTTTAATTATAGATTTAAAATAAATATTTAACATTTTCCTATAATTAATTTAATATTAATTTTATGACAACGCTATCACAATTCCAAATATGCTTTTTCTTTAAGATAATATATATGGTCAACTCATTAATTACCGTTGAAAAATTCTTTTAGTATAAAATAGAAAACAGGTTTTTTACTCTTCTTAATTTGCACGTAAACTTAAAAAAATAATAATGATCTTTAACTGGTAAGCGCACTGAACGCGGGTCAAAGTTTCTCATTTTCAGAAATGAATACATGAGAAATATTGAAAATTGATATCCAAGAAAAAGATTATTTGTCATGTTATATTTTTCATATGATGTGATACTGTACTTCTTGATAAATTTATTTTGCTTAGTAGTTATTTATTCTCTTTGTTATTTTGTTATTTATTTTTTTGATCATCACATAATTTCGAACAATATTTCAAAAGTTTAAATACGACAAACGAACAATAAATAATATAACAAACAATATAACATATATTAAATAATTACTGGGAATATTCAAAATACAAAACAAATATATAACAGTATTACAAAACAAACATATAATTTCCTAAAACCATTTTTTTTTCTGCCAAAATAAAAAATAAATAATATGTCCGCCGTTCAAAATGGCAGATGCATTCTAATGTATGTCATTTTGAGTGGCAGACTCGCTCTTTGTTGTACGCCATTTTAACTGGCGACATGACAGCTTTTTAATTTCACAGAAAAAAAATGACTTTTTGATTTATTTTATTTTTAATATGGTATTTTTAAAAATTTCAGGTCCCCGTCAGAGGTTGTTACTGTGTTAGGATTTGGTTTTTATTAACCTGAATTTAGTAAGTTTGTTGAGAGCGTGGGATCACATTGCTACCTAAAAAGACACGTTAAAGGAAAACCAAGAAATATTAATTTTATTAGTTTATAGCGGTAGAAGATAATTGCCAAGTAGTTAATATATATATGCGCACATCTTTTTTAAATAAGGTAATAAAAGATGATAGTCACATTGTTCCTTGTTGGACGAAGAAAAATGGAGTATGACCAAATAATTTCTTCCTACTATTTTATCAAGGAAAAGAAATAGTAGGAAGGTATATATTCAATCTCATATATACTGTCATTGTTTTTTAAATTAAATAGCTGAATGGATATATTGAAGAATTATCAATTGCATATTAATTGAACAATTCCTTAAATTTGCTAACAATTGGACCAAATGTTTTAATTTTGGGATTGGCCACCACTTAGAATACATTAATTACTTGTTGATATCATGCTCATTTGTTTGTTATGTCACAAAATTATATGATTAAAAGACTATATATATAGACTATTAATTCTTCTGGCCGATACAAAATTTAAACCTACTGAATTCATATTTACTTTTATGGCTGACAAAATAATCCCTCAGATAGAATTAATTTATATTGAACGGTTGAGAAGTAATATTATAATTAATTATGTCGAATTCTTGTGACCTGATCTGAATTCCATGTGAAAATGAATTACAAACATTTACTAAAACTTGAAATACTGTGTATGGTAACTTCCCGGCAGCTTCAAGTCAGCCAGGAACAAAGTCTCTGTAATAAATAATTATGCAATTAATAACCAAAATAATAAATTAATGAATATTTACTAAGACTTGAGAAAAATCCGTACATGTCACCAACTAAGGTCACTGTACAAAACTTACTCCCACCCACCATTCCACCAAGCACCAATTAATCCATTAATTAGAAATGAAATCTGGACCGTCCAATCATTCTCTTGGTCTTGATTGCAATAAGGGTCTAAGAGATCCTGCCAAACATTTGGTCAACAAATGTAGTGGTCATGATTCATGAAAGATTACGGATCACACAAAAAAACTTTCTAAGTTTCCACTTGATTCATGCTTTCTTTTCTCCGTAGAATAAGCAATTTCATTAATAAAATAAATAAATAAAATAAATAAAGAATAAGCAATTTCTCCGTCCGATGGTGACAAGGTATTATCCTATGCATGCATCAGTACAAATGAAAACTTTGAAAACTAAAAAAAATATATATATAATATATTCCTCTTGAAATAAATGGTGTTTCATGTTGGGGTGCAAACGGATCGGGTATTATCTGTTTGTATTCAAAATTGAATTTGAATTTGTAGATTCAGATAATGAATAGTTTGTATATATTATTATGATGATTTGTGTGAATATGAATACAAATATGATTCTAATTTTGAAAATGAATACAGATATGGATACTGATAATAAATTGTATATTTTAATTTTTCATTTATCCGTTTGTTTTGAAATCATGAATGTGTTCGAGAAAATTAATGTTTTATTGGTATCTTTTGATTAATGATATAGTTAGTTGGTGTTAACTAGATATATATTTTGCAATACCATAACCAGTTTAACATGACAAAGTTATTATACTTTTCATAATAATTGAATATCCAAATTATACTCATATTTTATGTTATTTTTATTTTCAAATAAAATAATAATTTGTTGAATAGTATATTAATTTTACTATAATATTTAAATTAGAGATTCGAGTGTACCCTATTTAATATCCAATCCGTATTATTTTAATCTCCAATTAATACATATATAATTTTACCACTATTCATTCGATTTGTTTGCACCTTTCGATCTGGTTTCACCTTTGGTTTCATGCTTCAAGCAATACCATGTTGGAAAGACATCTGATCATCAGGATACAACTAGAAGAAAAAAAATAAATATAAAATGCTAATTATCACTTAATATACAAGTTCATTAGCAATTTATCCGCTACCGTCATGACCTCTTAAGTACACATCATGTGCTTTCTGTTCAATTTTTCAAAAAGCAATAAATACAAAATTGTGTAATAAAGTTAAAAAAAAAAGTGCATTTAAACAAAAACAAGTGTTCATCTGACTGAATTAGGGAATTTCAAATAATAATTTTGAAAATCTAAGATTATTGTTAATTTTTTTTTTATTTGTCATTCATAAGTCCGTAGGAAACACAGCATATTGTCCCTTGTCTTTTACATTGTGGAACAAATCCGACTTTGTTTCATACGAGTACCGCTGTACCCAGAACTAGCATTCTACAGACAGTTCATCGGAGCAATCGATCGGAAGTAGGGCCCGATGTTCCTGAGGGAAAATTGGGTTGGTATGGCCTGTACGTGTAGCACCGCCGCTGCATTCTTCCCATTCGAGCTAGTTGGTATCTATGTGTATGAGGGTTCTCCTTGATCGAGCTGATGCCTGATGCCATGCTTCAAAGGCTTCTGCAAAAGCCCTCCAATCCAAATCAGTTGGTGGTTGAAGGGAGGGCTGTACACAACATGCCTTTACCACTTGCAGGTTGTCCGAGCAGATGAGCTATCAGCTGAGATTTATTAGTTGGGACACATATATACGTACCTCATTCCCTTCAACAGGGCCACGGCTTCATATTGCAAAGGCCAAAGGGCAACAAGCAAGCACCCACCTGTTATCGGGTTTTGTTGCTCATGGGTTAACGGGTCTGCCTGTTTCTTGCCCGGATCTGCAACCAATGTCTCTTGGACTTGGTCTATACTTTACTGTCAGTATTCCAATTCTTCTCACCTCATCTGAATTCCATGTCAAAATTAATTACAACCATTTCCCTATTGCAACTTCCCGGCAGCTTCAAGCCAGGAACAAAGTCTCTGTAATAAATTATACAATTATAACCAACTAAGGTGACTGTACGAAACTTACTCCCACCTACCAAGCAGCAATTAATCCATTAAAACAAATTATAAAAGCGGAGAATGGTAATTGGTAAAAGTTGTCCTGCCAAAACCTTTGTCAACAAATGTAGTGGTCATAAAAAAATTACGGATAAAAAAACAAAGCTTGTGGATCATTCCTAGTTTCCACTTTTGATTTCTTATGCTTTCTTTCTTAATTAGACTAACAAATTTCTCCGACCGATGGTGACAAGGTTTTAGCTATGAATCACTAGAATTGACAAGTTTGAAAACTAAAAAAAAAAAAGTTCGTCTTCAAAGAAATGGTGTTTCATGTTGGGGGGTGCAAACAGCAGGATATTATCCGTTTGTATTGGAATTGGAATTTAAATTTTTACCGATTCATATATTAAGATATAAATAGTTTGCAGATGTGAACACAAATAAGATTTTTCCATGTATCAATAAAAATACGTTTTTAATTTCTAAAGCAATACGGATATTAATCCAGATAATTCCATGTTTTTATTAATAACCAAAAATATATATATTATTAATAATCAGATTCTCAAAAAAAATTTACCCATGCCTAAACCGCCCCCCCATTGGGCGGTTTACCCACCCCCCCCAACCCGCCTCCCCAGGGAGCGGTTTACCGAATTTTTCTATTTTAAAACGTTTTCTCTCTCCTGTTTGACCATAATTCGCTCAATACAATTCGTTTAATCCATTCTGCTCTCAAACAGTGCTCCGAGGCAATTTTGAGGTGATTTTGAGGCGATTTTGATCAACAATGACCGAGGTATATTTTTAAAAATTTTTAATTTTTTAATTTTATAAATTTCAGAAATGAACAAAAAACTTATATTGAACAACATATTTTATATGTTGTTTCAAAAATAAACCAAAAATGTTAATTGCACTGTACTTGGGTGGAAAAATCACGAAAGGGGAGTTCGGATGCCAATACTCGAAAGATGCGAGTTACGGCTTCCAACTGAATGCCAATACTTCAATTTATGAAATAAAGGAAGCAATCTTGCAAAAAAACATGTTGGGACCTTGCCCGATTTACTGTAGAAATCAGTACCCGAATTAACAACCATCCAACAGGTGGCAAACCTTATTATGTAAAATATCCTATAGCAGACCATGATATATGGACAACTGTGTATGGTTTTTTTGAGTCCACTTCAATCCCGATAATGGATATATTTTGCAAAAAAGTTTCGATTGAACCAGGTTGTTGCCGGGGCTGGACCTTCTACCCATAACAACTTGGACACTGGGGCTGGACCTTCTACCAAGAACAACTTAGACACCGGGGCAGGACCTTATGCAAAGCAGAACTTGGACACTAGGGCTGGACCTTATGTCGAAAATGAAAACCCAGGATATGACAATTATACCACTGATTATGGGTATGATCACAACCAGGATGTGACCTCACCCCTCGTGAACCTGTGAGACGACAGTCCACAGTCGATCAAAATGATGAGACAGTCCACAGTCGATCGAAATGATGTAGACATTAATATTGACGGTATAAATGAGATACCGACAAAGGAAATAGAAACTGGTGATGATTGGGACGGGGATTAGGATTCAGACAGATTATCAGAGGGCGATGATGAGAATATTATGCCTCCTCCAATTGAAGACAGATTTCTGATCAGTGGACAAGGACACAAGCACCCGGTAAGGACATTCAATGACACTACTTCCTTTGAAGAAGCAGACATTTCTTTTTTTGGGACACGCGTTGTATATAACGAAGAGATTAGCCCGGGCCAGCTTTACACCAACATAGAAGAACTGTTGAGGAAAGTTAAGCAGTTCCATTTAAATGGTAACTGGGAGTTTACAGTAGCCAAGCAAGAGAGGACCTGGTATGTTGCAATTTGCAAGGATACAAAGTGCAAATGGAAGTTGTCTGCCGCGCCTAAAGGCAAGGGGGAGGCATGGATAATTAAGAATGTCAAGGGACCACACACTTGCAAGTCTGCATCAAAAAGGAAAGACCATACTGCGCTGACGACATCAGTTATTGCCGATGTAATTATGGAAGACATTAAGGAAGAGCTTGCGATGAGCATTAAGGAGGTTGCTCGTGCGGTGAAATAGATCTACCCATATATAACCCCACATTACAATAAGTTGTGGAGGGGTCGGAAATTTGCAGTCTGTAGATGCTTCAGAACCTGGAAGGGGTCATACAATCTCCTCGCACCATTACTTATTGCCATAACAGGTACAAATCCGGGAACCAGATTCTAGCAGTGGCATGTACCAACCGACACACCCGGTGAGGTATAATTCAAGGGCATAGCATGGGCTTTCGGTCCATGTATTGAAGTCTTTCGATATCTTAGACCTGTGATCAGCATCGATGCATGCTTCATGTCCGACCGGTATGGTGGGGCTCTGCTTATAGCATGTGCATATGATGCTGAAAACCAGTTGTTGCCTATAGCCTTTGCCATTGTTCAACAGGAGGATGGTCCAAATTGGGGTTTTTTCATGTCCTTTGTGAGAAGAGAGGTGGTAGGAAATAGGGAAGTCTGCGTGATATCAGACCAGCACTTGGGCATTAAACATGTACTTAATAGCCCTAACTATGGTTGGAACACGAATACCGGAGAGGCTGTGCACAGGTTCTACATGCAACACATTTCAGAGAACCTGTGCAAGAATACCGGCAAGGGTAAGTGGCTTGCTGACAGGTTCAAAATTGGCTGTAAAAGGAAAAAACCACGACAGATGGAAGAGATGTTCAGAGAATTTGCAAGAGTATGTATGCATTTCTTTTTTCATAATTTTTTTGAACATTTGTACGACTTGTATAACTGACTTTTATTTATCTATTTTTTGTAGACATTTCCGGAGGCAAATGCCTATTTAGCGAAGGCAAGCAAGAGACGTCCGAATGATCCGTTCGAGCCGTCAGCATATGAGAAGATATTTCAAGCATGTGATGGAGGTTGGAGATGGAGAATTATGACCACTAATGGATCAGAGTCATTAAACAAGGTCTTCAAACAGAGCCGTATGTTACCCGTGGTTTCACTGGTGGAGGACACATTCTACAAGTTAAATGCTTGGTTTGTTGAGAGGCATGCTAAAGCCACTGCCTTAGCAAGTAGGGACCAAACATTTTCAGATAGAGTTGAAGAGAAATTAAGAAAACACAGAGAAAAAGGTTCTGTCATGAGCGTTGTACCGTATGGTACCACAGGTACGAAATATAAAGTGCAGGTTCAAAGTGAGATTATTTCATCGCCCATGAACCAAAATGGCATTATAGAAACTCATCAATGCGCATGCAAGTACAAAGTCATTTTAGGCGAGAACAATCAAGTAACGTGCGAGTGCCAAGGCCCCCAGTTAGTTTGCATACCGTGTTGTCATGTTATGGCGGTTTGCCGAGAACGAAACTTTTCTGATGACGTATTTGTTGATAACTATTACTGTACTGATTTTCTTCTGCACACCTGGACACCATCATTTCACGGCTACCCCAACCAAGCACCGGTGGCCATACTATCTTGGGCCTACGGTGGTTCCCGATAAGAAATGGATCGGGGAAGGGGAGGAGGAAACACAACCGGCGAACAATGCATATGGACAGGATGCAAGGTCGTCAAGTGGGACATGAGGCTAACCGTTCTACTACTGACAAGCAGAGGGCGGTATGTAGATGATCGTACACAACTTAAAATTGATTTGAAATTAAATTTAAATATTGATACTGAATGTTCAATGAAATGCATTGCAGAGACAATAAACGAAGCCAACGAAAGAGAGAATGCTAGGGTGGTTGCCAATGCCGGACCTTCTGGCAGCAGGCGACCCAGTCAGGAAAGCCACTAAGGGAGTAGTCAGGGTTCTACAACTGCTGGTGTCGCGCCGTCATCCACTTCCAAAAACCTAAGAAGTAGACTTAGTCTATTCAGCCGCAGGAAGAGTTAATTCAGCACATGTTGTATTTATATTTCTATCTTATGTTCCAAACTTATTTGTTCAGTTACGCTATGAATTTATTTAATTAACTTATGTTGTGAACCATTTTCCTTAGATAAAAACTGATAATTACTACAAATCACTTCAAAATCGCCTAAAAAAAAACATAATGGATTAAACGAATTGCATTGTGCGAATTATGGTGAGACAGAAGAGAGAAAACGGGTTGGGTGGGAGGGATTTTATATATAAAAATAAAAAAATAAGTAAACCGCCCCGGGGGGCGAGTTGGGGGGGTAAACCGCCCAATGGAGAGGCGGTTTGGGCATGGGTAAAATTTTTTTGGGAATCTGATTATTAATAATATTTTTTTTGGTTATTAATAAAAATCACGGCATATAATTAATCATGTATGTTTCGAGAGATTAATATTTTTTTTGGTATATTTTAATCAAGATATGGTTAGTTTGTGTTAACTAGATATATATTTTGCTACCACAACAAGTTTAATATGAAAAAAGTAACTGCGTTTATCATAATGATTCAATATCTAAATTATATTCATATTTTATGTTACTTTTATTTTCTAGAGAGAAAAAAAATCTGTTTAATAAAAATTAATTTTGTTACCATATCTAAATTAGGTATTCAAATTATATCCTATTCATACTTATATTCGTTTAATATTTAATTTGTATTTGTATTTGTTTAATTTCCAATTTTTATTATTTTAATAACCGATTCGTATATATTCGTATTTGAAAAAAAAAAAAAAACGAATTTGTACCAAATTTTACCACTATCCATTCGATCTGTTTGCACCTTTAGTATCATGCTTAAGCAAACCCCATGTTGGAAAGACAACTAAAGGAAACTACTGAAGTATATAAAATGGTAATTATCACTTAAATTACAAGTGTTAATTTTAGTTTTAACAAGTGTGTATTGTACCTAATCTAAGTGCATTTTTTTTATGGGGACAATCTTATGGGGGTATTTAGGAACAAAAGGTTGGGTCGTTTTCACTGTGTACGGAACCTCTTGATATTTGTAAGCATAAGCATTCTTATTATTATTTTTTTGAAAGATTTAGAATACTCTAGTGAGTCTTTTTTTTTTTTTATATTGTGCTCATTGGTTTCTGTTTCTTAAATGAAACTGGGCCGTGTGCCTTTTTAACCAAAAAAAATATTGTGCTCATTCAAATTTGAACTCAAGAAATTTTTAAATTTTAAAGTTATAATAATATCATATGTATTATACATAATGTATAATTTGAGTTACTAATTGGGTTTAACTAAACCTACACTACTTTGAATTATGTTTGCCTCACTTTTTGTAATAATTTTTTTTTTATTTCTAATGAATAGCAAATTATACTTGAAATATGTATATGTTAAAAATAATAATTGAATGCATGTGTTTCACTCGAATTGAGGATTCTATGTTATTTGAATTTACTAGATGAGATACTTCTAAGTTTGCATGGAAGTTTATTTTTCTTTTCAAAAAAAAAAAGATAAGATCATAAATTTTCTTAAAATAAAAGGTAATAGTTTGACTATTATAAAAAATTTCCCTCGTATCCTTGATAAACGCCATTTCAAATTTAGATATACCGTAGTAAACTAGTAATAATTCCAATTAAACTTGTTAAGAAAAAAATGAATAAAATGACGAGTTAGGAGATTTTGATTAGGTCTTACCTTGACAAAAAAAAATTAAAAATTATGCAGAATTTTTCTTTCAAAAGTAGTAAAAAAAATTGTAGACTTGTTATTTGTTTATAAATTAGTTTTGGATCAATTTTCATGCAATTCTAAAATAATGTGTAGTTCCATCAGATAGAATATAAATTATGTTTTGATATGCATAATATGAATAAAATAAATTTTATATTTTAAATACCGAAATTTAAAATTTAAAATTATCGAATAAATCAGTTGCCTGAAGTAGTCACTGGGGGTTACGAAGCAATTACCCTCTTATACCAAATCCAAGTGCAAAACGAACCCTCTTGGCTATAGGCTCTAATTCTTATCCTCTACCCCACTTCTGATGTGCCATTCCCCTAAAGTAATCCCAAATTTGATATTAGATCCGGACCGTTCGATCAGAATTACGATCAATCCGGCCCGATTTGGAATGCCCGGATCCTATAATATTCGTGCCAAAGAAGATCTGACGGTCCTTATCTAAACTCAAAATTTGAGTTACTCACAATAGGTGATATGAATTAAATCCCTCTACGGCTCTACCCCACTCTTGACTTGATCAGTTTGTTAGCCTTCCCCGAATAAATCGCCTTTGACTTCTCTTCCCACAACCCCCTTCCCCTTCCCCTTCCCCTTCCCCGATCATGCCTTTCCCCCTTCCTCCGCCTCCTTCATCTCCTCTTTTCTCTCCACCGTCCGATCTGATCTAATCCCCGACCTCTCCCTTCCCATGGCCTCCTTCCGTCGGATGTATGACGTGAACTTCAACCCCACCGGTGATTCACCAACACTGTCCTTTTCATACGCTTGCTTACTATCTCCTATTCCTATGACCCTTCCTTCTCCCCCTCTTCCCTGCCCTCCCTCTATGCCTTCCCTTCCTGATGAAGTCCCCCCTATTGGTATAGATCAGAAGCACAAGGGTTTCATCCATAACCATGCGGTCCTTGCTCTTACACTCCTCGCTTGCGTCTTTGCCATCTCCCTCTTATCCACCGCTGCGCTCATCTTTTTTCATCGGAGATTACGGAGGAGACGCGCCTTGGCTGCCCTTATGGACCCACCTCTCTTTCCTTCTGACCCAGATACCCCTGCACCTGCACCTGGTGCTGGTCCGGGTCCTGACCCAGGAGAGGACCCGATCCACCACGTGTGGTATATACGAACGGTTGGGCTGGATGAGGCTACAATTGAATCGATTGCGGTGACTAAGTATCAGTCTGGGTCGGGATTGCTTGGATCAGCTGATTGTTCGGTTTGTCTAGGTGATTTTCAAGATGGGGATTTGGTGAGGTTGTTGCCTAAGTGTGGTCATGCGTTCCATGTACCGTGTATCGACACGTGGCTCCGGGCCCATGTTAACTGCCCCGTTTGTCGGTCGCATGTGGTTGATCCTAAGGCCACTGCTGCAGATGGTGATTCCACGATTGCATCTTCTGAGGTGTCAGCTGGGGATACTGAGCAGACGAGAAGCGAAACCAGGGAGAATGGTGAGGTGAGTTTGGATGTGCAGTTGATAGATAATGAAGAGAATGAACATGAACACGAAGTGTTTGTTGAAATTCCTCTTTCAGATTCATCGTCAGATTCAGCTATATTGACACTACAAGCTGATTCTGAGGAGAGGGAACCAAACCGGATTCCAGTCAGGTACCGATCAGCTTCTGTCGACTCCCCCTTTATGGTCCCTAGTGTTGTTATCACAATACCAGAGTCTTATATCAGTGGCCAGATTTTGAAAGAAGAACAGTTAGAACAGAGTGGTAAAGAGAAGGAGAGGCCAAGTAATGGATCAAAAGCCGGATCGACCCGGTTTGAAATGGTGAGATCTTTCTCAACTAGTAGTGGCAGTGGCAGGGCTTTTTTCTTCTCTAGAAGTGGTCGGTCGAGGAGCTCTGTTCTTGCATTGTGAGATCCAATGGAGGGAGTCTATGTCAGTTTTGTTTCGGATTTTGGGTTTTGTGTTTTGTCAGTGTTGTCGGGTCAATCCCGGTTCTGATCAACTGTTTATAGAAATAGTATGGAGAGAGAAACTGAGTTTCTAAGTAAGGGAGAAAGCATGCTCCTGATAAGTTCTCTTCTCTGTTATAAATGTAAGGTATAAATGCTGTAACACAAACACTATAATATAATCTTGTTTCTCGCCATTTTATGGCTGAAGGATACATTCAAATTACATATATATCGAGTTTCAATTTGCTTGATTCAAATTTAGTTTAAAATTGCCAAAATAAATTCTATAGAGGATCGTTGTATTGTTGAATTTGATACAGCTTTTGTGATTATACTGATATGTTGCTGATTGCATTATTCTATGGGCTGGTCATCTTGTGGCAAATCTGATTGCTACCTTTCAAATTACAGGAAATTAAGTTAGTTTTTTCTTGAAGTGTAAATATATCAATTGTTGCCTTTTGCTTTTATTGCGTCAAATGAGAGGCGTGTTTACGCGTAAAATAAAAGTATGATAACAACAATAGAATGGTTGTTCTCTTTATTGATGCTCTGTTTCTGGTCCAAGTTTGTGCAAAATCTATTCGATGCACATTATATTGACGTGTAGTTGTGCACCTTTTTTTTTTATTTTTACCAAAAAGATACAAAGGGCGTGTTGTTTTAGTCTTGTTCTGAATAATAAATAAATGGCAGCCTTATTTAGTGGATTTCTTGAAACTTTTGAGTTTTCATCCACCGAAAAAGTGTAATTAGTTACTTGGAATTGTTTTGCAATTGTCTGTGCCTTGCGACTTACAACGAACCTCCCGCTCTTGGGTCCGGATCCGCTAAACTCAAATTTTGAGTTTTGATTCGGATTGTCAAATCAGAATTCCGACTAATTAGGCCTTAAAGCTCGTGGCTTGTGGTCTGCTTGGTATCGGTCCGTGACTCGATTGATAATAACTCGTTTGTTAGTGAATTGAACTAAAATTAGTTCGCTCGCAATAGATTAGAGCTAGAATTAATGAGTTTCAGTTTGACATGGTTCGTCACGAGACAGCTCGCTCATTAACGAGCTATTTAATATTCATAGCTTAATAGTTTAATCGGATCCATTCACTTCAGGTTGGAATAGTATGGTCTATGGATGTTATAGCAAGTGTTATGGCAATTGCACTTTGGACATCAGTTGATTGGTAATTTTATTTGGAATATGTGTGAATTAATTATAAGCAACTAAGTTAATTTGTATAAATTTGTTTGATTTGGTATGTATGAATTTATTCTGTGAACTAAGTTTGTATAAATTTAGAAATTTGATATTTTGTATGCATAAATTTAGTGCAAACTTAATTTATAGTAGTTAATTTGCTTAGTTGCACTTGAATTAAGTATATTCTTCAATAATTAGTCATATAAATGTTATTTTGTTTTAATTATAATTTAGAAGATGTGCTACGAAAATTAAGATATAGCAGGTGAATCTGCCAAGCGGGTAATGAGCCAACTTAGTTCACTTGGACAAACCACGAGTCAGTCTTGAGCAGCAATTTTACCTTGGGATCTAAAATTCAAATTCGCCCGCTCAACTTGATCCACAAACAAGCTGATTATGAGTGATGCCTAGCTTGCTCTCTAGCAGCTTGTTGCCACTCCTAGGTAGAATGCACATGATCATTTCAATATTCGTGCCAAAGCAGATGAGACCAACCACACATATCCATCGACCTGAGTAAAAATCACCATTGAAAACCAAATCCCCAGTATTAAACTGGATTCAGATCTCCCAAGTACCTGATTCAAGCAAATTACAAACGGACGGTTGGGATTATCTAGGAGGATACAGATTCGTATTCAACTCAGCAACTCACCATTTTATATGCATATTTATCTGGGCAACAACCACTTTAGAGTTTAGGCACCCACTATCTCACAAACCATGCTTGTGTGTTTAACACTTTTTTTTTGTTGTTTCTAAAGCCCGTAGGCATTGTGTGTTTAGCACTTACTGTACGAATCATAACAATCCTTTATCCCACCAAACATATTTTTTTTTTTCGAATTGGGCAATTTATCAAACACCTTGAAAGCATTCCTCATCCATAAGTATAAATCAGATGTATTTACGAATAAGACAAAGTCATCAGTTAGATGAGATACCTACAGATTCAGTCTTTGATTGAGAAGTTGGACCAACAAAACTTTAACAAGACCAGCTTCTCATAGTTATTTTGCCTCACCATAAGCATTTGGAGATCTAAAACAACAAAGTCACTCGCAATTTCATAAATGTCTTTCATAATTGGTATGCTTGGGTTAATTTCGAATTTCAGGAAAGGAAAATAAGGGAAAGAATTCAAAAGAATGTTATATGTTAAGAGAAAGGTGGAGGATCTCAATCAGTGTTTTAAAAAGCGTGTTATAGTATTTTCAGACTTTAAATGCCAAGTTATGTGATAAAAATGCATTATTTCAACTACGACCGCTATAGCGGTCATAACAGTCAGCTATAGCTTGAACAAATAGCGCACAGTATGCTACATAGGTTTTTCTTTAGAGATCTAAATTGAAAATTTCTCTTTAGCACCAATATTTTTAAGGTCCAAATTAGTTTTGCTCCTAAATAGAAAAATATAGATAGTTTATAACATGATTCTTAAGTTATTTTGACTAGAAAAAAAAATTACTTTATGTATTATTTTGAATAAAAAAATAAATAGTTTATGATATTACTAGAGAAATTTGAATACAAATTTGAATTTTGCATTGGTTCAATATGAATATTAAAATTTCTTAATCAATTTAGTGTTACATACGAGATTTTAGATTATGTTGATAATTAGCATAATTATATAATATAATTTTTGGGGAAAAAAACTATGTAGGATTGCTTTTGCAGTAGCTACGCTATTCGCGATAGTTTTTTTTAACCTTCCTGTAATGACGCGATAATCGCTATTTAGAACCTTGATCTCAATACAAACTTGTTAAGAACCGGGTTTTCTAACTGAGCAATTCATTGGTTTAAAAAAAATGGTCAATTAACTCGGTTTTAACTGGTTTTAGTGCATCTTTGATCTATTTCAGTGAACCAACCCACATTGCCTTCTGGTTTCGGTTTATTCCGATTGAACCGGCTGGTCCGATCTGATTCTGATAACTCTACAGAGCCATAATACGACAACAGAAAGAATCATAATATGCCAACAAAAAAAATAATACAACTTATATGAATGATTTTTTTGCTCTTATTTTCTCCGTTAAGCAGCATCACAAAAAAAGTTGTTATTGACAAGCAAAAAAATGCTCATAAGTATTTTATTAATGAATGAGTTTTATATTTATATGAGAAGAGAATATGTTGGTTTATTTATTTTTAGTGTTGATAATTATTTTTGTCATTAATCTATTTTTTTAATGAAATTATGTCATTTTGTATGAGATTGTTTTTCTTATAGTATATTTCCTAACTCTTTAAGACAATATACATGTCTAATGTTGATGACATTTTTAATGTTACTTTTTTCATATAAAATCGAAATTGTTTCCATTGTTTCTTTCGTTTTCTTTTTCTTTTTGAAGAAAGTAATACCAATAGGCAATAGTTTCTAGTTATTATGTTATATATTGGCAACACATATCAAAATGATAAATTATTATTGCACTTCAATGCATCTCTTTTCTCTGTAGGGGTGTGTGTTCATACTTAATTAACATGGAAGTTGTGTGGATCTGACTTCTTGTATCTAGTATGTAACTGTTAATAATTTTTATTTTTTCTTAATTAAAACTATAAGAAATTTTATGTTGAAATTTAATTGAATAAGTAAAAATAAATTGTCAGGGTCTTCATTTCTAGTAACGTAATATACAAGTATTTTTTGTCATTATCAAGTACAAATTTTGTTCCAAAAAGATATCATACATCCGCGATATAAGTAAAGAGCTAGCAAATACAAAATAATAAGCTTGGATGGAAATATATTAACATTTGCGTCTTATTAACCTTATTTTTTTTTTTTAACATTAGAGGTCAAAGTCATAACTTAATTATATATTTTTAAATAAGTAATCGGAAGAATAACTATATGCGTTTTTATCAATAACATAGACTTATAAAAGTTAGAAAAATAAACGACAAATTTAGCTTAAATAATAAAGGTCACATGCATCACAACCAAATAACAATTCAATAATTTTAATTATAAATTAATATATTAAACTTGACTTAAAACTTTACAAGAAATATGAAATACCATTAGCCATATTTTCTTTTCAAAATATTAGAAATGAATATTGATTAAAATGTCCTAAAAATATTCGATTATTAGAGATAAGAAATCAAAATAAAACTAAAGAATACGAATATAAAATTACGAAAAGAGATCGCCATAGCTAGAGATCGAAGACCGCCACAAAATTGATTCAAAATAATCACTATTAAAAAGAAGTAGCGCGGATAAAGAAAATTTCAAATTTAAAAAATAGAAGCTATTAAAAGCAACAGCGTGCTAACTCGAGACTCACTTTCTCAGTCAAAGGAGTTGGGGGCATTTAAAGACGCCTCGTCCTCTTTCATATCCTATCTTCAGCTTCAAAGCTGGGACCAGTAACAGGGGACAAGATTAAAAGAAGGAAATTCGAGAAACAATATAATTACTTCAGATTATTTGATTATTCTCCAATATCACATCTATTTTTTTTTGCTTTGTATTACTGACCATCAACAAAAAATATATTAAAATAAATTAAAATATTTGGAAGATTAATTACTGGACTTGTTCTCCAAGTAAAAACAATATGAGTGATTCATATTTATATAAAGGGGGTCAAGCGATGTTTTTATCAAGATTAACATGCAACTCGTTGTATATAAGTGTATAATTATTATTTTAGAACATCAGCACAAAATTCATCTAGTTTGCATTGCAATGTTCATAAGAAATGAATGATACTTTTTCTAAATTGAGAAAACAACTGTACCTTTAAAATTGAAGTTGGCCAGGCCTGACTGCTTTCCTCCAGTTGAATTTTAGGCCCATCCATTGATTTGGGTTATGCTAATATTAATTCAAATAAAGATATTATTACTATTGAAGCTAGAATAGGCCATAATTTTAATTGGGCAACAAATTAATAATTAGGCCGAATCCAGTCAGGTCACCAGTGTTGTCATTCATTATATCAGTCACCAGGTTTTAAAAGATTCCATAGTTGGTGAAGAACACTAATTAGAACAGATTAGCAAGGAGAAGGAGAGGCCAACCAATATATCAGAACCCGGATCGACACGGTTTGAAATGGAGAGATACTTCTCATATAATAATGGGAGGGGGAGTGTTTTTTTTTTTTTTTAGGAGTTGGTCACCTAATTAGTGTTCAATTCTTCTTCTCTCTGTTTGCAAGTACTAAGGCACTTTAGTCATAACATAGGGTTGAGTATTTCAACAAACAAAAAATTAGTACGTTTTTGGTTTTGTTTTAAGTTTGCGGGGCTGGTAGTCTGGCACACCACCATTTTCACAGTCGAAGACAAATATCTCTTCAGAGGTATTAAATGAAGTTTCTATGCGATATCAAATTAAGTACCACATATATGCTATGAAATTATAAATTATTTTTGCACTCAGTTACTGCATCATTTTTCTATGAAAGGATGAGTGTTTTATGGATTAAGTAGTAATATGCGGTCGAATATGTTCTTTGAATGGGGTCAATTGACCTCCTTTTTCGTGCTTTGACACGATTTTGATGTATAAGTTAGAATAAATATATAATAAAAAATCCACATTTTTTATGAAAATTTTAAACAAGATTGACCCCCATTCGATTTGCCCTATAATTGATTCCGTGTATCTATTGACCGCATACATAATTCTATGCAGATTACAACTGCTTATGCATATGCGGCAGTATATACCGCATTTATTACACTGGCATCTATTCTATGACCTCTGGCATCCACTCCTCACCTGTTGTCTTAGCTTTCTAATTACTGGTTATATGTGGATGATATTGTTGATGTTAGTTTTTAAAATAATTTTTACTATTGTTTTTTCTTTTCATTTGAAGAAGTAATGCTAGTACTAGTTATAGTATATATATATATATATATATATAGAGAGAGAGAGAGAGAGAGAGAGGGGTCAAACGTTTGTTCGGGTTCGGAAAAACGGTTTTTCTCCATTTTCAAAGTCCAAACGGTCATCAAACAGTGTTTAATCTATATTAAAATGTGCTTGGACCAATTTTACATTATTTGAATTTTTTACTATTATTAAGATGGTTTGAAAAGTGCTTCCATCTAAAAATTTCAAAATTAAAATTTGGATTCAGGCCCTTTTATTGCTTTTTGATTCATCTCGACTCTCCCGTTTGTTCAACCGAGGGTGTTGTGAATCTCGTTCTACCTCTACTATGTATAATTAAGTACCAGGTATGATTTATGGTTAATGATGATGATACTGCGTCTTTTGAAAGGATGAGTTTTTCCCTTCTTCCTCCTCCTTCCTCCTCTTCTTCTCCCTTCTTCCTCTAACGTATTTCTTTTTAAATAACTCGGGCACAAACTTCATCTATGATGGCTCGAGTAAGTGATTCCATCTCTGTCTTGTTTTAATTCATCTCGACTTCGGGTTTGTTTGGGTGTTGTACTACTATTATAATAAGGTATGTTTATGGTTAATGATGATGATATGCGGCGGCTCACAACCTACCTAATTTCTTTTACAATAACTCGTACAAAAATCCCTGTCATACTCACTATCTACTAATTTGAGCGTAGTAACTATTGGTTCTGCTATTTCTTTCTGATTTTTCTTGTCTACTTTTGTTAAGGGGTTCAGATGTAATATTTTAAATACTGGTACAGATGTGTATATACTAGTACAAATTATTATGTAATTGGTTTGCTCTTGATTAATGAAATATCACCTACGGACTTTCAACAAAAAAAAAAAAAAAAAGTGTTTTAAGTTAATAACTTCGCAGGAAAAAAGTTTCATGATTTTCATTCCTGGAAATGTAAGATATAAATATATTTGTCATCAAGTATAAGTTTGTTTAGAAAAAATATCAACACATCTGTGTTGCAAGTAAATAGAGCAGATACAAAATAGAAAGAATAAATCCTCGATGGAAATATACTAACATTTATGTCTAATCTTATTGTTGTGTTGAATATTAGAGGTCAAAGTCATAGTGTTTATCTTATATTTTGTACAAGTGTTCTGATGTATAACTATATGTGTTTTCATTAACAACAGAGACTTATAAAATCCATAATAATTTATATTATTGATGATCAATCATTTTAATAATTAAAAAACAAATTTATAAAAATTAATAAGGTTGATACTTTTATAACTATGTTACATTTGTACGTCAAAATTTTAAAAAATAGAGTAAATAGTAAACGTTAAAGAAATAAATGAGAAATCTTATCTTAAATAACAAAACACACACATGCATGCATTATAATTAAATAACAAATTAATATTTTAACTAATACAAGTATGATTCGTTTATTTAAATATACAATATGTTAAGTACCGAATTGGGTAGATATTCAAATAAAATATTGAAATGCAAATGAAAATATTTTAAAAGAAATATTTGATTATTTAATTATTTTATGATAACTTATCTAATTTTTTTTTTTTTTTTAACAACAATTGATATATAAAAAAGAAAAATAAAGATGTCAAGTGTCAAGAGATATTGATGTTTAATTTATTTGATTATTATCTGATATCTCATTTATTTTTTTAGCTACAACTCACTAACAACATTAGATTCATTATTGGACTTATTTCCTGGTAAAAATACTAGAGCTGCTTAATATAAAAATGTCAAACAATAAAAAAAAAATTCTAATTTTCATTTAGTAATAAAGGTAATGTCCTATGTGAATGAAAACATGTTTGAAATTCAAATTTTTTTTTTTTTTTTTGGATATTAAATTAATTGGGTGGTTTGACGCCGTCGTCGTCCTTCTCTATGCTCTCTCTCTCTCTCTTTCGCTGCATAAAAGAGGCTCGTATTCGCGTTGGGAAGAAGCGAAGACATAGAGGAAACAAGTCTTTCTGTTTGTTTGAGTGAAATCATTTCTATGTGGTTTTGTATGCAGCGAGTACATTTTTAATTAAATTTAGATTTCTATACGCTTAACAACCTAAAATTAATCCATTAAATCAGAATTATTTATTAAATGCTGAGATTGAGATGTATTTTGATGAGTGTCTGAGATCTATCAGATGAATGACATATATTTTCTTTGGGTGAATAGGTGGCTGGAAACTAAAGTTTTTTACGTTATTTTTAGAGTAGTACTGATAAGTTTTGAGGTGGAAATAAATATAATTATTAGTCTTTTCTTTGTTCATAGATTCTAAAAATATTATCAAAGGAGTATTTTATTAATTGATTATTCTTTAATATCTACATTATATTTTTTTTTCTTCTCTATTGCTAACTAAAAATAAAAAAATTCGTGATATTCATTATTAGACTTATTCTCTGGTAAAAATACTATGGGTGATTCAAATTAATATAAATGGGTCAACCGATGTTTTTTATCACTACGATTAACATTTAACAAGCTACACATTTTATATAAACGCAAAGTTGGAAATAAATATAATTACCATTGCTCTTTCTTTTTCTGAACTTATAATACGTTGTAACACAATATTGTTTATCACACAAACTGCATGATTCATTTATTTTGCATTGCAATATTCACAAGTAATGAATGATAATTTTCTAAATTATGGATTAAATTGAGAAAACTAATGTATCGAAAATTAAAGTACGACAGGCCCAATTGCGTTCCTTCTAATTTAAGTTCTAATTGAATTTGCAATGTTGAAAGGTCGATCCATTAAACTGTTGTTGTTTGGGAAATTTATAGGCCAATGTCGGTTAGAATTAACAGATTATTTTCCTACTTATGCTACCTTGATATTCCTAGATTGTAATTGTACCGGTATCAGACACGTAAAGAACGCTGACACCTCTCCGACACGGCCACGATACGTATCAGATATGCCAGCTAGCATGTCCCTACCCTCTTGATACGATCTCCAGTATCTCGTTTAAACGTGCCGATATGGCTGGAAACGGTCGATACGGTCGGCACCAATTAGCAATTACTTGAGAATTAACTCTCCTTGATCTTCATCAATCCACAGGAAAGGTATTCTCCGAGTTGTGCGCAAATTTTTGTTCTTTTGTCATCTAACCTCTACTGGTTAACCGATTTATTTCTCCCGCCGTCTGTCTCCTCTTTACTAATTGTTGGATTTGTTCATAAAGAAAATTGTATTTATGCCAAATTGCCAATGAAGACTTTCAAATTGTTGAATTAGTGAAGACTAATTCCATTTCTATTAGAATTTATTTTATAGCTAAATTGAACTCACACCAACCGCAAGCCATAGCTAAATTGAATTGTACCGTTAGAAAAAAATTAAAAGTTACAGTACTGACCTCTTGACAGCTATGGCTTTTCTTAAGACTTTCATTTCCATTGATTTGTTCTTGATTGTTAAAGCTCACTAGCTGTTGTCATCCCTTACTGCCTGGAAAACTCAAATTGGATGCCTACAAATGCAGGAAACAGTAAAGCCCGAATCAAGCAGCTGCTATTACCTGGCCTGGAATCTCATATAGATTAATCTTTCTTAAAAAAAATATGACTTTATTCTTTAACAGGCCTTTTTTAAAGGCATTTAAATATCCTAATTTGCCAATGGGCCTTGGTACAAGAGAAAATTCTTGAACGATTTGTTTCGAAATATTTACCAAAAGTGGATTGTGGTTGTTGAGTATTTTAAAAGATAATAGCTCAAAAAAAGTTGAGCTTGTAAAATAAAAAGGATGCATGTGAAATGCACTTTTCCATGCATTAAAAAACTATAAATATCATATTTATTTTAGAGAGTACAAAACTCTCATATTCGTATTTTAAAATGCATTAAAATTATATATATATTCCCTTCCAAATTTAACAAGTCGTATTGGTACTTAAAAATAATAAATATGATAACTTTTTCTTATAATTTTCAAGAGAAAATCTGTAATTTTTAAAATTAAGAACGGTATGTATGAAATGCTATGTTATTAAAAAGTAACAAAACTATACCATAAATAACATTTGTGTTTAAATAGTTGCCTTACGTATATGTGTGTTCAACTAATATTTTTCATGCATGCTAAATATTAATATTGATTAATAAAATATTTTCCATTTTATAAGTCTTTATTATCTTCACATTATTGACCGGGACAAAAATAGGACAGCATTAAAAAAAAAGCTAAAAAAATAAAATTGTGTTCAATTTTAACCTCTCTTTTTCTTCTTTACTCTTTACTTTTACTCTTTTTAGCTAGTAATTTAATTCTTCTTTTTATTTTTTTGTCTTCTTTTAATTTATTTTTTAATAAACACCTGTAAACAAAAAGGGGCGCAAATCGTGTCTCTATTAATGAAACTTGAAGTTGTGACCCTTACATTTCTCTAAAAAAATAATAATAATAATAAATTATGTTCGCACTAGATTCTAATTGATTGCTTGCTTAAATACTAAGTTATCATTAGTACGTGTGCATTATTTTCTATAATTGAACATTTATTTTAATATTAATTATGAAGCCTACATGCACGCACAACAACAAAAAAATAATAATTCTTTTGTTATTATACAAAATAACAATTGAAGAGGGCAGTACGCAACCACGCAAGAATAATCAATCAACCACCACACCAACCAAATGTTTTAAAGTATGATTTTCAAGATGCTTCATGCATGTAGTTGGCTATTACATAAAAGAGTATAAGCGACATTCGAAATCATATGTGGTAGGATATGCAAATTAAATATAATTTTTAAGAGACTTAATTAAAAATTAAAAAATACAATAAAATACAAGTATAATATTATAATTATTAAATAATACACATTATATCACTCATTTGAATGCCTAAAAATATAATTTCTTTTTTTTTTTAAAGAAAATTAGATTTAATTACCAAATATGCAAAAACATACCGTCCTCTATATGTTGAAAACGATCAGTAGGGTTAAAATGCACTATTGATTTTGTATTTCAATCATACTCTATATCATTTATTCTATTTTTTAAGTCCAAACAGTCCATCTGAAACGCTCAACATGATTTTCATATTAAAATGTGCTAGGAGACTAAAAGTTATACATTTTTTTACTATTTTTTCAATAGGTAAAATATCGTTGTTTCAGATGGTTAAGATTTTTCTGCAAATAATGATTTTGTACACATCTAAAGAGATAGTAAAAATGTTTCAAAAAATATATATATTTTGTTCTCTAGCACATGTTAGTACAAAGATTATGTTGAGAGATTCAAATCAATTATTTAACTTTAAAAACATAAATAAAATTAAAGAATATAATTAGAACAAAACCATTAATACAGTCTTTTAAGATAACCAACCAAAATTTGAATCAATTAAAATATAACACTTTTAGGTTGGTTATAGGCTTATAGCAACGTCCTTTGCTCTGTTTGATGTTTCTACAGTAAAAGTCCAAAATATCTTTTGACTTTTTTCCATCTTGAATTCTTGATTCCTTTGTCTCTGTTCCCTGTATATTGTTTATTTATGTTATCGTTTCCTTTTATGAATGATTAAATGTGCTGTCGAAATAGGAACGATGATGCTTCTTTGCTTCTATAAGTTTAATTATAAACATGTCATTGTTGTATGCTATTGACTATTCAGAGGGTTGGTTCTTTTTATATACATAATTTATAATGCTCGGTACTTTATAAATGTTATGTTATGTAAGCGGATGATACCGGTATTTTAAGAAATATTGGCACAAGTATCAATTCATGTTAGATCGCTGACACACAGGTTCCACAAGTTAGAATTTCACGTATACTCCTCAACAACTTCAAAATTACTTATTCCCCCTCTAAAATTTGAAATTACATATTCCCCCTATAAACTTCAAAAACTCACATATATTAGTCCCTAAAGACATTTAGAAGAGGTGAATAGAGTCTTTTTAAACTTCTAACCTAAGATGTAAATCCTTAATGTGTCTTAAACTTATTTTTGGCGAAAACTCAAGTAACTTGATTCTAAACTAAAATATAATAAAGTAAAAAGTAGAATTTAGAGACATTTGACACAAAAGATGTTAACGGAGTTCGGCACTAACACCTACGTCTCCGGGGCTCCGCTACCTTCAATATGGCGTGCCTTTCTTCATTAGAATAATGGTTTAGTCAATTATAAAGGAAATATCCTCGATAGTCATGTCGTACTTGATGCTTCTCAATCCAATTCTTGGTTATTCGTGACTCATCCTTGGTAGGTGTATGTAGCAATTTGTATCGTCACGAACCTGCACAATATCTCAAGACAGGAAACCATAAAATTCAATATATATATATATTGCAAATCTAGTCAAACAAACAAGTAGATTATGGGACAAGGCAACAACATATTTATCCATTGTATTATCTTTTGTAATAAAACTCATTTTCAATTTTTAAAATACCCATTTTATCCTTTATTAAAGTTATAAAATGCCCCCATCAAACTCAAATTTGAATCTGAAGGGTTCCTTTATCGTTCGAACAGCACACATCGCAATAAGATCTGTGCGTATTCGCTTTAAGATTCGTGTTGATCTAGTGCACACAGTAAGACCTGTGCATGTTGCTTCAATTTTCTTGTGTGTTCGCTTCAAGATTCGTGCTGACCTAGCACACATATTTTAAAGCAATTCGGACAGTAGAGGAATCTTTTAGATTCAAATTAGAGTCAGATGGATGTTTTATGTTTTTTTTTTTATATAAAAGAGTAAAATGAGTATTTTATGAATTTAGAATGTGTTTTAATATAAAATATGTGAGTATTTTATGAATTTAGAATGTGTTTTAAATATGTGAGTTTTTGAAATTTAGAGGGGGAAATAGAGTATCAAATTTCCAATTTCAAAAAGTATTGTTTAAAACCCTAATTCATCATAGACAATCTTGAAGAGAAGACGTATATGACTACAACTTAAGTGATCAATAATTATGGGAGAATTTCATGTATGCCCCTCAAAATTTCATATTACATATTTACCCCTCCAAAATTCATAATAGCATATTTATCCCTTTAAAATTAAAAACTCACAAATTACCGAATTTATTGTCTTCTCTATAAAGCCGGCATTTTTTATCATAACCAAAAAATTAAATAATATAATATTAATAACCAAATTGCACAAATATTTTCACTCATAACCAAACCGCCCCCATAGGGGGCGGTTTACACTGAGACTAGATCGCCCCTCGGGGGATATATATATATATTTTAAGGATTTGAATGTTTCAATCTAAATAATGAGAAAAGTTCAATTTTTGTAATAAAGTTAGATCGTGAAACAATACATTTTTAGTAACATACTTAAATTAACAAAAGATGAAAATAGATAAACAAATAAATAAATTTCACACAAACAAAATGGTGCCCATTCTTATCCACTGTGATCTCTACACGGCCATCATTCACTAAAAATGAAAGCGCAAATATATTCTCCACAGTTTGTGCAAAAGATTGCCGGTTTAACACTAAATATTCGAGCTTTGTCTGCCTTTGTTTTCTCAAGAAGTAAACATTGTCAACATGTTTTTGTCTGTATCAGTCTTTTTTGAAGGGTCACCCTCTGTCTCGCCAACCTAACAAAGATACTAATCATTAGATCAATATAGCAATTCCTCAACCATCATAAATGATATCCCTTCCCTTCCCATTAATGTTGTTGTATTGTTTATATTGTTGTATTTTGTAATATTGTGTTGTATATATTTGTTTGTATTTTTAATACGACGGAATTTATGATTTGTTATTTTTTAATATTGTTATATTGTTGTATTTTTTAATATTGATTTTATATTTTTTATATTTTTTCTTGTTTGTTATTTTTTAAAAATACCCCCCAGGGGGCGGTTTACCGTGGGCACAAGAACGCCCCCCAGGGGGCGGTTTGCACTGGCTGGCTTATATTTGGTTGTTTTCTCTCTCCTGTATCCCCATAATTCACTCACTCTTCTTCTTTTAATCCATCATGCTCTCAAACAGTGCTCCGAGGCGATTTTTAGGCGATTCTGAGGCGATTGCGATCAACAGTGCGCTCAACAGTGACCGAGGTATATTTTTTTTTTAAAATAATTTTTTAAATGTTATTTAATTTCAGAAATAAACAAAAAACTGATGGTGTCGCGCCGTCATCCACTTCTAGAAACCTAAGATGTAGACTTGGTCTGTTCGGACGCAGGAAGAGTTAATTTAGCATATGTTATATTTATATTTGTATCTTCTGTTCGATCTGATTACAAAACCTGATAATTATTACACACTGATACATTAGAACTACTAAATAATTAGTACAGACCTTCCAATAATACTACTTCTGAGAATCAGTACCGAAGGTACAAGGAACAAAATCATTGTCTGAGTCTAATTCAGTCGCAGCGGACGAAGAGACAGTTTTACCAGCATTTTTCTTTTTTTTTGACATCGCCGGTACGAGTCACACCAGGCAAAGAGATAGTCTTACCAGTTTTTTTCTTTGGATTAATCAGGTTTGGTTTTTTGTAAAGACTTTCCTCAAAATCATCATCGTCATTCAATAAACAAAAAACTGATATTGAACATAAAACTTAAATTGTACTATGAAGAACTGTGTAAGACATAGGATGGCTCGAATATTTAGTGTTAAACCGGCAATCTTTTGCACAAACTGTGGAGAATATATTTGCGCTTTCATTTTTAGTGAATGATGGCCGTGTAGAGATCACAGTGGATAAGAATGGGCACCATTTTGTTTGTGTGAAATTTATTTATTTGTTTATCTATTTTCATCTTTTGTTAATTTAAGTATGTTACTAAAAATGTATTGTTTCACGATCTAACTTTATTACAAAAATTGAACTTTTCTCATTATTTAGATTGAAACATTCAAATCCTTAAAATATATATATATATCCCCCGAGGGGCGATCTAGTCTCAGTGTAAACTGCCCCCTATGGGGGCGGTTTGGTTATGAGTGAAAATATTTGTGCAATTTGGTTATTAATATTATATTATTTAATTTTTTGGTTATGATAAAAAATGCCGGTCTATAAAGCCTCATTTTAAATTTATAAAATATTCATCTACACTTTATTAAAATAAAATAAAAATATATAACATATTTAGAAGAAATGTCTAGTCTTCTTATTGGTCGTTTGTGAGAACAAGTAGTTCATTTTTTTTATTTTGACATACACACTTGTGTATGCCTAAATGTCACTGTGCACGTGTCACAAGTTGAGAAATGAATAAATTTATCTCAAAAACTGACCAATTCAAAGACTGAACATTTTTTATAGACACACTTCATATTTAATTTTTTAATAAAGGATAAAATGAAAACTTTATAAATTAAAATAAGTTTTAATAGAAAAAGAAAATAAATTGGGTAAATTTGTGGTTTAAAATTTAAATAGGTAAGTATGATATTATGAATTCTAGTTATTTTAGGGGTATACATGAAATTCTCCCAATAATTAAAGCTAAACAGATAACATAGTCAATGTCGCGTATGACACCAACATTCTTCTCATTGGCTTAATTTCATGTCATAAAAAAGCTTTCCATTTTTGCGTTATATTGAAACTTGCAACAAATAATAGCGATTCTTTTCAGATTCCATTTTTACTGATTAAGTTGCCCTTTTACCTTTTTCTTTAGGAAACACAAATTCAAAGGGCACAAGTACATACATGCATGCTTCTTCAAATTCCTTTTCTCCTTTTTCGTTTTTGTTGTGCATAGTATGACCGAATTTTTTTTTTTGATTACCACCTCATAAATTACAAATACCACTCAAATATGTGGAATTCAAGAGTTACCACTCGCACTCTCTGAGCGCACACCAAACTTGACTAGTGCGCACCCTGAAAAAGAGCATCAGTTTGTCGCGCACCATGGGAGAGAGCACCGCTTGATGCACGCAGTGGCGTAGCCAGGATTTGAGCCAGGAGTAGGCAGAAATTGGGTTCGGATTTTTTTTCTTCTAAACGGGTTCGGATTCGAATCACCTCTATAAGATCCCTTCCTGCCTCCGCCACCTCTATCAGTACCAGCAGTGGTACCAATCCGCAGTTTTTAAATGAACAAACATTTAAAAATATCTTTCTAATTTGATCAAACGCTCACACATCTATCTCTAACTAACAATAGCTACTTCGAATTCAATCCAGAGGTAGGCAGAATCAAATACAGGGGTAGGCAAGACCTATTAAAGATCCTAATCCAAAAAAAAAAATTCCAGAGGTAGGCAGTTGCCTACCCCTGAAGTACTGTAGCTCCGCCCCTGGATGCACGTGCTGGGGAGGCGCATCACTTGGAGAGTGAACCAAGTGGTGCGTCTCCCCAGCACGTGCACTAAGCGGTGCTCTCTTCTAGAGTGCGCACCAGTCAGGTTTTGTGCGCGCCCTACAGGCGCATGGGTGGTGACTTTTTAATTATGTGAGTTAGGGTGGTCTTTGTTTAATTTTGACTTAATAAGATGGTAACTAAAAAAAATTCGGATAGTACGATGAATCGTCTAATTAGACAATTTTATGGTGTAATTACAAGTCGAAGCCTGCATTAAATTTTCATTTAAAATAAGAAAAATACGTTATAAGAAAGGGCAAAATAATGTTTTATGTAAGTTCCAAAAATTTAAAAAGGGATCTCAAAACAATGAATGATCCAGAGATATATACTAATAATAACTTGTATAAAATTTACAAATTTACAAATAACTTGTTGTACAAAATTGCGTGGCAAATTTAAAATAAATTTGAAGAAGAAAATAAGTTTTTGATTTAGTACCTAAAGATAATACTATATGTGTGAGAGGTTACAAATTTAATATTTTTTATAAATAATAAAATAGTTAAATAATTTGATTCCAACTACATATAAAAAAAATAAAAATAAAAGAAATTTTGAAGAACTATTCGTATATGTTATATATATCAATTAATTCGTAACCAAAACAAACTAGAAGTCAAAATATAATTAATAAAGCTTTATTTAGTGACTAACCTTTAGCAGTTGAGCTTAAAAAATATTTATCTGTCAAAGCTTAGTCAACATCTTAAGTTAGAAGTCCCCAAATTTATGTATTTTTTCCGCATTTTATCCACGTTCACAAATATTAAATTAATTAAATTTGGGCTTAAATATGTCTCCTTCTACCTAATTTAATTTAATTAATGATCTAAATATGTAACAAAATTTGCATTTGTCAATCTGGTTCCTCTATTTCTGATACTGTTTTGTCTCACACACTGGAACTATTGTGTGGAGTGCGGAGTTAATTAACATAAACTTTGGATCAATGCTAACTAATTAATAATTTTTATGTAAAATAATTGAGGAAGCGGCTCTTTGTCTATTGAAAGGTCCTGTTCAAATATGTCTTCTTCTAATCATTGATAGATAGCTAATAATTTTTTTTATTTAACAACTTTTTATATAACCCTACTAAAGGAAACTTCTCTAGATTTATTAATCAGATACTAAACCTACTGATGCAAACTGTCTGGTTACAGAACAAAAAGGAATATATTTTTTTTTTTTGTAAACGTCAGAATAGCAAACCATATAACTATTTAATATTTATAAAAAAAAAATTTAATTCGGATTTCTAACCCGTAACCTCTCACACATAAAATATTATCATTGTCAACAGATGAAACATTAGTTCTCAAAAACGAAACTATAATAAATTAACCATATTATGTTGAGCGATAACAAGGAAAAATATAGAAGTATAAAACTAATTAGAGGCAGAATGAATGAATGACGACGAAAGATTACCATATATGATTATCATTTCAATTTTTTAGAGCTAATTAAGTTATTGGTCTTTTTCTGTGTGGATATGTATGAAGCTAGATTTTTGTAGTACCTTTTTCATATCCTGGGCACACATCTCAAATTTGGCTCAAATCTTTTGAAATTTTTTGATAAATGGCACTATTTTTTTTGGGGAAAAAAGCCTCCATTTCTGTAGTTATTTATTATGGTCTTATCAAATAGCCTCCCATCAACATGGGATGAATTTTGTAGTGTACGAATATTTTTTTTTCCAAAAATTAACGGATGGATTTTTAAAGATTTTTTTATAATTGACAAATCTGCCTTGTGGTGTTGAAGAAATAAATTTTTATTCTCATATTTGAAAGTAGAATCTTATTTTTCTTATTTAATTAATCTGTCCCATGAAAAAAAAAATGCATAAATTAATGGTTAAAGGGAAACTTCTTTTAATGTTGATTTGGGGTGGATCCAAGGCGTCCACTTTAAATCAGATGCACCTCCTGATCAATAAAGAAAGACAGAATCCTCTTTTTGAAGGCTGTAGATACTAGATAGTAGCCTTTCCAGTAACCTTTTTTTTATATATATATACAAATGTAGTAAATAATTTTAAAAATTAAATTGAAAAGATAAGGAAATTTTTCAATGGCATTTGATACGGTTTCTTCAAAATCTACACATTAAGACCTGGACCGTCTGATTAAGATTCACAGCCTGTGCGTTTCAGGTGTGAGTCAGATTTTTCCGAATTCTGATCGTACGGTTTGAAAATTAACTCAAACGATGCGTTAATGTAGAGGATGTGAATTCATATTTTTGCACCATCTTTCGTTGAAAATTAACTTAAACCATGCAATTAAGTATGCAACTCATTTTCATTGAAAGATATTTACACAATCACTTGAACCATTTCATCTGGCATTAACATGCAACTAATATTTCCATTCAAAGATATTAATATACACCATCAGTTGAACACTTTCATCTTCTCTGGTTCTGATTCCTTTACATTACATATATACCAGAAAATCAGCTACAACTACGTACAATCCTTATCGATTGTTCGAACCATTTCGTGCACAGCAGTCGCAATGTCATCAACCGAAGAGAGAATGCAATCATCTTCAACCTATATTGAGATAAATAGTAGTACCAATGTAAAATTTCAAGACAGTTTATTTAACAAAGTAATCATGCTATCATTTTTTTATACATACATACATATACATATATCATTTTTTGTTTGCAAGTGCAACAATTAATCTCCATGTCAGTAAGTAAAAACCAGATCAGTGATACTGTTATACGAAGATAATAACTACATTATTATTTATTAATAAGTTAACAAATCAACAAATCTGACATAAAACAATTAGTACGTACACCTGTACCAACTGGTCAGGACTAGGTTAGTCTTATATAAATATTTTCTAAAATTTTTGTTTCATAACTCAAGTAACAATTTAAGAATAATATTGGTATATGTTTTTTAAAGAGAATAATTTACATTTTTATCAAAATTAATTATTTACCTTAAGACTGAAAGAGTACAGCACCATCTGATCAACAGTCGTCGTCAGATTGAGGTGCAGAGTCGTCAACCTAAAACTCTGAAAACCCATCAACAGCTTCAACAGCTGTTTCGGCCGGCGCCGTGAGAGAATTCTCAGATTTGCATGGCTCTCCACCATTGTCACCTCGATATCTGCAATTGCATCGCTCGAACTCCGGCTAGGAGCAACTAATTGACTGTTATTGGATGTGTACTGTGGGAATGTGAAGAAATCTGAGAAAGCCGGAGATTCGGTGTGGCCTTCTTTCGTTTGTTTACGGACTTCCAAAGATTGCACAAGTTGTTCGAGTTCCTTCACGAAGTTTATCGCACTGCCGACAATCGATGCCTGATCTCCCTGCCAGTATTAGATCAGGAAACTAGTTTGTCAGTTGAGGCGTTTTGTTGCCAAAATGGATTAATTAATAAGTTTATTAACTTACAAGTATGAATGTGTAACACAAAAAGGTTCTTCTTTTAATGCACTGTTTGCTACTCTGGCATGGTTCAGACTTCAGAGTCATGTACTCTGCTTGATTTTTTTTCCATGAAAAGAAACCAAAGGACATTGCCTTTAAGTTTCAAAAATTTTAAATGGAAAATAACTTATGGGAAATCAACATTTTCTTCTGACAACATGAGATTAATTTCTATTGAATACAAAATAAAATAATAGTACAATAGTCCTTTTTTTCTTCTTGGAAATAGAAACTGTAATTAATAATATAAAACCTTGATATCATGTCAAGTCATCAGCTACAAAACCTAGTTCTTTGTTTTTTTTTTTTTTCTTCTTGTAATCAGTGACACTAAATGAAGTTTCAATAGTACAACATCATATTATTGCCACATAATAATATAATTTGTTAGGAATAACCCTAGTGAAAACAGAATCAATGAACAAAATCTGACCCTTTGAGCATAGGAGGCAGGCATGAGGGACCGAAGCATGGCGAGGTACTCGTTCATCAACCGCCGTCGATTGCGTTCAACGGCAATGTGTGTCATCCTCTGATTCTCAACCTCCTCTTTATTCTTCACACTCTTTGCTCTCCTTCTCTTCCTCTTTCCCGTCTCGACCGCCATCACCGCCGCTGCCTGACCAGACGGCTCGTTACATGAATTGCTGATTTTGATATTAGAAGAGCAAGAAGCAAACCCAACTGATTTCTCTTGTGCACATGCTGGATCATAGTTGTAGCTACATTTTTTCATTTTGCAATCTAAGAAGCCAGGGGGAAAAACTACTGCTTCCAAAGCCATGTCCTTTTGGGTGAAGAAGAAACTAATATCTAACAATGGCAGCTCTATTTCAAGGGAAAATAAAAGGATACTGAGCTTTCATTGACAGACAATGACAAAGAGAGAAAATAAAAAAAAAGGTTTTAAAAAGTTTTGCTTTGTGGAGACAAAAGAAGGACAAGAAGAGAAGGTGATGAAGTGTGGAAAAGGGTTTAATTTGTAATGAAATGTTTTTGCTAAAGAACAAACACAGAGGAAGTTGCCACGTGAGTTAGGCGCTGAAGGAAGGTTGAGGGAATTCTTGTCTACATATGAAAAAAATATAAAAATGGAAGGGTAAGTTATAAATTTCCATCTAGGGTGGATATTTTTGCATGCATGATTAACAACCGTCAATTTTGATGAAATGTGAATGATCCTAGTCAAATATATATATATAGAGAGAGAGAGAGAGAGAGAGTAGAACTAGGGTGCTCCTAAGTTCACCCAACCTCTTGTGAACTTGACTCTAAAATATATCGAATCGATTTTAAACGATGAATCCAAACCGTTGAAATCCTTCTACCTAATGATTGATACGTCTATATGTGAAAATTTTTAAATTTCGAATTAATTTAATATAGAGTCAAGTGGTCAAAGGAGTCCAAAAAATGAATGCATTAAAATTAATTTATAAACCTTAAATTTTTGACCACTTGACTCTATATTAAATTAATTCGAAACTTCAAAATTTTCACATGTAGACGCATCACTCATTAGGTAGAAGGGTTTCAACCGTTTGGATTCATCGTTCGAAGTTAATCCGATAGGTTTTTGAGTCAAGTTCACAAGAGACTTGGTGAACTTAGGAGCACCCTAGTTCTACTCATATATATATATATATATCTATATAGAGTAGAACTAGGGTGCTCCTAAGTTCACCAAACCTCTTGTGAACTTAACTCTAAAATATATCGAATCGTCTTTAAATGTTGAATCCAAACCGTTGAAACCCTTCTACCTAATGAGTGATGCGTCTACATGTGAAAATTTTAAAGTTTCAAATTAATTTAATATAGAATCAAGTGGTCAAAAGTTTAAGGTTTATAAATTAATTTTAATGCATTTATTTTTTGGACTCCTTTGACCACTTGACTCTATATTATATTAATTCGAAACTTTAAAATTTTCAAATAACTACGCATCAATCATTAGGTAGAAGGGTTTCAACGGTTTGGATTCATCATTTAAAGTTGATTTGATGTATTTTAGAGTCAAGTTCACAAGAGATTTGGTGAACTTCGGAGCACCCTAGTTCTACTCATATATGTATAAGTATATATATAGGAGTAGAACTAGGGTGCTTCTAAGAGTACCAAACTCCTTTGTACTCTTAATTCTAAAATATATCAGATTAACTTCGAATGACGAATCCAAATCTTTCAAGAGTAAATCTAGGGTGTGACGTGCTCACCAAGAGGGTTTAATGAGCACAACTCCAAAAATGCATCGTATCGGCTTCAAATGACAAATCCAAACCGTTGAAATCTATGTACTTCGTGAGTGATGCATGTACATGCAAAATTTTAGAAGTTTCGAATTCATTTGCTACGAGGTCAAGCGGTCAAAGTAATGATGAAAAATGAATATACAAAACAACTAATAGAATAACTTATTAAAAGATTCATTACTTTGACCGCTTGACCTCGTAGCAAATGAATTTGAAACTTCCAAAATTTTGCATGTACATGCATCACTCATGAAGTACATGGATTTCAACAGTTTGGATTCGTCATTTGAAGCCAATCTCATGTATTTTTGGAGTTGTGCTCACCAAACTCTCTTGGTGAGCACGTCACACCCTAGATTTACTCATCTTTCAAATCCTTCTACTTTACGAGTGATGCATTTACATGTGAAAATTTTAAAGTTTCCAATTAATGTAGTATAAAGTCAAGTGGTCAAAAGACTTCCAAAAAATAAATGCATTAAAATTAATTTAGAAACCTTCTAATTTTGACCACTTGACTTTATACTAATTTAATTTGAAACTTTAAAATTTTTACATGTGGACACATCACTCGTAAAGTAGAAGGATTTCAACGGTTTGGATTCGTCGTTCGAAGTTAATCCGATAGGTTTTAGAGTTAAGAGTACAAAGAACCTTGGTACTCCTAGGAGCACCCTAGTTCTACTCATATATATATATATATTCAAATGCCTCCATTTATTGTGCCTCCATCATGCCTCCATTTTTAAAAACATTAATAATTTAAAATTTAAAACTTAAATGTCAAAATAAAACAGTTGGATATTATCTACATCATTTTATCTATGCACATGCAAAAAATTATGACATTTCAATTTTGTTTTGGTTGTCATCAAGAGCTTGTAAAAAACGTACTAATGTGGATAATTTCTAGACGTTGATTTTCCAACTTATTGATTCACATAAAAACAAAATTGAAATGTCATAATTTTTTATGAACTCATAGAGAAAATAATATAGATCATATCTAACGGTTTTATTTTGACTTTTAAGTTTTAAATTTTGAGTTATTGAAGTTTTAAAAAATGGAGGCATAGTGGAGGCACCAAAAATGGAGGAATTTGAACCCTCCTCATATATATATATATATATGATGAGGGATCAAGTTACAACAAATATTTTTTTCATTTTCAAAGTTCAAATCATCAATCCAAACCGTTTAACATTATTATCTAAATAAAATGTGCTTCTAGATCAAATTTTACATTTTTTTTTGAATTTTTTGTACTATTTATTAAGTATTTTACAAAAACTAGTCAAATTCAGACCACTGAATTTTGTACCCATCTTAATAAATAGTAAAAAAATTCAAAAAAAAATGTAAAATTTGATCTGGAAGCACATTTTATTTAGATAATCATGTTGAACGGTTTGGATCGACTATTTGGACTTTGAAAATGAAAAAAACGTTGTTGTAACTTTGTTGTAACTTGATCCCTCATATGTGTGTGTGTGTGTGTGTGTGTGTGTGTGTATAGAGAGTAAATCTAGCGTGTGACGTGCTCACCAAGAGGGTTTGGTGAGCACAATTCTAAAAATACATCGGATCGGATTCAAATGACGAATCCAAACCGTTGAAATCTATGTACTTCGTGAGTGATGCATGTACATGCAAAATTTTAGAAGTTTCGAATTCATTTGCTACGAGGTCAAGCGGTCAAAGTAATGATGAAAAATGAATATATAAAACAAATAATATAATAACTTATTAAAAGATTCATGATTTTGACCGCTTGACCTCGTAGCAAATGAATTCGAAACTTCCAAAATTTTGCATGTACATGCATCACTCACGAAATACATAGATTTCCAACGATTTGGATTCATCATTTGAAGCCGATCCGATGTATTTTTGGAGTTGTGCTCGCCAAACTCTCTTGGTGAGCACATCACACCCTAGATTTACTATATATATATATAGAGAGAGAGAGAGAGAGAGAGCGCGCAAAGCTAGGGTGTGATGTGCTCACCAAGAGAATTGGTGAACACAACTTTAAAAAGTATATTATATTGACTTTAAACGATAAATCCAAACCGTTGAAATCCATGTACTTCATGAGTTATACATATACATCCAAAATATTGAAAGTTTTGAATTTATTTGCTACAAGGTCCAGTGATCAAAGAAATTATGGAAAAATAAATATATAAAATAGCTTTTAAAATAACTTATAAAAGATTTATTACTTTGACCGCTTGACCTTATAGCAAATAAATTCGAAACTTTTTAAAATTTTACATGTACATGCATCACTCATGAAATACATGGATTTTAATAGTTTGAATTCATCGTTTGAAGCCGACCCGATATATTTTTTTGGAGTTGTGTTCATCATACCTTCTTGGTGAGCACGTCACATCCTAGCTTTGCTCATATATATATATATATATATATATATATATATATATATAGTATCCGTGCAACGGCTCAAATTCGATGCATCGCTACATATGTATATGGGTCACATTAAGTGCAAGATACTTTTTTGAATAATGGTAAATTATGAGAAATAGATAAAAATTGAGCATTATTAAACAAGTGCCACTTGTTTCAAAATTTGATATATATAGTTTTCAAAATTCTAATATTACGCGTCGATCCGAACCGTCTGCTCAATTTTTTTTAATTCATCATGTGTTCTCCATATTGAAATGTACTTGGAGACCAAATTTTACATTTTTTGGAATTTTTTACTATTTATTAAGCCACTTTGAAAATTGCTGATCCAACGGTGGCTCAACCAAACAGTGAAACCGTTGGATCAACGATTTTCAAAGTGGCTTAATAAATAGTAAAAAAATCCAAAAAATATAAAATTTGGTTTCCAAGCACATTTCAACATGTAGAACACATCTAACTGTTTGGATCGACCGTTAGGATTTTAAAAATTCAAATTTTGAGCCATTGCACGGAGGTCTCTATGCTACGCGTAACATATTAGCAATTTCCTATATATATATATATATATATGCAAACTTTGCAAACATAGTGAAGCACTTGTTTAATGAATGCTCAATTTTTCTATCTCTATATTATTCCTTGCAAATCGTAATTTTACCATTAATTTTACATAAATAAGTATCTTATGCAGCTGTGTCTTTATGATTGTGACCTTCATATTACATATGGTGAGAGCGATGCATTCGAATTTTCAGAGAATTTTTATTCTAGTTTTGAATTGGTTGATCAAATATCATGAGAGATGTAACTTTTTTTTCCTTCTCAATACATTTTGATCAATTTCATGTTGTTTTACACTCTTTTGATTATATCTTATTTTTAATTTATTTATCAAATACAAAATTAGAGACTTGACCCAATCTTTTTCTAAAAATAATGAAGTTATTCAAATATGGCATGTTCTGCCTTCCCTATCTTTTCTTTATCTTAAAAATATTTATGTTTAACATATAAGTTAAGTGTATATATACATACATAGAGATTGACTAAAATCCATTCCTAAGTAATTCGGTCAAAAACTCGAAATACTTACTGGCCGAATTTAAAAAATTTATATTCAAAAGTCAATCTAAGTAACTCGGTAAATTAGTTATATCAAAAATTTCAAAAATATCAACTTTTCCTATTTAAAATAAATTACTATTTTTTATTTTTTAAAAATAACCTAAATATAATAGAAAATACCAATATTTATATGTCAAACACGGATAGTTTCAAACGTCTGCTACCTCTTAATTCTAACATAGTGGATAGAGGTATATAATTTGGTAAGTCATTGCCTAGTATATACAAACAAAGTATTTCATAATTTTGTTTAAATTATTGGTAGAAATTTCAAGTCTAAAATTTTCATTAAATAAAAAATATATTAATTTTCAGAATTTTTTTACGAGCAATGTAAGGTATAAATCAGTAATTCTATCATGTATATATTTTTTAGTAGAACTGGGTGTTCCTAAGTTCACCAAACTTCTTTGTGAACTCAACTCTAAAATCTAGCGGATTGACTTCAAATAATAAATCCAAGCCATTAAAATCCTTTTACCTTATGAGTGATGCATCTACATGTGAAAATATTTAAAATTTTAAATTAATTTAGTATAGAGTCAAGTGGTCAAAAATGCATCCAAAAAATTAATGTATTAAAATTAATTTATAAACATTCTAATTTTAATTATTTGACTTTATACTAAATTAATTTGAAACTTCAGAATTTTCAAATATAGACGCATCACTCATAAAATAGAAGAATTTCAACAGTTTGAATTTGTCGTTTGATTGATTTTAGAACTGAGTTCACAAAGAGATTTGGTGAACTTAAAAACACCCTAGTTCTCCTCTATATTTTTTAAGTAAAAAGGATGAAGTAATTAATCTAACTTGTGCAGTAATTATCACTCGATTTTTTAAATTAAAAAAAAATATATATATATATATATATATATATATATTTATTTATTTATTTATTTATTTATTTATTTATTTATTTATTTATTTATTTATTTATTTATTTATTTATTTATTTATTTCTAGCGAAATTCTAACATTATTTCTTCATATGAAAAGTGAAAACTTACAAAATTTTGACATTATTATTCATATCAGTAGAACTTTTTTTTGGGCATACATCATATTGGCATTGAAGAACTATATATAAAGAATGAGGATGCCTCAAATGCCCTATTGCTTCATACTTTAATCGTATTTCAATATTTTTATTTTTGATTTCAAAGTTCAAAAAAATCTGAACTACTCAATATGATATTCACGTTAAAATGTGCTTAGAGATTAAATTTTATATTTTTTTGAAATTATTTTAAATATTTTTCAAGATAGGTGAAAAATCATTGTTTTTAGATTGTCCACAATTTTCTATTTTGTGGTTTTGTATCTATCTTAAAAAATATTAAAAAAATAAAAAAATATATAAAATTTGATCTCTAAGCACATTTTAATGTGGATATCATGATAAGCGATTCTGATCTTTTATTTGAATTTTGAATTTTAAAATTGAAGATAAATATGTTGAAGCATGAAGTAATGAGATATTTGAGCTCTCCTAGTAAAGAATTAATATATATATATAATACATGCATTAACAGAAATTTGCATGGGAGTTAATTCTGCATTAAACATGGTACGCTGATAGAGAAGTTAATTATTTGTAAGATTTTGATTGTTTGAAATATTAATCGGAAAACAAATAAGTTCATAGACAAAAAAAAATAGGGTAATTTATTATTTCATGTAAAATTGGAAAGGCTGTCGTATATAACAGAGGTAAGATGATGATCAACGATACTAGTAGACAAATAGAAGAAAACAAACTGGAATCAGACAACATAAAAAAAATATTGGACCGCTATATCTATGTTAGATGATTAAAAAAATATATACATATGACTATATTATGCATAGAGAGTGGTGATGAATCTCATATCAAAGGGACCTAACATGCAAACAGTAGGTCTGAAATTTTATTGGTTTTAGGATCAGAGATGATGCCATTTCTTAAAAAAATATTTATTCTCTTTTTCTGAAGAAGTTTTGGTCTAGTAAAATCATATATAGATGAATATATAATTTTGGCTTTTACTGTGAGGAAGGGGGTGTTTTTGTACTATTAGGCAATAATATGGTCGGGTGTCAGACCAAATTCCTATATTACTATATATATATTTTACAGGAAATAATAAAATGGCAACAATGTTGATTTTGTTTTTATCCAAACTTTTATCAGTTCATCTGTTTATGCCCCTAAGATATTATTATCAACTACTTTTGAAGAAATTTTTAACATAAAATAACAAGTGTTTCTTGTGATTCTAGTTCCAGACTTCCAGTGAGGTGTGTGTTCATTTTGCATCAAGAAAAAGTTGTTTTTTTTTTTTTTTTTTTTTTTCAGGCAAGTGTACTATTGATTATGATTGTTCATTTTGATTCAGACAAGTGATCAATTCTGTTTAAACAAACATGCTCTTTTAGATATTTGAATAATAAATAAAGCTGGAAGTTTAACACTATTGATTTTTTTTTCAGTAAAAATTAAGAGTCAAGTCATCTAATTATTTAATATCTATAAAAAAAATATTTATTTAGATTTCGAATGTGCGACTTTCCACACAAAAAGTATTGTTTTACTAAAAGCTAATTCTCAAAATATATTTAATCTGTTAAAAGCTAATTTTGACCGATAAACAAAAACCAACAGAATTTTGTAAGTCTAAACACCGTTGTTGCTTCATTCTTTAATTTATTTACTAATCATATTTTTGCAATTACTGACCAAAACCCTAAAAAAAACAAGAAATAGTTGGATAATGTTAATTGTTTTCTGGCAGCGGACCCGAAATCTGGAATTTACCATGGCCATGGATTTTAGTGGACAGAATCACCTTGACCAAGTTTGACTACTATTTCAGTTTTAATTTTTAAAATTTATATGCGGGTATGTACATTCACAGAAGAATATACTAAAACTTTATATTAACTAACTAACTTCTAGGCAAGAATCATTTTTTTGTTTAGTGATAAAATGTAAATATTGTCTGTATGAAAATTACAGGTTTAAAATTTGAACGAATTTTTTTTTAAAACATTAAACTGTTTGATGACTTTGACTTGACTCTAATTTTTATTAAAGTGAACTAATTTAGACGCCAAGTGATAACATAATTCTTTCTTACCTTTTATATTGACACAATGTTCACTTCTTTCTTGGGGTTTAAGAGCATATATGTGCCTTCAAATATACTTAATATTTTTTTTTGAAATAAGTGTCAAATATACTTAATTAATTACATGATTAATTATATATGTTTTTAATATTTGTGCCCTCTTTTTAATCAAATAATATATCATCATACTTAATTTTATACACTCCTTGTCTATTTTATTTCTTACAAATCACATTATTGATTATTCTGGTTGTATATATGTGATAAAAAATATTAATTGAAAAGACTTGGTCTTAAAATACATCATTTTCATATGTTTTGTTTTGATATCTCTTACCCTGTTGGGCTATTGAATTTACACAAGCAATGTATTTCATGTAGGCCCATGTGATCAGATATAATCTGAAATGCTGTGTAGATGTGACATGACTTCTCTTTCATAGTACACAATTTGAAATATAATTTTATTTTTCTATTACGGCCTGATAACAACTTTGAAGACCATTTATCAATATGACGTTACAGAAGGATTTCCAATTGTTGCATATGTCAAAATATATCTTAAGAGAATACATTTTTGAAGAAGAATGAAGAAATTTAAAAGGAATTAATGCACACTCTCATAACTTGATGTAATTAAACATGTAAATTGTCATAATAATTGTTAACTAGTTTGAATTCGAAATGAAGTATATATGTTTCTTTCAATTAGAATGCACGCATAATATTTTAATAATTTTCATTTATTTTTACAAAAGATTAACTGGAACAGGTGAAGGAAACATGTGCATCCGTGCCCACGTCGTGTTTGGCACCTTTTTGAATAAATATTAGAGGTGAAACTACTACATAATTTAATATCTACAAAAAAAAAAAATTATTATAATTTTAAACTAAATTAAAGACTTGTTTAGTTATTCTTCATGTCTTGTTTAACACTTGAAGGTATTATGACATGTTGAACTTGATGATGATCGGTTCCTCTGATAAACATTTTCAATTACATAACTTATGAATACATCGACACGACAAGTGCAAAGGACCGTTCCGAGTGCCCCGGCTCGTTACTGTTTAGGCGCGGGGTGCCAAAGTTAAATATATACATACATACACAGTAGCTAGTTACTGTTATTCATGAGCTGGTAACTATACCAAAATTTGACATGCTCTGTTTTAGATGGAGATGCTCCCTGACTTTTCATTATTTTTGTCTCCTCTCGACCAATGATTATCATTCAATTTTTTCCCAAAAGTATTGCCCCCACTTGATATCTCGACTCCAAGCCCCTCTCATCCAATGCTTGACACCTCTAATCCGTACCTGACATATTCATAATAGATAATTAGATACTAAAAAAATTAAGATTCAGAAGCTCAATAAATTTGCTCTCCAAACACATTTAAATAGGAAAATCATGTTGATTGGTCAGTTACTGTTTGGAGAGTTTGAAAATATATATATATAAAAGATACGAGAGACACGATGAGACATTTGAATTTTTCTCTATCTAGTAACAGTTTGGTTTTATACCGAAGAAAACATAGATCGTCTATAGTTGGATCCCGCAATTTTAATCGAAAAGAAAAAAAAGATTACGTGCTTCTGGAATTGCATAGGATCCAACAAATTAAGATACCCATTTTTCCCAGAGACAGCAAAAGGTCCACATCATGTGTTGTTCCGTGTTTAATGCAGAGAAGTATTGCAATGGAATATTTTTAATATTTATAAGAATATAATATAATAATAGATAGAAAGAAAAAAAAAAAAAACTACCTTAAAATTCCCATGTATCATGTATGTATGGAATTTCAGTTGCTTTGGAATTTCTATATATAGCAACTGTTTTAATTCCGAGTTAGAACTTATTTTATCTTCACATGATCCAGGTCATAGAAAATCCAAGGCAACTGAAGCAAAAAAAAAAAAACATTCTAGATTGGATAAATTTTGACGGATCTATCTATGCATGAAAATTTTCAACATAATTTCCAGACTCGGAATCATCCCCAACTTCAAAGATTAGGACATGTATTGAATTATTGATGCATGGCCGTCAGATAAAAGAGGTGAAATTACTTTTTAGTTTTTACTGTATATTTAAATTGCCAAACAAGAGGAATAAAATATAAGTAAGATGAAGTAATCTCTCTAAGTGGATTATCTTACTTTAGAATTTTGTTTCTGTTTTTTTTTTTTTTTTTGCATGGTTCATATTTATTTTTCAATATCTTATTCCATCACAAAATTTAATTTAAACTATGACTTAAGTTGTCGACAAACAAGATATAAAAATTGGTAAGATGAAATAATTAATTAAGCAGTTAAACTGATCTCCTTAAATTGAAGTAGCAACTAAACATGACATTAAGAAATTTGTAAGATTACTTTCTTCAATCAAATTATAAGTTTGGGCATGTAATCCTTGTTGTGTCTTGTTATAATATAACTCAGCATTTATTTTTATTTTCCATCTAATGCATGCAATATCGAATTAAATATTTCTTTCAAACAGCAAACAATTTATTGCTAATAAATATTTTGCATGAGCTTTTGGCGCCTGGCCTATTGACAGTGACATGATTTTTCATATTAGATATTTTTCATACAGATAACATATGAGAATTTAATATAGGAAGGTTAATTTTGTTCAAGAAAAAAAAAAGTACTTAGCAATAAACCACAATTATTGCTATAAAAATTAATAAATTGCTTTATTTTAAAAATAAAATATATGGCTCCAGTTGACACTGGTCAAGTACAATATAAGGGGCCACATTCAAATTTTCAAAGCTCTTTAGGAAGCAAATAGTATCGTACGTTTATTATACTTATTTGGCATCTTTTTGTTTCATATAACAGTACTGCAAGAACTTTTTGATCCAATGGAGAAGTTTCACATTGATATTAATTTAATCATAATGTTTTGAAACACATTGTATTTACAAGTCTAATTAACCTGACTGAAAACAACTTTTTTTTTTTTTTTGTTCTTACGCAAAATTATTAGCCTTTATATCCTATTTGTTTAATTACTCTCGAAATAATACACAAGTTAACTGAGACAAAAGGAAAAAACAAAAATCTTCCCCTCTTCCTTTGTAGAATTCATCTCTCTTCTTGTTCCCAATCTTTTTTTAATAAAAATGCGGGTCCTCCTCCTGCTTTGGTTCGCCGCACTACGGCTACCTCACCTTGCTTAAGCTTAAATTGGAGAAGCTCTGGGAAATTTGAGGGTTTTTTAGCATATATATTTTTACTAAAAACTTGTAATTAGTGGTAACTTTAGAGAAACTACAAATTAAGAATATTAATTTAGGGATTTGCCTCCTAAAGAAGCTACAAATATTTTAAGCAATTTCTCCTCAACTTTGCGCATTGATGGAGTATAATGTGTGTGTGTGTGTGTGTGTGGGCGCGCGCGCGCGCACAATTTGGTGATTTGGATCACTTTAATTAATTTGCACCGTTTTTCTTCATCAATGTACCTCTCAATCATTATTTATACTGGCCAATCTGATCGGTATTAATTAGTATATCAGAACTACATGCAGTTTGACATACAGTAGGGTGTGATTGTGTAATAACCATATATATATATATATATATATATATATATATAGAGGTTGGCTAATATCAAATCAGTTGTTCCTGAGGTCCCGTGCAACCAAGTCATATTTCAATTTTCAAAGTCCAAAATATCGATCCAAACCGTTAAATGTGTTCTCTATATTAAAATGTGCTTGGAGACCAAATTTTACATTTTTTGGAATTTTTTTACTATTTATTAAGCCACTTTGAAAATCGCTGATCCAACGGTAGCTTAGCCAAATAGTAAAATTAGAAGCCACCGTTGAATCAGCGATTTTCAAAGTGGCTTAATAAATAGTAAAAAAATTTCAAAAAATGTAAAATTTGGTCTCCAAGCACATTTTAATATAGAGAACACATCTAACGGTTTTGATCGATGTTTTGGATATCGAAAATTGAAAAACAACTTGGTTGCACGGGACCTCAGAAACGACTGATTTGATATTAGCCAACCTCTATATATATATATATATATATACATATATATATAGATACATATATATATACATACATATATATGCATATATGCATGCGGAGGGCAATATTAATTGTTCAATTTAATTTTTCAAATAATTAATTAAATAAAATATTAAATAGTTAAAAAGAAATAGAAGTATTAATGTTAAATTTGTATGGAGTGTTGAATGTTGTGGTGTTTTAATTGGCAAGAAAATTAGTTATTTCAAGATGGGCATATATATAGAGAGAGAGAGAGAGAGAGAGATGGGCTAACTTGCTTTGGGAAGTAAAGAGGATTCTTTACTTCCCGCTCGTATCTCTATTTTCATAGTTCAAATAGCCGATTCGAACAGTTAGATGTGATCTCCATATTGAAATGTGCTTGGAGACCAAATTTTACATTTTTTGGAATTATTTTACTATTTATTAAGCCAGTTTGAAAATTGCTGATCCAACGATTTCACTGTTTGACTGTTTGAACAGTGAAACCGTTGGATCAGCGATTTTCAAACTGGCTTAATAAATAGTAAAAAAATTCCAAAAAATGTAAAATTTGGTCTCCAAGCACATTTCAATATGGAGATCACATCTAACGGTTCGGATCGACTATTTGAACTTTGAAAATGGAGATACGAGCGGGAAGTAAAGAGGGTTCTTTACTTTCCGCTCGTATCTCCATTTTCAAAGCTCAAATAGCCGATCCGAACCGCTCAACATGTTCTCCATATTGAAATGTGCTCTGAGACCAAATTTTATATTTTTTGGAATTTATTTACTATTTATTAAGCCAGTTTGAAAATCGCCGATCCAACGGTTTCACTGTTCAAACAGTGAAACCGTTGGATCAGCGATTTTCAAACTGGCTTAATAAATAGTAAAAAAATTCTAAAAAATGTAAAATTTGGTCTCCAAGCACATTTCAATATGAAGATCACATCTAACAGTTCGGATCGGCTATTTGAACTTTGAAAACAGAGATACGAGCAGAAAGTAAAGAACCCTCTTTACTTCCCAAAGCAAGTTAGCCCATCTCTATATACACACACACACTAGAAATTAGTATATATATTCTCTTGTTTTATTTTTTAAGCAGCCAGAAGAGCAAATTAATATATATCCTCTCTCTAGCTTTAATTAATAAACCACCACACCAAGGCACCTATCAGTATCACAGAGGTTAAACTCACAAAAGAAGTACACCTAAGTTCATCTTCTACGATGGAAATCCTATCTGAAAGCAATTGATGTCAAGCTGCCTTTTTAATTTTATGATTCATCTCTTACAACTCCATATAGGTTCGCTTAAGTACAGTGTACTAACTGTATATATCCACTATTTGGTTTTGTAATGTACAATTCAAAGTTCAACATGTGTTGAGGGTCCCAACCATCATGCAGGACGTACGGACCCACATGGTCTCAGGCTGTCTCCTCTTAAATTTTGAGTTTTAGTGGAGATCTATCCGTTCCAATCAACTTTGCTCTTCTTGAATTTTTTTTCTCCCTAGATCTAAATGTTTAATTTGTAATTTGGTTTAAATTTAGAATCGTAATTAATTATAATTATAAGTTACAGAATCAGAAATTACAGGTTAGAACATTGAAAAGTATAAGTCAAAATATTGTTTTTTATTACGTATCCAATTAGTTAATGGGTTTAAACTTAATTAACTATTTAAATATAATTTGATATTTTATTGCAACCCCCTCCATCGGACAAAAATCCTGAAATCACCTCTATCATCAAGGTTTCATTCATGAACAATTCCTAATTCTTAGATTAATTAAATTATTCATGAGATTATTACCTTGGAATCAACAGTGTCTGTACGTAAACTTAAAACAAATTCCGTTTGATGACTGTTCGAATTTGTTTGATCTATTTTAAGATTTGTGTGGATAATTTATTTTAAAAAATACCTCATGGATCTAAATGAGAGTGCAAATGTAAACATGAAGTAAACATTTACAGCCAAAAACCGGACCAAATTTATTTAGGTACTCATCGAATCACCTCATAATTAACTTAAAATTTGGATTTAGATTCGGATTGTTCGACGAAAAACTACAAAGTACACTAATATTTAAAGGACCCCAATTTCAACTCGAACCGGATTTTTCCAAATTATAATCAGACGATCCAGATTCAAACTCAAAAATTGAGTTACTTTAGGGTATCCTCATGGATCTAAACTCAGAAATTTGCACTAGATACAGAGGCGGATCCAGTAACAAGTAATGGGGGTCAATTGACCCCATTTATTTATTTATATTTTTTTTATAATTATACATAAATTCATATATAATTTAAAATAAAATGCTACAAAATTATAAAATTGACTTCCATTCGCAATATGAAAATTTTATATAGTTGACTCACATTCAAATTTGACCTCATATCTTAAAAGTCTAGCTCCGCTCCTGACTAGATATATATATATTAAAGAGATCGAGCTAGTTAGTTGGGGATCCGAACCTGTCTTCTCTTCCCTATTATTAGGTTAATTCGTCTAGGATCCGTTTGGAAACAGGATTTAAGATGTTAATTCAGCCATGGCTGGCCTGGATGTGACCCGGGTGGCTCATATTATAAGCATATAGGTCAGATTCTACCCCATCCCATGGACTGCATGCGCATGTGCATGTGCATGAACCGTAGGTGGCATCATGGGATTCAGTGCCAAATTTAATTTCTCCATCAAATCACTCGTCGTGTTTCCTTTTGTAGCTCTATTGCTTAAGAAAATGAGATATCATGGGCCATGACAATCGTCATCTCCCAGGCCCACTAGGCCCATCCCTCCTTTTCAAATTTCAATCCAATGCTGCCGCAGATAGCTGAACACGATTTTCTGTGGCGAGTTGAAACAATCTTAATATATTGAGGGTTATTTTCTAACTTTTCTGAACTTGATGGACCATTGTGCAAATATACCTTCCAATCTTTTTGTTAATCTCCATGATCAGAGACGAGGAAAAAAGAAAAAAGAAAAAATATATATACCATTATACCAAAGAAAAGAATTAAGTAAAATTAGGAACTAATTAAGGTATGATATTTTGTACATGTATTATAATGGGGATTTGATTCAGACTAATTAGTTGTTTGTGTTAGAAACTTAAATAATTTAAGTTAATATTTCAGTTGATTTAGTCAATTATATTATAATATAAATCCATTAAAACTAAAACGTTTATATTATTTATTTTTCTTTAAGTTTTTTCTTCTCTAAAAATTGGGTTGGTAATTTTGCAATTTGAAGTTAAACATAGCTAATAGACGATTTTTTCAATTATTTTAAAATGTTTAAAAGTTTTTGTAGATAGTCATTTTAATGTGCAAACATTGAGAGCCAATATTTAGTCTAACGGTATAAAAAATTATTAGAAATATTCTAGCCCTCCGAGTCATCGATCATACTCGAGGAGAAAAAAAAGAGTGTGTGGAAGGAAATTTTTCTTTTTTGACTTAAAAACAAAAGTAGTTAGTACTTAAAGCTACTCAAATTACGAATTTAAATGTTTACAGATAGAGTTTTAAGTGTTTACAAGTAGCATTGTAAAAGGTTATATACAAAGTTTTAATATTTAGATATGAGCGTTGAAAATGAAAGTTAGACATTAAATATTTGAGAGGCGCGTTTGGAATTTTTTTTGGAGGGCAGTTATCAAACTTCAAAAAATATTCTTCAAAATATATTCAAAAATTATATATGAATTTTAGTTCATTGGTGTTTCCTTTTTCAACCTAACTTCTCTTATCTAGTGTCATCCTACTATTTTAATATTAGAAAATACGATTTTGCTTCAAGTATCTGCTTGTTTTGGATCTCATTCATAGCTCTTAGATTTGTCATTAGATTTGAATTGAATATTTTTCTTGATCAGTTGGTGGGATCAATATATTATATAAAGTTGAGACATAATTTTTATTGATGGATTATATCGACTGATTGAGACTTTTTTTGGGATGATGGATTGATGGTACATTCAACATATTATATATGAGGTGATCAAGTCACAACTTGAAGCTATTTAAGTACTGTTAATAATGAAAATTTTGGTTTCGTTCTATAATTGGATATATTTTCTCCATTTAATTTTGAGTAATTCTTGACAATTTAAAGTTCCAATATCTTTTGTTTACTTGACATTAAAATCAGTGAGATGGAGAAATTCATAGTAATGCCTGAACCTAGATAGATAATAGATATCAATGTCTATTTAAGCCTTGTGTTTTGAAAAAAAAAATGGTTTTTGTTAGATACCCCTGTAAATAACTTTTTTAATCAATATATCTTTTAGTGGAAATTGCTGTTAACCTTAAAAAAAAAGTTGGTGTTTATCTACAATATTTTTTTTTCCACTATACTCAGAAAATGAAGAATGTGAATTGGACTTGTTATCATTCTCACATTGCTCAGAATATTAATTGTTAAATAGTTAATATTTTTTATTTAAGGCAATTCTAGATATGCTTATTTTATTATAATTGGAGTTTATTTGTTTTGAAACTAATTTATTTACATACTAAAGGATGTTTATTAAATGTTTGGTTGCGTAATAAGCAGTCTAAGCAACTAATTAATTAAATTTCAATTTCAATACATGGTGAATGGATTATTGTTACACTTTATATCATATGTAATTCTATATATTTAGTATCATCTTATTTTTAATTTTTAGACGTAGAATATGTTTTCAAACCGTGAATAATATTTTGAAATACCGACGGTAATAAAGTAATATCAGGAATATATTACCGCATGCGTTAAAAATAATTCTGAGAATTCCACATGAATAATAATTATTCCTGTCAAAGATAAAAGCGTAGTTGCTAAAGGTGTGCATATTTCTTGGAAATAATTTTCTTCATTGATTTACAAACGATATTAATCATTTTTTCACATTCTTAAAACAAATTCCTGTACTGAATGATTATTACCAAAATCATATTATATATATATATATATATATATATATATATATGAACGTAGGTACGCACACTTCTGCTTTATGTAATCCGCTATTTTAATTAATCCTTTGGAATTATATTAATATAGATAAAATCTAAAATGACTAACTTTTAAATATTTTTGTTAACATATATGATATAAAACTGTAGAAACCTTTCAAAACATACTTACTATTATGGAACCTTAGTTTTGAATCATGCTAGATATATGTAAATGTAAATTTAATAAATAAAACCGATCTTATTTGAAGTTTCATATAATTCCAAAAATTAGTGCAATATCTTGGAGCTTACATATGCAGATTTACATCAAATTATAAAATTATATTAATATTTGTGATAATTCTATAAAGTATTATTGAATATTTTAATTTCAATTCGTTGATCGTAACATTCATGCACTTACTCTTCATTGAAATCTCAGCACATCAAATATAATAGAGTGATTAATTCGGACTTATTTTAGATGCACGAGGGTTTTTTAAATTCTTGTCAGATTAAAATAAACAGTCTGTTATGCTTATTTTGTTTTGTTGTAGGTATGAAGTTGTTGTTTGTTATCATGTGGTATTTTAATATTTTTGTTAGGCTAGCAGTATTTTTCAATATTAGTTTGCATATGTTTGCTGTTTCGGATATTTGGTACCAGTGAATATATCTAGATTTTTTTTGTTAATGGAAAATCGGTGGATAGATCCACTTCTTTAAAAAAAAAATAGTTTGGATCTTATTTTAGTATATGGTCAGGTACCTCACATATACTAGTATATCAGTAACCTTCTCAAACATAATATAAACCGATATTCAGAAATGCAATATCGTTTACAAAAATAAAAAAAATCCGATTTTTTTTATTAATATCATTCTAAAAAAAACAGCCAAAAGACCACAGAAACTGGAAAATTTACCAGATTGAGCTGCCATCTGTCATTGCGGCCTTCAAAAATAAAAACAAATAAAAAAAAAACTTAGCATATTACGGTGCATTTTTTTGTTTTCGAGAGGCCGCAACGACAAATGACAGCTCCAAAAAATAGGACCATCATTTGTCATTGCGGCCTTGGTAAATATTGAATTATTTTGTTTTGTTGTAGGTATGAACTTGTTGTTTGTTATCATGTAGTATTTTAATATTTTTGTTAGGCTAGCAGTATTTTTCAATATTAATTTGCATATGTTTGGTGTTTCGGATATTTGGTACCAGTAAACATATCAAGATTTTTTTTGTTAATGGAAAATTGGTGGATAAAACCACTTCTTTCAAAAAAAAAATATAGTTTGGATCTCATTTTATGGTTAGGTACCCCACATATACTAGTATATCAGTAACCTTCCCAAACATAATATAAACCGATATTCAGTACAATATCGTTTACAAAACTAAAAAGATCCGATTTTTTTTATTAATATCATTCTAAAAAAAAAAGAAACTGGAAAATTCACCAGAGCTGCCATCTATCATTGCGGTCTTCAAAAATAAAAACAAATACGAGAGGCCACAACGACAAATGATAGCTCCAAAAAATAGAGCCGTCATTTGTCATTGCGGCCTTGGTAAATATCGAATTATTCAAAATTTGTGGTTTTTTTTTTAGAATGGTATTAATAAAAATTTGGGTAAAAAGAGAAGAGGATTCTTATGTTTTTGGATTCAAATCTACTGAAATCCTTGTCATGAACAGTAACCCTGAAATTCTTGAAAGCCGAGATCTAGCCATTGAATTGTTTCGAGATGCGTGCACAGAAAAATCAGCTATTTTGAGATGCATGCACAGAAAAAAATTGAACCGCTAGATCTCGGATTTTAGAGAATTCAGAGTTAATGTTCATGAATTTTGAATTTCGGTAGATCTGAATCCTATGTTTTTTGTGGATAGTTTTCCTGCAGGTTTGGTTGCATATGTTTGTTGCAATGCACAAAAGCGTTTTTCCTTTTGACAAAACAAGTCTTGTCATTCACATTTTCATGTCTGATATATGTGTCTATGGTTTAAGACATGACAAGCCCCCTCTTAGGCTCTTAGCCCTCTAACTCTACCTCTACCTCTATGATTTGTTTTCCTGCCCTTCTGAGCAAACAGTAGTGTTTTAGATATAGAGCTACTCTCTCTCTATTCTGGCCTCTTGTACCTTGCTAGCTATCTTGCTACTAATAGGACTTTCTCTATCAATGGAGTATGTAATATGTACCTTGCTAGCTATCTTGCTAGGGACAGGAGGGTGTCCGATGCCCATCGGACCAGAACAGTGTTCGATGGGTGTCAGATACCGTCCGATCTACTTCAAGATTTATGCGTACGTATATTAAAGCAAATAGCACGGATATTAAAGTGATGCGCACAGATCTTGAAGTGAATCGGACGGTATCGGACACCCATCGAACAGACTCTGGTCCGATGGGCATCGGACACCCTCCTGTCCCATCTTGCTACCACCATTTACCCGTATTATGATCTATATTTTTATTTTTAAAGTTTAAACAAGTTATCCAATCTGTTCAACATAATCTCCATATAAAAATAAACTTGCAAATCAAATTTTACATTTTAAAAAATATATATTTTACTATTTTTTTAGATATGTACAAAATCACTGCTTTTGAATGGTCCAAAATATTCAAATTATGTGATTTTTTTTATCTATTCTAAAAATATAAATTTTGGTATGTAAGTACATTTTCATATAGAGATTTTGTTGAACGATTTAGATTGACTGTTCGAACTTTAAAAATCGAAATATGAATTCATAGTACAGGTTGCTGAGTAATATGTACATTAGCTGTAACTCATTTTTTTTTTAATGAACACAACTAGTTCACGGACAAATTTCTCAATTAAATTAATTGATCTAAGTGTATTAATTATTGAAAGTTAGGTTGCTAGTACTAGTTTATTATTCAATTGCATAATGAGAGCTGCTATGAAGTATGGAAGGTGCAAACATAGGCCTAAAATATTTTGATTAGGCACTACAATATAATTTTTGTGAGCCGAAAGTATAGCATGTGGGCCTATTATTGTAGTTTACCAAGCCCATATAGGAAGGAACAAGTCATAAAATATATATTCTCAAATAATGAAATGATTTGTGTGTTTGTTTACAGCCCATATTTTGAAATTATATCATTCTGAGATTTTATCCGGCCCATATTGTAACCATCATGGGTAGTTTTCCTTAAGGTCCTGTTTGGACACCAAATATTTTGATGGGAATTGGTGAGTTTGGAGCAGAACCCATCATTTTAACCCAGACCTGTTCGGCAGCCCTTTTTTTCCCCTTCTTTTCCTTGCTTATTTCCCAAAACACTTACGAAGCAGTACAAAAAGTTGGGAAAACGCACACGACCTCAGACTCAATTTATTTTCTTCCCAAGACGGAGCCGCATCGTCTCTCTCCTCTATATCTATTTCTCTCAGCCAGCGCCAAAAGAGAGAGAAGTAGAGCGGGGAGAGAAATAAAAAGGAAGGGGTTGCTTTGAGATTCGTGCAGCGTCAATTGAACGGTTGAGATTGGTCCCAAATCAAAACAATGACTTTTAATTTGCAAATAATAAATTTTAGAATAAATAAATATATAAAGGTGATACTTCAAATTGAACAAAATTAACTAAATTAAATGAGATTTGCGTTTTAAAGATTTAAAACTAAATTTCGAATGTTCATTATTGTAGTTTATCAATTTACTTGTGAACTTCATCACATAATCATTAAAAAAATTATTAACACCCTTTTATTTTTGTAGTTTACTTATTTGTAATATGTTACAAATTTTCTATTTCATTTTATGAAAATTCTATTTGTAAACTTTTAATTTATTAAGTTGTAGTTTAATGTTATTTTTTTTAAAAACATGTTATATAAATTTTAAAGTTCTTGTTTAATTAACTAAATTTTTTAATTAGTTGTAAAAAAATAAATAAGAATTTTTTAGCTTATTTAGTTAATTAAAATTTCAGAACATAACAAAAGGATTGTTGCAACTGAATAGCTCTGTAATTACTCAAACATATTTGATGGAAATAGAAAAAAATAATGAATTGAAACAAAGAAAATTGAAATTAGTTATGAAACGGTGAAAATAAAAATGGCAGCATTAAAGAAAAATATTCATATTAATTAATCTATATTTTCACAGTTAACAATTAATACATGAGGTATTAAAGAATAATGTTCATATTGATTAAAAAACGCATTCAATAACCTCATATATATTAAATAAAATAAGATTTCCCACAACTAATCCCACAGTACAACCGAACACTCAATTCACCACGTTCCCATAATAGATCCCGTGCATACCCGTGTTCGTGGGTTCCCACTTTTTCAAAAGTGAGTTCTCATTTCCGTCAAATCCCGTGACATCCGAACAGGCCCTAAAAGTATATTTTTCTTCCAGGAGTTTTAGCATTTTGATTTAAGTTTTGATGAATATTAGACGTTGCTGTCAGTTTTGTTTATAATAAAATTGAATGCACAGAAATTCATGTGCATGTCCCATCCAAAAACTAGAATTAAGAAGTTGAAAAATTAATATTCAGAAATTATTCACATTGTGTTTTTAAAAATTCTTGATAACATTCAAAATAAAGTTGAATTGTCATAAACTTTTACAAGTGCATAAAATGATGTAGATCAGATGAAAGCAATAAATGAAGATATTGGAACTCTCTCCTCAATTATGAATTAGCTTAATTCACTAACTTACCCAACAAATTGATGAAAATTAATTTATTTAGTTGAGGGGTGCAATCTTAACTGCAAAAGGATAAAATTAATGGAACTAACATAACGGGAAAAACTTCATTCTTGTTTGCATTTTTCAGTTCGGGATAAAATATTTTATACAAGGAGGAATTTCTCAAGTATATTTTAGGGACAGAGATCACCTGCTCCCAGTGAGACTGGCAAGTAGGTCCAGATGGATTTATAAATTTAAATATTGATTTTTAGTTTTAGTGTGACTCACGTTTCAGTGACTCAGGAGCAGGAAAATCCTGCCCCATGGAAGCAGAGAATTCAATCCCATATTTTAGTCGTTTTATAGTTGAATCATTACCACTAATTATATCGAAAGCGGTGATTTTCAAAATGAAAAGTTTAGTCGAATTCAGAGGTGGAAGAATATAGAGGGAAAACGGAACTAAGCCTTAATTTTATAAACTGAAAATCTTTATCTTCTCCTTTGATTTTTGTTAATTTTTGCAAAAATAATTACTATAAGCTTTCTAAAATTACATAGTACTTATTCATTTAGCTTCTCAATCTCAATTATCTGGCTCGGCCGCTGATCAAATTTGTCCCAAATTAAAAATTTGAAGGACTTGCACAAAATTTACTAATAAATTAAGAAGAAAACTAAGAGTGGTAAAAAAGCTCGTAGTTTGTGGATCGATTGTGACTCGTATCTGACTCGATCGCAAGTGGGCAAGCCAGCTCGATTTTGGTATGAATTTATGAATTTATTATGCATGGATTTATTTTGTGAACTATGTTTGTATAAATTTAAAAATTTGATATTTTGGTCTGTATGTATTTAGTTGTAAAGTTAATTTATAGTAGTTTCTACACATTTGAGATTTTGGTCCATCGACTTTTATGAGCTGGCTCAGCTGGCTCATTGCAAAAACGAGCAATCCACGAGCTACTTTTCACCTCAAACTCCACTATTGGCTCGTTCGTTGCCAAAACAAACAAATCATGAGTTTTTCTAGCTCAGATCAAGCCAGCTCGTTGCCCGCCCATAGAAAACTAAGAGAAACCGTCAAATATATACTAGATTATGCTTAGTTATTTAGTTTATTATATTACTATATTAGTGATACAAGTGGTGATATATTAATTAGGTCCGAAAATCTTGTCATTTTCATACATCCGCCAGCATATCTTACTATTAAAATTAAATATGAGATGATAGTGACAAAAAGTCTGACAATTTTGAATTTTTTTTTTCCGTGGGTCCTATCCACTTATCATGGTCAATTTCTCTCAGATAAAAAAGTAAAAAGGTAAATTGTCCTACCACTTTAAATTTGAAGTGACTGTACAATTTTGGTTCAAGACTTCAGGTAAAAAAGTACATTTTTGTATTTTATACAAGCTCACATTTGGATCAGTTATGTACATTTAATTATATCCATTCATTTAATTTGTTGCCATCATCTTTGATGAAAATTGTAAACCAACAAGATTGTATGTTATCCATGTGTTATCCTTTATTTAAATATTGTGTTTTAATGAATTAAAATATGCATAATCATCAATAATAAATAATTAAATAACTTCCAATTGCTGAAAACTAAGTCTTGTCTAATATAAGCAATACAGAAAAATAATCAGTACTGAAAAAGATAGAAAAAGCATCCATGACTTTATTTTTATTTTATTGAAACAATACAGATGTCTTCATCAATGAAGGTACAATAATTTATGGATAAATTTTGCTGGAGGTCATGAATTTTTGTTATTTATCACGAATTAGTCACTCAAATTTAATTTTTCTTTTTCTTTTTAGTCACTCAATTTTGTTATTTATCTTAATCAAGTACTCTCTACTTTTCTGTGCACAATACTAATAGAATATACTCATTCCGTTAGTATTTTGGACGGAATATACTCATTCTATTAGTATTTTTGGACATAATGAGTATAATCCGTTAATATTTTGGACGGAATGTGAATATTTTATTAAAATTTTAGATGTAAAAGTATAGAATGACTTGATTAAACGAAATGACAAAGTTAAGTGACTAGAAAAGAACAAATTAAATTTGAGTGATCTTGTGACCTACAGAGAAATCTAACCATAATTTATCTATATTAATAATTTTGTTATTTTCTTTTGAATAATTATTAGGAATTCATGTGCGGAAATGGTAGAAAATTATTCAACGACAACACAAGACAAAAAAGCAGTTCATGGTATTTTTTACCAAACCACAAATAGATGGTGGAGCCGTGGAGGTAATTGAAAATATGGGGACAACACAACACAAATAATTTATGTCCAATTATGATATAGAATACTCGAATATAAATACGTAATATAATAAAATCAATCAATTAGTGTTTGCTTAATTCCTCTGTTGAAATTGTTTTCTCAAGCCTAATTAGAGTGGAAAAAAACATGCCGAACACGCTGTGACTTTGATCTTGTGCCGTGCTGTGCCGTGACTAAGTGAACAGTCACACGTACCGTAACTAAAATATTTAGGAGTGGTCACGGCACGCGAGTCACGCCGTGACTCGCGTGCCGTGTCCAAACGTAATTAGTTACGTTTCTCACATTTAACTATTTTTTCATAATTTAAGTTAGTTTATTAAAATTCACCATTTGATCAAGACTTAACGGTCTTAATTTCATGTGACTTGCGTGACCACGTGCCATGCCGTGCCGTGACCGAATCTTTCACATGACATCTTGTGCCGTGTCAAATTTTTAAAAGATACTCACAGCATGCGAATGGTTACGCCACGCGACATGCGAGTCACGACACATAACAATAATACGTGTCATGCTGTTCGGTGTCGTAATTGTACCGTTTGACTCTAGACCTAATCAGGCTTTGCCTAGTGTCCCGGAGAGGAATCAAACCGTTGTCAATTTGTTCATCCCTTTTGGACACGGTGCACATGAGCCCCGAAATTAATTTGTAAAGGTTTTCAGTAAACCGTGTTCAACCAAGAAAAAACAAGTATGTGAGGAGTTTGAAGGCATTGTATTGTATTAGGGTTCTTAAATTTTTGGACTAAACACATGGATAATTAAATATTAATTTGTACTGAAAATAAATTATTTGATAAGTTAAAGAAAACAATAAGAGATTAAGATAGCTAAAAAAAGAAAAAAGAAAAAAGAAAAAAAAGAGAGAAGATGTTCTAAAAAAAGTAGAGGATCAAGATCTGAATAAAAAGAGGTAAAAGAATATTATCTTAATCTACGCTAAGAAATTAGTGTTCAGTAAAATTAAACGATTAAATACAGATAACAGAGAAGCCAACTTGAATAAAATTTGTTTTGCCACCAATAAAAACGGTTAGGTGCAATGCAAAGCTAGATAAGAACCACACGGCACACGCTAACGCTGCCAGATTTTAATTGAATGCGTTTAATAATATATTTATGGATCCCTAGCCCCTAGCCCCTAGGATAAGAATTTAGTACACTTTTTGTCACTTTGTTCTGGTTTCTCCAGCCCACTACTCTCACTGCTGACAGGGAAAGGAGAGGATCTCATGCGGATGCCTACCTTTCTTTGTTTTTTTCACAATTTTTTATTTATGTATCTGATGCCAAACAAATTACATCCGTATTTCAATTGGAAACAAATCGGACGTCATTCCTTTAGAATAACAGAAATATGTTTTTTTCTCATCCGACAGTTGATGTATGAAGAATGGTTGGATGAGAAAAAATAAAATTCCTGTTATTTCAAAGAATAACAACAAATTCATACTAATTTTAATTTGACACAATTTCAAAAAAAAAATTTGTCTTTTCTAAAAACACTGGAAAAAATATCATCACATGCATTTCTACCTACGCCACAGAAGACCGCACCAGTACTCAATTTTTTTGTTCTCACTCCCACCTCCAATGAAAACTTATCTTATGAGATAACTCAACTTTTGAATTGCTGAATTTATGGACCAAAATTTAAACTGTCTATTAATCTATTTTGATGCACGGAGTTAATAGGAAATGGGTTGCTTCAAAATTTTTGTTGAACGGTTCAGATTTTTACACATATCAACTTAATAGTTAAGTTGTCTTCAATTCACATTCTCACAGGCTGTGTAATAAAATACGGTCTGTGAGGTTTCGCATATTACTACTGTATATTTGGCCGCATATTTTTTAACGCATATTCAGCTGCATATTACCGCATATTATTTGTATGATACCGACTATTACTGCATAATATCACATATATGAAATCTCATTTTTAAATCAACATATACAAGTCCGTATAAAAATCTGCATATGCGTCCACATACCGCATAGAAACCGCATTTAATAACATTGCTCCTAGATATCTGACGAGATATTCTTTTACAATTAGTGGATATGGACTGTTCTTTTTAACTTTGAACAAATCTCAAAGTCCAATAATACCGCCTCCTACACTAGCTCGAATCCCAAAATGACTGAGAGTTAATCTCAAACTATAAAGTGAGAGAAATCTTTTACGATAACTGAGAGGATACAGATCAAGTCATCTTAGGGAGAACCGTCCGATTCGAATCTGCAACAATCCATTCTAAAGTGGAACAATTCATTCTGAAGTGGAGTGCACCCATCTCAAGCGACGAATTTGAATTCTAAAACAATCCCAAATGACATATTCGAATCAGACAGTCCCAATCCAAAACCCAAAAATTGAGTTACTTTTAGGATCCGGACCTGTGGATTCCACCCCACTCCTCTACTCTTCCTTCTGAAGGAGCCAAAAAAGTTTCGGTCATTTTATATATCAACTTTTAAGTGTAGTTAATAGTGAGGCTTATAGATATGTACAAAGAAATTGCAATCATGAGGGCCATCTTATTGCTAATTGGGCAATGATCCATCAACAACACTACAAGAGATTTACATTTTCTCTCTTTCCATCTCAGTAGCAGCTCACTTCTACACTACCTGCTGTTCATTCATATTGCAAGTGGTAGTTATGTGGGGCTTTTTTTTTCAGTTTGAGTTTTTTTTGCAGTTTTTTCGTTTTTCTGTTTTTCTATTTTTGTGCAATATACTATATGTAATTCAGGTTTTTCTTTTGCTTTGTGTTTTAGTGATTCTTTAATAACTTTGTAATATATTGTATCATATATGTTTATCAATAAAATATAGTTTATCAATGAAATGTGCCTACGAGCTTTCTCTAAAAATAAATAAAAAATAGTGCGACTTGTGGTGATGGAACATTTTTTTCAAGGAATTATAATTTTTTCAATTCTTTCTACCAAAATGAAAATATTCATGTAATCAGTCTAGAATTCTATATTATTTTAACATTATTTCTATAAATAAAATATTATGTTTTTTTTTTTTTTTTTATAACCTCTCCAGTCCATATCTTCTGTTGTCTTTTCACCTTTGCAGAGCGGTACATGCCTTATCCCATATATTTTTGTTTCTTTTTTAATTATTAGTTCCAACTTGTTGACAATTCTCTATAATTTCTAAAGGTGTTTTCATTGATTACTGCAATTTCATTTTGACAAAATATATTTGGCGATGATGGATTTGCTAATCTGGTTTTATTTTTGTTGTTGCGCAAGTTTTGTGTGTTTTTATTTATCCCTACAATTTGAATGTTTTCATAAAGAATTGTTGATTCCAAAGGTATTTAGAGGAGGCGAATAGAGTCTTTTTAATTTTTTAAGCTAAGTTATAAGTTCCTAACGTGTTTTATAGTTATTCTTAGTAGATTTTAGAATAACTTGGTCCTAAACTATAATATGAAATAATAAATTAAAGAGTAGAGTTTTGAGACACTTGACACGAGAGTTGTTTACGGAGTTCGGCACTAACGCCTACATCTCCGGGGCTCACAACCTTCGAAATGACGTGCCTTTCTTTACCCAATGAGAAATATAGTACAAGGTGGAACCGGTGAGCTCTTAAAGCTTTTGGGAAATTACACGGTCCGAGCACAGAATCGGCTCAGTGAGCCCAATAGCTCAAGGATAAACAAAGTGAGCAACTAAGGCTCAAAGATAAAAGGTTGATCACGCAGGATCATTCTAAGAGTTGGTGTATTGGTTGAATAAATTTGAGATTGATTGTGAATATTAAAGTTGAAGTGCACAAGCTACAACGGCTTTTTCTAGATCTGGGAATTTGAAATATTGAAGTTAAAGGCGGCTAGAGTGATGATTCAAACATTGATCTTGCTTTTATTTATAGAGAGCTGATAAAAAAGAAGTAATTTGACCCTACTGTTAAGACGGTTCCATGTACCGTTATAACAGTTGGTCAACTTACGCTAGGTTTGGATGCCATTAACCCTAATGGTAGACGTACCGTTATGATGGTAGCCATCACGGTACTCTCTGGAAAAGCTACCGTCAGGTGACGGTCCCAACTGAATTAAATCGTCACACGATCAGTGGGGACTTTATTTATTCTGTTATAACGGTTACTAAATCATTGCAACGGTAGGTCTTAGTTCATTATCAAACTTATTTTACCAATATTACATATTTAATATCCTTAATCTTGGGATAACTCTTCTGTTGTTCAATGCCTTGCACTTTATGATCACATCCTTGATATTGAATTGTGGTTTATTATTTCATCATTGATGTGTAATTCTTGGGTCTTATATTGTTTAGAATCTGCACAATATCTCAAGATAGAAAAATTGTAAAATTCAATTTATATATATTTTGCAAATTTAGTCAAACAAACAAGTAGATTATGGCACAATCTAATAAGAATCACGTCTAATTTAGTAACTAATATATAACTCTTCGTTCTGAAAATCATAATTACGAAGCTCACATTAAGACGAGACAGAAGGGCATTGGCCTTAATCTCGTTCTCTAACCAAAAAATTGTTCTTGTTGTCTTAGATTAAATAATAATAAATTGAAAAAAATGGACAAGTATAAAAATCATAAACGTTGAAGGTGGTTTTATGTGCCTATTAATGCCAAAATTTAAATTATTCGATTGTTGTGCATCAAAAGAGAAATGTTTTAAAAATAGATATATGCACGTAAGCAATTGGATTTAAACTCTAACTACTCTATTAAGAAAACCTCCATTAAGTTACTAAAATGGTGATTTGGACAAAATATGATTGATAAGGATTGATATGTTGTTGTCATTTTTTTTAAGAAATCATGTTGTATTGTTGTAATTCTCCACCCCTATTTAATTATGAAATTTAGAATGATTTTCTAAAAATGAAAAAAAAAACTAGTTGCAATATAAAAAAAATCTATTATATAATAAACATAGGGGACCCAAATAAATTCAAAAAAAATATCTCTGTTAGTGTCACAATTTAATATTATTCTACAATTGTGCAATGAAAAAGCAAAATAACAGAGAATGAAGACAGCCGCTTAATGCAATTGGGTATAACGTATAATTCCTTTCCAAACCACTTTATTAATTGAACTTCATTTTCCGATAGGGAAATGCCAAATATTATTATAGTATGAAAAAAGGGACAGTTGATGCATAAATGCATAAAGCATATCTGTATTTTTACGTTCACTACATCACATCTTAAAATTAATTAATTGGTACTATGTCTATCTGTGATAGAGCCGCAAAAGCCGTCCGTTTTAAAAGCTAGATTCTGCCCCATATGCATTTATATTATTATATACATACATATATTTGATTGGTTACACCGACGAATTTATGTTTGATTTTTATTTCAGATTTGTGGTCAATTCAGGACCAGCCTTGGTTCGTCAATTTTATTTAATATATGAAAAGTTATAGATTTCAATCCGTGCTTAATTAATTAAAGACAAGAATTATTTAATCCAAATTTTATGTTAGCAGTCAGATTTTGTGTATTCTGTGGGTTTCATATGAAAGAAAAATGTTTTTCTTTTTAGAAATTCCTAGCAGTGGCTGCCGGGTTAGAAAAAAAAATTATTATATAGATTATAAGTAACAGTAAGTTAGAGTTAAATACCCTCCAATATTGTTTTAGTTACCATCTCAAAATTCCATAATTCTCATTTTATTATTGTTTAGATAAAAATTCAGAAACTATTACATGCGCAGACCCAGCATGCGCACTGTTTTTGACCGATCCGTAGACTAGGTTTGCACACTATTTTTTTGGGAAAATTGTGAAAATGCTACTCCAAAACTTTCAAATTGTGAAAATCCAACTCCAAACTTCATTAATTTGTAAAAATGCCACTCCAAATAATTAATGACTAAAATACCCTCACTCGTCCATCTCCGCCTCTTGCGACAGGCGAAGGGAATCATGTTCGGAAACTGCCTCTTGCGCCTTTTGCGACGGACGAGGGTCAGATCGGCGGAAGGTGCGGGAGGAGGCGACGAAGGGGCGGAGGAGAAGATGGACAAACGAGGGTATTTTAGTCATTATTTTTGATTTTTCAATTATGGTTTGTGGCTTTGCATTTCAAAGTTTATGGTTTTCCATTTGTTTTCTTTCATTTCTTTTTTTTTGTTCTGTTTTGACTAACAATTCTGTCAAAAAAAATAGAGATTTGGTGCGCAGACCATGTCTACGCACCAAACAAAAATGACAACTTCGGAATTTTTGTCCAAACAGTGGTAAAGTGAAAATTATGAAATTTTGAGATGGTAACTAATTTTTTTTCGGAAAAACCCCTTAGAGCATCTGCTAAGTTTTTTTTAAAAAAAATTTAGAGCTTAAAACATTCAAATAAAAAATGTAGCATGTTATTTCTAATAATATTACTATTATAATTATCTATAACAAAAAAATTCTTAAGAAAAATAATGTAGAACAATCGGATCGAATTTAATTCAACTCATTTTATAAAATGGTTTTGCAAAATTTATTTGTGAGATTAATGAAAATCAGACTTATTCCTAACTAGTAATGTTTCAAATTGAGTTAGTCGGATGGTTGGGATTAATGGAGTAAGCCTTACCGTTTTAATTTTAAGAAAATAAAACAGTTGAAAATTCTCTGATTAATGCAATCTAAAACATCTGATTCTGTATTAATTAGACGAGTGAGACATGCATAGCTATATTTCCTACTTTCCAATCTATTTAGGCCTACTTAGACTCAGTTTTAATTCGAGGGTATGCGGAGGTAGGGGTGGTAAAAAAGCTCGTAGCTCGTGGCTCAATCATGACTCGCATATAGCTCGCTTGTTACTCGGTCGAGCTATTAACGAGCTAGCTCGCTACTAGCTCGGTCTAGAATTAACGAGTTTGAGCTGGGACCTAGCTTGCTTAGTTAGGCATCAATTTGTGAATTTGTGTGCGTTTTATATTGTCAAGTTCGGTCCAAAAATATTTGTAAAATTTATTTTCTTCTTAAAACAAGGTCCAGCTCGTCAGCTCGGGCTAGCTCATCACGAGTTTGAGCTGAGGTTTTAGCTCGGAAGTTCTAGGTTCAGCTCACTCGATCCAGAATTAACGAGCTGAGCTAAGATCCAGCTCGGTCCGAACCAGCTCATTTACAGCCCTATGCGGAGGGAAAGGAAGTGAAATTTACTGTGCTGAGGGGAGCTTCATCTCAGACTGCTCGTTCAGAGCAAATTCACCTGCCTTCGAAGAGAGAAAATCAAGATAGAGCGGAGGGGAACAATTACTAATCAGACGAGAAACGAGATGAGTATCATGTATGTTTTTTTGGTCAAATAATTTATCTTCAAATCGGAGTATAAGTTTACTGTTCAAAAAAGATAATCAACTATAGAATTCTTCCTTCTCTTTCTGTTAATGAGCTTTTATCTCTGTTATGCGAAACACAGCCTAAAACAACAGAATAAAATTTTGGCTTGGGAAGCAAGAAAGATAACAGTACCGTTGATTTTGATTGATGTTGCCATGGCTGGTTGATTAGTATTGTTATAGACTTATAGTGTTTGACTTCAAAATAGTGAACCAATTAGCCCACATCGGACCATTTGGTACGTAATTCAGATCATGTAAGGAATATGATTCTGTCAATTTAAAATCCCCCCTGCTCTCAACATTTGAATGTGCTCCTTTCTGTTATAACACTTGTGTAACATATTATCATTAATGAAATGAGAGCCTGACCCTCACTTTTACAAAATTAACGTATTTTGGTCACAAATAATATGCAAATTAAATTTACGACTAAGAAACTGCACAAATTGAAACAGTGAAAGATAAATTGAAAATTATTTTTAAATTTTAAAATTAACTTTTATTTTTTGTAAAGAAACAATTTGTTGTAGAGGTTAAAATGGAGCGGATAGTGGTAAAACCTATATACATATTTCTTTATATATAATTTCCAATATATAAATACAGATAGAACATTAGACGGATATGGATATGGATACGAATCGGATTGGATATTTATTAAATAAAATATATAAATATTATTTGAAAATACTAAAGTCCATAATATTTATCTAATAATAGTGGTGAATAATATAATTTGTTTATGATATATATTAAACTTCATGATAAATATCTTATTATTTTTTTGAAAACTTAGTAGTGACTACTAAGACTATATTAATTGATTTGTTTACAACATCATATATCTACTATTTAAATACAGAAAATTAAAATATAAATTATATTTGTATCCATATCTAGGGCTGCAAAAAAAATTTGTGGTTCGTAATTCGATTCGAGTTTGATTTGAATCAAAACATTTATCGTTACTCCATATAAATGATCTAACCGTGGCAATAATCTAACTATACATAGTAATAATCTATCTATACACGGTCTAACTATACACGGTAATAAGCTAACCCACCCCGTCTCTCCTCCGCTCCTTTGTTCTCAGTAAGTTCGAACCATTAACGAACCAAATCAAACTAGTTCAAATTGCAACGAATCGAATTCCAACTCAACACATCAATTCGAAACCTTGTTTCGATTTCGAACGGACTTGATTTGAAAGTTCACGAACTCAAATTCGAACTTGAATAAATTCAAATTGGTTTGGTTCGTTTACAGCCGACCATATCCATATAAATATTAAGATATTGAATATTTATATTTATTTTTCTGAATAAAATCAAATATTATTCACACCGTTTTGATACCTAATTCGCGGTGGGTTGAACTTGTAAAGAGAGATGTAGCCATGAGTGGCAGCCATCTAGACTTGCATGTAAGAAGCACTTCCCCTGAAAAAAAAACCGAAAAAGAGGCAATCGCACATTGTATATGTGATATTTCGCTGCTGCCGTGCTGGGATGGAATCATGTTAGTTAATGGGGTGTGGGCCAAATAACGATATTTTGTGATATTTGTTTCAACGACTTTTAATAATTTAACAACTCCATCCCTCCGCTGCTCAAATAACGACTTTAAGGACTCGTGCCGTTTCCTTTTCCCTGGAACAAATTGATGGAAATTCACATCTTACTTATCAATTTTAACTTGACACGAATCTCAGAATGGATCACCTAGGCTATATCTGAATAAATTAGGGACCCAATTCTAATCGTTTGGTCGGAAGGTAATCTGTGCTAATTGTACTAAAGTGTTATGAGCCCTGAATCCTGATCCTCTACAACATTAATGCACCCTTATACAACCGTTTGATCGCTTCATTGTCAACCTCGTTAACAATCACCACTGGGATCCAACGGCTGTGATTCCACTGTCCCGATTTGTATGGCTCTAAATTTGCCTATCAAAATCATAAACCTTCCCAGTTATTCTTCTTCAATTTTTATTTTCTCCCCTGTACATCTCTTTCAGTTGAACTGGTTTCGGTTGTATAAGGGTTTAAAAAAAAAAAAAAAAAAACGTTTTTGTGATTATATTCTACTAAAAATATATTTTCCAATAAAGGTTCATAAATTATAATTTTTTTTCCTTTTCCATATAATCATTTCGATTATGATGTTACATAATATTTCGGCACCACCTTTATAAAATTGCTTTGTCCAACCCTAACAAAATTTGAAAAGAGAAATTTAAATTGTCTAGAAGAAGTATATATACCTAGAACTGAATCTCCTGTATTCCTATAGGCAGAAAATTTTTGTCCCTAAAGTCATTAACACGTGGATCCGGAATGAACTCAGGATAAAACTATATTTAATATTTAAATATCAAAATGTACTTCAGACTCACGGCGTCAGTAATTTTAAAAACAAAAATCTCCGGTCCGTAGAGAAGTAGGTGATCCAGTTAAATACTTACATATATACCTGGCTAACAACAACTGCTCCATTGATGTACATTAAAATCCTTCACAGTTCACATCTTATCTTTCTATAAATTTTGCCAATAAATTTAGTTAATTTTACACTAGAGTTTTTCAAAACAAATTTTTCTATCCAGATGGCACCTATTCACTTTTTACCATCGTTTTATTAATACAAATCACACTTTACCACCATTTGGATCAAAATTTAGAAACTAGCACTTGCGCAGACCCAGTCTCCGCACTGTTTTTGGCAGGTGCGCAGAGTAGGTTTGCACACTAATTTTTTATGTTATGTTTCGGTTAACAATTCAGCCATAACTTACTGAAATTTGATCCAAACTGTGGTAAAGTGCAAATTATGATATTTTGAGGTGGTAACTAAATTTTTTTTTCGAAAAAACCCCTTAGCAGCAGGTGCTAAGTTTTTTTTTTTTTTTTTTTTCGAGAAAAAACTAGAGCTTAAAACATTCAAATAAAAAATATAGCATGTTTTGAAGCTCGACGGTGGGGCATGCACTGCCGAGGCCCCAATAGAGCAACGGATGATTCAACAACTCTCCGTTGAAGTGAGACAATAATAATTACGCGTTTGTAAATATTATGTAAACTACTTAACGGCTCACTTGAGTTGAGTCGATGTACATATATTTTTTTATCAATGAAAATCCGTAAGATGGCACGTTGCCACCTTACCCTCAAAAAAAAAAAATATAGCATGTTATTTCTAATAATATTACTATTATAATTATGTATAACAAAATTTTTTTTAAGAAAATAATGTAGAACAATCGGATAGAATTTTCTTCAACTCATTTTATAAAATGGTTTTGCAAAATTTATTTGTGAGATTAATCAAAATCAGACTTATTCCTAACTAGTAATTATGTTTCAAATTGAGTTAGTAGGATCGTTTGGATTAATTGAGTTAGCCTTACCCTTTTAATTTTAAGAAAATAAAACAGTTGAAAATTCTCCGATTAATGCAATCTAATTATCTAGAACATCTGATTCTGTCTTAATTAGACGAGTGAAGTGATACATGCATGATATTGATATCTATATTCCCTACTTCCCACAGCTAGAGCTAGGCCTTGCTAAAGCAAGAGAATCAAATTTTGGCTTGGGAAGCAAGAAAGATAACAGTACCGTTGATTTTTTTTATTGGTGAATTTTGTAAAGCTTGATCGATGTTGCCATGACTGGTTACTTGATTACTGTTGTTATTGTGTTTGACTTCAAAATAATAACCCCCCTGCTCGATCTCAACATTTGAAAGTGCTCGCCAAAATTAACGTATTTTGGGCACAATTAATATGCAAATTAAATTTACGACTAACAAACTGCACAAATTGGAACTGTGAAAGATAAATAGAAAATTATTTCTAAATTTTAAAATTAACATTTATCTTTATGTGAAGAAACAATTTGTTGTAGAGGTCAAAAATGAAGTAGATAGTGGTAAAATTATATTTATATATTTTTTTTAAATTTTCAATATAAAAATATAAATAAAATATTAGATGGATATGGATCGGATTGGATATTTATTAAAAATATATAAAAATATTATTTTAAAATACTAAAGTTTATAATATTTATCTAATTATAATGATGAATAATATAATGTGTTTATGATATATATTAAAATGTATGGTAAATATTTAATATTATTTTTTTTTGAAAACTTGATAGTGAATATTGAGATATTGAATATTCATATTTATTTGTGATATTATCCACACCGTGTATGATACCTAATTCGTGGGGGATTAAACTTTTTAAAGAGAGATGTACCCATGACCATGAGTGGCAACCATCTAGACTTGCATATAACAAGCACTTCCCCTGAAAAAAAAACCAAAAAGAAGCAATCGCACATGGAGCCGAGACTGTGGGATGGAATCATGACATCATGTTCTTGTGGTGTGGGCCAAATAACGATATTTTGTGATATTTGTTTTAACGATTTTTAATAGTTTAACAACTCCCTCCGCTGCCCAAATAACGACTTTTTTAAGACTCGTGCCGCAGTGCCGCTCCCGTTTTCCTGGAACAAATTAATGGAATTCAGAACAATTAGATCTTTGTTATCAATTTTAACCAGACACACGAATCTCAAAATGGACCGCCTAGACTATATTTGAACAGGGACCAATTCTAATCGATTGGTCGGAAGTTAATCTGTGCTAAATATTGTACGAACACCTTGTTTGGATGGAGAGTAAATGAAGCAGAGATGAAGAATAGAAGAGAATGGAATGTAATAGAAATCAAGGTTAACATAATTAATTTTTTCGTGTTTGGATGATTAATCAGTAAAAATAAATTTAATTTTTCTTTCCGTCTTATTTTTTGTTAGATTGATTAAAATTTATAAGATTAATGACAAATTTGATAGCTGTTGTAAATTTGCGACAAAAAACTTATATGAGAATTGTATAGATAAGATATAAGGTTGAGCATTTGAGTTATTTTTTCTAAAATTATTCGCAACAAAATTTATTTTCATCCGTTATACTCCAAATCGGGTGAAAAATCAATTCTAGTAATTATAATGATACAAAGTTAAACATTTCATCTTCTGTATTATTCACTTCTGACATAATTTTGTCAATCAAATACGATTCGATGGGAATTTTTTTTCTTTCCATTCTCTCCCTTTCTTTACGTCCAAACAAGATGCAAGTGTTAGGAACCCTGATCCTCTACAATAATGCACCCTCGTACAACTGTTTGATTGCTTGATTGTCAACCTCGTTAAAAATCTCCACTGGGATCCAACGGCTGTGATTGTACTATCGGTGACGTACTATTCGGATTTGTATGGCTCTAAATTTGGAATTGAGATCCAGTGAAGTAACCAATCTTTGAGTTTTAAATCGGGACCGTCCGATTCAAATCTAAGACAATTCATCCGGATCCGGAGCGCACACATTCCGAGAACGAATTCGAATTCCAAGACAATTCCGAGTGACGGATTAGAATCAGATGATCTCGATCCAAAATCCAAAAATTAAGTTACTTTAGGGGATCCGGAACCCTAAATTTGCCTGTCAAAATCATAAGCCTTCCCATTTATTCTTCTTCATTTTTTTTATTTTCACCCTTGTACATCTCTTTCAGTTAAACTGGTTTCCGTTATTACTTTCGGAGCATTTAAATTTGATTTAAAAAAAAAAAACGTTTTTGTGATTATATTCTACTAAAATATATTTTCCAATAAAGGTTCATAAATTATAATTTTTTTTTGCTTTTCCATATAATCATTTCGATTATGATGATACATAATATTTCGGCGCCAACTTTATAAAATTGCTTTGTCCAACTCTAACAAATTTGAAAGGAGAAATTTAAATTGTGTAGAAGAAGTACATATACTTAGAACCGAATCTCCTGCATTTCTATAGACAGAAAATTTCTGCTCTTAAAATCACTAACGCGTGAGTTCCGAATAAATTCGGAACAAAACAATATTTAATATTTAAATATCAAAATCTACTTCAGATTCACGTATAAGTGATTTTAGAAACAAAAATTTTCTGTCAATAGGAAAACTGATGATCCTGTTCCATATATACCTGACTAACAACAGCCTGCCCCGTTGATGTACATACAAATCCTTCACAGTTGACACCTTATTTTTCTATAAATTTTGTTAATTAATTTAGTTAATTTTACACTAGTTGAACCCAAAAAGGTGGAGGTTGGTTTGTATCCAGATGGCAGTACCTTATCCACCAGGTGCCAATTCTGCCCGCTAGCTTTTCTTTTAAAGTTCAAAATAAAACAAAAACATTTCCAAATAGCACTCCATTTTTCTCCCTGTTTCTCACTGTCAGCCAACTTTGAAGTTACTCTTACTTAAAAAAATGAATTTGAAATTCTTTTGCATAATTCATACTTATCACGTGCCTTAAGCCCTTAACAACGCTCACTGCCGCAGCCTGGGTCCCAAAACCCAACCTTGACGGGTAAAGCTTTTGACAGAGAAACTTTTGCTTCGTTCAGCGCAATGATCATAAAATGAAAACAGCATTACATATGAGTTGTGAGCTGCATGAAGCAAAATCTAATCTGTCAACCGCAAACAAACTCAGTTGACCGCTCTAACCGGACCTCACCTCCCTTGAATCTCCCCTGCCTTGACATTCGACAGTCATGATTCATGATTCATAATCATAATTTCATCTCCGTCTCTAGAACTTCATTCCCACGCAATCCCTTTTGTATTTATACAATCCATCTACCTTAATTCACTAACCTCTCTACTCTCTCCCTCCTCTTACTCTTATCCAAATTCTCACCTCATGGCTCCAAAATTAAGCAAAAGTTCATCTCTTTTCACCCTTTTCGCCATCTCCATCATCATACTACTCTCATCCGGTCCCGTTTCAGCGCAGTCGAATTCGCCACCGCAACAGAATTCCAATTCGCAATATGGGTACGGCCAGTCGAACTTCTCACCATCCATGGCAATTGTCATAATTGTACTCATCGCGGTTTTCTTCTTTCTCGGCTTCTTCTCTGTCTATGTCCGACAGTGCGCTGGTGAAGGAATTACAGGAACGGGGCCCGCTATGCAGGTTCCCACTGCGAATAGGCGGCCGAGAGGTCTCGACCCGGCAATTATTGAAATCCTTCCTACCATGGTCTATTCAGAGGTTAAAGAGCATAAGATTGGTAAAGGAGCACTTGAGTGCGCAGTTTGTTTGAGCGAATTCGAAGATGACGAGACGCTGAGACTTCTACCAAAATGTTCGCATGTTTTCCATACCGATTGTATCGATGCCTGGCTTGCTGGCCATGTTACCTGCCCTGTGTGTCGCTATAATCTGACAGATTATAAGGGGGGAGAGATGCCATACCCTGATTTTACGACTGTCGATCTTAACAGCCCGCGTGAGAGGTCGACTGAAATTACTCAGCAAGTGGAAGAGAGGTCAGTGGACCCACCGGCAGTTCCAGCCGATGCCGTGGTGTTAGAAGTAAAACCTGAGACAGAAGAGGAGCGAAGGGAGAGGGAGGAGGCGGAGGAATTGGAGAGGATAGCGATAAGGAGACGGGCACTGAGGTCGAAGTCTAGCCGGAGGCCAATGAAGTTTCCTCGGTCGCATTCTACAGGTCACTCCCTCTCCAGTACAGTTAGGACTGGAGATGATCCTGATCGTTACACTCTTAGAATTCCCGACCACGTGTTGCGGCAGATTATCGCTGATGGGAAGCTGAAGCGCTCCACCAGTTTACTCTTCTTCAGGGAAACTGGAGAGGGCAGTTCCAGGCCTGGATACAGAGGAAACGGAGAGGGGAGCAACAGGGGTGGCCGGAGTGTACGGATGTTTGTCAGAAATCTGTCAGAGAAGTTCTCTTCGTGGGGAATGGGGAGGAGAGGTGACTTGGATGGGTCGGTGAAAGGAGAGGGTTCCACTGTCAGAGGTAGATTAGGATCTGTCAGAGTACAGTTCGACTGTTTGGCTGGTGGCGCTACTCCGGCGGGGAAGGCGGAGTCCGGTGAGGGCTCTGTCGGTCGGAGGGTTTGATCAGATCAAAGCGGGTTAGCGGGTTTGAGATAGAAACGGATAAAGTCCGATATTTTTTATTCGATTTGGATGGTTTTTTCCTTTTTGGTCAAAAAGGGAAAGGGGAAATAGAGAATAGGGATCAGATTAGTGCGTTGGAACTTGGAAGTACGATAACCGTTCGTTTGCGGATCGGGTACGTAGCTTACCGGATGATGAGATCCGGATTATTTGTTTGTTTCTTATTTTTTTTCTTTTGTATTTTAATTTCTCTACATATTTGTACAACTGTACATACATTGAGCGTAATGAGGTCGACTCTATAAATGGATATCTCATAAAAATGAAAATATTTTGAAAAAAATGTCTAATGTTGGGTTGCCTTTATCATTTGTTGCCTTGTTGGTGTTTCCTGGAAGGTTCCAGTGGAAACATGGAATCAACTGCAACATCTTCCTTTCTTGACTTGTGAAGGTCAAATAAAATAATTGTTAGGCAATAATGAAATAATGGGAGGTAAACTCCCACCAAACTTCCACCTAGTTTTCTATGCTCTATTCATTTCTAACAACTAACCCAGAGCAAATGTTTTTTTTAGGAATGTAACATCCCGAAATTTTCGTCATTATTGTTTATATTTACAAGATATTTTTTTAAAATATAATGAAGATTATAGGTGTTTTGGTAACATATTTTTTTTTTATACGACACTAATAAGGAATAAAAAAAAATTCTGATTAACATAAATTTAAATAAAATAAGAGGAATAAAATTGTAAAATTACTATTCCCTAATTTGAGGAATTTGAACAACTTTATTTTTAATTTTACTTTATTTCTTAAATGATAGATGTTACATTTTCATTTATACTTTTACATAACAACTCATTCTCTTCATCAATTCTTAATTTCGAAATAAAATTGGCCCACTTTATATCTATGTTTGCTTGATTGCTAAATCATGATATACAACAAATATTTCCATTTGAAAATTTGAATAATAAAAAAATAAAATAAAAACCAATGGGTGCCAACCATGCACCCGTAATTCCTCTTTAATACACCCATTAATTTCAGAATTCAAAGTAGGCATTTTATCGGGCATTAAACCACTTCCTAATTAACCGACTCCTAAATTCCTTTAAAATAACCATAACCTACGTTCTCTTTGCCAATTCAAAAACAAATAAAAACAGAGAAATCAAATAAAAGAGTTAAGAGAAAAATAAAAAAAAAATGAAATTGAGAGATTTAAAGTAAAAGTTTTGATATTGTATATCGTATATTCAATTCAAATTCCGATTACGTAGCAGTAATTCTGAGTTGTTGCAATCCGAATTGAAATTATGAATATTTTGCTATCAGGTAATTAAATTTCTCTATAATTTGTGTTTTCAATTTGTACGGTTGATTTTGATATTGCACATACATTAGATTATGATGACATATTTAACGAGATAGTTAGTCTGAGGCTAGTTTATTCAAGATTCACAATCTGATCAAAATATAATGGTCCTAATTACACGTGACTCGTGTGATCATATGCCATGCCATAACATATTTTTAAAAGATGGTCATGGCATGCAAATAATCACAGCACACACGACACATAAACCACAACGCATAATAATAACATATAATATGCTGTTCCGTACCTTGACCATACATTTCCGTGACGGAACTGCCAATTTTCCCACTACTACCATCCGCTCCTGACACTGCACTTATTGAAAGCTCTTTAGAATAAACATGATTACAAATATGCGCTTATTAAAAGCTCTTTATGATAAAATGAAAATATGGGATTCCCACAGGCCACAGGCCACAGCTACAGAAGTGTCAATTCCTACAAGGAACTATTAAATGTAACATTTATCAATATCTTGAAGGAATTATTCTGATTGTTTTTTGAACCAAAAAGAAAAGAAAAAGAAAAGCACTATATGAAGATGATACAGTGTTCTAGAAGCGTCAAGTGTATCATAGCGATTCCGATCGATGTGTCAGCAATATTAATTTGCTTCTAGAATAACATTTATATTTTCGATTAGCTAAGCTTGTGATTTTATTCATACTATATAACTCATATTCTATTCGTATTTAATTTATATAATCAATTAATAAAGTAATTATCGAATTAACAATTGTATACTTAAATAATAATATAATAGTTTACAAAGATCTTGCACATAATTATAAAATATTAAAAATATATTTATCATCCATTATTAAAAAATATATATAAATGACTATAATTAATTGTATAAAATATTATATAAACCAGTCTCGTCATTATGGCTAATAAAATTAAACTATATGAAACTATATAAAATAGTGAATAAATCAATCGAATAATGATGATGATGATGATGATGAAATATTTGAATACAAATTATAATATATTATTTTGATTTATTGATTTTATCTTATAGGATAATGGGTACTAAATAGTTCTGATCTAAATCTTGGATAAGCTAACATTTTTTTTTCTTATTCGTATTTTTATCTGATAAGTTAACAAAAAAAATAATTCATATTACAGATAAAAAAAAAAATTGATTGACACCTCTGTTGTTGATTTACATCCTAACGGTCCATTTCAAATTGAATTAACCAATCGTAAAGCCGAATAAGTTAATTGTGAAGTTGCTATCAAGTTTAACATATTCTTCCTTTTCGAAAGACAAAAATCTGTTTAGGATATTTTAAGGGTAGAAATGAAATTTCACGATTGAATATTAATTATCCAAACTCTAGTAGAAAGTGCTGTGAAACCATTCGCCATGTTCTATTGCATTTGGTTCAGCTAATTAATCAGCTATGGCGCCTCATAATTAATTATATTGCTAAAGAAAATAAGTACATCCTGCATGTGTTTCCTGCCTTCATGGAAGTTTCCGGGATATTTCCAAAAACTTGTACATCTTTGGATCAAATATATATTTAAATATTGATTTCCAATTAAGAAAGGAAATTTCCCATGAATGATTGGATTAATGACACTCATTGGCGGTCAATACTCTCGTCTCTCGCCCATGAATACATTTTTTTTCTACTTTTTTTCCTAAAATTTTGTAAGTTGTAATTTTAGCGGTGTCAGTGACCCCCGTTTATCCTACCGTATCTCATTTGATAATTTATCAATAAAATAAGTATGATTAAGATTTTCTTTTTCGTTAGTTTGATTTTTTTTCTATAGATAAGCATGTATGACAGTATGATATAGATAAAAGCTATTTAGTACCCGTTGAGTAATAGATAATTATATTAAATAAATTTTATATAGATATATAGATATTATATTCAATTTATTTATTTTTCTTATTTTCTATATCATTATAAAATGCATGACTTTTATTGCAAGAAGAATATTATGTTAAACATGTTACTTTTTTATTTGAATGTTTTATTATTTAGTTAACGAATTGAATTTGTTAGAAAAGATATATATTTTTGTTTTTGATTCTTTTTTGATTTATAAATAAACTATTAGTTAGAATTGATTGCATATTTATATTTTGATTTTTATATTACTAATTGTGATTGCATATGCACGACTTAATGAGTTTTGATAGTTTATTTGTAAGAATAATAAAATCATTATATTAGTGTTATTTGTTATTTATCCGCTATCGTTTATCGTTTCATTACTCGCTAATTTTAATGGATAAGGATAGAGTAGGATAAGACAAATTCTTAATGGATAAAAATAAGATATAAGTAAGATCAATTTTTAATGGATATGAATATGAAAATGCTTCTACTCTATCCATATCATATTCATTGACACTCGTAGATAATTTGCAATGAATGCTCATGTCCTGTGATACGGCAGAAGTAGAGGGAGTTCAGCCGACCGGAATTTTTTTTGTTACTATCTTAATATTTCAAATTCTAATCTTATCATCGATTTTTGAGAAATTCAGAAACTGCGTGGGATTAAATATGTGCAGAATCAAGAGGTTGAACGTAACATATTTTTTCTTGTGAATCTGTGTGGAATCAATTTCTTTGTTTTTTTAGTGAAATAGTTCTGCACATATTCAATCAGCGTGAAATCATTAATTTTTTTTTTTTTCTGAAAATTAATTAATTCTAGATCAGCATCGATACATAGTATAAAACATCAGCATCACATTTATATTTTTCAATGAAACATCGATACACTACTGTCGAGATTAATCAGAATATAAAACATGAGCTCGTCATTGATGTTTTTGCAATGAAACATCGATAAATTGTTTTCAAATTTAAAATAGAAAATTTCGATTTGAACATTTGACTTCAGTTCAGAAAGGGCATGAGGAGACCGATGAGATGACCAAGGTGGATCCCAATTTGCTTAGTAAAGAAAGAGTAAAGAAAAACATATGCTAACAATTTATACAAAGGATTAAAACTTCACATTCTAAAGTAACCGATGGCAACAGGAGAGGCGACAGGAGGGTGGCAACTAGTGACACGAAAAAGAAGATCCTCACCGGCCGGAGAACCCATGATCACCACCTTCAAACCTTACCGAACTTCTTATGCAGATATGGTCCATTGCACTCCTCCACCAACCCCTCACAGAAACCCTTTACCCACCACGAAAACCAGCCAGTCTTTGACCCAACTTCCAATACACCACTATATTTCAGCTCATTGCTCAACCAAGCTACGCTTTCCTCCATCTCCTCGCTTTCCGGAGTGGAAAGGACGGTGCTTCCGTTGCTGCCGCATGGGTCACAATGCAGCAAGATGCAAGAACCCGAAGAAGTGTGGTCGATGCTGGAAAGACGGGCACATTGGATCACTATGCAAGGCCAACAGCTCAGAGGCACCACTGGCCCACTCGACTTCGATCTTGAAACCACGTGGGGAGCCTTCATTTGAGGAACTTCTGCACAGCCCAGTGGTTAACATAAGTTTGCCAGAAAATAGGCCACAGAAGAGTATCTGTTTTGTTGAATGAGACGAAAAGTATTACGAGGAAAGGTCACGACTAGAAAAGGCGGTGATAATGTGTAATCCTAACTTAGAGATTGATCTAACTGTGGAGGAGATAGCATATTATGCGGCCACCTCGAAGGTCGTCAAGGCATCCGAAGTTCAAGTTGGCATCATGACAAAATCACGTTATGTTATTATGTTACCAGAGCAGATAGATCGGTGATGTTCATTAAGGCTATTCCAGCATATGTATGGAACAAGGGTTTCTCCTTTAGTCTCTGGAGCCCCATGATGGATGCCACATTAGCTGCCCCCCACTTTAAAGTGGTTTTTGATCTGATTGGTATTCCATTAGATGTTTATAGAGAAAAGGAGGTAATTCGTGCAGTAAGTGCTATCGGAACATATCTCGGGACAATAGAGTAGCCCAAGGAGGGGGGCGTGGCATGCTGGACGGCTGTTATCGCTACGACAGACTTAGCACTCATCCCTCACCAAATTGAGTATCACGTCGGAGGAACCAAGAGGCTTGCTGATGTCTTCACTGAGAAATGGGTGCACTATGATGTTTACAATTCAGAGGACATGCCCCAACCACCACAGCAATTCTTCCCGCCATGTTCCCCTGCCTTGGTAGAAACCTATTCGAGTGCTGACAAGGATGACCATTTTATTGGTTCCAGGAAAGTCCTCGAGGAGTTATGTCAAGGTATACAGTTTGAGGAACTGCCAATGGGGGTGCAGATGGTGCTTCGGGGAGCAAGTACCATGCATGATCGGCCGGAGCAATTCTCACGGCAGATGCAACACCTCACTGCCACAGAGGATCACGGCATCCAAATTTGTCAACATCCAATCCAGGAGATTGCTCAAATTCAGGATTCCATAATTGATGAGAGAATTATTGAGGCAGATCCGAATGAAACAGAGAAAACTAATTTTGTGGCACAGCGTATAACGAGTCCAGAATACAGTGCAATTGGATATACCACACAGGAGGTTACAAATGTTGTAATGCATGATATTAGCAAGCTGTGTGAGGCATGACATGATTTGGGTAATTCTCTACCCATTGCATCAAGTGCTGCAAATCTACTCTCAGAGACAAATCAAATTACAGTTACTAATAGGAAATAGTGGTCCCAATCCAATCTGTCCCTATTACTGCCGTATCCAATTCCAAATCAGCTAATAAAGGAATTTTTTCAGAAATGGAAGCTTCCCACATTGCGCCTAAAAGTTTGCGAAGGAATAAAGAAAAGGCAACATATTTTTCCCAAGGTGACAGCAGTAATAGCAATTACTCACACACACCATGTAAATCACAACTGCCAAGAAGTGCGCAAGTCCATGGGCCTATGTGTTTACGGGAATCAACTAGGTTGAAAAGAAAACAAAGAGATAAAGCCCAAAATAAACAGCCCGCTACTCGGAAGAAGGAGCCTAAAAAGGGTTCAAAAAATAAGGCCCAACTAGTTAATGATAATGGATTAGTGGAGGTGTAGGCACTGTGCGCAAATTGCACAAGCTACAGGTTTTCAAGTTTCCCAGGTTCTCTTCGCACTAGAAGAAGACAATGAGCAAAGGCAGCACACCCAATTTGATGACCACGTTGATGGCTATGATCCTGATCAGTTGTAGTCAAGGGGCAGCAGGAGGTTAGCAAATTTTAATATGAATTACAAAAAAATAATATTGCTTTCTTGGAATGTTCGGGGTTTAGGGGATTCAGAGAAGAGCCTAGTGGTGCGGAATGTCATCAGATCTTCGAGGTGTGACATTGCTTGTTTACAGGAGACGAAAATCAATGATATGGCTGGTTCTCGCATTTCAACTTTCCTGCCATCCTTTTTTGATAAGCACTGTGGTTTTCTTAATGCAATTGGGACTTCGGGAGGCTGTCTCATTGCTTAGAAACGGAATTACTGCCTTATTTCTTCTTGGGCTACAACACATTCGGTTTCAGCTTTGCTATTACAGACTAATTCTAGAAAATTGATGTTGGTAACTAATGTCTATGGCCCAAGTCGCGATGAGGGGAAGGAAGCTTTCCTCAGAGAACTCCGAACCATAGCCACCCATGTTACTCACCCTTGGCTTTTAGTTGGTGATTTCATTCTTACTCGCTGGTTAATTAATCGGTCGGGAAATATGCGAAGTTTTGGTTTAATGTGTGAGTTCAATGATCTGATTATGGATCTATCCCTAATTGATGTTCCTTTAAGAAACTGGAGTTTTACATGGTCGAACAAGCGGCCTCAACCGACTTTCTCAAAGATTGACCGAATTTTTTTATCGCAAGAATGGCCGAGTTGCTTCCCCTCGATTACTCTTCAAAAATTACTCCTCACATGCAAGCAACCTCACTCCTGTCAGAGGCAATTCAGGTTCGAAAATTACTGGTTTTCTTTTGTACAGGTCAGAGATATTGTGGGGCGAATATGGCAACAATCTCAACAGCAAACAGGTGGGCACTCATTACGTATCATGGAGAAAATTGAGAAGGTCCAGCAACAACTGAGGCAATGGCACCTTCAATCGCAAACACACCTAGAAAAGGAGTTGAACTCATGCAAACAAGCAATTTTGGCTATGGATCAAGAAGAGGAGAGCAAACCACTCAATCCAGTTGAATTCTCTAGGCGACAGGTGTGGCATGAGAAAGCATATCAGATATCTTCAGTGATTGAGAAGAGATGGCAGCAAAGAGCCAGATGTAGATGGCTTGCGGAGGGCGATAACAATACGAGATTTTTTCATTCGTTTGCTTCCTCTAGATTACGAATGAATACAGTTCACACCTTGATGATTGATGGGCAACCTGTTACTGATCCAACACATATCAGAAGCCTCTTTTTCAATCACATGAAAAATCTATTGGGAACTCAGTACCAAGTGGAGAATTTTGAACCTGCCGCTTTATATGAAGCTGATTTGAATTTAACACCACTAGAAGATCTGATAACTGAACAGGAGGTTGAGAGTACTGTTTTTGGTATGGCCAATAACCGAGCTTCTGGACCAGATGGTCTCCCAGCTGAGTTTGCAAAGGTATCCTGGTCCCAAATCAAAGGGGAAGTGATGGAACTGGTACATGATTTTTTCAATGAGACAATTGACTTGAAGCCGTTAAATACGGCTAGTATTGTTATGATTCCAAAGAAGACCGATGCTGTGGAATTAAAGGACTTTCGCCCGATAAGCATAATCAGTTTATTTTCAAAAATTATCACCAAACTGCTCGCTTCGAGATTATCCAGGTTTTTACTGGACTTAATTTCCATTAACCAAACAGGATTTGTGCGGGGTCGGCAAATCTCAGAAAATTTTCTGGTGGTCAGGGAAATTTTGCAACCTGTGTCCTCGGAGGGGAAGGCAGCTGTGTTTTTTAAAATTGACTTTGCCAAGGCTTTTGATACCGTAAATTGGGAATTTTTGATCCATGTCATGCGCGCCAGAGGCTTCCCGATCAAATGGATACGATGGATTGAGATGCTACTACATACATCTAGCTCACGAGTTATTATAAATGGTGAATACTCAGATTATTTTCAGCATAAGCGGGGGCTCCGACAAAGAGACCCGCTATCGCCGATGCTATTCTTAATAGCGGTTGATGTCATGCAGAGAATGATAAATGGAGTTAGTAGTACCCTTGATTGCTCCCTTTCAACTAAACTGCTGACCCCAATCCTTGCGTTCCAGTATGCAGACGACACGGCTGTGATTGCACATGCTAACCTTGCTACGATGATAACCCTTAAGCTGGTTCTACGACTTTTTTCGAAGATTTCTGGGTTACACATTAACTTCGACAAAAGCTCTTTCTGTCCAATAAACCTAAACCGAGCTCAAGTGATTATGGTGGCTACTGTGATGAATTGCACCCAAACACAGATGCGCATCCTTTATTTGGGAATGCCTCTTTCTGTCATGGGCCCATGTAGACCTGACTTCTTACCTCTAATACAAAAGATAAGTAAAATTGAGGGGTGGCAGGGAAAGCTTCTCTCCAAGGACGGTAAGATGCAGTTAATTACCTCGGTATTATGTAGTGTGCCAATTTACTTAATGACTTGTTTTGCATTGCCGAAATGGGTCTTAAATAGAATTGAAAGGGTATGCCGAAATTTTCTGTTGGGCAAGTCTCAGGGAGATGGCAAAGGGATATCGTTAATTAACTGGTAATTTGTGTGCACCCCAAAGAGGTTTGGCGGGTTAGGCATTCCTAATCTTCAATTAAGGAATACCGCCCTTCTTCTTCGATGGTGGTGGAAGGCGGTAAACCAACAGGACTCTCTATGGTATTCCATCGTCAATACACTACGCAAACACAGACCACATAGACCGGGGCTTCAAATTTGGTTAGTTAACGGTTCATTCTTTTGGAAGCACCTCATCAAGTTACAGGGTCTGTTTCAATGGAGTGTGCATTGGGAGATTGGCAATGGTAGGAAAATTTCTTTTTGGTATGATAATTGGGGAGCAAAACCAATCAGAAAACTCAAAGATAGGCAACTGAGACCGACATCACAACTGATTTCACTCCATGATGCAATTACTGGTAACTCCCCAGTACTATCTTCATTCACTGGTACTTTGCTCGAACTGTCAGAATTGGAGGATCAGCTACTTTGGCGGTGGTCGGCATGTGGCACTTACACATCTTCTTCCTTCTACAAAATAATGATGTCAGGAGGACAAATGTGTTGTAATTACATGGAGATATGGTTAGCTGTTGCCCCATCTAAGGTGAAAATTTTCACATTCTTGTTTCTCAATGATCGAATCCTTATGCACGAGATGATGCAAATCCAAGGTATGAATTGTGACATGAGATGCGTGATGTGTGATGCTTGCCCTGTTGAAACATCTCACCATCTCTTTTTTGATTGTGTCAATGCACGTGAGATATGGCAGCGGTTCCCCGACCTATTTCAACGGATGGACACGGTCCCAGCAACTTGGAATGCGTCTTGGTCCAAATTCTATCAAAGAACAGGAAAGCGAAAGCAAGATCGGGTGTCTACATTCATGGCAGTCCTATGGTTCTTATGGAAGCAGCAAAACGAAGTTATATTTCGTGGTGCCAAGATGCCAACATGGATGGTTATAAGCCGGGCAAAGGAAGAGGCAGTACTCTGGAGTCAGTTTTGTAAAAGTATATCCCACAGAAAAATCACATACGGTTATAATTGATGTGATAGGGTAGTTTTGTTGTTGTAATCACATCTTCTAATATATCATTGGTAGCCACTACCGGTTTTTAAAAAAAAAAAAACAATTTATACAAATTTGATCAGCAGATTAAGGGAAGATATATTACTATCAACAGAACTAAACAACTTTGAATTTCCTATCAAAATTGCGGTTCGCTACACTTTATTAAATTGAAACACCTCTATTTTTTTAATTGTAACTACGATATAAAGTGGTCTAGTTAATACGATGGATTGTATTGCAAAATTTGAGGGTCTAAGTTTCCAACGAAAATTACGGTACGAGAAACTAACCGGATCTATAAATTAAGTGACTCGGTCATCTTCATCTCTATAAATTAGAACTAATTAGTAGTTTGTCCTTTATATTTTATATTATTTTTTTATAACTACTTATATATTTTTTAGTTTCTTTATAAATAAAATATTACAGTAACTTATTTAATCATTCCAACCTCAATTTTTTAGTTCTAACCTGCTTGTGAAGCCGTTTGTGAGGCAGGATATATGCGTGTGTAATTTTCTTAAAATTACGCGGTATGAAAAAAACAGAAATAATGAATTCCTGTTGTCTTGAAATAAAAATTTAAAAAAGGAAAGGAGAAAATTAAGATATTAAAAAATTACAGAAGGGTGCCATAGCAAAAAAAATATTGAAAACCATAAATATGGGAACATTATTCAATAAATTAGATAAACCTGCATATAGTTAATAAAAAATGGCTAAAGAAGCACAAAATGTTAAGAGATTTAGCAATTTTGTGTTAATATACGGTCATGAAAATTATGATCCTTAATTATCATAACTATGCACCATACAGGTAAGTATGATTTACAAAATTTGGATAAAATATTCTCTTAAGAAGAAACAATGGGATTAAATAAAGTGAGTTCTGGCCCGATGTTATTATCATAATATATACGGATAAACTTAAACTAAAACCTAAGACAAATGAGGTCATCAAAAGAGAGGGATAGAGAGAGGCCAGTCCTTTAATATTTTCTCAAGAATAATACAGTCAAGCACATTTTTCGAGACTTCAGCACAATTACATAATTAGATAAATTATATTATTTGATCTAGTCCACATGTTGTTATAGAAAATGAAGTTTTATGAGAAGATAAAGAAATAGGTAATTATATATGTAAAAAGAGATGAGAGAAAAAAGAGAAAAGAGAGAAGAGAGAGGGGATAGTTATTATTTTTTTTTTCCAAGAAAAAAGAGCGGATTTGATTTTCAAGATAATATAGTCAATCACATCTTTCAAATTAATTTTCAGTTCAATTTCTATCAATAAATTATACTATTTGGTTTAGTCAACATGTTAGAGGAAATACTGTCAATCCTTGACAAGCTTTAAGATAAAAGACGTAGATAATTATATATATGGATTATGGAACAAAGATTTTTACAGTTGAACACTTCAAAGATGGATCTTCTATAAATAAAAATTTTAGTTGCAGTTGCATCTTCTATAAATACAAGTTTTATCGTATTTTTACAACTTTTGAGATAATTACAATTCTTTTTAAGTGACAAATAAAAAAAATGAATTCTTCTGGATCTAAATAGATATAATTGTTACCTCAAATGCTATGAATTCTCCATACTATATATATATATAGATATAAAATAATAACTTAAATGAATTCTTACAGAAACTCAAAATTTGGAGTTTCTATGTAATGAATTTGGATCATTCGATCTGTATTAACACGGATATTAAAAGCCGCTGGAACATCATAAAAGTAGGTTTAAATATCTATTTAGCGAAGACAGGGGACAGAGTCACAGAGCAGATTTCAACCCACAACTTGGGTCGAGCCCAACAGAAACTCAAGCCCAAAATACAAAGAAAAGACAAAACAAACAGGACAAAAGCAAGCCCAACACCTAATTGAAAAACAAAAACATCCATAAGACCATAAATCAAATTAGATATGAAACAAAATACAATCAAATTCAAAACCATGCCCATGTGCACTAATCTACAAAATACAATCAAACTCAAAAATTACTAGTTAGTGTAGAGAGATTGTAACGCTAAGTTAACTGAATTTGGGATGTACTTTAATTTTCTGGATTTGTAAAGCTTAAAAATTTAGAGCAGCAATTTGTAAATACGATATCTCCTACAAAATGTTCATAGATATAAATCTTATCTACAAGTTTAAATTTATGTATATTTCATACTTTTCAAAATAAATTTATATGAAACTACAAATTTAGGTTAAAATTAATTTTTCATTATTATATACTAACATATTATCTCTTAATCCGCTGTAATAAAGGAGTGTTAGAATTTGGCATTCATTGTTTAAAATAATTGAGTTCTTTAAATTTAAAAAGATGTCTCAATTAACATTTTTTTTTTCACTTATTAACATATAATATTTTCAATAGAAAAATAATCAGTTTTTATCGACAACACAAAAACATAAATCTCGTCTGATTTCACATTAGATTTGATTACAGGCTTACAAACGGTATCTCAAAAATGATCATGAATGTTTTCATTGACGTTGTTAAATTTAAAATAAACATATAGGGAACTGATGGGCAATTAATAATTGAGATAGGAGTAGGTTCGATGTTCATAGGACCTATTTTTAGGTCCAATTAGCTCTACCACTGTACGATTATCATTAAAATCTATACACACAAAAATTAAAACAGACTACACATATTTTGATTATCTAGCACGAATCTTGATGCAGATCGAATGGTCGTTACACCCATCAAACCAAAGTAGGTCCAATGGGCATCAGATCTACTCTCAATTCTAAAGACAAACACCAGTTACCGAAATTTTTATAAATATACAAAATTCAATTTTTATTTAACAATCTATACAAAAGTCTGCTGGAATTTTAAATCTGTCCATACCTAAGGCAATGAGAATTGCCTTAGGTTTGAGCAACTAACCCAAGGCAACTGGGCTGGCGGTTCGAAAGCTCAAACCGGCAACAAAGTTCCCATTCCTGGAACCGGCAACAAAGTTGCCGGTTTTGGCCTCTAAAACCTGCAACATAATTGCCGGTTTTTTTTTTTTTTTTTTTTTTTTTTTTTTTAGTGTTTTTTTTTTTTTCTTTTTTTTTTTTTTATAAATTCAAATTCTAAATAATTATAAATTCAAATTCATACCAATAAATTATAAATCCAAATTCATACCAATTTAAATTCATTTGACATGGTTGTAACTCGATAATTTTTGTTATAATAAAATATAAATTAAAAATTTCTTAAATCAATTGCACTTGCTGCTGATACATTTCTCGGTGCTGAAAAATATTTTTCAACATAAAAAAATTCAGTTGAGACACTAAAAATCTTAAACTTAATTTTTGAGGCACTAAACGACGTTTTTTGGCGATTCTGATTTGTCGGATACCTGGGATTTACCTCGGGTGACGGTGGCGACCGTCTCCTCCTCCCCTTTCCGAATTGACATCATACGCGTCAATCCGACTTTCCTAGCAAAAGTTATGACCGTTTAAAGTTTAAAAAAAATATATTTCTCATTTTTGAATTTTAGAAAAAAAAATATATTTCTCATTTTTTTTAATGGAATGGAACCGGCAATTATGTTGCAGGTTTTAGAGGCCAAAACCGGCAACTTTGTTGCCGGTTCCAGGAATGGGAACTTTGTTGCCGGTTGGAGCTTTCTGGAACCGGCAATTCTGTTGCCGGTTAGTTGCTCTGAAACCGGCAATTCTGTTGTCGGTATGGACAGATTTAAAATTCCAGCAGACTTTTGTATAGATTGTTAAATAAAAATTGAATTTTGTATATTTATAAAAATTTCGGCACCAGTTATATATGACATTGATTAACGAAAGAAAATATTGGTTTCTGATCTATGAAAATAGTTAAATAAAAACACATTTTTGTAATGACATGTAAATAAAATAGTATGACATATCACAATATTTATATGACCTTAAATATTTTGAAAGAATTATATATTTATGAATTACAATTTATAACATATATATGGTAGAACCAAAATAAATAATCATAAAAAGATATTGGTGGAAACTAATATATTTATAATCCAATATTATTTGACTAGCACTTGAAAGTACTAGTATTAGGGTGTTAAACCGGTAAACCATGCGTATTTTCATTGTGAATTTCATAGCAACTTTTTTTTTATTTTTTTTATAAATAAGTATTGGGAACAATTGAATAAGGAATATCATTTACTATGAATTAATTATGGGTTTGTTTAATGTGTTGTTAATCCACATTGTTTGCCATTGTAGACTAATAACAATAAAATATCAAGTATGAATTGATTTAGCATTAGTATTAATAAATAGCAAAATTTATGGTACTGACTTTATGTATGTTTTTAATAATATAAATTGATAGCAAAATTTATAATTGTTTTTTTTTTTTTGAAAAAATAGAAAAATGAAATGGTTCAATATGGAGAAGGAGTCCAGGTAGAATTAATCGATTTTCGAATATCTTTTGTGCGGCATTATTTTTTTTATCTATCGGTAAAGTATTGTCACTAGAAAATAGTTAAAAGATATACACTCTCAAGTGAATGAATGCGATTTTTGTTTAAATAAGATCCGTTCAGATAAAGAAAGTAAACTCCGCTGCTTTTAGTGATTGTTTTTCAAATTTGTTATTATTTTATTATTTTGATTTTGTAAAATATGAACAATAATGAACTAGCTGGATTGTTGTCTTTCTAAAAGGGTTTAAATGAATTTTTTTTTTTGCTCCCTTGATGCATTCAATTTTGAATTACAATAACTTATAATTTAAAACTTAAATGTAAAAAAAAAAAATTAGATGTGATCTATATTATTTTTTCTCATACACATAAAATATTATCACTTTCGATTTTAGTTTTATATTAAGTTGAAAAATCAACGTTCATAATTTATCCCCCATCAGTAAGTATTTGCAAGCACTTGATACCAATCAAAATAAAATCGAAATGTCGTGATCTTTTATGTGTGCATAAAAAAATGATATCTATCATATCTAATTGTATTAATTAGTTTGACATTTAAGTTTAAATATTTTTTAATATTCCGGTTTATTTTTTAATCAATTGCTTTAAATACTTCAGTTTATTTCTTAATATAGTTCAGTTTATTACAAAATAATTACTTTAAATAAAAAAATAAATATATTTCGGTTTGAACCGAACAAACCGAAATAAAACTTTGGTTTGGTTCCGTTCGGTTATATTTTTGAAACTGGATTATAACTTTGGTTTGCCTAGTTCGGTTCGGTTTCAACCGAACCAAACCGATGAACACCCCTAGATGTAATACTAAAATTAAACTATATTAAGTGTATTGATATTAATCACTGATTATGATCAATATAATTGTATATATCAGATTCTCAAAAAAATTAAATGAGCTTGTTTAAACTATATTAAGTTAAATAAATTAATTTATTGTATTATTAAGTTGTGTTTGTTTAATTAATTTTTGTCTTTGGGCGTGTTTAAATTGTGTTTTTTTTATTACATTTTTCAATTGTGTTTGTTTTATTACATTTTTCAATTGTGTTTGTTTTATTACATTTTTCAATTGTGTTTGTTTTATTACATTTTTCAATTGTGTTTGTTTAATTGTGATTGTTTAGTACTTTTTAGTAGTACGAATAAATTTATATAGATATAATTAATGACTAGTGATGGTGATTAAACAAAAATTTGAAAAAAAAAGAAAATAAAAAGAAATAGTTTATAAGATTAGCTGCACTTTGAAGAAAAAAAATCATATAAACCATTTATTGTGCTATTGCAATTAAACATAATTTTGAGAGAAGAAAAAAAAAATGAAAAGTCGTGAACTTCAATTTTTGAGAAAATACAGAGCTTGGACTAGATTTTATTTTCCCTACAAATAATAACGAAGTAGATGGAAAAAAACCTTTGAGGTTTTGAGAATGGATTTTATAACTAAGCTTTCGAACGGTTCATATATAGATAAAGATATAAAAAAAAGTTGTTTTATTCAACAAATTAAACCTATGAAAACTGCTGTCACCAAATTAACATAGCCTAAGTGTTAAGTGTTTGCATGGTCGTATACTATCAGTAATCTAAGGCCCGAATAAAATATGCCTTTAGTTGTTTAAAATGTGCAACTGCAACTTGGTTCAACGAGAAAAGTCAAATTTTATGTGCTTGGGCCAATCAGAGGCATAATAAAATAGTAAGCTCAACTTAAGTTTGAATCATTAAACCAATGACTTGAAAATTACTAAGTTTTGATAATAAAGTAATCCCAATGGATAAATGAACCCTACATTGCGCCCCTTGTTTCTAGAAAGGTCATACATATTAGTTATATTGGTGTAATACCGTAATTAAATTATAATATTACTTCCATTCCTTTGCCTTTTTTAAATTATAGTGCATGAAGATATTGCTATAATAGCTATAACAACTGCCAATAGCTTTATAGCATAATTTTTATTTACTTGGCAACTAACGCACGTCCCACAACCTTATGTACCGTGCATGAGATATTGCAAAAAATTTCATATATACATGATAACGAACAATATCATATATATAGTTACATATTGTCTCCTACGTATACGATAGATGAGTCGGTTGTAATTATTTTGTCAATTTATCATTATCAAAACATATATAATTTTGTCTCTCTTTATAGAGAGATGGGCTATCATATTTTGAAAAAAATTGAAGTCCCTCTTTATTATTATTTTTCAAAGGGGGATCATAACTCAAGGGGAGACGGGGGTGTCCGATGCCCATCGGACCAAACTCGATTCGATGAGTGGTTTCTACCGTTCGATTCATTTCAAAATTTGTGTGTATCACTTTAATATCTGTGCAAACAGATCTTTAAGTAAATTAGACGGTAGAAACCATCTATCGAACCGAGTTTGGTCCGATGAGCATCGGACACCCCCTCTTCCTAACTCGAGTACTAAAAATTAAATAAACTACCTTTTTGTCACTTTAATTGAGTTGTATACAAAAGGATATTGCTTTACATTAGCAATAAAAGGTGTACTTTCAAAGGAAGATTTGATTAAACAACCTGTAGCCCATTAATTATAAGAAGGACGTGATCGCTTCGTTTTTTATTTTTGTTTTTGCTTAAGCATGACTGCATGCATGGTAGGTTGTCAACGGAGCCATTTTGACCGTTTATATGATATGTACAATATTTAATGAGGCATGTATAGATAATAATTTTTTTTCAAGTTAACATAACACGTATGGGTGTGGATATGGATATGTGTAAATTTTTTTTTTATTAGTTTATCAGGTACATACAGGAACTATACGTACCGTTATACTATAGGATATATCCTATTGGGTAGTCGATAAATATTATATTATATGTGATAATTTTTTAGTTACATGGATAACTAGTATATTTGTTTTTTTTATTATTATGAATAGATTAATTTATACAATATTTTATATTGTTATATTTGATTTATAATTTATAATTTTAAAATTATAGGATAAAAAAATTATAAATCCCAATTGGTTTCAATATCAATTCAATATTCGAATTCAATGCCAATTAATAATACTTATTGAACTACAACGCGAGCGAGTGGCAACGAAGGAGAAAGACCAGAACCGAACCTACAAATTGATTCAATCACTCAATATCTTCTCCACCTCATATCCTAAGAAAAAAAAGATCAAACATCAACAAATTTGCTAAAAATAGAAGAAAAAAAAACAGAAAAAAGGGAAAAAAAATACAAAAGAAAAACAAAAAAAAGGAAAAAAAAACCCAAAAAAAACGGAAAAAAAAAAAAAAAAAAAAAAAAAAAAAACAGCAAACAAAACAGAAACAAACAGAAAAAAAAGGGAAAAAAAATAAAAAAAACTTTAACAGAAATCAACAAAAAAACCGAAAAAAACAGAAAACGAAAATAGGAAAAAAGAAAATATAGAAAAAACTAAGAGAGAGGGAGTTAGAGATCAGAAATAGTACTGTCAGAGAGAGAGAGGCACGCCTCGGGGGCGGCATAGCATGGGGGCGTCGGAGAGAGTCAGAGGCTAAACCTAAAACGCGGGAGAGGGAAATTAAAAGAAGGGTGCGCACGCGCAGGGAGGGAGGTGTCGGTCGATAACTTTCAGCGACCGGTACAAATTAATTGGCCACTAAAAGTATTTTTCGCCAGTCACTAATGCTACTTGTCGCCGATGCTTTTTTTATTTATTTATTTATTTTTTAATAGGTTTTCAGTGACCAGCGTCCCACCGGCCACTGATACCGGTTGCTGAAAACTAAAAATGTTGTAGTGTATTCATGATGTGTTTCATATATTTATTTGTTATATTCTAGATTAAATTATATAAGATATTAACTTACTCGATAATTGTCTATATTTATTTCGTTACCTTTTATCTTAACGAGCAAAGGCATATACTATGTAAGGCTAAAGGTAGAATATGTGCAAGACTAATTTTATATTAGATTTGGGTAGGAAAATTCCTCAATCCGATCGGTAACGTACCCATTGACACCCATACTGTGATGAATGATCAACAACTATATAGCAAGGGCTCGCTAGCTGTAATTAATTTTGCAATCACTTCAATTTTTTATTTTCTAAATGTTTTATATCTATGGATCACATATAATAAAAAATCATTATAATTCTAGACTTCTGGTACAATTAACTTTTTATTGTTACGTTGACTTGCATTTAGAAGATACATTACTTGTTTTTTTAGCAACAAACAGTGTACTTGAAAAAAAGAAACAATGGATTAATTATATATATAACTAGAAACAAAGACAGGTTCGTGAAGTCCGTGGGCACTACTAAATCAGCTACACAACCTGTAACCCACTTCTTAATTAAAGTACCGTTACCTCGTTTTCTATTTCGTATCGAGTGACGTACAGTGACTGAATGTCAATTATACATATAATTAAAAAAAACATTTTGAAAAATGCTAAATCGATATATTTTGGAGGCTGTAATACAGCATGTTCTTAAGTCTTAACTATATATATTGACACCATGCTTGCCAAACTTTTTCTCTATATATATACAGAGAGGGGGAAATATAGGTTATATATCCATGAAATCATGGCCCTTCTTCATCATCTAGTTATATTGATCATCATTATCCCATTTGTCAAATCAGAATACCTAGTGGACAAGTGCCAGACAACAGACAACTACACTGCCAATAGCACATACCGATCCAATCTGATCACCCTACAATCATACCTGTTAGCCACCATTTCATCCGGCTACTCTATTGATGTTACTGGTCATTATCCTAACCTGGTGTTTGGCCTCGTATTATGCCGTGGTGATGTATCAGCTGAAATTTGCCAGAGTTGCCTCAATTCAACCATAAATGAAGCATCCAATCGGTGTCCATCCGGCAAAGAAGAAATAATATGGTACTCAATTCAAAATTATAAATATCGAATATTCAGTTCATGTATATTTAAGAAATAGTTGACAGGAGAACTTGTCTTTGATCTAGTGGTAAAAAACATATAACTTCCATGTGAAAGATCATAAGTTCAAAACCCACAAAGTGAATAAATCCTCTATGTTAATACATAGAGGTTGAAATGTGTTAGTGACTTGACCTCCAACTCATATTTCAAAAGAGAAATGGTTGACACGGCAAATTAATAACTCAATTATGAAACTGGAATGACATGCAATTAAGCATCATTTTCTGTTGATTTAATAGCTCAATGCAAGGTCTTTTCTGTTAATTTTGGCCCTTATTTGTCAGGGACTACTTAAATAATCTAAATTTTTATAAGCTAATTACATCATCTTCAAAACAGGTTTGATCAATGTTTTCTTCACTACTCGAGCTATAACTTCTTCTCCACAGTTGGTCAGGTGTTGTCTGGTTTATGTGACGAAAATAATGTCACGACCGTGAACCCATCGCAATACAACACAATTGTTGGAGAATTGATGAACACTCTCATTACGCAGGCAATACACCAATCAAATCAGATGTTTGCAGCTGATTTCATAAGTGATACAAGCTCCAGTACTAAGGTGTTTGGTCAGGTGCAATGCACACGAGACCTGTCGAAAAATGACTGTTACATGTGCCTCAAGGAATTTGTAACAGAAATACCTAAATACTGTTATGGCAAGTTTGGTGGTAGATTACTGGGGACGAGTTGCAGTATTCAGTATGAGTCTTACAAGTTCTACAATGATACAGATGTTATACCTGAACCTTCAAGTTCAAACGGAGGGAACAGTGGTATGTCATTCTTACTCTGACATAGTTGTTGACATTCGACCATGCTAATTAAATTCCCAATTGCATTACATGAGCGCGAGACATTATCAGAGAACTTCTATTAATAAAATAATAATAATAAATTAATAATTTCTCTTGGTGGGTTTTTTTTGGAGAGAATGATTCCCAGAGGAACAACTTAATTTATTCTCTCAATAATTTTTGAATTATCTTCATTTAGGCAAATCATTCCAATCTTAATTTATATATATAAGAAAGATAAACTTCTCTCTTTGTAATTCATTGTTTTACATCTTGACCTCGTCTACATTCCAGTTCAGTTTATTCTCTCTTAAGAATATCTTGATTTTATATTATGAAATTGTACTAAAACTAAACGTACTTGTAAAATCTCACTAGCTAAAAGGATAGCAATTCTTGTTGGTGGCCCTGTAGTTACTGCTCTTGTGATCTTAGTTGCAATTGGTGCTTACCTGGGATGGACTAGGAAAAAGTACAAGCGTAAGTTCCCTCTGATCAATAATTCGCTTCACTTTCCCATTTATTATTTTGTTCAATTACTTCCTGATGTGCATAGTAAAGAAAACATTATCATGCTTTTTCTTCTAATAATTTAGCAGATAATAATGAGGATAGTATCGGTAGAAATGATGGCTCTCTAATGTTTGATATAAGTATAATCATATCTGCAACAAATAACTTTTCTGAAGAAAACAAACTTGGAGAAGGTGGGTTCGGACCTGTCTATAAGGTAATATTTATATTCTCAGGCACTTTTTAATGATTACATTATATGCTAATTAATGATGACTTTTTTTTTATTTTTTTTGCTCATACATTTCAAGATAACCTTAATTGACAACTATTTTGTTGGTTTTTATTAACACATATTTTAAATCCTCATTAAGACGTTGCTCTTAAATAATTATTTTGTGCATAAAAGACTAAAAGTTATTATTTATTACAGTTCAGTTTTCAGTCAGCAAAAAAGTAAACGTATCCCAGTTTTCTTAAGTTTCAATCTTAAAAAAATAAACATTATCGCCAACTTTTATGCAGGGAATACTATTCAATGGTCAAGAGATAGCAGTAAAAAGGCTTTCAAGAAACTCACAGCAGGGAATAGAACAACTCAGAAATGAGGTGGTTCTCCTTGCGAAACTTCAACACAAGAACCTTGTGAAATTGTTCGGGTTTTGCCTAGCTGGGTCAGAAAAGCTTCTTGTTTTCGAGTACCTCTGCAATACTAGCCTTGATAACTTTCTATTTGGTAAGGTCTATCACTTCCTGTCAGCATCATTTTATCTTTTTCGAAGGCACTCCATTTGTATCCAATTAGTCTTCTACTGTAGATCCAGTGAAGCGTCCCGAACTAGACTGGCAAACACGACTCAATCTGATTGAAGGAGTTGGACGAGGCCTTCTTTATCTGCATGAAGATTCGAGACTAAAGATCATTCATCGTGATCTTAAAGCGAGTAACATCTTATTGGATGAAGACATGAATCCTAAAATCTCTGACTTTGGACTTGCAAAGCTTTTTCACCTTGAAGATAATGCTACTCATGCAAACACAAGCCGAATTGCAGGAACCTAGTATGTTTATTTTTTAAAATTATTTTCTACTGTTTTGGTTCTTAATTATATCAAGCAATAAATGAACATCTCATTCATTAATTTATGCTTTAGAGATTGATCTTGTTTTTGCACAATATAATCAGTGGTTACATGGCTCCGGAGTATGCTATGCACGGGCAATTCTCTACAAAATCAGATGTTTACAGCTATGGAATATTAGTTTTAGAGATTTTGACTGGTCGAACCAGCAATTTCATACCAGATAAAATGGATGAAGGGCTTTTATCATATGTAAGATATTCATTACCCTGATTTCTGAAATTTAAAATAGGAGCATCGCTATGTTTCATCTGATTTCTATATACTATGTCAAACAGGTTTGGCGCCATTGGAAACAAGGTGAGCCATTGGAAGCCATTGACAAAAGTGTAACTGGCCATTGCCCATCTCAAGAGCTAATAAGGTGTATACATATTGGGTTGCTTTGCATTCAAGAAGATCCATCAGAAAGACCTAACATGGCATCTGTAATACATATGCTAAGAAATCAATCAAACACTACAGCAGCTCCATCTCCTCCTATGGTTTTTTTCCAGAGTCTAAACAGAACTGTTGGTCAAACTTCTCTAACTGAGGACTATGGTATGACAATGTCTGAAAATGCGGAAAGTTCGACAACAAAGAAAAGCGAAAATGTTTCATTGCTGTCGATATAATAATTTTAAGTAGGAGCCGATATACTTTAAAAGAAGAAAACAAAAAAAAAAAAAAAAAGTATCTTCGCAGTGTTTTTATGTTATATAACAGAACTTTTTTTTTTTTTATGTGAACCTTTTGTCATTGTATTATCTGCCATTCAAGAATCTTCCATTTAGAGGTAAAAAATATATGAGAACTAGCTTTTGATTTAGTAGCAAAGGCACATCTCCATGTGGAAAGTAACTGGTTCAGAATCCGGATGGAGGAAATCCTTTGTTGTAAAAGAGTATGGAATTTGAAGACTTGACCTTCCACTTTCTTTCAAAACAAAAAAAAAATGTAAAAAATATATTGGAACAATGTCGGCGTTTTTTTCTTTAGAAGGAATTCAGGAAACCTTAGCTCAATTTCTTTGTATTCCTCCCGTGCACCCTCCTCTTCAGGTTGGTTTGACCATCTGATAAGAAATTGAGTTTCTGCCACATTTTGTTTCTTCACCATTCTGTGAGCAAGGATGGTAGAAGGTTTGGGATGCAAATTCCCACCTAGACTCACCAGAGGAAGTGATAGCGATACAGTCTGAGTGTCACTTACATTATCCTTCAACTGAGACACATGAAAGACGGGGTGAATTAACGATCCTGTTGGCAAGTTCAACCAGTACGCCATGGTCCCAATTCTTTGCAACACCTCGTAGGACCCGCAATAACGAGCTCCTAGCTTCTGATTCTTTACCCCAGATACTGACAACTGTCGGTAGGGCTGCAATTTGAAGTACACCCAATCCCCTTTTTTGAATTTTCTCTCAATTCTATCTTTGTCGCCAAACTGCTTGCTTCTGGCTTGATCTTTAACCAAATTCACCTTCAATTGTGGCAATGTTTCTTGTCTGTCCATCAGATAAGTATTGACTGCTTCAACGAGACCCATAGGTATACTTACTAACCCCAATTGTGGTGGTTCGTATCCATACAAGGCCTGAAAAGGCGACATCTTTATTGCACTGTCATAAGTTGTGTTGTACCAGTATTCTGTCAACATCAAGCACTTCATCCAATTCTTTTGTTTCTCATACACCATGCACCTCAGATAACTTTTTACGCTTGCCGCACTAAATACACAAATAAGCGGGTTCCATTACCCTTGAACAATAAACCACCCAAGCGGGCCTAGATCCAGCTTAACCCAGCCGGTTTTTTTAAAGTAAAGGCAGCTCAGCCTCACATGGATAATTTGGCAAATGGTTGTGGCTTCAAAACGGTGGAGGTGCAGCAAATTATCGATGTAGACAACACCAAAAGAGTTGAGGCGCAGAAGAAAAAAAGAAAGAAGCTAGTGATGCTCCTGAACTCGATTCTGACATGGAGGAGGCCCTCTCACGCTTTGAGCTAGACCCAGCTGATGAGGAGGCATTGGCTCGGTTTGAGGCAGAGGAGATGAACTTGGAGAACTAACTCTTTGAGTTTTCTGTTGTATTTTGTGGATGTCTTTTTTTCCAGTTTTTAATGGGAACAGACTTAAAAAAAATTCAAAGTACTATCTTGGAATGTTCGAGGTTTGGGGAATATAGATAAATGCAATGTTGTGCGTGATGTAATAAGGAAATCCCGTTGTGATGTTTGTATGCTTCAAGAAACAAAATTGAATGAATTAGATATTACTATTTATTCGAGGGTGTTACCAACTTTTTTTGAGAGGAATTGTGTTGCAATTGGTGCTACTAATAGCGCAGGGGGTTGTTTAATTTCTTGGAAACAAAATTATGAACTTCTTTCATCTTGGTCTACCTCACACTCTTGTTCGGCACTGCTTAAGCAAGTTCAAACAGGGGTGAAGGTGGTGTTTACAAATGTGTATGGGCCAACTAATGACTTGTATAAACCGCGTTTCTTAAGAGAAATTAAAGAGTTGCATAAATTAGTGCAAGTTCCATGGGTGTTGGGTGGTGATTTTAACTTGGTTAGATGGTTGATTGATAGATCGGGAGACATGCGAGGGATGTCACTAATGTCCTCTTTTAATGATTTAATTAGGGACATCGAATTGGTGGATGTGGAGTTGAAAAACAGATAGTTCACTTACTCTAACAAAAGGCCTTAACCATCTTTTTCAAGGTTGGATAGGGTTTTCATCTCAACAGAAATTGCGAGTCACTTTCCGCTTGTTGTGCTGGAGGCTCTTGAGATGACGGTCTCTGACCATTCTCTGCTTTTGTTGTCATGCTCAAAACAACAATCATCAAAGAGACCATGCCGGTTTGAGCTTTTCTGGCTCAAAAATTCAGCAAGCCGTGAAATTATAAAGCAGGTTTGGTCATGTACGCTTAGGCAAGAACCAATTTCAGATTTTCAAGCTAAGGTATGTCAAACTCATTATAAGCTGCGTGAGTGGCATTGCCAAAAATTTTCTGACTTGGAAAAACAATTGAAGTTTTGTAAAGAAACAATATTGTTCTTTGACCAAATAGAAGAAAAGAGGAATTTAGTGGAATATGAACTTCGGTTCAGACTTATGGTAAGAGAAAGGGCCTTCAAACTTGCTTCTATATCAGAAGAGTGATGGAAGCAGAGATCCCGTTGTAATTGGTTAGCAAATGGGGATAAAAATACCCGTTTTTTTCCATGCTTTTGCTTCATCTAGGAAGCATAAAAACCGAATTTTGAAGGGACCGAAATTTCAGATTCCAAACAAATTTGTTGTGCTTTTCGATCACATATGATCAGTTTGCTAGGAACCAAAGGTAATACTGTTCAGTTTAGACCGGAATCATTATATATGGTGGATAATGATCTGGATGATTTAGATTGCTGTTTCACCGAAATTGAGACCTTTTATGCTATTAAACAGTTAGCAAGAAATAAGGCATCGGGACCGGATGGAATTCCGAATGAATTTGTTCAAGATTTTTGGCCGGAAATGAAAGAGATTGTGATATCTATGGTCCAGCAATTTTACCTTAATAATCTGGAGTTAAAAGGAATAAATAGAGCAAATTTGGTGATGGTACCAAAAAAGGATGTATCGGAAGGAGTGGGGGATTTCCGGCCGATTAGTGTCATTAATTTGGTCCCAAAAATCTTATCAAAAATACTAGCAAATAGACTTGGCCATAAACTTTCAAATCTTATTTCGCCGAATCAAACGGCTTTCATTAAGGGGAGACAAATTGCTAAAAATTTTAACACCACACATGAGATCATTCATCAGTTGTCCAAGTCCAAAAGAAAAGCGGTTTTTATAAAAATTGATTTTGCTAAAGCATTTGATTCGGTGAGTTGGGATTTTTTGCTAAATGTGATGAGAGCTAGGGGGTTCCCGATTAAATGGTTGAGTTGGATCCAAAATTTGCTAGAATCGACTACCTCAAGAGTTGTTGTAAATGATGAAATGTCAGATTTCTTCTCTCATAAAAGGGGTTTGAGACAAGAAGATCCGCTTTCCCCAATGCTTTTTAATTTGGCAGTGGATGTCCTTCAGAGAATAATAGGTAAATTAAATCAAAATTTATCTAACATTTTATCTTATAGGTTGAGAGAAGCGGTGCTTGTCCTACAATATGCTGATGACACGACTATTATTGCCTATGCGGATGAAGAGACATTGATCTCTCTCAAGATCATTCTAAGGATGTTCACGGCAATATCGGGATTACACATAAACTATGACAAAAGTTTGTGGATCCCAATTAATTTGCAAGAAGAAGAATGCAAGCGGGCAGATTTGATTCTAGGTTGCCGCCGCTCAAATTTTCCAACTACATATTTGGGGATGACGCTGACAGTATGAAGACCAACGAGAGACCTGTTCATGCCATTAATACAATGATTTGAAAACAAGTTGGCGGGGTGGAAAGGTAAGTTAATCTCAAGAGGTGGTAGGCTGCAACTTGTGAATTCGGTTCTTTCCTCTATCCCTATTTATTTCATGGCTTGTTTTCGGTTGCCTCAATGGGTTATCAACAGGTTGGACAAAATTAGAAGAGGATTTATGTGGGGAAAAAATGAGAACAATAAATCAGGTGTATCATTGGTTAATTGGGATACGGTTCGTTTATCGAAAGAGTGGGGTGGCATGGGAGTGTGCAATTTGAGGTTGCGAAATATCTCACTACTTTTGAGGTGGTGGTGGAGATTGCATACTAATTTTAGTTGTCTTTGGACGGAGAAAATTATAGCTATGAAACAAAAAATGACAATTTAGAAGGGTCTGCATGTTGGTTTCGGAAGGGATCTTTTTTCTGGGGCAACCAACTTGAGCTATACACACTCTTTACTTGGTCATGTCAAGGGATAAATGATACTGCTCAGATTCAATGGCGGTGGGACACTAACGGACACTACTCAGCATTATCAATTTACTCAGTTTTGGTTGGAGGTGGCAAGGTAGCATGGCAGTATGCAAATATATGGAGATACAAGGTCCCGCCAACGGTACGGATCTTTATTTGCCTCCTGCTGAAAAACAGATTACTCACTCATGAGTTGATGGAGAGTAGGGGTTTTAACTGTTCACCGAATTGCGAGACATGTGGTTTAGGGGAGGTGGAGTCCACCATGCATCTGTTTTTTAAATGCCCAAAGGCAATTAAATTATGGGACAGGATGAAATCTATCTTGGGTGTCCGTCTTATGTCTAGATATGAGACAGTAAATGATACATGGCAAAGATCAATGGTGAATGCAGCAAATTTTGGAATGAGAAAAAATCAGTGGTTAGCATACTTTGTATCAACCTGTTGGTCAATTTGGAAGCAAAGGAACAAGAAGATTTTTGAAGGGAAGAAAGTGCCGATCAAATGGATAGAGGAATACACGTTGCAAGAGGCCAAACTATGGATACAACACTGCTGAAAATTTGTTATGGATGAGAGATGTGAGGGATACTTGTTGTGGATGTAATTTTATTTTACTTTTTCATTTTTTCCTTTTTTATTACTTTTCCTTGTAACTGACAGCCACTGTCAGTCTTCTCAAAAAAAAAAAAAAAAGAAATTCAAATGAAAATCAGAAATGAAATACTAATTCCGAGAACCAAATTAATTTAATAAAACTATTTAATAATTCATCCTAAAATTTGCATATAATCACTTGAAATATTGGAGTGATGGAATTACTTTAATTACTAAAAGTAGATAAAAAAATTTTGGACAAATCCGTCCCAGGAATGCTCTCCTTATATAATGGAGACTACAAATAAAAAATTGGCATCCAGAGTATGTAATTGGGTTGAAATAGAAATTGCTCGAATCAAATTCCGAATGGTACAGAGGTGAATGTGAATGATTTTCAGTTTCATATTCAGAATGGTACAGTGGTGGAAGAGATAGAACAGGTAAAGGAAGAGGTGACAGAGGTTACACCTCCTCACCTTACACTTAGGCAAGATCTGTCAGACATGAGTCTCATCTAAATAATTAATGAGGCTCCTATAAAATTAAACTTCATATGTTTTTTCTTAAGTTTTTGTAATGTTTTGTGTTGATGATTCAACAGTAGCTGTTTAATTTTTAGTAGGTCTGTTGATGTTTGGTATGTTTGTAGAAGTCAGTTTGTAGAAACTCTCACAGGTGATTGGTATTGTTTTTGTACCAGCACTTGTGAGCTCTATGGATGGTGGGCTATCCTACTTTGCTAAAAAAAATAAAATAAAAACAAGGCCTCAAATTATAACCAAGCCGTTGACAATAGGCCCAATTTCTTCTTATCCACTTCTGTTCCTTATTTTCACGGTAGTAAACGGCTAGTTACAAGAACATTTTGTATAAATTATCCTGTCATGCATTATCATTCACTTTATTTAAATTAATTGCTAAACTTTTAAATGTCTACGTTAAATAATACCACCGAACATTTTTGTGAAAGAAGTTTGGTTTCCTCCAAACTTATCTAAAAAAAAAAAGGAAAGACCATATAATTCCATGTACCATGTCTAGATTAATTGTGCCATAACTTTGTAGTAAGAAAATAATAATAATTGTTTTTTTAAATATATGTTATAATTTTAGTGAGATGCAAATGTGCAATTAATGGTGGAATGCAAACTATTTTGATGTGCAGAACAAATTATTATTTAACTAATTAACTGCATAATAAAGAAGGTTACAGACTTCAAACTAATAAATCATGTAAACTTTAAAACATAAACTAGGAAGGTCGTACTTGTACATGCATCTCCAAGTCAACATTTTAGGAATTAACTATTTTTTTCTTTTATCAGGTTGATTGAGGTTGTATATATCATATATGCCCAACAATCAACATATATATATGTGTGTGTGTGTGTGTGTATGTATGTATGTGTGTGTGTGTGTGTATATATATATGGAGTATGGCTAATATGCTTTCAGTTGTATACAACCGATGCATTTTTCAATTTTCAAAGTCCAAAAAGTCGATCCAAACCATTAGATGTGTTCTCCATGTTGAAATGTACTTGGAGACCAAATTTTACATTTTTTAGAAATTTTTACTATTTATTAAGCCACTTTGAAAATCGCTGATCCAACAGTGGCTCAACCAAACAGTGTAACCATTGGATCAGTGATTTTCAAAGTGGCTTAATAAATAATAAAAAAATTTCAAAAAATGTAAAATTTGGTCTCCAAGCACATTTCAATATAGATATCACATCTAACTGTTCGAATCGAGTATGTGAACTTTAAAAATGGAGATATGACTATATATATATATTACTCTAGAGATGAGAAATATAAAAGATGGATTGTACGTAAGCAGTAACAAAGACTGGTTCCTGAAGTCCGGGGAGACTAAATCAGCTATGCTATTGCCTATACAACGTTACAACCTGTAACCCACCTCACCAAGGACTACGTGACTGACCTCGTTTTCTATTTTATTTAATTGCTTCAGCACCACTATGTCTATGTTATTTATTTATTTATTATTTTTTATTTTTTGCAGAGAGTTTGGTAGCAGCTACCTCATCAACCATGCATAATAGGTTGAAATATGATTTAATTTACTTATACATGGTTCATGTAAATGTGGTGTACAGAAGCGAGCAGATTTTAGCACAGTACACTCGGCAGTGTACAGAAGCCAGTATAAAGAGGTGCAGCTTCTGGCACCAGCACAATCCACATTGCAGGTATATACTGGCATGGAATAAAGAATCAGCACACCTGAACACTTAGATCAGTGTTATTAGAACCAGACTGGACCAGTTGATTTCATCTAAAAACATCAAAATCGATCGAACACTTAAATCGTTTATGCTCTTTGACGGACCCAAACCGGTTTAATTAACCAATCTGTTTAAATATAAAAGCTGCTGAACTGTTCTGACAAGAAAGCCAGTTTAAAACATATCTTATTAATTCTTGGATTATCCTATTTCTCAATTAATTTTTAATGCTCAAAAGCTCAGTTCGAAATAGAATAGCAAAGAGAAGCTATCAAGATTAGAATTGAAATTTTATATTACCAAAAATAAAACATACAAACTTAATTATATGATATTAAGAGTTAAGATACTTACAAATAACGAAACAATAAGACAAGAATTCCACGTAACAGTATCACTTTCTTCCATATTTCGGTTTGAATTGCACAAAGATTACATGATTTTTTTTTTTACTTTTCAAATTTTAATATATCAAATGTGTCCCTTTTTAATGACGATAGGATACATAATATAAAAGTAATTTTTACAGTACCTATCTAGAAGCAATTTGAGTCATGGAAGTTAAGATGTGCTTAATTGTCACATACGCACCATAATTAATTGTTGTTCCATACATTGTCAAACAATAACAAATGTGTACAAAGACAATGTGACAAATGGATAGCGACCTTTCAGCCAATAATTAAAAAACATTTTGCAAAATGGTTACCTACCTTTCAATATAATGCAAAAGTATTCTGACTGGACGGTCCATATTCTCTGAGTTAACAAAATATTTCTGTTTGGATCACCACCGCCCAATCGGAATCCGGACCAATTCAGCTTGAGGTGGAAAGCACGTACGGGGCCGTTTTAATAGTGGTGCAGAATCTGATTGGACAGTCCAGATCGAAACAGAAATATTTTGTTACCTTAGGTGATACGAATTCCAATATATAGGTTATCCATCTCTTCAATCTCATCTTCCCTATCCTTTTCTCCCTCAATAAATATACATGTTATGTATTCAATTTCTAGAATAGCATCAACTGTTAAGAATTTTTATTTTCTGAAAACATGACCCTTCTAAATCCTCTAGTTATACTAATCATCGTTGTCACAGTTGTTAAGTCTGAATTCCTAGTGGACACGTGCAACACGAAATATAGCTATACAAGCAATAGCAAGTACCAAGCCAATCTCAGACAACTCCAATCATCCCTTGTGTCATCCATTATTCCATCAGGCTTCTCCAACTATACTGTCGGCAATAATTCTGACAAGGTGTTTGGCCTCGCCTTTTGTCGTGGTGATGTATCAGCTGAAAGATGTCAGACTTGCCTCAGATCAACCATCAATGAAGTATCCACTCGGTGTCCATACGGAAAAGAGGAAATTATATGGTAAATTAAAAATGTATAAATATTGATCCATTCCATATATGCATAATTAATTAAGAAGCGGTTAACATATAGGATCTTTATAATTAAGTAATCTATAATAATTTCTATGTTAATTACATCATCTTCAATACAGGTTTGATCAATGTTTTCTACGGTACTCGAACACCAATTTCTTCTCCATTCGTGGTCGGGTGCTGTATGGTTACTGCAACCTAAATGATGTGGTGAATCGCCCACAATACAACACAATTCTTGCACAATTGATGAACACACTTGTTGCTCAGGCAGTAAACAACTCAAATCAGATGTTTGCAGCTGGTTTTACGAATGTTGTAAGCTCCAATAATAAGCTGTATGGCCTGGTGCAATGCACACGTGACCTATCTAAAGATAACTGTTACCAGTGTCTCCAGGAATTTGTCAAAGCAATACCTAATTACTGTTATGGTAAGTTTGGAGGCAGATTACTGGGGACAAGTTGCGGTATTCGGTACGAGTCATACTTGTTCTACAACGGTACAGCTGTTCCAAATGAAGGGATCAATGGTAAGTCAATATTATTCTGATATACATGCTGATAGATTCAGAGAACTTCTATCGATCTCTCCTGCACCTTTTTATTTATTTTTATTTTTCTAATATTTGATGGGTGTTTTTGGAGAGGATTATTCCCACCACCAAATTGCTAGTTCATTTGCATTTGAGCAATCTGATTGCATGAACTATTGCTATTGTATATATCCACCATAAGAAATTACAGAATTATTTCTTTTGTTGTTGCTACATATGACTTGACCCAACTGAATTACTTTTTTATATACAGTAGATATAAATTTCTAACCTCCAAATCAAAATATTGCTGAATTTCTTTTTAGATACAGTAGATATGACTTGACCCAACTGAATTACTTTTTTTGCTATCTTTCTCATAAATCATAAGAAATAGTAAAACATTGTTTCCTACAATTTCATTATATAACTAATTTATTGAGCTATCTAGATTGAAGTTTGAAATTTATACGATATATTTTTTAGGCCGTAGCACGAAACGTCTTATGCTATCCATAGCACCAAAGCCTTACTCTTTTTAAATATATATTTTATATGGATATATAGGTATTACTTGTGTTCTATTTAATAATAGATAAGTTGTGTTATGACTAATTATGAACTAATTTAATAAATTGAGAGGTTAATTTTGATTTAATAGAAGAAAATTGATAAATGGGAATTTGGGTATGAAATGCGATTAAATTGATAAAAGGTTCATAGTCTGTTACAACGATTAAGAAAATTCTAGCTCTCTTAAGATAACTTTTATTCTCTTAAGATAAAAATACATCTCCCGAAAAAAAATTACCATGCTGCCTGAAACTATTCTTCTTCTTCAACGGCATTGTGTCCTCTTCTTCTTGTTTTCTCCATTATCCTTTAGCTGTGTCTATTTCACTCTCCATTCCGTTCTCAGTTCTGTAACTCCAGTAGTGACTCTCAGAATGGTGAATCAGAGAAGAAAATACGTGACACGCCGTGACGTGACGTGACGTGACGTGATCAACCTTTTTTTTTTCACGTGACATGACCAAAATGGTGATAGATGGTCACGTCATGCGAATGGTCACGTCACGCGTAGTCACGCCGTGACTATACGTGACGTGACGTAAATTAGTCATGTCAAATTTTTTTTATAGTTTAATTTAAATTGTTGAAAATTTAGAAAAAAAAAAGATAAAAAAAATTATAAAATAAGTAAATAATATTGTAAAGATTATTTTTTTTACAAAATATTACATCTGATATTACTCTAAAAATTCAAATTACAAACATTCATTAGACTAAACTAAAAAAAATAAAAATCAATACTACATGAGTATCAATATCACTGAACTTACACTAAAATAAAAATCTGAATACTCTATATATATAAAAAAAAGTTGGATACTCTATGTTTCATACCGTGACGTGATCACATGACGTGACGTGACGTGACTGGTTCGCGTGACGTGACGTGACGTATATTTTCACTAGAATATGGTCACATCACGCGTCACGCGAGTCACGTCACGTAATCGACACATGTGACGTTAACGTGACGTAACTAGTCACGCCGTGACAAATTTCCTTCTCTACCTCAGAGGTTCTACTTGTAATTCTGCAGCCCATATGGACCAGGCCCATTTAACTCATTGTTGGGCCTTTTATCATTTAATAATAATGATGAAAATTATTATTATTAAATGATAAATTAAAACATAAATAGTACCTTTATTTTTTTATACTATAGATTGAACTGAAAAGAAATTTCGGATTCAACTGTTTTTTTCTTTTTCTGAAAGAGTGACTGGATTTTTTTTTTAAATATACAGTACTGGATTGAAAAGACATTTCGGATTCAAGCTTCGGAATCATTTTTTATTAAAGTGTTTTTTTTTTCTTGAAATACTGGCTGAGTTTTTTTGTAAACATACAGAGTACTGGAATTTTTTTTTTCTAAAATGGTAGCTAGAATTTTTTTTAAACATAAAAAATCATTTTGGATCCATCCATGTCATCGAAAAACTTAGGTACTCTTTTAGTTTCCCTTTAAAATTTAATAATACATTTTATAAATAAAAAATTCCCGATAAAGTTATCTCACATTGCTTTTCTCATTAAAAAAAAGAGAGAGATGAGATTAAGGCATAGTTAACCAGAAATTTTATTATAATGACCGCTGAATTTAATAAATAAATATATTGAACAAGAAAATCCGCGAGACATAATTTTTTGATAATTTTTTATTAATATATTGAATCTCAAACTATAGAATGTTATTATTAAAAAAAATTAAAAACTTACATATAATATCTATAATTTTTTGAACGGAATTATTTGCAGCCGTCTAAAATACAAAGAAGAAAAAATGAATAGTAATGTATTGATTGGTTAATTCATCTGTTATAATTTACAATGTATTTATAATCTTTGTCACATTGTTATGACTGACTATCAACTAACTAACATAAACTACATGTTTGATTGGTCAACTTATCTTAAATACTTAATTCCTTTAATTAGTCAACATCTGAACTAATTATCCTCTATTAATTAGCTGGCCATATATACTTCTATTCATAATATATCATAGAGATTTGTTTGTTATGAAAGTCAGATTGCAGTTGAAATGAATTTAACTAACTTTACTGTTGTCAACTCCTGATTGATCTACATTTTAATCAAATAATTTTGATAGTCTATTCTAGTATTGCTGGCTTGTTCAGAAATAATAACAAGTTTTGATATTGTGGGAAAGCAGTTCTAATTTGCCCGTTGGAATTTTGAAACAATTAAATAATTGTTAATTACCTCCTGTCAGAAAAATCAAAATGAAAATTTTGTGTCCACGAAGAAAAAAATAGATAGCGAAAATTAATAAAGAAAAAAAAGAAGAAAGCCCTTGGCGTGTCTTGTACCAATAGCATAAGATTATTAATTTAATTGTGTTTAATGTTTCTTGTGGGTGTAAACGGAGCGGATAATGCTGATACTAAGTTCATATCCACATGACAGTGAGCGGATACAAATACAGATACGGATAGTAAATGAATGTTAAAATGTAAAATCAAATCCATCTTAAACGGATACGGATATGGAGCGGATAATCAATAAATACTGATTTGAATACGGATATAAAACAAATGATTATCGGATAATTTAGTCATATGAACTTTACTATATAAATATGGTCCTATTTTAAATAATTTAATGTGATAAATAATTTATAGGGTAATTTATTATTTATACGATACACATATCATACAAATACAATCCATATATAGTATACGTAATTAAAAAAAAATAACTTTTAACTTGAATAAATAATCAAAGTTGAATCAATAATGAAAGATTAAACAACTTATGTTAACTCTCAACTTTAAATTTATTGTTTATTCAAAGCCCAACTACAAAAATCCAGAACTAAATTGCAAAAGAAAAGAACCGGAAGCGAACAACTCTCCGGGATTCGAAAGGTTTAGTCCCACTATTAACAGTTAAAATTTTTATTGGTGGGAATCAGCTATAAAAGCGAAGTGCTTTGAGAAGTATACGCAACTTTGCGCTTGGCCTATCTCGCTGCTATTAAAATTCCATTTTTTTATGATTTTTTAAGATGTTTATTTTTCTTTTCTTTAAGAGGCAATTGTCCAAATTCTATAAACTATGTTTTTGTGATTTTGGACTTTATATTTGTGATAAACACATTTCGAATAGCTCCCTCTTGAGTTATTATATGACTCTCGTGTTGTATTGAACTCACCGTATTATTTCTCAACTTTAATAAAGCAAAGACATGAAAAAATGTGTGTTATTATCTCCGTGTGATAACCATCGACATCTTGAGCATTGAGACTATCTAGACTCAATCATGCAAGAGAGTTGATGTGATATCCCGTATTTCAATAAATGAGTACATATTTTTTCAGAATGGGACCAATTTGGATATATGGGCATTGGGTGATCCACTTTAAGATCCGTATATATGCACTGCTTCAATAAGTATGTGCATCAACTTCAATATTTGCACACACAAATTTGAAAATGGATTAAACTGATTTAGAATTCATAGAACTCAAATTTTAATCTGATGCCTATTGGATCCAAATTAGTTCCATTAAAAATAGTCGCTAACTATTGTTGTTATGCTATTCAAACTAAAACTTGAATTATGAACTATTTCAAAACAGATGAATTAGCCGCGAAGTTGACTAGCTAACTGTGCTTATTATATATATAGTCCCCTTAAACTCTCATCTGTTAATTATGTCATTGATTAGACTTAATTGGGCATTAGTAGTACGTATGTGGATAAGCTATACTATTGACTATTGACTATTGAGTTTAATTTTTTTATTTGTGGTACTTTCTGTACGATAATTTCTATAGTACGTACTACTTCATTGTTTGTTTGTTCCTTCTAGTAGATTAGTCTAATCGCGAGCGAGAATTTGTCAATGGGTTTCGAGTTGTATTAGTAAATAACAATTGTATAATTTTTTATTAAAGATTTTAAATTTTGCAATTCTTTTCTGTTTTGTTTTGCATGGGCACCGAGCTCAATAATAAACTATATGATTGAAATAGAAAATACTCTAATTAATTCCGAAATAAAATAATTTGACCATACAATTAATTATTTCATATTTTTTTTTATCATGTTATTCTAACCTCACATTAAGGAAAGAACATCGGAAGACAAACAAAAATATATATATATATATATTTCTCTTATTTAATTGCAACAAAAGATTAAACTTAATTAAATTATAAGGCACCAAGATACACTGAATACTTTTTCTAAGAACTGTTCACAGGTTGCCATGTTGCCACTTGCCACAAGTTAGTATATAGAAAAGCCAATTCGGCACATAAAATAGTAACAAGGGACATTAATGTATGTGCATGAATCCAAACAGATGTATCCACCCGTGCCACCTCACGACCTAAAAAAAATAAGCAAAATTAATATCTGAAGAAGATATACATGACTCATACAGTCATACATCATCATTTGTCTCCTGTTTAAGAAAAACATATTTGAATTTTTTTTTTAAAATAAATAAATATGTTTCTATCACTGACAGATCATTCAAAACCGATTCCAAAGTGTTAATAAATTATAGCTTATAGAATTCCATGAACTCGCTGTCAGTCATTTCAGACCGACTTATTCTCTCAGAATATGTCACAAAGAATCAAGAGAAAAAAAAAACACTCAATTTGACTATTATGAACAAAACAACAATAATTTATGCATCACTATCACGTGGTGATCCATCGGCCCGAACCGAACCGGACCGGGTGAAGAAACTCAGACCGAACTTTGAACAACCGAGCCGATTCGCTGGCCTTGTCTCTCCGTATTCTTCTCTCTTGCTCTTCGTTTCTGACAACCACAACCAACCCCTCTGCCTTCCCCTTCAATCTTGTCATCTCAATTACTAACTCTTCATCCCATGCCATCCATTCCCAATCCGACGGCTGAGATGGAACCGCCTCAATCCTTTTCAAAACACATAACAACTCTACCAAATCAGAATAGGTCAACAACCCGACCCGCTCCCTCAGTTCTCTAACCCGAACCGTTATCTCACCTCTGATCTTAACCCAATCCTCTTCAGCTTGCTTTATCACCTCTGACACCAACCGGTTTCCGATGGTCGATGCTGGACCCTCTGGCACGCGAGAAATTTCTTCTACAACAGTAACAAGCGATTCAAGGTGAGTTATCACATCGTGATTTTGAAGTACAGTGAGTAGATCATGATCATGATCGTCGGAGGGGGCAAGAAGTATCAGCTCAAGCACCCGTGCGAACCAGCGAACCCAAGCCGACAGAGAGTAGGAAATGGCAGATCTGAAGGAGGAGAGAGCGAGAGGGTTGCGACCGGAGGCGGGGTGGCGGAGCAAGGCAGGGAAGATCTGATCTTTTAAGATGAATGAACCGCGAGAGAAGAGGAAGTGGAGACACAGAAGGGATTTGAGAGCGACAGAGGGGTTGTGAGTGGAGAGGAGGCGTGACGAGAGAGCAGATATGAGGGAGGAGGCAGTGAGACGGGAGGAACGGCCGAATGAGAGGAGAGCGGATATATGTTGAGGAGAGGGAGGGGAGGTTGCAGGGAGGTGCGAGGTGGCGCGTAGCACGGCGAGGTGAGCTGAGGCGGCGGAGGAGGAGGGGGACGTGAGCGCCGCCTTGGTCAAGGAGGTGGTGTCTTTGATTGCTCCGACGAGGATATGGAGGTTCAATCCCATGTGGATAAATTTGTGATCTTTGTATTGAATAATTCTACAAGTGAGAGAGAAGAACAGGGAGCGGTAAAAGCTGGCTTGGACTTGGCATTTGGATTTGGGTTTATATAATCATTCCATAGTTGACCAAGTTTTGACCTTTTCGCAATTTTACTTGGTCAAATTAAAAAAGGCAGAGTCTAACTCTAACTGAAGCTTAGAATATCACTACCGTTCAGAGGACCGCGTTTCTTTAGGCCGTTAGATCATAACAAAGTAGAGTTAGAGATCTTTTGTACAGTGAACAGTGGTGTCTAGCTCCAGCCTCCAGGAGTCCAGGTTGTACTTGTTTGGACCGTTTTAGACTTTTAGTGAGAGAGGAATGGAACTGTGGAAGACGGAGAAGCTTCGGTTCGATACCCATGGGTCCGATGGATTCCATAACCGTACGATCCATTTTAAGATCTGTGTGAGTTCCTTTAATATCCCGAGTTTGCTTTATTATCCGTGCGCACAGATCTTAAAGTAGATCGGACGGTTTTGGAACCCATCGGACCCAGTTTGAGTCCGATGGGCATCGGACCGAAGCTTCTCCCATGGAAGATATGACAAAGTTTGAGATATCTCCGAGGATGCGAATTCCAAATTATGTCGGCTGCTGAAATGTCATAAGATAACAACTGGATGAACCTCGTAATTACTAATTAATTTAACATATTAATATCATGATTGCGAAATTTAGAGGATTTTTTTATTTATTTATGAAAAATGAAGAACTAGCCTCCAAGCTTCATTAATTATCATTGTGTAAAAAAAAAAAAAAAAAAACTAAATTTGGGATAGTTTAAGCCCTGACTTCCTGTTTTTCAAGAATTTTGAGAATATGATGAAACGAATATTGTTCACTGTAAAACTAGTTGTGAGAAATTCTCAGTTTAAGCCCACAATAATATTTACTCCTGTGACTAATGGATAAAACCGAGCTGACTTATAAATTTAAAGAATAATAGACAATTGACCATATAATACAATTATCTAGTCTTATATGAAATAAATTATACTTATTTTTTTTATATAGAAGATGAAATAATAAAATAATAATATATGTTAATGAAAAGTATTATAAAATATATTTGAACGATTTTAGATTTCTATTTTTTTTTTGGCTTTAATATTTCGTCTATATCGTAGAAATAATTACGAGAAAAATTGTTTGTATTAATTGCGATATTAATATAAATCTACAAAATATCATAGGAGTGTTGTATCAATAAATCTGCTTTAATTAGTACATAATAACATAAGTATAAATAATATATGTAATTGCCACATAGAGAGTATAAAAATCACCACATGAAGCATCATGTCGTTGTTTTTTTAGTGTATTATAAAGAGATAAAGGAGAGTAGGAGAAGCGTCAAAGCTCGTGGGGGAAAAAAAACACAAAGTCTGACTTTGTAATAAATTTTCCATAAATTTATAGCTTTATAATCATTCTTTTCTATTTCCTATAATAATATTATTTTCAACTAAAAGTGCACACCAAACGGTCTGATGGATTTAAAATCCATATTCAAAACATTCCATAATTTCTCACTTATTTTCTTAAATCTGAACACGTCCTAATTACTTTTCTATATTTATTTTAATACTCAAATATTAAATATTTTATTTACCAATTAAAACTACATATCCTTTATTTTATTTTTAACCACGTTTCTTCATAAAAATAATGATTGTTTTTTTATTTAAACTAAATTGATGACTTATCCCGTCCTTGAAAGGATCAATTAATAGTACCATGCAAAATCGACCATTTCATGTGTTGACAAATCGCTGATTTATCATAGCCAATTCTTCATCAAATGAATAATCACAATTGCATTTTATTTCACATGGGAGTAGACAATTAAATCTATAATCACTTCTTTTATTGAAAAAGGATTTGTTTTTATTGAAAAGTAGATACTTAGTTAATTTAATTTTAATACAAGATTTATATTAGATTAAATGAAGTAGAAGGGATAAAAAAATTAAATTAAGGGGAAAATAATATATTTTAATTTTTGATAAAAAAAAAGTAAAAAACTGTAATTTTTTTTCAAGGAATTAACCATTCCATATTATACAAAACATACAAGAGGATAAATTAAAGCAAAAAAAAAAAAAAAAAGAAGTGAACGTATTTTATTATTATTTTTTCAGTTGCTTCTCTCCATTTGGATAATATAGGAATAGCATACTTTAAAGGATCGTCAGGTTTTAATTGAAAAGTGAAATCGTTCCTTTTTCTAAAAGAAAAGTTCAGATTAAATCCTCTATGTTAGAATCGAAGAAAAGCTGTAAAGAATGAATTGTAAAATAAACCAACAAGAAAAGAGGATTCCAATTGGAAACAAGCGGAGTTTGAAAAGTTTCTAGAAAAATAAAATGATTCCAGGGTCACATCTTTTTTAAGACACGATTTTGTAAACTATTTCAATAATTATAATCAAATCAGCGAATTTGAACTATTAATTTTTGTTTTTCTTCACTAAAGATTCGTTCACACAAATTTAATAATTTTTAAAATATGTTTTACACATGATTAAAAAAAAGCATATTAAAATTTATCAATCACAATTAACTTAATCAATTTTTATAAACACTTTAGTTCCAAGCAAACTTACAAAACTATAAATTTTTGTACAACAACATTGGTCAAGGATTAAAGAAAAAGCAACATTTCGTGGTTTGAATATTTGTTTTTAAAGATTTCTTTTCAAGAGAACGATGTCCCAAGAGTCCCAACTAGACCGAATTTTTTATTTAAATGATAAATGCGTAACTTCAAATCCATCCAATTGAAGAATATTAAATGACCTTCAAAGGTAAGAGAGCTCAGAGTGTGAAATTCCGGTGATACAAAATACATATAGAAATATCGTAACGTTATAATTTCTATCTAAATTATAATGATACTGTTTTTTTATTTTAAAATTTGAATAATCGATCCGAATCTCTCAACACGATTTTCATATTAAAATGTGCTTGAAGACCAAATTTTAGAAATACTTTACTATTTTTTTTGGAATTTTTTAATCACTATTTTTTTTTCAGAAAATTGTGAACCATAAAAAATCAGTAATTTTAAAAAATTCCAAAAAATAATAAAATTATTCCAAAAAAATGTAAAATTTGGTTTTCAACTTGAATGGTTCAAATCGACGTTGTGAACTTTGAAATTGAAAATATAGACGTAAAGTAAAACACTCGTTTTACTTCGCAAAATACTGCAGCCCACCTCTCTCTCTGTATTACTGACTATAGGTTGAATGTTAAATCCTAAAAATTATCGGATGCTTCCTTTTTTTTGTTTCCTATTTTCGTATGGGTGAATATCTTAAGGGCCAGTTTTTTTATGACAATTTTTATTTATATTATTCTGGATATTATTTCAAAGTTTGTCATTGATTAAATAAACAATTGGCAAAATAAAGGGTTGGACCAATCAAGAAAGAGACCCAAACAAGTATAACCTCGTCTAACACATGACTAGTGCGTTATAACGCAATTAAGAAGTGTACACAGAGACTGATCAGTGTTTTTAATTATTCCACCAATTTCATTCACAAACCAATCAATGTTTTTATGGTACCATAGAAGAGCTCTTTCCTCATTTTTATTGTTTTTCTAGTTTTATTTGCTAATAAGCAATACACACCAATTAAGTACTTGGTACAAGTCTTAATTATCTGTGTGCAATCTGACAAGGTTCAACGCTCCTTTCTCCACAAGTCTGTTGCTCTGTTGGTGTTCCAAATAATCCCTGTATGTCAAGCCGCGAAATATGGCAGGGGAGTCGGTGTTCACCAAATTTGCAATTGGCTCCACTATCGAATCAAGAGATGGCCCGATAACCGTCACAATCGACATCCTCTCCATCTCAGTGTTCAGCACTGCTCTGTGCAACACACTCTTGTATTTTCCATTGCTTACTATCTGCAATAAATCAATACTTCCTTTCTAATTATTTTAAATAAAACATAAGTGACATAATGTACATAAAATTGTTGAAAATTCATGTACCTCCAAGTGATCACCGGTATTGACCATAATGGAATTCGGTGCAGGCTTTACATATATCCACCGTTCGTTATGCTTGATTTGGAGTCCGTCAATACCGTTCTGGTAAAGGAGTGTGAGAAAACCATGGTCGGAGTGTGGTGCAAAACCCAATTCACTATCGGGTTTCGGGTACGGTGGATAGAGATTGCCAACTAAAATTTGGAAACATGAACCGAGTTTAAAAGAATCCGCAAGATGGTTTTGTTCTATGCCTAAGCCCTCCCATATAGCCTTGAGGAGCTCCAGGCCTATTGCTCTTGTGAACTCAGAATACTCTCTTGATATATTCCTGTGAAATTTAATGTAATAAATGAACAATTGAAAATGGTAAAATGAAAAATACAATTAAATAAACTGCTGGTGGCATGATAAAGTTTTGAAATTCTTATCTAACATGACAAAAGAATTTTGACCAGGTAACATAGATGCAATTTAGGGTTTATTTTTCTGGTACCTGAAATTATGAGGCTTTGGTACAGAGTGGAACTCAGGATGCACAAATATCTTCCCATAATGTCTCGAACACTTCCCTGTATCAGTCTTGGAATTAAAGCCGCTACCGATTCGAATCGGATCCAGTACATCTGCCGTGATATATGATCCTTTTTCATCATCTGTCAGATCAAACAATGCCTTAAATGCTTCGAGCATCTCATCCCTCAACCTGTCTTGGATTCCATGATTTAACAGCTAAAAGATCAAAAGTTATAACATAAGATCAGAAATGAAATTGTAGGATATAAGAATTCCGTTGTCTCCAGCATCAGAAATTTCTAAACTGGAACTAACAGGATGACGCAAAGTTGGCTAAACAACGCAAATGATACATACCAGTACCAGTACCAGTACAGTATGTGAGTGTGCGTACCGAATAATAGATGTTCTAGTAACATATCAGTACCATGAAGAATCCCCAGTCTTCACAAGCAGTGGCAAGTAATCGAACCATCGCCGACCGTTGATCTGGGGTTCCATTAACTAGAAGTCTGAAATCAATGGTTGGGATTGTTTCTTCAGTGGGAAGTTCAGCATCTAAAGAAATTAAAGAAGTCATAGAAGAGAAACAAAAGAAGAATTGATAAAGCACTAGCGTCGACAAACTTGTTGTCTTGATTATTGTCTTTATGATAGTTTCCGAGAAGAAAGGAACATATATTTTTTTTGAAGGACAGTGGGTACACTGTCAATTTCATTAATTAAGAAAATTATTTACAAAGAAAGGAACATATATTAGAGATGAAAACGAAGCGAATATTGGTAAAATTATATTCATATTTTTTTTTTCCGACTCTGTAACGGATATCAGACGTTTCTGAACACGAATATCGCTCATATTAAATATTTATTAAAATAATATTAAAATTTATTAAAATATACTAAAATTCATAATTTTATCTAATACAATGATGAATAATATAATATTTTTAAAAATATATATTAAAATATACGGTATATATGTACTATTTGGATACAAATAATTGAAATGTAAAATTATATCTATATTTATATCCACACAGATATTCGAATTTCGGATGTTCATGTCTAATTTTTAGAATACAAATCAAATACGGATTGCATATATATGTACCATAGTTTCAAAAAAGATGATGGGACATGTGTGGACTGAATTGAAAGCTCCGGTCACATCCTTATCATCAAAATAAGTCGTTTAATTGGAAATAACAGAACCTATATATAAACGGTGACAAGCCTAGTTATTCTAGAAAAATAAAGATTTGATTCTATCCATCTAAAAGGAAGCTTATACAAAAGAATAATAAAAGAAGTAATTTCTTCACTAGGTTGAAAGGACATAATTGACCACATCTGAAGAAAAATCAACAAAATAGGTCCAATGTTTATATCTTTGATGAAACTCATCACAAATAAATATATTATATAGTTAGCGAGATGTGTTATTTTAATTTAAATATAAAAATTAGAGAAAATAAATGTTTTTAAGACAAGGTTCACAAAATCAGAATTGGGATCAGTCACTTGACTGTGGAATTGAAATTGGAATCAGCGGAATTGAATCGGAAACTTGGAATTTTTTCCAAAAACTTATTTTGTATTAAAAAATAGAAAAAAAATAAAAAAATATAATTAGTCCAAAACTATATTAAGATTGTTTCTTTCACTAAAATAATCCATTAATAAAAATATATTAAGCTCCGGTCACATCTCTCTTCATACCTTTAGCGACAATTGAGCCGGCTCTATTGATGACTGCAAGTCGACTTTGGGATTTTGTGTTTTACTTGGTGATAATATCATTTCGTAGGGCTCTAAGAATCAACAAATATTTGCTCACTCAGGCACCGAAGCCGAGTACAAATCTCTTGCAATTACGAGTTCTGAGATCATTTGGGTGCAATATGTAGTCTTGGCTGAGTTTCATGTTCCTTGTTCACTCGGAAGCGTATAGACTTTTAATACCTAGAATACCTAATTTTGTTGCAAGTGCATAACTGAAGTTGGGTATAGCTGGGTGTCGAATTCCACAGGGAACGGTAAGAAAATGACCGGACTCTACTTAAAATTATTAAAATTCTAGAAGTGAGAAAATGTTGAATTGGGGTTTGTTCTAAATCTCTACTGATTAAAAACAATGATTAAAACAATGAAAAGAGAATTAAAGTTGTTTTTCAGATTATAAAAAGGAGTTTCCAGGGTTTCAGACTTCGTTTCTGTTTAGCCCCAGGGTATACGGCCTGTATAGAATCCTATACGGTCCGTATATGCCCCCGAGTTAATACTGCAGCTACTGTTTCTGTGTTGGTACTTTTGTCTAGGGTTTCTATCGACCGTACCTAGATTCCTAGCCTCAGCTTTCGCAATTTTAGCTTAGTAATCCGATTACCGGACTCAAATACTCCCCTCTTAGGTGCCTTAAATCTCAACTTTCGTTTTTTGGCCTAATTTACCTAAGTCACTTGTTAGTTTACTAAAGGTATCCAAGGACTTTCGCCTCAAGGAAAGTTTCGCCTTTCGGTACTCCTTGGTTCGTAAACCTATCTCATATACTTAGTTCGGTTGGATTGAATGTTATAGACTTGTAACCTAACACTTAGACGTGCGCATTCATCTAATGGGTTGACTATTCAATTCAAGCAAGCACAAATAAAGCAATCGAAATACTACTCAACAAGATAAAAACAAAGCATTCTACACAAATTCAAGTAGCATACAAGTAAAACTAAATGTGAAACTACATCTTAACCCTAGAAACAGTTAACTTAGCCAAGCATGTTCACAAAACAAAGCAATTCAGGAGTAATAAAATAGTTAATGGCAAAACTATGAAAAATAACGAAGATCCGTTGCAAAACTTCTCTTCTTCTCCTCTAAGCTATGCCTTGTCTTCCAAGCACCAAGAATGTCTTCTCAGATCTGGAATATGCCCTTTAATGCCCAAAATCGTGTGTTAAAAGCCTTCCTATTCGGTCTCCATAGCTGGCGCCTGTTGCCAATTCCAGCCTGTTTTTCCGAATTTGCTTTGTACGGCCCGTATAGAAATCCATACGGACCGTATACCCGTGCCTTTGTGTGGGAGAGAAGTAGCCTCCTGTGTGGAACTCACTGTGTGGTTGGGCAGATCTTATACGGGCCGTACGAAATCTATACGGGCTGTACGGATTCTATACGGGCCGTATGGGGAGGTGTCAGATCCAGAATTTCGCCCGTTTTCTACAAAATAAGAAACAAAATATAGCAGTACCACATTCTATTGATATTTAAATGAAAAGTTCACATTTTTAGGCTTTAAGGCACAAGTTTCGGTGTAAATCGGGGTCGCAAATCTAGACAAAATAGAGAGATATCATTCCTCTCTTGAATCCACCTATTCTATGGTGCGATGATATTGGAGCGACCTTTTTAGCCTCCAATCCAATGTTCCATGCACGAACCAAACATGTGGAGATCGATTACCATTTTGTGCAAGAGCGAGTTGCAAGCAAATATCTACAAATTTGGTTTCTATCTAACAAGGATCAACTTGTGGATATTTTCACTAAGCCCCTTGCTTCTCCCAGTTTCTTCTTCTTTCCTCCAAGCTCACCATTTGTTCATCCGACTTAGCTTGCAGGGGACTAATGGCTAGAGTCACACTGGACAGCTCCCATTTCGAGACAAACACAGAAGATCAAGGCAGCAAGACAACAGTACCAAGTGCTGATTAGTAGGGGCGGAACTAGAAAATTTGAATAGAGGGGGCTAATTTATAAAATGCATAATATATGAAAAATGCAAAAAAAATGTAGTTAGTTGGAATTGAACCCATGACCTTACAAACACATAACAAAGCTATTACCAATAGACCACAAATATACATTTATCATTTTTTGAGGGGGCCTAACCTATATAAAAACTTAAAAAAAACAAAAAATTAATTTAATTTTAATATACATAATTAAAAATTTTAAAATTATTGGGGTGGCTTAGCACCCCTTGATATACATGTAGATCCGCCCCTGCTGATTAGTAAAAGTTAGTTAGTACATACTGTTAGGATGTTAGTTACAGTGACTGTTAGGAATTAGGATGTGAGTTAGTTAGAACTCTGACTATAGAGTCTAACCTTGATTAGTTGATGTAAATACATTCTCTATAAAGAGTAGAACTAGGGTGCTCCTAAGTTCACCAAACCTCTTGTGAACTTGACTCTAAAAATATATCGAATCGACTTTAAACGATGAATCCAAACCGTTGAAATCCTTTTAAAATATATCACTATAGTCAGGTTTGGTGAACTTAGGAGCACCCTAGTTCTACTCCTCTATAAATAAGGGTGCACTGTACATTGTAAAGACTAGTCAAGAATCAATAAAAGATCTTGGATTCAGAAATTCTCTTCTTTCTCTATCTAGAGTTTTAATAGGACCGACCGTTTATTTTGGACTGAGATATAGAAAATTTAGCGGCTTTTTTAGTAGTGAACAGTGTTAGTGTTTCTCCTGTGATTGTGAGGGAGAGTGTTGGCTGCGGAAATGTGGTAAGATATATTGTAACTGGATGCGCCTTATATTTACAAATATATCATAAATATTAATATCACTCATATAACCGGGTCATGGTTTAATATTTCATATCTCAATTTTTATTTAATATTTCTCTAGAGATATAATTAAAGTTTTACATCGATCAAACAAAAAAAAAAAGGCAAAATAAAGCATTTGACAATTAGAAAGAGATCCAAACAAATCCAACGTTAATACAATTAGGAAAGAGCACATTGAGACGGTATACATAGTCTTTCCTTACTTTTATTATTTCTGAGTTCTATTTTTGAAGCACTACACACCTTGTTATTGTGAATGTGTTTCATCATACCAGTAACGACCAATTGTCATTTAATAGTCTTATTATCTGTGCGCAATCTTACAAGGTTCAACGCTCTTTTCTCCACAAGACTGTTGCTCTGTTGGTGTTCAAAATAATCCCTATACGTCAAGCTGCGAAACATGGCAGGAGAATCGGCATTCACCAAATCAGCAATTGGTTCCACAATCGCATCAAGCGATGGCCCGATGCTTGTCACAATCGACATCCTCTCCATCTCACTGTTTAGCACTGCTCTGTGCAACACACTTTTGTATTTTCCATTGCTTACTATCTGCAATAAATCAAAACAACTTCCTTTTTAAATTTTATGAACAAAACAAAACTTGTATAATGCGCATGTTCTACAAATTGAGATGACTATTTCTGAGAAAATTATTGAAAATGCCTGTACCTCCATGTGATCGCCGACATTGATCATAATGGAATTTGGTACAGGCTTTATGTATATCCATCTATCTTTGTGCATGATTTGGAGGCCGTCAACACCGTTTTGGTAAACAAGTGTGAGAAAACCAAGGTCGGAGTGTGGTACCAAACCCAATTCACTATCGGGTTTCGGGTACGGTGGATAGAGATTGCAAGTTAAAAGTTGGAAACATGAACCGAGTTTTAAGGAATCCGCAAGGCAGTTTTCTTCTATGCCTAAGCCCTCCCATATAGCCTTGAGGAGCTCCAGGCCTATAGCTCTTGTGTACTCAGAATACTCTTTTGATATATTCCTATGAAATTTATTGTAAAAGATGAACAATTGAAAATGGTAAAATGAAAAATAAAATTAAATAAACTGCTGGTGGCTTGATAAAGTTTTGAAATTCTTATCTAAATATGCATGACAAAATAATTTTGACCAGATAACCTAAATGCAATTTAGGGTTCATTTTTCTGGTACCTGAAATTAAAAGGCTTTGGTACAGAGTGGAACTCAGGATGCACAACTATCTTCGCATAATGTCTCGAGCACTTCCCTGTATCAGTCTTGGAATTAAAATTGCTACCGATTCGAATTGGATCCAATACATCTGCCCCGATATATGATCCTTTTTCATCATCTGTCAGATCAAACAACGCCTTAAATACTTCGAGCATCTCATCCCTCAACCGGTCTTGGATTCCATGATTTACCAGCTAACAATACAGAAAAAAAAAAAAAAAAAACTAAAAGTGACAAACAAAGTAATAACATAAGATCAGAAATGAAATTGTAGGATATAAGAATTTCGCTGTCTCCAGCATTAGAAATTCCTAAACCGGAACTAACAGGATGACGCAAAATCGGCTAAGCAAGGCAAATGATACATACCAGTATACCAGTACCCTATGTGGGTGTGCGTACCGAATTATAGATGTTCTAGTAACTTATCAGTACCATGAAGAATCCCCAGTCTTCACAAGCCGTGGCAAGTAATCGAACCATCGCCGACCGTTGATCTGGGGTTCCATTAACAAGAAGTCCGAAGTCAATGGTTGGGATTGTTTCTTCAGTGGGATGTTCAGCATCTAAAGAAATTAAAGAAGTCATAGAAGAGAAACAAAAGAAGAATTGATAAAGCACTAGCGGTCGACAAACTTATTAATATCTTAATTATTGTCTTTATGATAGTTTCCAAGAAGAAAGGAACATATTTTTTTTTTGAAGGATAGTGGGTATACTGTCAATTTCATTAATTAAGAAAATTATTTACAAAGAAAGGGATACATATTAGAGATGAAAACGGAGCGGATATTAGTAAAATTATATTCATATTTTTTTTCTGACTCCGTAACGGATATCAGACAGTTCTGAATACGAATACCGATCAGATTAAATATTTATTAAAATAATATAAAAAGTTATTAAAATATACTAAAATTCATAATATTTATCTAATACAATGATGAATAATATAATATTTTCAAAAAAATATATTAAAATATACGGTATATATCTACTATTCGGATACATATAATTGAAATGTAAAATCATATCTACATCTATATCCACACATATATTCGAATATCGGATATCCACGTCTAGTTATTAGAATACAAATCAAATACGGATTAGATATTATCTATAGCGTTTTCACCCTTGCATATGTACCATAGTTTTAAAAAGGATGGGACATATGTGGACTGAAAGCTCCGGTCACATCCTTATCATCAAAATAGAGGTGATTGGTGACCAAATTTTACAATTTTTATAAAATTTTTACTATTTTTTTTGAATTTTTTAAAATCATTGATTTTTTATAGTTCACGATTTTATGAAAGCAATGATTTTAAAAAATTTGAAAAAATAGGAAATTTTTTCTAAAAATTGTCAAATTTGGTCTCCAAGCATAATATAATATGAAGATCAACTTGAATAGTTCGGATTGACGTTTTGAGTTTTGAAATTGAAAATATAGAGGTGAAGTAAAACACTCATTTTACTTCACAAAGTACCATAGCCCAACACTCTCACTCTCTCTCTCTCTCTCTCTCTCTTATATATATATATATATATATCACAGTGTATATCACAGGTTGATAAATATCACATTGTATATTACAGGTAGATAAAAAATTATTAATTTGTCCTAAAAATTAATTAATTAGAAGACTGAATATTTTTGTTATACATACTACAAATTTGATTTATTTTTAATAAAAGGTCAAATAAGAATTTTATAAATTTAAATTTAGTTTGTGGAAAAGATAATAATTGAATAATTTTATTATTTCTCAAAATTTAGAAGAATAAATATAATTTTGAAAAAAATGCATAATTTTGAGATTAGATAGGAATATTGTCACGCTTCGGCCGAGTCAGTATGCGACGCGACAGAACAACATCCTCGCATCCATCCGCCAGCCTGTCAACCTATGTCACAACATAAATAAACATAAACAATACAGAGTCAACTACAAATCATAATAACTAGTTATTTAACGACACAGCTTATCTATAGTTTGTTTAATAATAATAAACAACCATTTCAATATGACTGGATTAATCCACACAATTAAATATCAAATTATGTATGTGTAGGGCGCAGAAAGTTGCATGGTTAGGTTAGCTAACGATGCGGACATATTTGTGGGAGAATGCTCTCACATGGGTTCAGTGCTCTAGTTTCCAAACGAACGTGAGCAGGGCATCGAACTCGGAGCATTGCTGAACATCTCTCTGCATACCTTCTGGTTCACCCTTAGCCAGACCTACGTTCATGATCAGTTAGCCAGGGTTTTATTATTTGATTGTGGGGACGTTTAACTCCTGACGGGCGCAAGCCCCCGCCGTTAATTACATCAGAAAGACCTTTCGGGTCTAACTGAACACCTCGTTCATTCCAGAATTTGTGCCTATTGGTTGTGAACTGAGTAATGGGGCTAAAGAGGGCTCATGTATGGTCATATATGGTCATGTGGTTGGTTCTCGATTGCTTTAGTCATTTATGTTGTCATGTGTATGTATATATATATGTATGGTCATGTGTATGCATGCATCTATATTTGTCATATCATGAATGTCTATGCAAAGAGGAATATTTTAATTATCTATAACATCATGAAAAATCTACATGCATGTTTGGCATTTTGATTATAATATGAGATGCATAATGTAACTTTGAAAAAATATATAACTTTATTATGAAATTATAACATTTTATTCATGAAAAATGTATTTTGGTCATTTCAGGCTATGACTGAAGCTCAGACATGTTTGGATTTGGTTTAGAATTATGAGGAATTTGATTTGGGCTCATTTGGAGCTGGTTTGACTTGATTTGGATTTGATATGAGAAAGTTATGGCCAAAAAGGGCTTATTTGTGAAGATTTTATGTTTCCAGGGACCTATTTGCAAACATCTGAGGGCCTGGGAATATGATTCGGACTTTTGACAGGATCTGGAGTGTAATTTTGTGCTTCCAGGGACTTGTTTGAAGAGGTTTTATGCTGCCAAGGGCTTATTTGCAAAATTGCAGGGACTGTGTTGGTGATTTTCAATAGTCAGAGGGGTTTATGTACATATTGGGTTTCATTTATTTATTGTTAAGGCTTATGGGCCATTGGATCATTATTTGGGCTTTGAGATTAGGCTATTGGGCTTCAGGATATGTGCTGAGGCTTTGAGGTTTGCGCAATATTCATCTGGGCTTTGAGATTTGCATATATGCTTTGAGATTTGTATTCAGATCATTGATATTGGGCCTTGAGCTTGTAGGCTTCATCAAGATTCGTGCAGAGAACATGAATCAGGTCCTTGACATGTGGGACCCGTCTGACAGGGGTCGATTCAAACATGAATGATAGATCTCGGCCATCTGATCTCTTCAAGATCCGTGCCTATTCAAAATAGAACTTTGGTGCCTTCATCAAAGGGTTATGATTGGTCTGGAATTGGTCGAGACTCACTTGATTAGGCCGAATCAGCACTGTTTAACCCGGTTTTTCCATGAAAAATTGGTCACCGCTTAACTCGGTCAAAAATCGGATCGGTGTCGTCCGATTCCGTTCCGACTCGGCCGATTTTGCATACTATGATACAAACCCAACATTCAAATTCTAATTACAAAATTCTATAACAGGCATCATCTACATAATTCTCTACAAAATCCAGTACTGTACAAGATATCTCTTTGGTCAGTTCAATTTTTAAAATAAATAAATAAAATATTAAATAACTGAAAGTGTATAGAAATAAGAATGTTAAATTTTCATGCGAATATTGAATATTATAATAATTTTATGAAAAAAAATTAGTTATTTCAAATGTTTGTATGAGTACACCAGAAAATTTTCCTATATTTTAACACTCAGATTGATCTTAAAAATATTTTATTTAATGGTGATAAATTAATTTATAAATTTTATCGGTTTAAAGGATTTTATTGATGGAAGCGGAAATATATTTAATTGTGTAGAAAATAAAATTCGATATTATTTTTGTTCAAATTATTTAATAGGAGAAATTTATACACAATGAATAATCGACAATATTTTAATTAAATCAATTTTCTCCAATATATTAAACTATAAAATACATAAGATTCAAAACAAGATTTAATATGTACATCAATCGTTTAAATTTTAAAACATCTAGTGTTAAAACTAAAGTGTTGGCATATTTTCAATTACTTCGCTAAGGACCTTAATTAAACTCAATTAAATTAACTTTTTTTTAGTAAAAATAAAAGAACTTAACGGTACATAGTCTCTCAAGACTCAAGAGGAATAGAGGTCCAGCGGAGCATTTAAGATGTATTGATTAAAAAAAAAAATGCGTTGATAACACATGAAACAAAAAAAATATAATATTGTGGTCAAAATTAAGGATGTTACTAAAAGTAACGTTCCCTTTCACCGCAGTACATTTCTCTTTTACGAAACGGAAGCATTATGATAAATATTATGGTCAAATTGTGGTCATATAGATAACTCCTGTCAGATTCCACTACATGCATATATGTTTTTTATTCGAATTAATTTGGAGGGGCTTGTATTGTAGTCGTTCAAAGATTTCAAAAACTACTCCTACTTCTTCAAGTATTTTAATAAATTATATATATTGTATATAAATTTCAGATTCATATATAGCAGCCTTAATCTATTTTGTCTGCTGTATTTGTTCTATATCCTTTCAGTTTATTTGATAAACATACAAGTATTTTCTTTTACCAAAATTTTAAATAAAGCAACATTTCTTTAGGAGTTAGAAACTGAAAGCACTTCAGATAGGAAAAATAAAAGAAAAGAAAAGAAAAAAGGAAAAGAAAAAACTGAAAGCACTGGTACTGGAGGCTGTTACCTAGTGTGAAAAATGACACTGACAAGTGGGAACCCACTTTTATAACTATGAATATTTTTCTTGTAATGCTACAGCACACAAGTGTGGGACATCAATATTCGTTACATAGAAATTTAAGATGAGGTTCTTTTCCCTCTTATTTCATTCATCTATTTAAGGGTTACAAGTGAGCGAGAATTTAGCATCTCATCACATTTTTCCTCCATCTCTCCTTCCTCTGTTTCTCTGTGTTAGTTCTCTCTTCGTGTGTGTTGCAATTGCAAGGTATTTAATTTCTTACCACCTACAAATTTGCGTCTAGTTTGGTAAATGAATCAAGCTAACAAAACACTTGTTTTCAGCTCATATTTTAATTAAACGAGCTATTTAAAAGTTTTTCAAACTAATTAATTTCAAACGAATCACAAGCTATAAGTTTTTTTTTTTTTTCAGTCCTAGCTATTTGTATCATATAATCACAATAAAACTATATATTATTATGGGAGATTCCTAAAAGTAAATTGTTTACTAGTTATTCCATAATTATAATCGTTAAAGAATATTTTGGATTGCCAATCAGTACAAAGTTAAAATAAAACAAGGGTATATATTTCAAGATTTTTTAATTTTGTGTCTAGGGTTAATTAATTGGATGGTAGTTAGCATTTGCTAATTCATGTATGCATTAATATTTGGAACGCTTTTGGACTCTGTATATATTTTTGTTATTTTTTAGAGAAATATTAACATGAACAAGAAAGAAGAAGAAGAATGGGAGGAGGCACAAAAGATATTGATTGGAGAAGATTTGGTTGCAGTTGCACAGAGGCAGCTAGAGTTCTTGGCCGCAGTGGATCGCCAGCGGTGGCTGTACAATTCACCAGGAGTGGAGCAAGCCATTTACAGGTGAGTCCTTTTATTATTTCCATATTTTTTAATATGCTTCCTTGTAACCTTGCTAAGGAGGAAACAAAGCAATACTATTGTTTCAATTTTAGCATAAGAAAATTTATTGCTTTCTTTAATACCAATAATGAACAACTTTGCAATTAACACATAAATAGAAAATTTTATTGTGAATAACAAAATTTATTGCTTTCTTTAATACCAATAATGAATAACTTGGCAATTAACACATGTAATTTGCAATGAAACCTGATTGATTGTAATTTGCACCACATAAAATCCTTGGAGCAAAACTGGGCGAAAAACAGAGATAAATTGGGGCTTCCTCGTTAAACAAAAGGGATACTGGCTTTTTTTGTGTATCTCGTTGTATTTATTTGGTGCATACAAGGTGTTCCATAAAATGTTTCAATGGTGTTATTATCTATTGAGTTTGTCTAATAATAAGCAGGTACAGAGCTTGCTGGCTTCCACTCTTGGCCAAGCATAGTGAAAATGGAGACATGCAAGGCCCTCTTGTTGTTCCTTTTGACTGTGAATGGATATGGCACTGCCATCGCCTCAATCCGGTACAATAACAAAACACAATTTTTCTGTCCAAATCTAAGTTAATTTTGGCACCATTCGATCAAAGATTAATTAGCAAGATCATTGATTGTTGGTCTTTCACCACTTAGTTATGTTTAACAATTTGCAATGAAAACATTAATTCTCTATTATATCGACCTTAATTAATTATTTCCAGCTGCAATACAAAATGGACTGTGAGAGAGTCTATGGAAAGATCCTAGACTGTAAAAATGTCGAATCATCGATACAGGCTAGATCAAATAAACAGTCAGAAGAAATATGGGCAAAATTATATCCAGATGAGCCATTTGAACTTGACTACAACAAAATTGCCTTTGAGAAAGCTGTTGATCTAAGTGCTGCATCTATTGGTGATATTACATATGACTTGGTTGCAGCGGTTCAGAGACAGTCATCATTTTACTATCAGGTTAATGAGATGGCATTTACAAATATTAAAATATGTTTCCTTCATTTTGTATTTGGAATTATTACAAGTTGAACGCTTTTTTTTTTTTTTTTTTTTTGTTTATTTGCCATATATATGAAGTACAATTTTTGTGACATACTCTCTCCTATAAAAGCAAATAATATAAAAGTAAAACATAACTATATTATTGTGCCTGATCCATTTTTAATTTCCATAACTATATTATTATCTCTTTAAATGGAAGGTATCAAGACCCACAACTCAGGACCCACGCTTCTTATCCGAGGCACTAAAACGCTACAAGGGATTCCTCTACCTAACAAAACGCAATCAAGAGAAATCAATTAAGTTGTTCAGTGTACCGACTTATGATATTGACATAATATGGCACTCTCATCAGCTTTGTCCGGTTTCTTACTGCAACGACATGATGTCTCTTGTTGGGATGGTGTTACAGCATGATGACCAAGATTCTGATAGATCCATAGGTAGTAGGATGTTTGATGGGTTTATTGAGACGACTAAACAATTTGAGGAAACATTTGGGTTGAGGTATTGGAGAGCTGCTGCTATGTACCGGGGAAAGGAACCAACTCCTGTGACAACAGTATCGGTTGCCTTTAATTCGGTTGTAAATGGTGGAGATGCTTTGAAATCATGCCCTGGTGTCTTGTCTCTTCACCGTGCATTGGTTATACAGGTAAAATAGTTTCTATTTATTTATTCTAATAGTTCAACAATGCGCGGTATTATGTATTTAGATGTGTGCATATATATAAGTATGCCAGGACATCATTTTAGGTTATATCTTTTCAATACATTTACAACTGGACCATGCATCTTTCATTCTAATAATGTAGATGGTACAATCAATTCATGCGAGTCAACAAAAAATGGGCTTTTGGAGGGTTATCTATTCCATGCATTATCATTTGTAACTTTTATTCGGTTACATATGGGCTTTCGGAATTGCATATGCAGATGTATGATTAGTTCTTCACTTTTTTTTTGTTAGATATTCTTGGAGATAGTAGATGTAAAAGATGCACCAACAAATGAGTCGGAAACTCTCTATGTATGTTTCACCAAGAATCAACCCGACATGCATTTTAGTGGAAATGGCACTCTAAACATACAGTCTCTTACTGGTATCAAAAGTGTTGCCGGTTTTGAATGTGAACCGTCAGGGGAAGTAGCACTCACCCTAATAGCTAAGTCAACTTCAAATTCTCAGAGAGTTCTTGGCACTACTGCAATCCAACTCAACGAGTTGACTGGTTCTGATTCAAATTTGTTGATTGACAAGTGGTTTGAGTTAAAATCTGATTCAAACTTGGCTCCAATTCTTTTGCGTGCGGCTGCCTCATCTACTGTGCCAGTGCAGTCTCCAATTGTTCTTCGCATGGTCAAGTCGGAAGATTCATTTTTGTCCTCCCTTTGTGGGTTGTTCTCCCCACTTTGTGGAAAGGATAGAAATGCCAATTACTGGACCGACATTGTAGATGATTGTGGTAAAGTGGTACAATCAATTCAAATGAGGTATATGTTCAATTGCTTTATAAATTCCCTTTTTTTTACATCATGAGCTTATGCAGTATTAATTGGATATCTTATTACCTTTCTTCTTTGTGGTTTATCTTCAATAGGGTGAATAAAATTAGAGTGAGCCTATAGTACTATGCATAGCACGGATGGGTCCGTGCTACGGTTCAATATCTTCATTTTCAAAGTTCTAACGGTCGATCCGTACCGTTCAGCATGTTTTCCATATGAATATGTACTTTCTGACCAAATTTTACATTTTTTAGAATTTTTTTACTATTTTTTTAGATAGATATAAAATCACTTGATCTGAAAATTCTTGACCATCTAAAAACAGTGATTTTCTGCCTACCTAAAAAAATAGTAAAAAAATTCTCAAAAATATAAAATTTGGTCGGCAAGTACATATTCATATGGAAAACATGTTGAACGGTTCGGATCGACCGTTAGAATTTTGAAAATAAAGATATTGAACTGTAGCACGGACCCATCCGTGCTATGCATAGTACCATAGGCTCACTCATAAAATTATCATGAAGTTAAATACGCAAGAGAAACAGTATTAAAATAAACAATAGAGTTACATGGAGTTTGTTTATTACATTTTTTTGGATACAACCAATCTGTTACATGTAATTATTGCTTAGTAGTTAGTGGTTACTGTGCAGTAAAGCAGTAGTCTAACAATTTTTATTTTCCCTTCCTGTAGGTATGCCAACAAACAAAAAAGCATGGTTTCAGAGTTTGAAGTGGTCGGTGTAACAGAGCAATCAAAAAAATCATTTGCACTTGCAGTTGGGAGTGGTAATAAATGGTTTTTCAATGAAATATGCAACTTCTCTGGTAAAATTGAGATTAAGGAAAATGAAGATTGTAACTACCTTTGCGAGCTTAAAGGCGACCATGTGGTAAGCACCAATTTTTGTTTTCTTTGACATGATTAAAATGCAAATTAAGACTACATTTAAAAAATGTGTACAAACAGTGCACATGAATACTGAGAAAATAATTTGAAGTTCAGGCCATGGGTGCACATTTGTGCCAGCAAAGTTAACTAAGTATATGTACAAACTTTGATATGCAAACAAAAATAATTTGAAGTTCAGGCCATGGGTTTTGTGCCAGCAAAGTTAACTAAGTATATGTCAAGGGTATCATTTACCAACAGAATATCAATTATCAATTTCCCCATAGTTTCTTTTGAAATAATTTGTTCTTACTTATCACTGATTAATTATTTTTATGTAAATGTTAAATCACTACTTGAATGATGCAGATAAAACTATATTTGGGTAAGAGAATGGAGTATGAAGCAAAATGTTGCAAATTGCACAGCGAAGATAGCTCTTTTGTTACAGCTGTTCAATTCTCTAACAATCACCCATATGGAAAAGCAATCGCACTTCTTGACATGGAATCAAAAATTCTCAAGGTAATTTCACCATCGATCTGTTCTTACCTAATTCTAATATTCTATTAGCATATTTTTTGGTACAAATTCAAGAGTGCATATAAATGCCATAATCTATTATTTCTTACATATATATTTGCTCTCAAAAATTGAAATCTCAATGAGTCTCTATAATATTTGCCGATAACTAAAACTAGCTTCTATTAAAAAAATATATATAGCTCTCTTAATTTTCTTGTAATCTCATTGTGTTTTCTCATTTATAATTCTATTAGGTAAACAGCGAGTGGTTCGTCTTGCCATGGATCACCTTATCCTCAATTATCATGAACAAGTTAGGAAGAGAAATCAATACTCATGCCTCCAAGAAACAGACAGTTACAAAAGACACTGGTAACAATTTTAGCAAAACAAGTCGAATGTGGTTCCAAGTGTTGGCTGGTAAGAGCAACAATTGCAGTGATTCTAGTATCATAGATGGTCTTGTGTGCTATGTTGGTTGTTATGATTCATTGTCTTGTAAGAGCGGCAATCATATTCCAATTGTTTAATCAAAGAACGTTAGAAGTGTCTTTCGTGGTGGTGCAATTTGGTGATTTATATAACAATGTGAAAGACCTGTGATCATAAAATGAGCAACAAACAATTGGGGTGAATGTATTAACATGATTAATTTGCTCGCACATAATGATGAAAAATGTGTTTCAATGTGAAACATGGAATGGTGTTGTGATTCATATTTGTTTTAATCTATGGCATTAATTGAAGATTTTTAGTTTTCTTTTAACATCTTATGATCTTTGTTTTTTTCTGTTGACTAAAATTAGGCGGCACTCCTTAATTTTTTTCTTTGCCTTGTCTGATCTTTTCTTATGTTTACATTACAAGATGGAGGCATAACTACTAGCTAGTTAGTTACATATATATTGGGTAGGTGGTTATGAATCCTGGATGCTAAAATGCTAAATCACACTACCTGAATCAAACAGGTGAGGGAGATGTGAGTCACAACTAAGACATGAAAAACACGAAACATTTAAACCCTGCTTATATATTATATTGTTATTGTAACATGACATGTCTTTAAAAAGGCCCCAGCTAGAGTACAATCGTACAAACTATGTATAAAGATTTTCAAGACTCAACTCCATAAATTGGCCCAAAACTTGCGGCCCATTTATTAACAAAACTCAGTAAAAAGTTTCAAATTGCACTTCTAGTTTTTTACAAAATAAAAAGTTCCTCAAATAATGTTCTTCACAAATCACATGCTCAAAGAAACTGTCAAAAGATATAGACTCCCTTAAATAATGTCCTTTTCATTGGAGCCGAGTCACTGCATCACTATTTTAATATATATATATGAGCCTTTCCATCAACACCTTTCATGGATAAGCATATAACCAGTCAATTGAGCTTATTTTCTATTAATGGAGAAGTCAATATATATTTACTTATTCTTTTTCCTTTTAAAAGCCAAAGATATTGAGGTTTGGTACTCCATTACAATCACAACATAATCAGCAGGATCGGGTACGGAACATTTGCAATACACTAGTATAACCTTGTAACTATGACACACGAGCTGGTCTTTAAATCGGAACCGAATCCTCTGCCCTCCAGGGGACAGGATTTTCCTGCTCCTGAGTCGATGACATGTGGACCCACAGCAAAACTAAAATAAATATTAAAATGCCTAAATCCGTCTGGACCCACGTGTCATCCGCACTAGGGTAGGAAAATCCCGCCCCCACCCCCCGGTGATCTCCTTCCCTTTAGATCGGCCTTGGTTAAAGTGCAACGTGGAAATTGTGTATAATGATTTTTCGAGACTCAATCACTCAACCCATATTTTGGGCCCAATTAACTTACATCCCATTTATTAATATAATTCGAAGATCATATACATTATCTAATTTGATGTAGTAGTTTTTACAACTTCATATATAAAACTTATATATATATATATATATATATATATATATATATATATATATATATATATATATATATATAAAACTTTCCATCGACACCTTTCGTGGATAATTAAGCATTTACCCAGTCAAATGTCAATTGAGCTTATTTTCTATTCATGGAAAGTACGTCAAGATTTTCTTATTTTTTTTTTCCCTTTAAAATGCCAAAGATATTGAGGTTTGGTACTCCGTTACAATCATAGAATAAGAATTCCGCGTTAAAAATATATACATTAATTGTATCAAGCAATATCAAGCAAATTTTTATTTTCTTTTGAAGTGATCGATACTGACCAAGATGGTGCATCAACGGAGAGTTCTGCATTTTAAAAATTACTGGAATATATGAGAAGCAGTTTCTATATATGAAAGAACAGCACGTGTTAACAATTAAAACAAATTTCTATGGTATTACATATTCCTCTGCTATTTTGTGGTGAAACTTGAAACTCCAAAGCCAGAAGCATGCATGACTTGCTCATTTAGGATATATTTATTTGAGCAAATAAGTCATCAGTTGGACCACCTTGACATGCGTCTACTTGCTTTATTTGCCTGAAAAAATAAACATACATAAATTTCTTAAGTGAAGTTTTTGTTTCCCTTTTCTGGGAATGAAAGAGCAAAGTGCAATTGTAATTCCATATTTTCTTTACTATATATATAAACTCAGTTGACCTAAACTTGGTTCAAATTGTTTCTTAAAAAGAAAAGCAAATCTTACCTCCTCAGTCCAGTTGCATCTCATGGTGATAACTGCTAAAATAATTGTTTGTACAAAAGTCCCTCCAATCATGCCCGCCCATATACCCTGCACAACAATAATCAAATTTATTAAACTCTTAACTCAGTTAACAATGCCCCTTGCAATTCCCTTTTTATCATGAACATTTCATTGTGTATACTCCTACTTTTAAAATCTTCTTCAACAATTATTATTATCCATTGGTGATTTGGCACTGCTTTTATTATGAATACTTGAAAAGGTCAAATACTCCAAAAACTAACTGCCATAAGAAATGTAAAGATGCATTTACCAGAACGCCATAATGTAATGCCCACCCCAAAAATATTCCAAATGGAACACCAATCAGGTAATAACTCCCAATGTTAACGTATGCCACCACCGATTGCCAACCTGAGCCCACTGCAACGCCTGAAAAAAAAAATATCATTGACATTGACTAAAAGTATCTAAATTCCCATTGCACAGGGCTCAGAACAAAGGATCAATAGTCCAACTAGGAAATTTTGTTACTGGTATAATTAAGAGTTAAATGGGGCATACATAGGAAATTTTATTTAACTGTTACTTGATCAGACATAGCTTTTGCAATTGTTATTGTAAGTAAAATTATACATGCACCAAAATCCACCCATCTAGATGCAGTGAACTGAATTATTAGGGATCTCTGAACAAAGGATATGAATGAAGAACAATAATACTAATAATGTTCTTTCTTACTATGATGCAAATTGGATTGGAAACTTAATTTGATCGAAAATCAACCACATAATACTGCACATTTGTAGGTGGGAATATCATGATATCAAAAAGAAAGAAGCAGAATATAATTGGAAGGTCAAGCACAAAGACATAATATAGAACAATGGCAGCAGCAACAAGTGAACCAGTATGGCTCAAGCAATTGACATGTGACATGAAGATTTTCTGCGAAGGATCAATGCAAATGTATTGCGACAATCAAGTTGCGCGACACATTGCTTCAAATCCAATGTTTCATGAAAAAGCTAAGCATATTGAGATGGATTGTCATTTAATACGAGAAATGTTCAAGCTAGAGAAATCGAAACTCCGTTTGTCAGAAGTCAAAATCAGCTAACTGAAATATTCACAAAAGCATTGGACAAAGGGACATTTCAAATTATATTGTACAAATTAGGTTCTATAAATTTTTTCAAACCCAACTTGAGTTTGGAGCGTGTTGTAAATAGAAATTAGGTGTTAGGAAGTCATCATTGACAGTTTAGGAAGGAAATCTAGCTTAGCATCATGATTTAACTGTTAGGAAAATTTAGCACGTAGCATGATTTCCTGAGACTAGGAAATTCTAGAATATTGTATTTTAACTTTTAAGAAAATAGCCAACTGCCAAAACATTATTAGTCTATAAGAGGCCTTGAGAATAGACTGTAAGATCGGTACAATTTAAAATAAGAAAATCAATTATCATTGCTAATTTCAATATATATGCTCGAATTTGGTAAAGACTAACCAGAAAGAACAGGTTGGATGCTATTTAGGAGAATTGTGCAGGCTAGCAAAACAGAGAGCTTCTCCACTGCATTGAGTACTACCTCACTCGATGTGAAAAGCAGAGCAATTTTGTTATGGAATGCCAGTATTAGAGCCCAAAAGAAAATTCCTATCAATAGAGAAGTCACCACTGACACAATCATGGCAAATTTTGCTGCATGACCTCTACCTGCACCGAGTTCATTTGCCACTCTCACCCTTGAAAAACAAAATATTTTTTTACCAGTACAACACTTGAAAAAAAATAGAAAACAATTTGTAATTTTCAGTTTTTCTCCATTGAATCTTGTTACAGTAATTAATATAGAAAATGACTTCATTTTGATGGAGGAAAGAAATAGTATTTTTGACTAACCCAGTTGCAGCGAAGAAAGCAAGAGGGATCATCAGCTCCCATGTATTTATGCTCATGCTGTTCCAACAAATTTACGCATATAAGCTTGTTGCAAAAGATCTTGAACTCAGTAATTAGTTGATTCTTTTACACTTTCCATCATGCATCTACAGAGGAAATTTTATATTTTGACGAAGGTAAAAAAGAAACAATTAAAATCAACCAGATTGTAAGCGCATCAACAGCAAGTTCAGCATTGGGCAGGTATCCTGTCAGCAGAACTAGCACTCTATAATACCAATTCTCCAAGCTGCAGAGAACAACTAAATTTCAACATTACAGATCCTGCCACAATATAAGTCTAAACCCAAAGTAATAGTTTGCTTACCACAACATGACACCCGAAGAGGTCGACAGCTTGACAAACTCCCACATATCGGCAAATGCATCCATAGATAACCCCTTCCATGTGTCGGGGCACCCACCACAAACGACATAAAAGAACTGCCCGAGCATGACCAGCCACCAGCTACTGTCCAATATCAATGCCGCAGTAACCAGCCCATAATGCCACTTGTACAAAAACAACCAACTAAGAATTATGTGTGATAAAAGTGCTATGGCTGCACTGGCAGCAGTTACCCAGTTCTTGAGTTGGCTTTGCAAGAACCGGTTGATTGGAAAATTCAGAGCAAATGCGAAATGCAGGGGAATCTGCCAGATGGATATTGTGCCTGCCATTTCAGCTAGATTGTCTGGCTCGCCGCATAGTTTGAGTAATGGAGTCGTGTAGAAGTAAATTGGGAGGAGCATGACCGCAAAGATAAAAAGAACAATCCATGAGCGTTGTAGGTAGACACCGAGCATGTGGTACTTCTTTGCTCCGAAAGCTTGACCACACAAGGTCTCGAGCGCACTTGCCATGCCCAACTAAAATCAAAATTTGATATTTTATTTTTCATGTCAGGCTTAATTAATCTATATTTAAACTAATGACACACCCCAAAACGTCAGGACATCACAGGCCACAATATAGTTCACCTCCACTGTTTATCTTGACTTTTTAATATTTTAAAATTGAGCTATAATTTATTTTAGCTCCAATCTGTTTATACTAATGGATTTAAATCTGTAAGTATTTCAGATGCAAATTTTGATGAAATCACAATTATTAATTAAGTTTTAAAATAGGATAATAAAAAAATTCATATGAATTTTATGTAATTAATAAGAGATTTGCGTACAAATAAGCCAAAATTAAAGCCAGTGATGACGGTAGAAATGGAGAAAGCTGCGAGCTCGAGATCACCCAAGTGACCCACAAAGGCCTGTGTGATGACAATCGTGCTAAATATGACAACTCTTTGAAATATTGCCGGCCCAGCAATCCGCCATAGTTTCTTCGACTCCTCGAAAACTTGCCACCCCAAGCTGCTCCTCTCTTCATTTTCTCCACTCTCAAGTAGGGGTACTCTCTCCATTTTTGCTGTCTTTCCTTATCCTCTACTTCTTGTTCTTTTCTTTTCGGATAGTATCTGCCTGAGAGTATTGTGGTTTGACTTTCAAAGAATAGGAAACATCCCTCCGTGTATGTACCCAACTTCACAAAAAAAATGAGAAGAGAGTTGTATTATATAAAAGTGTTGAAAGTGTGCTTCATTAACAATAATTACACATAAAAAAATTATTTGGGAATTAAAAATAGTCTTTGACCCCTTCCAGAACACAAAGGGGCACGATACAGGTTCTTACTTCTTAGTTGACAAAAGAAATTAATGTCTATTACATATTAACAAAAAAAAATCCCATAAGCAAATTTAAAAAAAAAAAACTCCGGAAACCATCAGACAGCATGCAAGCTCACACTGTACGGGCATATGGGTCAGTTAGATGTTGTAGGTGCTGATTAGGATCCATAAGGCCAGTAATTATAATTTAATCATAATGGTTCATTATTGATTTAGGATCAGGGCAAGAAAACAGTGAAAAAATAATGACAACAGTTCAGGAGAAAAAGAAGAATGTTCAGGGATTCTGTTCACGAGGAGAAAAACTGAAAACTGTTCAGAAGAAAGATTCTTTTTAAGATTAGTTGGGAAGGAGCCCCCTAACAATTTGATTAATTAAAAAAAATATTTACAAGGTCCTGTCACTTACAATACATCACTTCAGCATATAAATGATATATACAAATGCTTAAATACTAAAGAGTACTCTATTTAAGGAGCAGTAAGTTCCGACATGATCTCTTTCCCACTGTTGGCCCGTGTCTCCCCATTCATCACATGGATGTCCACTGGTTCAGGATTTCTTGCAGGACTTCCTATGTCTGTTTTGATGTTGCTCAGAAACTTGAGAATGCAATAAGTATATAAATAGGTTCTGGCACTAGTGGAAAAAGGACTTTCAGTATCGCCTAATTTGTGTCGGTTATTTGTGTAAGGCGATACAATAAACTATCTGTATCAGTTAATATTAAAACCAGACACTAATAATATATCTGTATCGGGTACAAAAAAAGCCGACACAGATCTATATCGGTTCTTAGTTAAATAGCCGACATAAAAGATTTTGTATCGGTTTTATAAGAAAAGCCGATACAGTTTAGTGTCGGCTATTAATTATCAACCGATACAGAATTTTTTGTATCGTTTTTTTTTTATTAAACTGATACAGATTAGTATCGGCTGTTAATAATGAACCGATACAGAATTATTTGTATCGTTTATTTTTATTAAACCGATACAGATTAGTGTCGGCCGTTAATAATGAACCGATACAGAATTATTTGTATCGTTTTTTTTTTATTAAACCGATACAGATTAGTATCGGCTAATAAAAGAACCGTTACAGAATATTTTTTAGTGTCGTTTTTTTTAATTAACCGATACAGATAATTCTTCTCTCCCTTATAATCCCAACTGCGCAAATTAAAGCTAGGTTTTGGAGGTCTCAACTAAATCAACTGTTCTTTCTATCTGTGTTCTCTGATTTTTTATCTGAGCTGCATATGTGATTAGATTTTCTTTTTTATTATCAAGAGGAGGTGGCATTCCTAGTTGATCAAAGAGGAGACTCTTATATACCCGAAATTAGGTAAGTATACATTAATTGCCCGAATTTAATGCTATTCTCTAAAATTAGGTAGCCTTTAAGCTTGATTGGATTATTATTTGTCTTTCTCTTTTGATGGTTTTATTTGAAACCAACAATTTCAACTCTAGCTACCAAAAATTTGCAAAATGGAAATTTTAATGCATATATGCATGTAAACCCTAAAAAATTTATGTATGGTATTGTGAAGATTTTTCATGAATTTATGATCGTTAATGTAACCCGTAAATGATAATTTTACACAATTTCATGCATGTAACCCTAAAAAAAAAAAATAAATTATGCATGCATGTAAATAATTGAGTTTTGTAAAAAATTAGAGGATTAGGGTAATTTTGCAATTTGTGTTTTAAACTTGTATGTAGGTTATACTTTTTGTGATTAATATATAAGTTTAAATCTTATATATCTAATCGCTTGTGATTAAATTAGTGGAGATTGTAGATCCAGCCAAATTATTGTGATTTATATAGGGTAGTGGATTTGTAGATTTTGCGGGCTATTATCTTCTCGATCATCTTGTGCAACGATCTCTTCATCTCACTCGATCCGACATCCAAACAAATTGTAAGTACTACCCTAAATCTTATATTTAATTAGTAGTTTGTGAATGGATGTGTATTTTGATATATACGAGTACGGATATAGTTAATTAGGTGTATCTATACTATGTAGAGTATTGTTCTATGAGCCACAACCAAATTAATTAAAGCCTTTAGGTCCTGATACCCGTTCAAAATTAATCCATTAGGGTTTAATTTTGAATAGTTCCCGTTTTGGGACTGCTTTTTGAATACTCTGTCTTAATTAGGATGTGACCACATATGAGTCGTGTTTTAGTATCTAGGAAAATTTCGGCAGCATTTTCCCTTAATTCCCCGAGTATTCGGGGAACTAGTTAGGGAAATACTGCCGAAATTTTCCTAGATACTAAAACACGACTCATATGTGGTCACTGCTGAGACAGAGTATTCAAAGAGTGGGATAAGATGGTAACCGGTCCATATAAGCCCTACTGTGAACACTCAAGCCCAACCGTGTGTTTAATTAATTGCAGATGGACCGCAGTTGGATGTACGATGCATCACGTCTGTCGGATGAATATATGGAAGGTGTTGAAGAATTTATGAAAGTTGCTGAAGAATATATGGCAGGTGATGGGAATGGTGTGATGCTGTGTCCTTGCCGTGATTGTAACAACCTGAAGAAATTTTCCAACCCCATCCAAGTGAAGAACCATTTGATTCGTCGTGGATTCAAGCACAATTACAAGCGTTGGATATGGCACGGTGAGAGTAATTTGGAAGCAAACAGAGGTACCAATAATTCTAAGCATCAGGAATACCATATCGATGTAAATGACGGCAGTGATGATGTGTCAGTCGATGAAAATATAATAGCGGATAATTTGGATCAAATGCTACGTGATTTAGAAGAAGATTTCGGTAGTGAAAAGCAGTACTGTGTATTTGAGAATTTGTACGAAGATTGTAATAAGGAATTGTATCCTGGTTGTGCTAAATTTCCAAAATTGAAAGGTGTATTAAAACTGTATAATCTGAAAGCATCTAATGGTTGGACTGATAAGAGTTTTACTGCTTTATTGGAAACTTTGAAAGAAATTCTTCCGGATGGAAACGAGATCCCCCGTAATGCTTATGAAGCGAAGAAAATGCTGTGTCCAGTGGATTTAGAAGATCAAAGAATACATGCATATCCAAATGACTGTATATTATATCGGAATGAGTACGAAGATCATCACAAGTGTCCGAAATGTGGTGCATCTCGTTACAGTAGAAAGCAGTCAACCGTCAACGAAAGTGATACAGACAGACCGAGTAAAGGACCTCCAGCAAAAGTAATATGGTACCTTCCCGTGATACCGAGATTGAAACGTTTGTTTTCCAATGCTAAAGATGCAAAATTATTGCGTTGGCATGCCGATAACCGGAAAAAAGACAAGAAATTACGGCACCCCGCTGATTCTCCTCAGTGGAGAAATATTGACAGAAAGTTTTCGGACTTTTGTGGTGACCCAAGAAACCTGAAGCTCGGGCTCAGTACCGACGAAATTAATCCGCACAGTAGCATGAGCAGTAAACATAGCAGTTGGCCGGTTCTATTGTGCATTTATAATCTTCCGCCTTGGTTGTATATGAAACGCAAGTACATCATGATGACCTTGCTAATATCAGGACCCAAACAGCCCGGAAACGATATAGATGTGTACTTAGCGCCATTGATCAAGGATCTACAAAAGTTATGGGCTCCCGGAGTGGAGATATTTGATGCATATAGCAAGGAGAATTTCACTCTACATTCTATGATTTTCTGCACCATCAATGATTTCCCCACTTATGGTAATTTGTCGGGTTACAGTGTCAAGGGAGAGAAAGCGTGCCCTATTTGCATGGACGATGCAGTTGATCTGTATCTGCCTAACTCATCTAAAAATGTGTACATGGGCCATCGTAGATTTCTTCCTGGCAATCACGAACACAGAAAGAGAAAGAGAGAATTCAATGGAAAGACCAAGAAAGGGACAGCGAAATACCCGTTGACCGGTCGAGAAGTTTATTCGCGAGTGAGTGATATCAAGGTAGAATTTGAAAAATTTAAGAAAAAGGCCGCAAGAAAGAAAGGGGATCCGAAAATTATGTGGAAGAAGAGGTCAGTATTTTGGGATTTACCGTACTGGGAGCATTTAGACATTCGACACTGTCTCGATGTGATGCATGTTGTTAAAAATGTGTGCGACAGTATAGTCGGCACATTGTTGAATATTCCAAGTAAGACTAAGGATGGCATCAATGCTCAAAAAGACATGCAGTTGTTGAACATACGTGAGGATCTACAACCCACTGAGAAGAAGACCGACAAGGGTAAGATCTGGTGGTATATATCTCCAGCTCAGCATACGTTGTCGAAAGACGAAAAAAAGAGCCTATGCGAATGCCTTCACGGTGTCAAAGTTCCATCCGGATACTCTTCAAACTTTAAAAGCCTAGTTTCATTGGACCAGTTGAAATTGACAAGCATGAAGTCTCACGACTGTCATGTTTTAATGACACACCTTCTTCCTGTTGCAATTCGGGGCATACTGCCACTGTGTTAGGCAGACAATCACGAAGTTATGTTTTTTCTTTAATGCCATTTGTTGCAAAGTTAATGATCTTGAGACGTTAGATGATTTGCAGAAGGAGGTTGTTGTCACTCTTTGTAATCTCGAAATGTATTTCCCACTGTCTTTTTTTGATATCATGGTTCATCTGATTGTCCACCTGGTTAACGAAGTTAAGATGTGTGGACCCGTTTTCTTGCGGTATATGTATCCGTTCAAGAGGTACATGGGAATTTTAAAGGGATACGTCAGGAATCGGTATCGTCCTGAAGGCAACATTGTAAGAGCCTATGCCGCAGAAGAGGTTATTGAGTACTGTACTAATTATCTGGAGGATTTAAAACCTGTCGGCATTCCTAAATCTCGGCATGAGGGAAGACTTCACGGTGTAGGCACAATCGGTTTGAAATTATTCGTGCCCGAAAAGAGATTATGAAACTAGCACATTTCCATGTTCCGTAACACCTCACAGATGTTTATCCATATTTTGAAGAGCATATGACCACCTTGCAGCAACAGAATCCGAAGATATCTGATAAGTGGTTGATGAAAGAACACAAAGAAAAGTTCGAACATTGGCTTACTCGGCGAGTCTTGATGGCTCCTAAAGAAGAAAACATTACAGAAACCATCAAAATGTTGTCTCTTGGTCCAAAACCTGTCGTGAGGACTTTCGAAGGATATGACATCAACGGGTATACATTTTACACGAGATTGCAAGATTTAAAAAGCACTGTGCAGAACAGTGGAGTGACATTAGTAGCCGTCTCGAATGATTTTTCAGGAGCTAAAGCTGCCGGACCATCGCATGCATCTTCATCATATTACGGGTTTGTTGAAGAAATTTGGGAAATGGATTACAGGAGATTTAATATCCCGTTATTTCGTTGTAAATGGATCGATAACCGTCGAGGGGTTAAAGTTGACAATGATGGCTTTATTTTGGTAGATTTCAGCAAGGATGGGTATAAGGACGATCCATTCATACTTGCAAGACAAGCAACACAAGTGTTCTACATAATTGACCCTGCGGATCGTTCAAAGCATGTTGTCCTACCCGGAAAAAGACGGATCATTGGGGTCGATAACGTGGATGACGAAGAAGCGTTCGATCATTTTGACGAGATACCTCCATTTTCCACAGGCATAGCATCTTCACCAACCATTCCGGATAGCGAAACAAGTCACAAGCGCCGCAATCATAATGAAGGAGAATGGGTCCAAGAATAAGATTGACATGCATTTAACTTTTAATTTAATAGTGGTATGTCTTGCATACCAAAATTTTTTTATCTTTTTCAAAATATCAAAATATTTATACTTCAAGAAAATAGAAATGTATTTAAGAAGAGTTTCTTTTTTTTTCCTTCAGGATGCATGGGACAATCACGAAGATGGGACGCAAAGAAGCTATATATCCACAAATGTTTGTGTTGTAGCGCAATATGTAATTCAATATATATGTAATTGCAAGCTCTTCTAAACTTAAAAATTGCAAGCTCTTATAAAAAAAAAATTTACTTTATCTTTGAAGTATTTTTCTAACATATAAAAAAAATTGCAAATTACTTGAAGTATTTTTCTAACATATAAAAAAAAAGTTGCAAATTTTTTATATTTTACGACCATTTACTAAAATATAAATCTTTGAAGTATTTTTCTAACATATATCTTTGAAAAATTAAAATCCTAAAAAATAAATTTACTTTATAAAAATAACCCCAATATTAACAAAGAAAGCACGAAAATATAAAATCAGTCATATTTGTATCGGTTATAATATAAAACCGATACAAATACTAATCAGTAGCGGTTAATTATAGTGAACCGACACAGAAAGTATATTTGTATCGGTTAATTATGGTGAACCGACACAGAATAATATTTGTATCGGCTAATTATGGTGAACCGACACAGAAAGTATATTTGTATCGGTTAATTATAAATAACCGATACAAATTTTGCTATTTCCCTCCTCCCGTGCTTGTAACTTAGAAAAATTTTCAAATCAAACACTTCCTCTCTCTCTCAGCCCGCCTCTCTCTCGCCTCACTCCTCCTCACTCCGTCTCTGCTGCTTGCCTCTCTCTCGCCTAGGCAACGGCGAAGGGCTCGATCCGCTCACCTCTCTCTCGTCTAGGGTTTCCACTCATCCCCTCCTCGCGATAGAAGAAGGCACCGGCCGAGGGTGGTCGCCTCTCTCTTCCTGCTGACAGGTGTGATAGTCGGCTTCTGTAGGCGTGCAACAGAAGGCCGGTTGAAGTCTCCCTCTTCTTCTCTACTGCTCTTCTCCATTAGTTGGTTAGTTTTCAAATTTTTGGATTTTAAGGGTTAGTCCGAAATTCTCTGGTGCTTGTTTGTGTGCTTGATGAAAATGCATGATTAAAATTGAGTTAGAGATTGAGTTAGAGGTTGAGTTAGAGGTTGAGTTAGAGGTTGTACAAATATTTGTAGAAATTGAGAAATATTTTAATGGAAAGAGAAAATTGAGTTAGAGTTTGTGCTTGTTTGTAGAAAATTGAGAAAATTGTGTTTGTACAAATATTCAAATGTGCATGCTTGTAAATGATCAATATGATCAATATAATTTAGGGTTTAGGGTTCAAATATTATTGACATGAATAATTATCAAACCAAATAAATTAGGGTTTAGGGTTTATTTGGAAATGTGCATGCTTCATATATGCTATATATACATGCATATCGATGTTCTTTCAAGATAGGGTTTAGGATTTAGAAAATTCGATTATTGTGATTGCTTGCTTGTGCTCTTTAGAAAATATGAAACTCAAGTTATTTCATGTGCTCTTTAGAAAATTATAAAGTTTGGTACTTGTAGCATATATGTTTAGAAAATTTATAACTCAAGTTATTTCTAATTTTGCAGTTCCTACCATGTCTTCTGGTGATAATGGTGAGCGATCCTCTCACTCGAGTGATGGTGAGCAGGACCCGGGTAAGAAACGAGGGAGGGGGCCCACACAGCTGACTGAGGTGATTAGTAAAGATGGAAAGCAGGTGAAGTTTGATAAATTCGGGAGGGCTATCTTGAATCGCACGACTAAAAGTTTTGCCTCTCAGATGGGTGTGGTGGTGAAAAGACAGGTCCCGATCACCATAAATGATTGGTCTGAGGTGGATGACCTAATGAAGGAGAAGATATGGACTACTCTATCGGTAAGCTCTATTTCAAACCTTTTTATTTCTCTAACCTTTTTTTGATATTAAAATAACTTCAAACTTGGGGTATATATTGATTGGCAAGAGGACTGGCAAATACCTGATGACAAGGACCAAAAAAAGAGGCTTCTCTCCCAAATGGCTACTCTACACCGACGGTTCAGAACTGAACTGACCATAAAATTTGTGCTGAAGGGTAAGACACCAAACCTCAAGAGGTACCAAATCAGTCAAGCAGATTGGGATGCCTTTGTGGAGTCCCGCCAGTCGGAAGCTTTCAGGGTATGTTTATTCCTCTATACATACATATACTTTATCTCGAATCAAGTATTCAGAGGTCATCTATAAGTTCAATTGTAGGAGCTAAGTGAGAAGGGGCGGACGAATCAGAAGAAGAACATCTATCCGCATCGCTTAGGATCCAGAGGCTATGCTGGGGAGAAATTCAAGACCAAGCTCAAAGATGCTCTGCAAGGAATTGCGGACGAGCAGCAGGCATCGAGTGGCACGCCGTCCTCCCAAGGGTCAACAACTGCAATGTCAGATGAGCAGTTTCTCGACATGTCAGTCGAGCATAGGCATGTGGCATGGAAAATGGCTAGACAGAGGGTCTGTCAGGACGGCCAGGAGCCTGTCTATCCTGACCCGGCAACAGAAGAGATCGTTAAGAAAATTGTGAGCGCTTTTCTACATCTATTTGTCGAATTTAATGATGAATTTATTTTGTTGTAACATATCAACTTTGCCATTTCAGGAAGAACAAGAAGATGCATTCAAGAAAGGCCTGCTTCCTGTCGAGCGTTACGACGATGTTCTAGGGAAAGCACTCCCAAATCGGGAGCATCCTGGGAGGGTGCGAGGGCTCGGATCCCACATGCAAATGAAAAGTGCCTACGAGGGGCAACCAAGTAAGAGGAGACCGAGAATGGCGGGGTCTGAGGCCGAGAATGAAGAGAGGATACAGAAAGAAGTGTCTCAGAGAGTAGCGGGCTTGACTCAGGAGTTCCAGGATATGGCGACGAGGTTGAAGGCCGAAATGGCTCAGCAGACGCAACAATTGGTTCAGCAACAGTTGGCACAGATGATGGCCCAACGGACTGAACCAATTGCACAAGATAGCCCGAGAGCGGTCCAGAGCAGCTGCCAGTCAGTCCAACCACAGCCATATTTCGATCCGATCCAGGTAATACAAAGAAATACATATTGTTCCATTTTATTCAATTGAAAAAAGAATTTCGTTACTTTTTATGCAATTCGTATATGTTATTTCATTAACCTCAATACATAATATATTTTTACAGCAGTCAGAACGAACCTGCAAACTCCAGGTGGTTCGCGACGGGGTCGCTTGCAAAGTGGCCATCGGGAAAATCAATCTTCCGGTCCAGAAAGGCTTAGTGATTCACGGTCTGCCTGTACCGGATGATCATGCGAGGGTAACGGTGGATGTGTGTCATCCGGGCGAAGAGGACACTCCGTTACCTGTTCCAAATGGCGAACTCGTGACACTTCGCTCCGCCGTTGGCAGTTACACTGCGTGGCCGATGGCCCTCATATCTTTCGATGATCAATTAACAAAATTACATTATTATCACAACATATTCTACTTGTAAATTTGCATCTATACATCCTATAGAGTTACAAGTATTTGTGCATGATTTTTTGGTCCTAACAGCAGGAACAACCCAAAGAACCTGTAGGATTTCGGCCTTCTCCGATTTCAACCTACACGGATTTCGACACCTTCGATTTCAACCGACTGGGAGGCATGTACAAGACTGTGCGCGATTGGTTCCTGCGCCAAGGTCAACCCTTCATTAGTGTCCCGGCGCCGCTTGAGCTTTTCAATGAACCGTATGTCATAACAGTCAATCGAGATGACTACAGAGACTTGTGCAGGCGCACAGAGTGGCTCACCGTACCACTTATGCAGATCTTCATGCTGTGAGTTCATATTCGTAATAATGACATAATTTAGGGTTTTAATTCATAATTTAAAAAATTTATATCACATCCACGTCTTTTTGCAGGTACGTGTTGAAATACCAAAGGAACAACTTCCCAGAGATCCCTATAGGGTTCATGAATCCTGAGAAGACGTTCGGCTATCTTTTCAAAGGTGGTGATCATGAGAAGCAATATGCCGATACGTACCTGAGGAAAGCTCTGCGAGAAAACCAGGACAAGAAATTTATCTTCATACCATACTTTCAAGAGTCTGTGCTATTATATATATATAGTCTAATTTTATTGAATTGTTTTAATTTCATAGAAATATATTATAGAATATAACATGCTACAAACCTAACATGCAGCTCTCATTGGGTATTGTTCGTGCTCCGGCCGTATGAAAGTGAGTTATACTTGTTCGATTCATCCGGCACAAAGTATGAAAAGTTAAAATTTGTAAGAGATCTTGCGATCGTCGAGGCACTCAGGGAGTAAGTGTTTCAAATTAAATCTGCTAAATCATTTCAATATCTCTTGTAACTACTAATTTCTCTGATATTTCAACAGTCCCTGGGTCGTCGAAAAAGCAACCGGAGGAATCGAAAGAAGCGATAAGTTGAAACTTATAAAGAACAAGGTAATGTGGTTCTTACGACCTGAAGAAATTTACTATTTTTACAAAATTATTTTGGTTTATTATGAATTGTTGAATTCCATCTTCTAAAAATTGCTAACTTTTTTGCTTGGGCACAATTTGATATAGTGCCTGCAACAAAAGGAAAGCTGGGAATGTGCATATTTTGTCATGATGTTCATGAATGACATAATCAATCACTTTCTCAATAATTTTTCGTCAATACAGGTATATATGCATTTATATTTTTCAAATATAACCTTAGTTGTTGATTCGGTTTTTATTCAATAAATAATTAATTGCGCTCTTATTTTATATTAAAAAATGCAGGATTTGAAAGCAACCCCATATTCTGTGGCAGAGATCAATTCAATTTGTTTCGAGTGGGTTAGGTTTTTCAAACAAGAAATATCACAACCAAGTAGAACAGTTTAATTAGGATCGATTGATGCGATAAGTTGTAGGAACAATTAATTGAGGTGTAATCTAATTGTAATAACAATTTATCTGTTTAATTCAATTTAGGTGTTGTAGACAATAATTTAGGATGTATGGATGAATGCATATTTTTTATATAGGCCAGCCAAATATATGGGAGCTGGCCAAAAAAAAAAAATCATTTAATATTAAAAAAAAATTGTATCGGTTCTATACTAAAAAACAATACAAAAAGTCTTTTGACAATTTAAAATTAGCATATCAGTATCGGTTTTTATAAATTAACCGATACAAATTCATTATTAGTATCGGTTTTCTATAATTAGCCGATACAAATAGTGTATTAGTATCGGTTTTTATTTATGAGCCGATACAGTTAAATTTTTTGTATCGGGTTTTTATATTCACCCGATACAAATGGGATGCTAAATTTTATTTTATCAAAACCCGAGTTTTGAAATCTGTATTGGTTCTACTTATTAACCGACACTAAAAGTTCATTTCTATGTCGGTTAAACACCCGATACAGATAACCTCGGATATTTGTATCGCCTGGATCAGTGTCGCCCTGATACCCGATACTGATGGGATTAAATACCCGATACTAAATGTAGAATTTCCACTAGTGTGGAAATGTGTACATTAAAATGTCCTCCTGACAGTCATTTTGCCAGAGGGATATATTGTTACCTTGTCCTGGTATTCAGTATGAAGGTGTGGAGCAATATGTAAGTTGGATCGATTATGAAAAGTAAGCGATGAATAGTTCTTTGATTAATTTAATATCAAAAGTCTATAATATGATAGAAAGAAAAGAACCGCTTGTGTTAACAAAACAAAATTCTATGGTATTACACCCAAAATCTGATTTCAATATGAAGCCAGCCTATAATTTTAGATTCATAAAGGTTACACCTTCCAATAACAAATTCCTCTGCTATTTTGTGGTGAAGCTTGAAACTCCAAAGCCAGAAGCATGCATGTCTTGCTCATTTAGGATATATTTGAGCAAATAAGTCATCAGTTGGACCATCTTGATATGCGTCTACTTGCTTTATTTGCCTGAAAAAGGAAACATCCATTTATTAAGTGAAGTTTTGTTTCCTTTTTTTAGGAATGAAAGCAAATTGGAATTGCAATTTCCATGTTTTCTTTACTATATAAAACTCAGTTGACCTTTAGTTTCTTAAAAAAAAAAAAAAATAAACAAATCTTACCTCGTCAGTCCAGTTGCATCTCATGGTGAGAACTGCTAGAATAATTGTCTGTACAAAAGTCCCTCCAATCATCCCTGCCCATATACCCTGTGCAAGAATATTTAAATTTATAATCTTCTTCTACCAATATTATGCATTGGTCAGTTGGAAACTACTCACTACTTTTCTTATGAAAACTTTAAATGTATAGAAGCATTTACCAGAACGCCATAATGTAATGCCCACCCCAAAAATATTCCAAATGGAACACCAATCAGGTAATAACTCCCGACGTTCACGTATGCCACCAGCGATTGCCAGCCTGAGCCCACTGCAACGCCTGAAAATATAGACAATATTTGAATGAAACAACAGGCTCACAACAAAGGATCAATACATGCGCCCAATATGAAATCCATTATGTGGAATCTGTAAATAGTCCCAGTATGAGATCTGTTATTGGGACTGGTCATATAGTCAAACTATGAGATTTTGTTAGTGGTATAATGTAAGAGTTATATGAGGCATATTTTTGGTAGTAGTTACATTTAGGAGTATACATCCTACGTAATGACATAAAATTTTGTAATAACCAGTATATTATGTTCAGTAATGATACCGTTGAAAATAGAAATATATCGAGCGTGATCTCAGAGCATTCATCATAGATCACATGTCTAGGATTAAAGATTAGTATCTGTCCATATCACTAGAACTAGAAAGAAATCAAATTGTAATTTGGTATGCGGAAACCAAGGCACCCAAATGTAGCCATTTGGCCAGCGGCTAATTTAATAGCCAATTGTATAAATAGACTGTCATGGAGTGTGTAAGAAATTATAGAACAATAATAAAATTAGAAGTTCATCATTTCTGCTTTTTCTTCCCCCCTGTTCTCTAAAAATTAGCAGATACCGTGTTAGATCTGTTATGAAGAAGCCAATGTAGTGAAACACAAAAAACCCTAGTACTAACCAATATATGTTTGGTACTGGTACCGATACCAATTTAGAGTTAGTTAGGTAGGAGCAGATATAATATGAAAACATTATATTATATGCTTGAACTGTGGTAAAGACTTACCAGAAAGAACAGGTTGGACGCTATTAAGGAGAATTGTGAAGGCGAGCAGTATAGTGAGCTTATCCACTGCATTGAGTACTGCTATACTCGACGTGAAAAACAGGGCAATTTTGTCATGGAATGCCATTATCAAAGCCCAGAAGAAAATTCCTATTAACAGAGATGTCACCACTGACACAATCATGGCAAATTTAGCTGCTTGACCTTTTCCTGCACCTAGTTCATTTGCCACTCTCACCCTTGTAAAACAAAAGATTTGTTACAAGTACAACACATGGAAAACAAAAAAAACAAAAAAAGAGAAAAAGAAGTTGCAATTTCAGTTTTTCACCATTGAGTCTTGTTACAGTAAATATTCATGAAAATGGGAAAATGGTTTCACTAACCCAGTTCCGGCAAAGAAAGCGAGAGGGATCATCAACTCCCAGTTACTTATGCTCATGCTGTACCAACAAATTTACACATATAAGCTTGTAGCAAAAGATACTGAACAAGTAATTGGTGGATGATTTTACACTTTTCGTCAAGCATCTATAAAAGAACTCTTTTTTTTTTTTTTGTGACAAAGGTAAGAAACTAACAATAAAAAATTTACCAGATCGAAAGTGCATCAACTGCAAGTTCAGCATTGGGCAGATATCCTGTAAGCAGAACTAGAACCCGATAATACCAATTCTCCAAGCTGCAGAGAACAATGAATTTTCCAAATTACAGAGCTTAGCACATTAATTTCCATCTTCAAATGTCAAAAAACAAATTAATAGTTTGCTTACCACATCATGATACCCGAAGAAAACGATAGCTTGACAAACTCCCACATATCAGCAAATGCATCCATAGAGAACCCCTTCCATGTGTCGGGGCAACCGCCACAAACAACATAAAAGAACATCCCGAACACAACCAACCACCAGCTATTGTTCAATATCAACACTGCAGTAACCAGCCCATAGTTCCACTTGAACAAAAACAACCAAGTAAAAGTTATGTGAGTTACAAGTGCCACGGCTGCACAGGCAGCAGTTACCCAGTTCTTGAGTTGGCTTTGCAAATACCGGTTGATTGGAAGCATCAGAGCATATGCAAAATGCTGGGGAATCTGCCAAATGGTTATTTTTCCGGCCATCTCAGCTAGATTATCTGTCTGGCCGCATAATTTGAGTAATGGAGTTGTGTAGATGTACATCGGGAGGAGCATGACCGCAAAGAGAAAAAGAACGATCCATGAGCGTTGTAGGTAGACTCCGAGCATGTGGTACTTCTTCCCTCCATATGCCTGACCACATAAGGTCTCGAGCGCACTTGCCATGCCCAGCTAAAATCACAGAAAGAAATTTTATTTGGCATACCTAGCTTAATTAATTAATGCATTAGTTAATTAATTACCTCAGGAAATCACTTGGCTGTAAAATAATAATCCACTGTTTTCTTTGACTTGTTAGTATTTTGAAAAGTATGAGCTATAATTAATTTTAGCTCAAATCTGGTTTGATTGCCATTAATAATAATGATTTATACAGATGGATCTAATATTTGTAGGTATCCTGAATGCAAAAGTTTGATATATGCATCACACAGTTCCTTAATTAATTTCTAAGTTCTAACATAATCATAGTAATGAATTAATAACGAAAAAAAATTCAAAGGAATTTTATGAGGTTCATGAGAGATTCACATACAAACAAACCAAAATTAAAGCCAGTGATGACAGTAGAAATGGAATAGGCTGCGAGCTCGAGATCACCCAAGTGACCGGCAAAGGCCTGTGTAATGACACCCATGCCATATAACACAACTCTTTGAAATATCGCTGGCCCGACAATCCGCCATAGTTTCTTCGACTCATCGAACACTCGCCACCCCAAGCACCTCTTCTCTTCACTTCCTCCATTCTCTAGTAGGGGAACTCTCTCCATTATCCCAAGCACCTCTTTTTTTTTTTTTAATGGTACTATCTGCCTGATAGTACTGTGATCGACTTTACAAGAAGAGGGAACCTCCCTCGGTATACCTTGTGTTGTGTACCTAACTTCAGTCAAAAAATGAGAAGAGAGTTTTATTCATTCATTATATAAACGTTGAAAGTAGGCTTTTTTTAACAAATTATTTTATAGGCGAATTATTAAAAATTGATTTGTTTTAATAATTCAACTAAATGGACCCTTTTAAAAACAGAAAGGGACCCGATACAGATGCTTAGTAGACACAAGAAATTAATGTTTTTCTTTCTTTTTTTATTTTTTTTATTTGAAGGCTTGGTGTTGGATTGTTTTCAACACATATTAAAGAGGGAAGAGAAAGTAGTAATAATAATTTGGGGAAATTTTACGTATACCATTAAAAAATTTGAAGTTACATATTTTTCTCTCTATAATTCATAATATCATATTTAACTTTTAAAATTTTTGAAACTCACAAATGTATTTAATTTATAATATTTTTCCAATAAAATTTATAGAGTAAACATTTTACACTTTAATTAATAAACAAAAATGAGTAGAGTTAAAATGCTCCATTGGTTTTGTGCCTCATCATGTCCTAACATCATTATCTCTATTTTCAAAGTCTAAATAATCGATCTGAACCATTTAACAAGATCTGCATACTAAAATGTGCTTGATAACAAATTTCATAATTTTTAGAATTTTTTTACTAATTGTTTAGAGATGTACAAAATTACTATTTTTTAATGGTCCAAAATTTTCTAAAATCAGTAGTTTTGTACCTATCTTAATATATATATATATATAGCAAAAAAAATTCAAAAAATATAAAATTTGTATCCATGTACATTTTAATATGAAAATCATATTAAGCAGTTCAAATTAACTGTTTAAACTTTGAAAAATAAAAAACAACGATATTGAATTGAAGTATGATGATACACAAAATTAACAGAGCATTTTAATCTCACTCAACAAAAATATAAAGAATATTAAAACAAAAATTTAAGTCTTCATCATCGATAATCTCGCCTGCATATGTATCTCTTCGAAATAAATTATATCCCTTCGCCCCATTTTTAGGCCTCGATTTTCAAATAATTAATAAGACGTAAACTTTAACCTTCTTAAATGCATGCCCACATTGAGCGCATGCCTAGAGAGAAGAGAGGGGATCACCTTGAAGAAATAATTATTAATTGAGCTAGCTAGGATGCTTGTTGATGCCGTATAAGTATAACACACATTTTCTTTAATTTTAACACTCTTTTCTCATGGCCTCTTACGAACTCGTGGCGATCTGATATATCATATATGTATCGGACTCGGAGTCATACAATTTGTATTAAAAAATTCGTATGTATAATTTTAAAAGAAAGTCGCACTCGCACGTATGTATCAGGTGCATGTGAATCTTGACAATAACAAAATTTGATTCAATATTCATGAAACCATGCACCCTCCAATCTTTTGAAAACTATAACTTTTCTTATATTTTTAAATATTTTCTTCGCCATTTTTTCACATTCCACTTTCTTTTTAGCTTCAATTGCTGAATTTTCTTTTCATAAACTATAATAAAAAAAATTATGAAACTAACATAATTACTATTTTTTTTAATAAAAACCATAAGAACTGAAATATCATTATGATTCACTTTTTGTTATCGAGACGAAATGATATTTCGGTCTGGTGTAGTTTTATGGTTTTTTATACCAGCGGTCACAGAAAAGCACACTAGGCCGATATGCAAAAAAGAAATGACAAACTGAAATGGCATTTCAAATTTATGGCTTTCGTAAAAAAAAAGTAATTATGTTTATTTCATAAACTTATTTTTTTTAATTATGGTTTATGAAAAAAATTCTCAATTGCTTGATGACTGTTACTTTCTTGATAATAGAGTCGAGTACTTTCTTGTGTTCTATGATTTCTGGAAAAAAAAAAAATTCAAATTTATCACGGGTGATCGGTTCAAAAGAGAGATCGCATGCCTCAATAATAAAAAGTTCATAACTATCATTACATTTTATCATTAAATTACTATATTTAGAAATTAGAATTATCCCATTATTTTTTCCAATGACAGTATTTTTCTGCTATATATGTTAATTCATGGGACTAACATATATGGATTCACATCTACTGCGATCCTAAAAGATGAACAGTAATCCTAAAATTCCTACGATTCCAAATTCAACTGTTGAATTGTTTCGAAATTCGTGCAAGAAAAAATCATCTGCTTTGAGATACGTGCACAAAATTATTGGACGGTCAAATTTGAAATCGCAGGAATTTTAGAGTTACTGTTCACCTTTTAGGATCGCAGCAGATGTGAATCCAACTATATATATATATATATGAGATGTCGAATGTCATGCGCCTAACAAACAAAAAAAAAAAAAAAAAAATTAATCATTACAAAGACCAATTAAGCATATATGGGCAAGCTTTTGCGTGTCAGGGAAAAATTGACAAGACCAACGTACTCGACGCACTTTTGCATGTTAGATCTGTGTCAATAATTGTTCAAAATATGCTATATATTATTTATGTCGCATAATTGCATAAACATGCATGCCCAAGTGTCCCCTTAATTATATAGAAAATTTCTTGTTAAAATTATGATTCGATTGAAATCTATGCAAGTAGCAGTCCCTCACTATTTATGTCGCCGACTCAGATGCGGAAATAAATCTGCCCAAGTGTCAGATACAATTAGAATTACCCCATTTATCATTACATTTTATCATTAAATTACATATATATATATATATATATATATATATATATATATATATATATATATATATATATATATATATATATATATTTTAAATAAGTAATGGGAACAAGCTACTCAAAATCCTTTTATTTTAATCTTTGTAATGAAAGATTTTTTTCTATTTGAATTTGAAACTTATGACATCTTACATAAAAGTACATGTATCTTTGTCACTAGACTAAAAACTGGTTCTTGAATATTTTGTTATCTTTTTATAATTAATAAGTTTAATTCAGAACTTTAATAATAAATTCTACAGTTTATATACTTCTTTATGAGAGAATCCCAAAAATGAAAAACCTTTTGCCTTTATATTTTGGCATTTTGATCATAAAATCTATATATATATCAGAATACATGGCTTGTGAAGAAGAGGAAAATCAGTCGATGATTTTAATGTCCTTGAATTGAAATTTAGGATTTTGGAATGTCAATGCAAAAGAAAAATTATGTGAAGGACTTATAATATTCAGAAGTCATGACACCAAAATGCTCATATCCTATCACGACCAATTCTCCTTATTTTTAATTAATATGATAGCAAATTAAGGAATTGATAGTACATGTATACATAATTAATGTCTGCACATGCAGTTATTATTTTATAAAATTGATTTCCTGTACCTTATTATTGTCCATTTTAGGTAAGTACAAATATAAAAGTCATATACTTGTCAACTATATATTTATTTAATGACAGTTTGTAAAAATAAAAGAATGAAAATAAATATATGTAGGATATTATTACGGACGTGGGACTTGGACAACCAATTTGAATTTAAATATGGACACCATTAATCGAGAATGGGTGAATTTATTATTAATGAATGAATCTTATTCATTGTCTAATATTGCGGCCGGGAATTGTTGTTGAAAATTTTGGAATTTGAATATATATATATATATATATATATATATATATATATATATATATATATGTATATATATATGCTTTTGTTGGCAGCAACACATGAACATGCTGTTAATAAAGGTCAAGTGGAATAATGTTTGTTTGCCAAATTAGTATTACAACTTTAATTAATAAACCATATAGCTAAAGGTCCGTGTACGTATCTTCTATTTCTTGTATAACAAGGTTATCCATGACTGATCAAACAAAAAAAAATCCTACATATAATATTAGAAGATAATTAATTAATGTATGTGAACTGTAAACCAAATTATAAATTGAATTTGCAGCATTTCATTATTAACGGTATTTTATAAAATATATATAACATTATATTTAAAAATTAATATAAAACCAATTAATAAATTTAAAATCATATCTATCATTTTTTTTTTCAATGACTTGATTTCATGAACAAGTGTACGTATTGAAGAATATCGAGTTGAACCATTTCAATCAATTCTCGCCCTTTTTTTAAAAATAAATATAGCTAAATTTGCATTAAAATATGGACTCCATTGAGAATGTGTCTGATTTTTAATTAATAAATGAATCTTCATTGTGTATTGCGGAAATTGTTTGAGAATTTTTTATAGCATTAGATGTCGTGACTTGTATTAATATCCAACATTAAATAGAAAATTCCAAATATCCTTAGCTCTTCTGAATATTTATAAAAGTGCTTAAACAGATCAATTATTGGTTGGTTTCAAAAAAATTTCAAAACCGGTCAATAATTGACCGGTCCTCACTATTTTTTTAGAAAATATTATAATTTTTTTATTAAAATATTAGAAATTTTTTTATATTTCTTTAAAATTAGATAGAATACTATATAATTTGATTTATTAGAAACACTACAACAACTAACTCGGATCAATATTTTTCAGGTCGGATTTTTTAGGCTGGAAAAAAAATTAAAATATTTCTTTGTGTTATTACAAAAAAAAAAAATTCTTTCAAACTGAGTTATTAACCCCGGTTCAAAAGTCATTTACAGATAAATATAGAAAGTATTGTGGTCTTTTTTTTTTTGAAAAAATAAAAATTTAATCTAACTTTTTGTCAATGTAATCATTTATGATAATTTTTTTCAAAATAGATACAAAAACTTAAAACCTAAATATACTAGAAGGACCACAATATTTTCTATATTTATTTAAAAGTGATTTTTGAATCGGGATCAATAACTCATATTGAAAGCATTTTTATTTTTTTTCAATAAAACATAAATATTTTAATTTTCTTACAGCTACAAAAAATGATCCGGATTATTTGTTGCAGTCTTTCTAATAAATCAAATTATATAGTATTCTATCTAATTTCAAATAAATATAAAAAATATTTCTAATATTAGTAAAAATAAAAAAGTTATAACATTTTCTAAAAAAAAAAAGTGAGGACCTGCCAATTATTAGCCGATTTTGAAAAATAAAATAAAAACCGGTCAATAATTAGCATGTTTGAATAATTTTATAAATATCCAAAGGAGCTGGAGAAATTTGAAATTTTCTATTTAATGTTGGATATTAATAAAAATGTCGGCATTAGATGTGTGTGGCAACACTTTTCAATTTCATTATCAGTCACAATTTGTTTTAGTGTAACCTAATAGAAAGAATTTGGCAACCGTCTTCTTATGTAGGATTTTTTTTTTTTTTTTGTTTAGCTAGGAAAAGATGATGATCAAATTACCCAAATGCTAATATTAATGAAGAATTATTTATTGAGATTTTAAACATGCGGTCCCGTATAAAAAAAACATATATAGTCTTATGTCATTAGACCAACGACATATTCCTTTTATGTAGATTTAGTTGATTCTATTGCAAAAGGTCCGTATCTTCTTCTTCTTTTTATAACATGGCCACGTGAGGATCCCTAAGAATATAAAAAAAAAATAGGGGAAAAAACACACCCTTTTTTTTGAATCCTCTCTATCTGGAAGCAAATCTGCTGCCATTCTAAGGGATCGCAGGTATTGCGATTCTAATGGATCACACGATCCTACGGTTCTAATTTTAACTATTTATTTATTGAATGAACAATTTAAAGTAATTTTTAAAAAAAATTAATTGGCATCGCAAGAAGAATGAGAATTTTAGAATTTTTATTTTTTTAATAATATTAGAAGGTTGCTTTCAACGAGGAAACAAAATGGTGAGATTTTACACGAATCATGTCATATTTTTTTCCACCTCTAAAAAACATTTGTATGGACGGATTTAATATTTTACAAACGTTGATCATCTAATCAACAATTAAGAATTCGATTGATACGTATTGAAATTCACACAAACGGATTTAAAATATTTTGAATCTAAACTGTTACGAATTTTAATTATATTTGAATGATTTAAATAATCTTTAAATAAGTCTCTCAAAATTTCAAAATTCTTAAAACAAAATTTTACGAGTATTCCCTCATATTCCTGATCCAATAGAATACTCGCAGTCGGGTTAAAATTAATTTGGTGCCTATTAAGAAAAGAAATCGTATCTTCTGTGGTAACAGAATATCTGTTTAGATCCAGCCCGTCCGATTAGAATTTGAACTAATTTAGTCTGAAATAAAATGTACAGATCGATTTAATATTTGTGTGAATTCTGACGAGGTAGACTGTTAGGATCTAAACATAAATATTTTGTTACAGATGAAATGAATATGAATATGAAATAATTGTATAGAGCCGATCAACAAGATGGGAATTGGTATCCGGCCGGAAATACCCGTCGCATTTATTTGAATGATCACTCAAACACATCATATATATAGAGAGAGAGTAAGGTCACCGTGCATTGCGAATTAAAGTGGGTGTTTTAATTCGTCTCATATCGTTATTTTCAAAGTTCAAATAACCGATCCGAACCGCTCAACATGATCTCTATATTGAAATGTGCTTGGAGACCAAATTTTATATTTTTTGAAATATTTTTACTATTTATTAAGCCACTTTGAAAATCGCTGATTCAATGGTGGCTCAACCAAATAGTGAAACCGTTGGATCAGCGATTTTCAAAGTGGATTAATAAATAGTAAAAAAATTCCAAAAAATATAAAATTTGGTCTCCAAGCATATTTCAATATGGAGAACATGTTGAGTGGTTCGGATCGGCTATTTGAACTTTAAAAATAGCGATATTAGCGCGAATTAAAACACCCACTTTAATTCGCAATACACTGTGGCCTTACTCTATATATATATATTTGTTTAATTGGTTAATTAGTAGCTTGACTTTTAACAAGTTTGAATTGAAACGTTTTCTTATGAAAGATACTGTTAGCCTACCAAATTTTAATGGGAAATTTTTATAGATTATCTTTCTTTTAAAACTATCAAATAAATACCTCTTTAGTAAATTCCAACTTTCTCCTCCCTTCTCCATTTTTCCTTCTCTCTCCTAACTCCCAAGTACTATTTCTTTCTCGTCCCTTAACTTGAGAAAGACCCAAATTTAATTATGAAATTTAGGCAAGAGATGCATGGCGATTTTATAAATAAGTATATTTTATTTTAAAATTTAAACAAATTAAGTGTCAAAACTCAAAAGCGTGTTTCCCCAAGTATTAATTGTTGTTATAATTAACATATATACCTTCCAAATGATGCCCGGCCAAATGTATGCTATATATGATCATAATGAAACTGTTTAATGCATGCATATGACAACTGAGCCGGGGTTCAATTTAATTAATGCGTGCATTTGTGTCTTTTTATATATTCATCCCATCGATCTATTTCTCTTTCACTAAATGTTTTGTAATTAATGAAAGATGAGTATGCTTTTACTGACATAAATTAATTAATTAATGTTGAGTATGCATGACAACCGGTCAAAAATAAATATTCCAACAAGTAGATTCATGTGTAACTTCGCGTGCATGAACAAGAATCTCATGTACTGTTTTTATGTATTAAGCTACATGTTCCCATTTTAGCGAGACAAATATAACAGTGACTCAAAATATGACTACACCTCAATGTGTTTTTTCTCAATCTTAATCTGTGCCATTGCAAAGGTCTTTTAGATCTATTTATTCTTTGTAGTGACTAGTCATGACAATGACTGATCATGACATTGCAACAGGGACCGCCATATGATGTGGACGGCGGGATTGTGGACAATATAGCACGAGAGGAACAACATGATTTTCAACAATAAGTCGAAATCACTGCAAATCCTAATGAGAGAAACAAGAAGTGGGATCAAACAATGAATTGATCACTGCTAGAATAATTTATTTTGGCAATGTGAGCCTGTGTGTATAATTTAATTTCACCGTAATTACTTTTTCATTCTTACTTTAGGCCACTTGGCCATTGTAAATAACTCTTTTAACAATCAAAATCGTAAAATGGCTGGTGGCCACCTTACCCTAAAAAAAAGGAAGATTCTAACATGTACATAATCAGAAAAAGGCTGAATTTACTATTCAGTTATAAATTATCTTATTTACTTGCTTATTGGACAATATTTGTTGTATGTTATCTTGTACGATCATTGTAAGTATATACCTAAAGAAGTTGTTTGAAGTTACTTGTCTGTTACCTTATTTACTTGCGTATATATCTTATTTGGAGGAACTAGTTATCATCTTTATAGTAGTTATTCGCGCCATTGCTTTGATTTTTTCTCTAAGGTTAGAATTTTCGGTCATGAGAGAAAGACAGCAGAGGTGATCTTTAGAGTAGTTACTTACGTATATATCTTATTTACTTTAAAAATCGTTTTTCAATTTTTAAAGTCCAAATGGTCGATCTAAACCGTTATATGTGATCCTTATATTAAAATATACTTGGAGACCAAAATTTTCATTTTTTTGAATTTTTTTACTATTTATTAAGCCACTTTGAAAATCGTTGATCCAATAGTGGCTTAACCAAACAGTAAAACCAGAAGCCACTGTTGGATCAGCAATTTTCAAAGTGGCTTAAGAAATAGTAAAAAATTGATATTAGCCAACCTATATATATATATATATATATATAAAGTACGGCTAACATGCTTTCTCTAGCATATCGACAATATGCTTCTGGTCTCTAAAACCTATCGAATCGGCTTCAAACGACAAATCCAAACCGTTCAAACCAATCTCCTCAATGAGAGCTTTGTTTCCATATAATAAAATTTAATTTTCGAACTTATTTACTATTAAGTCAAGCGGTTAAAAAAATGAAGGATATAGTGCATTAAGATGTGTACAAAATCCTTTATATTTTGACCGCTTGACTTGATGGTAATAAATTCGAAAATTAAAAATAAATTATATGGAAACAAAGCTCTCATTGAGGAAATTGGTTTGAATGGTTTGGATTTGTCGTTTGAAACCGATTCGATAGGTTTTAGAGATCGGAAGCATATTGTCGATATGCTAGAGGAAGCATGTTAGCCGTACTATATATATATATATATATATATATATATATATATATATATACACATATAGAGTATGGCTAATATGCTTTCGGTTGTATTTCAGTCGAAATACAACCAATGCATTTTTCAAATTTCGAAGTCCAAAAAGTCAATCCAAACCGTTAGATGTGTTCTCCATATTGAAATGTGCTTGGAGACCAAATTTTACATTTTTTGAAATTTTTTTACTATTTATTAAGCCACTTTGAAAATCGCTGATCCAACGGTGGCTCAACCAAACAGTAAAACTGTTGGATCAGCGATTTTCAAAGTGGCTTAATAAATAGTAAGAAAATTCAAAAAAATGTAAAATGTGGTCTCCAAGCATATTTCAATATGGAGAACACATCTAACAGTTTGGATCGACGTTTCGGACTTTGAAAATTGAAAAATGCATTGGTTGTATTTCGGCCGAAATACAACCGAAAGCATATTAGCCATACTAATATATATATATATATATATATATATATATATATATATATATATATATATATATATAAGTATTGTTATTATTTAATATCGTTGACTTCTTCTATCCGAGCTTATTAATTATTGTCCTTTTAAGGGTAATTAAGTGCATATATTAAAGTCACATTTCTCTATATATATATATATATATATATATATATATATATATATATATATATATATATATATATATATATATATTTAATAACAGTTTGCAAAAAATAGTAAAATAATATGTTAAAATTATTACGAACGTGTGCATGGGAGTGGTACTTGGACAATCAATTTGCATTAAAATATGGACATCATTGAGAATGTGTTTGATTTTTAATTAATAAATGAATCTTGATTGTGTATTGTGGAAATTGTTGGTGAAATTTTTGTAGCATAAGATGTGTGGTAGGATTTTTTTTATATTTTTTTTGTAGAATAAGATGTGTGACGACATATATATTCCTTTTATGTAGAAAATATTTTAGTTTATTATAAAGTATAAGATTCTATTGCAATTTGCAAAAGGTCCGTATCTTCTTCTTCTTTTTATAACATGGCCACGTGAGGGTCCCTAAGAATGTAAAAATAACAAAACATCAACCAATCAATCGTGACAATTTGGTCCGAGGACCATCAGACTCAAACTGAGTTCGATTTCGATTTGCTCCATAACATTCCGATCTGTTTTAAAATTCGTGCACATCGCTTTAATATCTGTTTGTATTTGCTTTAATATCCGTATATACAGCTGTTAAAGCGGATCAGACCCAAACTGCTCTCCTCTCTCTAGTTCACTACTCTTAAGAATTTATCTTATTAAAAAATAAAAAATAAAATTGAATTAAACATGCAATTTAATATTTAGAACCGACCAGATGGGAATTGATATCCGGAACTCGAATTCACATCCTCTCTTACCACACAAGAGAATCTTTTACGATTACTGAATCCAGACCATTCATTTTAACATGGCACAAATTTCAAAGCCCCATAATACTGCCTCTATTTCTCTCGAATTTCAAACTGACTGTGGCCGTTCGGCAACAAAGGATTAAGAACTTAAGGAGCGCTAAGGAACTGATATTCGGTTATCTTAATCCGCGGGTGAATGATTAAGTGCTTAAGGAGAAGGTATAAATGCCTTAAAGTTCGGACAGGGGATTAAGATCCGGACAAAAAGAAGCTAAAGGAGGTGTTTTTAATCTGCGCTAAAAAATTAGTGTTCAGCGGGATTAAGCGGCTAAAGAAGCTAAAAGAAGCGAATTAAGATTTAAAGAGACTTAATCCGCACTTGCCGAACAGTCCCACTGAGATTTAATCTCATACCGTAAAGTGAGATCCATCCTCTATAGTGTAAAATAGTTTGCTTAATTTTAAGAAGTTTGAATTGAAACGTTTTCTCATGAAAGATATTGTTAGCCTACCAAATTTTAATGGGCAATTTTTATAGATTGTCTTTCTTTTAAAACTATCAAATAAATATCTCTCTTTTTAAATTATTAACAAAATACTTTACTGAATTAATCCAACTTTCTCCTCCCTTCTGCATTTTTCCTTCTCTCTCTTAACTCCTAAGTACTCTTTCTTTCTCCTCCCTTAAATTGAGAAAGACCAAAATTTAATTATGAGATTTAGGCAAGATGGCGATGGCGATTTTATAAATAAGTATATTTATTTTAAAATTTAAACAAATTAAGTGTCAAAACTCAAAAGCGTGTTTCCCCAAGTATTAATTGTTGCTATAATTAACATCCCTTCCAAATGATGCCCGGCCAAAGGTATGCTATAATATATGATCATAATGAAACTGTTTAATGCATGACAACTGGGGTTCAATTTAATGTGTGCATTTGTGGCTTTTTATTCATCCCATCTATTTCTCTTTCAATAAATATTTTGTAATTAATGAAAGATGAGTATGCTTTTAGTGACATAAATTAATTAATGTTGAGTGAACTAATACAACAGTGACTCAAAATATGACTACACCTCAATGTGTATTTCCTCAATCTGTGCAATGAATTTGTGCCATTGCAGAGGTCTTTTTGGATCTATTTATTCTTTGTAATGACTGGTCATGACATTGCAACAAGGACCGTCATACGTTATGGATAGCAGGATTGTGGACAATATGGTGCGAGAGGAACAACAAGATTTTCAACAATAAGTCGAAATTACTGCAAATTCTAATGAGAGAAACGAGAAGTGAGATCAGATAATGAATCGATCACTACTAGGATAGTTTATTTTGGCTATGTGAGCCTATGTGTATAATTTAATTTTGCTAATTACTTTTTCATTCTTACTTTAGGCCACTTGGCCATTGTAAACAACTCTTTTATTAATAAAAACCGTAAGATGACTGGTGGCCACCTTACCTAAAAGAAAGAAGATTTCTACCATGTATATAACCAGAAAAAGGATGAATTTGTTATTCGGTTATAAATTACCTCATTTACTTTCTTATTGGACAGAATTTGTTGGTTGTTACCTTGTACAATCGTTGTAAGTATATATCTAAAGAAGTTGTTTGAAGTTACTTGTTTGTTACCTTATTTACTTGCGTATATACCTTATTTGGAGGTACTAGTTACTGCCTTTTGAGAAGTTATTTGCGCCATCGCTTTGATTTTTGCTTTAGGGTTAGAATTTTCGGTCTTGAGAGAGAGACAGCGAAGGAGAGTTTGTGCTCGGTGCTCTGGCTCAAAGAAGAAAGACACCAAGGAGAGAGTTTATGCTTGGTCCTCGATGCTTAGTTCTTGGGTAAGAGAAAGAGAGGAGGAGGTTTTGGAGTCAGTGCTAAGTAGAGAGGGGTGAAGAAAATGGCAGAGAGAATTTTCTTTTTTTATGTGTAGAAAGTAAAAGAGAGCTTTTTCATCTGGCAATTTTTCTTTTTGTACAAAATTCTCTCTCAATCATGTACTAATACAATACGTGTGACGAATACATTTCTAACTAAATTTAGATTTCTACATATAAAAAAGATGTATTTAATAGAAAAGAAGACAAATTATGTGATTGTAGAGTTGAGATTAAATATGAAATTTCATCTTTCAATTAATTGTAATTGTTGGTGGATCGTATATTTAATGTATTTAATAATGAAATAAAGATAAATATGTGAGACATAACTATACATTTGAACTCTACTCGTAAACTTTAGAGATATGTTTTGATATTTGTGTCAGAATCAGATTAAAATTAAAGCTAAGAGTTAGATCTCATTCTACTAGAAGTGGATCTGAATTGGAATAAATTCCATGGAGCCAATTAACCAGATGCGAATTGGTATCCGGAACTACCAACCGGACCACAATTAAATTTGGAATGTATATTCTGATTCAACGGAATACCCGTGGCATTAAAAGCCCATCTATTTAGATAATCACTTCAAAGACAGCTGCGCCTGCGAGTAGTAGATCCCATTAATCACTCCAATCGAACGGTCCCCTCACTTCATTTCTCTGTGCATTAATTATCTTTCCTCCAAATATTTGTTTAATAGTTGTAATCTCATTCTCATCTTCTTATTGTACATTTGGTAGTTGCTACCAAGCCTTTCAAAATAATAATAATAATAATAAATTGTTTGATTGACCAATTACTAACTTGACTACTAAAAAGTTTTAATTTAAATGTTATTTTAAAGAAAAATAGAGTTTTAACTTGTCAACTTTTAATTTTTTTTATAAAAAAAAAAAGTTGTTTCAAACTTTTAGCAAAATATTTCCAAGATAGCGATCTTTATAAATAAGTATATTCATTTTTAAAATTCAACAATTTTTGTACTGCCAAATATATATAGTTAATTTTATAAGAAAAAATGTACAAATAAAAAGCGTATACTGTTGGACTAGTAATAATATAATTAGTTCATTTGACTAGATTTGTAAAACATATATTTGTTGAATTTTACAGTTTCTTGTCTTAAGATATTGTGCAGGTTTATAACGATATAGATTGATATATATGAGCTGGGCTAGGGTGCTTCATGAAGTAAAACAAGTTTTTACTCCATGACGCTATATTTCCATTTTGAAAATTTAAACAACCGATCCAAACTGTCTGACATGATATCTATATTGAAATGTGCTTGAAGACCAAATTTTACATTTTTTTGAATTTTTTACTATTTATTAAAGCACTTTGAAAATCAATTGCTATACATATCAAGGACGAGTCATGAAGAATCAAGCACTGGACTGTGAGGACTTAGCTCAATATTAGTATAAATTAGAAATCTGTGAAATTGGTAAAATATGCTTGAGTTTGAAATAATTTACATTAACCATTGCAACGGTTAAGAAATCGTCACAATGATTTTATTCAAATAATCTACATAGAAGTTAATTTATTTCGTTGTAACAATTAATCAAACGTTATGACGGAATAAATCATTTCAGACCTCAAAATTTACAGAGCCAAACGTTGTGATAACCGTTGTAAAAATTGATAAGTGTTAGAATTTCCAGCGCAATCAAAACCGACCTACTGGGGCTAACCATTGCAACAGTTTATCAACCGTTGTAACGGTTGATGCCAGTTATCTTATTTTGTTTCTTTTTTTTTTAAATAGAAGCAAAATCTAAGATTTAAATAACAGATCTAGCCGCCTCATATTACTTATTGGGAATGGTTATATAACCAAACTATGAGATTTTCTTAGTGGTATAATTTAAGAGTTGTATGAGGCATATGTTTGGTACTGGTTACATTGTAGAGTATGCAGCCTACGTAATAACATAAAATGTTGTCATAACCAGTATATTATGTTCAGCATTGATACCATGTACTAACCAGTTATGAAGATGCCAATGAAGTGAAACAAAAACACCAAGTACTAACCAGTATATATTTGGTACCGGTACCGATACCGGTTTAGAGTTAGTTACGATGGAGCAGATATAATATTAAATCATCATATTATATGCTGGAACTGTGGTAATGACTTACCAGAAAGAGCAGGTTGGATGCTATTAAGGAGAATTGTGAAGGCGAGCAATACAGCGAGCTTATTCACTGCTTTGAGGACTACTAACTATACTCGACGTCAAAAACAGGGCAATTTTGTCATGGAATACCAGTATCAATACCCAGAAGAAAATTCCTATTAACAGAGATGTCACAACTGACACAATCATGGCAAATTTACCTGATTCGCCTTTTCCTCCACCAAGTTCATTTGCCACTCTCACCCTTGAAAATAAAAGATTTGTTACAAGTACACTTGAAAAAAATAAAAAATTGGTGATTTTCAGTTTTTCAAGAAAATGGCTTCACTAACCCAGTTCCGGCAAAGAAAGCGAGAGGGATCATCAACTCCCATGTACTTATGCTCATGCTGTTCCAATAAATTAATAAATTTACACATAAGCTTGTTGCGAAAAATACTGAACTTGTAGTTGGTGGTCGGTGGATGATTTTACACTTCTGTCAAGCATCTACATAACAACTTTTTTGTTTTTTTCTTTTTTAACAAAGATAAGAAAGTAACAATTAAAAATCAACCAGGTTGAAACCGCATCAACAGCAAGTTCAGCATTGAGCAGATATCCTGTAAGCAGAACTAACACAACCAGCCACCAGCTACTGCCCAATATCAACACTGCAGTAACCAGCCCATAGTGCCACTTGAACAAAAGCAACCAACTAAGAGTTATGTGAGTTACTTACAAGTGCCACAGATGCAGTGGCAGCACCTATTTAGTTCTTGAATTGGCTTTGCAAATACCGGTTGGTTGGAAACATCAGAGCATATGCGAAATGCCATCTCAGCTAGATTGCCTGGCTCGCCGCATAATTTGAGTAACTGAGTCGTGTATACGTAGATGTACATCGGGAGAAGCATGAACGCAAAGAGAAAAAGAACGATCCATGAGCATTGTAGGTATACTCCGAGCATGTGGTACTTCTTTGCTCCATATGCTTGGCCACACAAGGTCTCCAGCGCACTTGCCATCCCAACTAAAATTAGAAGAAAAAAAAATTCACAATCAAACTAAATTTTACCCTACGTGGGCTAAATTTTAGCCCATATTTACATAAAACATTCACAATCAAACTAAATCATGCGCACAATACCGAGACTGGCATCAGCCCAAAATCTTTTCTCTTGATGTAAATGGGCCTACTATTCAATTTGCATCTCCCAATTACTACCATGAAATTTTTATTGAACGGATCCACATATTGTGATTTTTGCAATAAATAGATATATAAAAGATTAAAGATAAATTACATTAAATAAATAAAATTCAGTTGTTGTACCCAATACAACGGTTTTATATAACTGAAGTATACAAGTATAAATGCTATGTTACCTTGATATGCATCTGAATTAATCTGCCATCACTACAGCAAATTGAGCTATCAGCGACCGGTGAAATCGGTCTCTGATGGTCAAAGCGCCGGTCGCTGATAATAAAACTGGTCGCTGATGGTAAAAACTGGTCGCTGATGCACCGGTCGCTGAAAATATCGTCGCTGATGCCTGCCCGATGACGTCACCGGTCGCTGAATGACGTCATCCCGGTCTCTGATGCTTTATCAGTGACCAATTTTTTTGTTGTCGCTGTTGGTTTTGCTGACATCATGTAAAGACATCAGCGATCAAAAAAATTGGTCGCTGATACTCAAAACCGGTCGCAGAAGGGTAATTTTTTTTTTGTTTTTTGTTTTTGTTTTTCTTTTCACCAATTGATACAAAATGTACCAAACAAATTAATATACCCATTCTGTTCATATATTTTTCCCCAGTCCAATCGGTACAAATCGTACCAAACAATTTAGAAGAGAGACAATATATAATATAAAACTTTTATCTCAGATGATAGCATGACTTCTTCATAATCAACAAAAACAAAATAAATTACACAAATTCAATAATACAAATGCATATATTACATAAAATCTTACAATTCACAATACATTATTAGGTATACCAACTTGAGCAACATTTCGAACTATGTAAACAATTTCACAATTCAATTCACAATACATATATATATACATGCCAAATTTCCTACTAGTTGCGAAAATTTAAGCTTCTTCTGAAAAAACATAAAAAAATCAACAAAATCAAGACATTAGCAAAAATCAATTAACGAAACTAATTAAACTAATTAAACTAATTAAACCAATTAACCAAACTAATCAAACGAATTAATAAAATCAATTAATCAAAACAATTAACCTAACTAATGTTGCATGATTTTGCATTACCAATCAATTAAGCAAATAATCAAACCAATCAATCAAAATACTAATGATATAATTAATCAAACGGATAAGTTTTTTTAGTATCATATAATTATACGACAGTTTTTTGTTTTTCTCTTAAATTTTAATTTGTATCAATGAAGCAATCAAATATGTCTAGACAAAAAGAACTCAAATCTGCCAAATATAAGTGCAATGGACTCCAGATTTGCCGGTTCCTCAAGGAAAAACCCTGCTTGCTATAACTTCATATGATATTTTGATAGTCTGATAACTTGAAAATTTAGGAATTAAAGTAAAACTATAAAAATAAAGATAGAAAATACCTACGAATCGTATTCAGATCAATCTCCTCCTGATTTGCTGCTGCTCTGAGTGATTCAAATTAATCTAAAAAATAGAATTTCAGTAATTAGGTCAAAATTTGTAAAAAACAGAAGAAAAAAAAACAGAAATAACACAGAAATAAAAAAACCTAAAAAACAGAAAAAAAAAAAAAAAAAAAACAGAAAAAAAGAGGAAAAACAGAAGAAGAAAAAACAGAAAAAAGAAAAAGAAAAAAACAGTAAAACAAAACATAATAAAAAAAGTCTCTGGAGCGCTAAATCTAATTAGAATAATCAAAAGCGGATGAAATATCATAAGAGAAGTTAATACAGAAAAAAAAGGAAAAAAAACAGGAAAAAAATAGAAAAAAAGAAAAAAAACAGAGAGGAAGAGAAGCAGTGAGACAATACCGAGAGAGAGTCCGAACGAAGCAGTGATCGTCGAGCGAAGGTGGACTAGATCGACAGGCGGAAGCAAGGATTGGGCGGAGCAGATCGGCGGGCGGCACCGTCGGTTTTTAAACCCTAAACCTAATTAAAATGCGCGAGACAGCAGGCAAAAAGAAGGCTCTGCACGTGGGGGTTTTTCTGTCAAAAACTTTCAGAGACAGGTCCAAATTGGTCGCTGATACTATTTTCGTCGGTCGCTGATGCCTGGTTTTTTTTTTTTTTTTTTTAAATTGATCTTCAGCTGCCAGTAACCCAACCGGTCGTTGAAAGGTTGGTCGCTTGATTTTTGGGGTTAATTTATTTTTTTTTGGAAGAAAAAGGGAATCAGCGACCGGCGACAGTACCGGTCGTTGATACTGGTCGCCGATGTCCAGTTTTTTGCTGTAGTGCATACAATTCGCATACGATAATTATCAAATATGTCAAGTCATTATCTTAATAATTTATTACTTTTGACCGTACCTTTTTTTTTTTTTTTACATCTATAGAATGTTGGAAATTTCTCATTTGCCGCTGAGAATATTAATTGTATTAAATTTATTTCATCAATTGTATTTATATAGTTTCTATCGTCCGCCAAAATTAGATTTCAATATAAAACAACATATATTTATGTTTCTTCAATTCCAATATTCTTATCTGTTGAAAGCTAGAATTATTATATTTAAAGGGCCCGAACTAGAAAATTAATCGGGCGGCTAAATAACTTGTTGTAGTACAAGTACTTATAAAGGACAAAATTGCTAATTTATAATTTTTGGAGGTGGTTTAGCCACCTCTAATTAACATGTAAATATTATCATATATTCATATCTTTATCGTATTATTTTATTGAATTTGAATTACAACGCATCATCATATTCGTATCGTATTCGTATTCGATATGATACTGATGTAATTATATATGCAAGTATGCAACCATAGACTGATAATCGGTTAAACCTCATGTCTCATTTTCTTTATAATTCTTAAGGCCCATCATGCTGGACTTCAACCGTAGTAGCTATATTAATTGTGCATTCACTTGATTAATTATTTCTTCTAGTATATACAAGGACAATATTTATTTTTTTGAATTAATATACAAGGACAATATTAGTTACTTGCAAGTGAAGATTAGAGGTTAAACCATCAAACTATTTAATATTTACAAAAAATATAATTTTTTATTTTATTTCATTTCGAACCTGCAACTTTTTATATGAAAAATATTATTTTTGCAACTAGATCAAAAATATAATACTCAGCTAATCATTTTATTTAATCTGAATAGATATAAGTTTGTCTTAGCATGATAGGATGGTTTCATTAATTATATTTAGAAATTACAGGCAGCTCTAAGATAAACAAATGATGTATCTTGTCGTAGCTAGGAGCAAATTAATCTTTTTACTACTTCTGCGTTCTCCGATTAATTAATTAAATTAGGAATTGGATATTGTTCAAAATATATACGGATCTAAACCGTTCAAACAACGCTGAAATTCATCCAAAAGATTTAAACGTTAATAGATTTAAACGGTTCCGTGATGAACCTAGCTAAACTATTCATGCAATTTTTTTTTGAGTAAAGGTTGGAGGTCAAGCCACTCAACTATTTAATATCTTTGTTATTGCAACAAAGAATTTCTTCCATCTGGATTTCGAATCCATGACCTCTCACATAGAGGCCATGTGCCTTAGTTACTAGACCAAAAGCTAGTTCTCCTATTCATGCAAATTTTAAAACAGACTGAACGATTTAATGCATGTCATCTTTGAATAAGACTTTGTCCGTAGTCTTTTTATTTGGACAAAACCCCACCCTGTATAGGCAAACTACTAAGAACAAAAAAGTATGGTTAAAATACCTTCATTATTAATTTTTGTGCTTAAATCATGATCACATTATTATCTTTCTTTTTAAAATCCAAATAGTCACCTAAACTGCTTATATTAACGTGGTCTAGCTACATATTAAAATGTGCCACATAAACAAATTTATATTTTCTGAAAAAAAGAATTAACATTTTTTAGATTTATACAAAATCATTGTTTTTCTCATAAGATTCTGAATCATCCAAAAAACATTGATTTGTATTTATATAAAATAAAACGTAAAAAAAAATTAGAAAAATAGATAAATTTGATCTCCAAGCACATTTTAATATTGATATAACCTCGAGTAGTTTGAATCAATTGTTTGGACTTTAAAAACAAAACTAAAAATGCGAGGTCTGATTAAGGTATGAAACAATATATGGAGCATTTTAACTCTATTCAATTATAAATAATATCTTCCAACTTATCAAATATTATAAAATTACACAAACAACTAAAATTTCACACAAAACTAAGTCATAAATAAATAGATACGGAGATATAGATAGATTGATAGATAGATAAATACAATCTGAATGAGTAGTGCTTCAAATTATACTATGTCAGTGGTAAATGTCTCAGTCGACGTCGCCAGGCATCTGAAATTTCTCTAGGTGATCAAAAAAGAAGATTTTGGATAGGTATAACTGATGCTTTTTTTGTATTAAAAATAATAGAAGAATTAATAATAAGTGTGCACCTTGCAAACTCTTTTCCTGCCAGATTTGACTCAAAATTCCAGTAAAATATTCTTCAGTAAAACAATGTAATTAAGCCTATTAAGCAAATTAACAAAATTTCCCAATTGCTAATTACAAATTAGCAAACCCAACAATAATAGAATTAACAGTAGCTGATCGAAATAATTACTCAAATAACACAAAACTAAAAAAGCAAAATAAAAAAATAAGCACAATCCTGAATCCACCAAGCTCCACATTTAAAAAAAGAATGGAATAGAACTTGTGTACCAAAAGATGCTGGAATTAACCGGTTAAGTTTAAAATATAAGAAACCAATTGGTTAAAAACTAATCCCTTACTTCAATAACATAACTGATCGATCACTTAATTAAACTAAATTTTAGCCATAACAGCTAGCTGCAGATCGAGGCATTACTATATATATTAACAAAATTGGCTTAAATGGGGTTTGATCACTGATTCCTGCACAGCATTACGACCTATGTTCAGTGCCTAGCTATAAATTAAAAGAATTAAAGCAAACATACAATTGCAATTACCGACACAAAGAAGAAAGCAAACATATAATTTTTTTCTTTTTATTAATTTTCTCATTTTTTTATTCTTGGAATTAATATCAAGTGATCACCATATGAAATAACACGGCACATCATTTTTAAAACCTATCAATTAAATTATTTACAATATTTACACACTTTTTCACAGTTTTCTTATATTTTTTTCTTCCTTAAAATAATTTAAAGTTTAAAAATAAAATAAAAAAGGCCAAACATGACTAATGTGATCAAACATGACCATTACAACACGGGTGGCCACGACTTGACTAATATTTCATGACCATTCACATGTCTTGTCCAATCTCTACAATTAATTTTAATACAGTATGACACGGCATGAATTTACATCTCTGCTTAATTAGGAGTGGTAAGTGCTATTTAGGTCCCACTCAAGACTCATGCATGGCATTGTAATTTTAATTTGAGTATAGCTATCCTTGGTGCTTCTGCCTTTAAGGCTTTTTGATATATATACGTCTTCTGGTATCTTATCTATCATGTAATGCTTCCATGTGATCGAGTATGTGACGAGATGTGCCAACATAACATAATATATCTCCAATACTTTTGCTCTGTGGCTGGCGGCTGCTAATTAAGGACAAGAACATACTAAAGAGCATATACTAATTAAGTCTCGCTGAATCTTTAATTTCAGCCTAAACAATATATGGTGGCATTTTAGATTTCCAAATCTTTCAAGCGTTGCTTATCGATCTGATTATCCATTAGCTACTATATAATTTAAAATAAAAGCCAAATTTTTTTAATGGGCCTTGTGCGGTTGTGCCATGTTGCAAAGGTATTTTTTTTTATTGAAAAGTAGAAATAAGGTTAACAAACCAAGATTAATCCATTTCAAAAGCAGATTTTGTTTAAAATAATATTCCAAGTAGATTCATTTTAAACTTTGCGAAAACAAGAATCTCATGTACTGTTTTATATATGTAATAAGCTACATGTTCCCATTTTGGCGAGACATACAAATACAATAGTGGCTCAAAATTTGACTACGTACACGCCATTGTGTATTTTATTTTATTGTATCTCAATATTAGGTGTCATTGTATATAGGGGATAATATCCCCTTTCTTCTATGGTTTCTTTGTAATGACCAGTCAATAAAAATATACTTTTTGTTTTTATTATATATATTGATTGTTCAACTATTCTTTTGATTGAGCACGCTGCACGCGACATTAATTCTTTTATTTTGTTTAAGCAAAAGTCATTTATAGCCTCCCCCTTTTGTAATGTAAACAACTTTAGTCCTTATTTGATACGAATTTCAAAGTTTAAGTCACCTTTAATTTATCGTCGCTAATTTAACCATATATTATTTGATACGAATTTCAAAGAGCATAAATTCTAACAAAAAAATATTCGGTTCGAGATTCTAAATAGCTAGCTAAAGCGCTATCAACTGCTTTAATTTTAACATGATTCTAAATAATAAAAAAACATAGTTTTTATATGAGAGGTCATGAGTTCAAAATCTAAATGAAAAAAAAAATTATTGTGATAACAAAAGTATTAAATAGTTGGATGTAACTGTGCAATAGCTTGTTATAGCTATATTTTTTTTTAGTTTTTATGTGATGACACAATAATCGCTATTTTAATCTTTTGTGTAAAACATAAATATCTAGCGTTCAAAAGGTGCATGCTAAGAAAATTTATCTTTTATTTCTTTATTTTGTTTGTAAAATTGATACTTTGATATCTTCTGTGAATGGAATTTGGAAACTTAAATTCCATCCAAACCTGACGTAAGTTGACCAACTGTTATAACGGTATATGAGACCGTTATAACGGTAGGGCAAAATTACTTCTTTTTTACTAGCTCTTTATAAATATAAGCTTGATCTAGGTTTGGATTATCATTTTAGCCGCCCCTAACTTCAATTATTCAAATTCTCAAATCTAGAAAAAATTGTTATAGATTGTGCACCCCAACTTCAATATACTCAATCAATACAAACAACTCTTAGAGTGATCCTGCGTAATTAACTTTTTTACATTCGAGCCTTAGTTGCTCACCTTGTTTATCCGCGAAGCTATTACTCTCGCTGAGCCGATTCCGTATTCAGGCTGTGTGATCCCCAGAACATTGTAAGGGCTCACCGGTTCCACCTTGTACTTCATTTCTCATTGGGTTAAGAAAGACGTGTCATCTCAAAGGTCGCGAGTTCCGGAGATGTAGACGTTAGTACCAAACTCCGTAAATGACTCTTGTGTCAAGTGTCTCTAAACTCTACTTTTTACTTTATTATTACATACTTTAGTTTAGGACTAAATTATTCTAGTTTCTGCTAAGGTTAACTATAAGACACGTTAAAAACTAGTAACTTAGTTTAAAATTTTAAAAGAACCTTATTCACTCTCCTCTAAGTGTCTTTATCTCCTCTAAGTGTCTTTAAGGGACCAACAATTTATTGAACATATATTAATGTTTTGTAACTATGCAATTTAGCTGAGCTATAAGTACCAGCTTAAGGTACTTATACTTAGTCTTTATAGTTTCTATTATAAATCGGTGGATATTAAATCCACCACTCTTAAAAACAATTGAATGAATTTCATTTTTATATTTGTTTATAATTATGTTTCTAGGAATATATTATTTTGTCACTAATAGAAAACGTAAAAAAAGTGATAATTGTATCTTTTTATTTGCAATTCTTATACAAGCATTATAATGTTAGAATATTAGTTCAACATGAGACATATGTAACTAGAATATTTAAAGGGAGATTTGTCTTATTCTAGAATAGCATAAAATTTAACTTTTAGGAATAATTAACTCATGACACACAAAACAAACTATTCTGAATAATCTAACTCTATAAGTAACATATTCTCACTTCCTCTAAACACATCCATATTGTATAATGTTACTTTCATATGCAATTAAAGTGATAATTTTAACCAATATATTGAGTATTATTTTTTTTTTTTAAAAAGCTAATGCGCATTGGTATTAAAATTAGAACAAGTCCTTTACAACCAGAGACAAAAACAGTAGGACAACTGCCACTTCAAATATATTGAGTATTATACGTTGAGTATTAATATGTATAAAGTGTAGAATTTTAATGTATAGAACTTAAAAGTCTATCAATTTAACTGTGAGCTGAATCAAACAATATCAATTATGGCAACCAAGAGATTCCTTGGACTTTATTTATATAGGTTGGTCCTCAAAATATAATGTGGCCTGAACTCACTCTTGTTATTATATTAGTAAGGTTTTGTTTTTTTCTCACAAAAAAAAAACACACAATAATTAAATGTTATACGCTTGTCATTTAAAAAAAAAAAAAAACTAAATTCATGCTTGTCCGTACACATTTAAATAAAATTCACAAATTTAAATTCCAATTCCATTTAAATTCATGCAATCCGACCGATCCTTGCACGTGACGGGAGAGATGGTGAATGATCTACCGCCCCACTTAAACCCCTCTCTCTATATATAGCAACTACTAAGGAATTAATAGTACCACTGTTTAAATCCCAGAATTAATTTCTCTTGCACACAATTCGATCTTTATAAAACCTTTCCTTCTTTCCTCTTCTCTAATCATGGATGTAGAGAAGGCGAAGCAAGACTTAGAAAACCAAACCAGAGGCAAAACCATGAGCATGGAGAGCGATGGCGTCGTGGAGCCTACACGTGACACGACCGGTGGTAATAGCAACAAAAGCCGGTTAATGCTATTCATCATCGTGCTCAATGTCTTATTGAGTGCCTTAGGGAACACGGTGGGCCCCTCATGTCGCGTCTCTACTTCCATAAAGGAGGCACAAGCGAATGGCTCTCGGCTTTCCTTGAGACCACCGGGTTCCCCATTCTCCTTCTACCCATGTACCTCTCCTACCAAAACCGCCATCGCACCAACCCCACCGCCCGATTCCTCCTCTCCACCCCAAAAGTTTTCTTGGCATGCATGGTCCTCGGGATACTCACCGGCGTTGACGATTACTTGTACGCTTACGGGCTATCTTTTCTTCCGACATCCACCTCCGCTTTACTAATCTCCACTCAGCTCGGGTTCACCGCCTTCTTCGCATTCCTCGTGGTGAAGCAGAGGTTCACATCCTTTTCGCTCAATGCGGTTGCACTGTTGACAGTAGGGGCGGTGGTATTGGGGTTGCACGCGAGCTCGGATAGGCCAAGCGGAGAGTCGAATGCGGATTACTACAAAGGGTTTTTTTCTAACACTGGGTTGTGCAGCACTTTACGGGTTAATCCTGCCGCTGATCAAGCTGACGTACAAGAAGGCGAACCAGGAGCTAACGTAATCGCTCGTCGTCGAGATGCAGCTCGTCATGGGGGCTTTTGCAACCTTGTTTTGTGCTATTGGTATGATCTTCGCCAAGGATTTTCAGGTACTAAACATAGTAGTAGTAGTACAATTATTATTTCAATTAAGAACGTAGATATTGGGTAAAGATATTGACTGAGGTCATTTGCCTTCATGCAGCGCATTAGTTAAATATTTTTCATTTTAACTCTATTGGTTGTGCGCTACATAAAGCCAAATAGGATCTGTCAATATCTTTACCCGAGACATTTGTCAGATATTGAGCGACACAAGATGTATGTAATAGTTAGAATGTGGAATTTAAGCAGAGCACATGTGCAGCTGTGCCTGTGCTGTGCGGTTCCTAGTCATTGGGCTGTCTCTTTTCACAAAGGGTAATGCTATATTAAAGTCATCTTTTCTAATTTTGAGAGCTACGAAAAATTTATTTTTTAAATACCGATTTTGTCCTTTCACTCACAAAGGGTAGTGCTATATTAAAGACATCTTTTCTAATTTTGAGAGCTACGAAAAATTTATTTTTTAAATACCGATTTTGTCCTTCCACTCTCTCTCTTCCTCAATTAAAAAAAGAATTAATGAAGGAAATGAAAAAAATTACCTTTTCTTCCCTTAATGATAGGAGGAAAGAAATAAAATTGAATTATACAAAAGAAATCATTTCAGTTGCTGGCCTGATTGCTTGAGTGTCTGTTCCATATAACTGCAATCGTACTAGCAACCTGCTGATATGGAGTTTTGTACCAGCAACCATACTAGCGGTACCAAGACTGTTTTTACTTGCCATTTTTAAGTAGTTAATGTCAAGTTTCTATGAAAACAAGTGTCAAATTAACACCAAATAACAATGTCCGTTCTAAGTACGAAACTGAATGTACAATTTTAATGCGAAAGAAAGATGGTCCAAGAGAGCAAATTTGATACAACGACTCAAACCTACTTTTATAAGTAGTAAAGCACTGTGACTCTGGGTATTTACCATTTGAGAACTTAAGGTTAAACATCTCTAATCAAGATTGCATAATAAAAATAACGAAATTGATCTGACACAAATTTGGTTTGTACTAGTGATTAATTGAATGAACTTTGCATAACGGAAAATCAAATTAAATTTCAAATACTTATGGTCTTTGACAAATGTCAATTCAAAGAAAATTCAATTGCATACTCTATGTAGTATATTATCAATGGCCCCGTATTCTTTCTTGTTGATCACATCCATCTATATGAACGTAAGCTGAACAGTGACACTTGAATAAATACATTTTAAATACCTTTTGGTTTGGTTCAGTTTCACCCTGGAAGATTCATAACATATATAGCATACAAAAATTGTAAGAATATATCTGTATGTATGAAGAAGAAAGGGTAATTAAGATTCAGTCCATGCGTCAATCACTCCGGAGAAAGAAAAGGTAACTTTTCTGTATTTCCTTTATTAATTCTTCTACTATTAATTGGGTTAGATAGAGGATGGAAGGACAAAATCGGAATTTGAAGAAAAAATTTCTGTGAGCTCTCAAAATTATAAAACATGCCCTGAGTATAGCACTCCTTGTGAAAGAATCTCTTTAGTTAGTCTTTTGGGCTGCACATGTCTCTACTTACTTTTGACAAATGGAACAACAATAATTGAGGGCCCATTTGGTCTTAGTATTTACTATAGTTTAAATCTGATGGCGAGTATGGACTACATAGTACATACATCATGTTTGTTCCAGAATGTACTATTTATAAATTGAGGTAAATAGTTTTCAAGGAACAGTAAAATCAGGTTTGTTTTCATATGGCACTGAGGACAAACCTTTTACAAATAAATGACACCTATATTTATATGAGAAAAAAGTTATATTATTGTTAAGCATTAACTATATCGGCTTTCATTACCAAAAAAAACCAAGTACCAAAAATAGAAATAGATATGGAATAGAAGTACCAGTTCCAAATAAATTAGAAATTCATGCATATATACAAAAATAAAAAAATGGGGGATTGGGCCTCTCAGAGACTAATTATCTGACCAGAGCTATTCATATATTTAATTGGTACCAATTAATAATTAAACATATAATTTGATCAGAAAAGCATTTACATTTGGTATATATAGCTTACAAATAACTAGAATTATGCAATTCTTTTTTTACAAAACTATGGTACCACTTGCAGGCAATTCCAGATGAAGCGAGAAATTTCGGACTCGGCGAGGTTCGGTACTACGTTGTGTTGGTATGGTGCTAGATCTTCTGGCAATTCTTCTTCCTGGGCACAATCGGCGTGATCTTCTGTGTACACATGCTGCTAGCTGGCATCCTGATCGCCGGCATCATCCCGATTACGGAAGTCTTGGCCGTCATTTGCTTCAACGAGAAATTTGGCAGCGACAAAGCAATCGCAGTGGCACTGTCGTTGTGGGGCCTCGCTTCGTATTCTCATGGCGACTACTTTGAAACCAAGCAGAAGAAGAAAGAAGCTGCTCTGAGAGCCAGAATTTTGGAAGAGTGTTCAAGAAATAATTAAATGGAAGAACAAGGGATTAGTTTTGGTTTATTTATATGAGCTGATTGCTTTTTCATAATCCAAGTAATTATGCAATCAATTATCGCTAAATGAACGGAACTGTACGAACCTCAGAATGGAATAGGTTTGGTTATGATTTTCCTCTTGTAAATTAATAATATTGTGGTTAAAAAAGAAAAAAAAAAATTTCACTTGATTTGAAAATAGAGTCCAAAGTTGTCGTTATCTTGTTCAATTGTGTTTGCTTTCTGCCTAAACTTACTTGGGAGCCTTTTGACTTTGATCTAACAAAACAAAATTATACATACCTACTATTTACTCAAAATATGTCAAATTAAAATAAATTCTACCTAAGGCAAAAAAGTTTGTAGCCATACCACATGCATTTTAAAATCAAGAAATTCCATGTAAGTTTCATAGGAGGTGTGAATATATATACTGCTAATGTAAATTTTATATTTGACGCTCTTTTTTTTCTTTCGATTATTTCTTCTAACTTTTTGTCAAATTGAATCCACTAGTACGTGCCACCAGTAATAAATTTAAAGTTACATTTTCATCTTTCTCTTAAGGTGAGGTGGTAAGCATCAACAAAAGTAGAGTGAGGTGAGGTAGACCGGATGGAGGAGGTGGCAGGGCAGAGCGGCCGTGATTTTTATTAATAACCAAAAAAAAAAAAATATATATATATATATATATATATTATTAATAATCAGATTTCCAAAAAAAATTTATCCATGCCCAAACCGCCTCCCCATTGGGCGGTTTACCCCCCCCCCCCAACCCGCCCCCCCAGGGGGCGGTTTAGTCTTTTTTTTTTTTTTTTAATGCGATGGATTTTAATGCGGTTTAGTCATTTTTTTTTGTAATATTATGTATTTGTTTATATTTTTAATACGTTGGATTTTATAATTTGTAAATAGTTTAAAACATAAGTGAACAAAATAATCAAATAACGTCTAATCAACATAAAATATAGAAACGAAAACAAAGTGAATAAAATCAGCAAATAACGTCTAATCAACATAAAATATAGAAACGGAAATATAAAAATACTACGTCAGGTCTACAATATGAAATATAAAAAACTAGCGACGACGACGAGTAGGACCAGGACAGTAACAATCGAGAGCCGGCCCGCACGCCCTCGGCGGCTGCACGCGCCTCCTCCGTGGCTGTGGAGGATCCTCGTTATGAGTCAGATCCACATGCATGTCCTCTTCGTCATCAAAATTATCCATATGCATGTCCTCCCTGCATTGTGCCCGTGGATCGTCGGTATGAATCAGACGATGGATCATACTGAGTAGCCTGCGATGGATCCGTCTCCCATGGATCGGTCTCCCAGTCCCCTGTATATGTGCTCGGGGCTGTGTCCCGAACACACAGTCTCCCAAGCATCAGTGGGCTGCTGTGCCCCACTGCCACTAGCCTCGTGGTCGTGCTTGCCTGGGGGTTGGCATCGATGGTGTAGCTCTGGTGAGATTCTCTACACCGGTGGCAGTGAGGCCAAAGTCTGCTCGGAGTGAAAGTGGGTTCGGCACACCATATAGGATGATCATCCTGCAGGTTATATAATGTTAGTTTTTATTTATGAAAATAACGAAAATTTAATTTATACGAGAGACGAACTAGCTTACCTCGCCAAGCTGCACTGGCACATTATATTTATTGTAGTAGGCGTGCCATTTTTTGTTGTTGAGCACTCAATCATGGAACGCCCAATCCGGGTTGTCTTCTGCAACATTTGAGTTGAAGTTGTTAAGAACATACTTTGAAAACAAAATTGACGTGTATTATAATTTAACTTATAATACCTTCGGGGGCTGGTGGTAGGTCATCATCGTATACGAGGATCCGTTCTTGATTTGGATGGTTCGGAGCTTGTGAGTCTTTCTTGATCTCACGCCAGTTGATGTGCTCACCAGCGTCGTGCAGCATGCCAATGAGGCGCCCATCGAACTGGGAATCCTCGACGATCGGAGCAGTGTGATGCAGCATAGTACACCCGAATGCCCGAAAACTTTTTTTCGCCATGCACACCAAGCTGTGTGCAACTCCTCGGATCCCCGTTTGTACCTATTCATAACGATTAGTTAGAAAATGAGTTGTATGAAAAAAATTAATACTACAAGTAATCTTTATTACTTATCGCTCGAGTACTGGTCGGGCCCCACGGCAAATGGGTCTTACTCTCGTCAACTATCATTCTCCGCCGAAGAGAATCACCATAGTCGCCCTGTAAGTACACAGAATTCATGCACCACCACTGGTACCAGACCATATATCGCAATGCCCATGGTCCCACTCCCAAACTGACATCTGCTGGGTCAGGCGGGACCCACAAGTGGTTCTCAGGCATGCGGGCAATCCTATAGTGGCCTAAATGGCGACCGCTCCAATCCACCTCTGGCTTTTTATGGAAGGTACTGCATTATAAGTTAGTTAGATACAATTTGTAAAATAATATCAATATTTGGGTGTGTATTACTTACTTGTGCAACTTCTCCGTCTCATCCTCACCAAGTATCGGGTCATCCGGGATGAAGGCATCGAAGCCGAACTGACGAGGAACCCGATCAGGATAGTGATACTCAACTATCCAGTAACAAACGACCGAACCACGGTATAAACCGAGATCCCTTTGTTCCATCGTCAAGCGACAGAATATCCTAGCCCGGTACCACGCCTGATACGGGAACCAATTGATGTTTGCCTGGTGCAACAGTTGGAGCTGATTCCGGACGTACGAGATACTCGCCGTCCCTCCCCTCGGCGTATTAAAATAGCGGAGGCGGCTACCCCATATGGCACCGTATGGAGAGCTTTTGTCGATGTCAGAGCCCCTTTGCCACTTCACATTCGATGGAATTTCGGGTCAGCAGACTGGTAGGTGCGACCAGGACCATTGCTGTAGTAGAAGGAGTGGCCCATTTAACTACTGGCTGCCTCTCTGAAATTGTAGATGTGTATTTTTTATTATCAAATTAAAAAAAAAGTAAAAAAACATTAATTGAAGAAGACTTACCAGACAAGCGTGACACAGTCCTCTGTATAAACATGCAAGCACTGCTCCACCCTAGTTCCACCACGATGGCTTATCGAGTAGCTCCAGCTGCTGGAGGAACATAATCGAAATCGAGTCGCCACTAGAATCGACAAACATCGTGGTACTACATAAGTCAAGCACGAATGCCCTAACATATCTACAGTTTCAAGAGAAAGTAAACAACTTTTTTATTTTTTTCAAAAATATTTTTAATGTGATGTAATGGATTTAGAAATTACCTCTTGACAAGCTCCACGTCAGATGTCAATGGGGTAATGGCAATTTCGGCGGCATATTGGCGGATAGCCTTAAGACTGATGCAGTACTGGGAGAACTTCTCATCATTGTTCTCATTCTTCCGTTTTAGCTTCTTTGCGACCCCCTCCACATGCACACCCAACAGCTTTGGGATCAACGTCGGGAGTGTCTGATGATCCGAGACACCCCCTACCGGATCGCCATCAATCCGCAGACCCCATAAGGCACTCACGTCCTGTAGGGTCACTGTCATCTCCCCCACCGGGAGATAGAATGAATGGGTCTCAGGTCGCCCTCTCTCCACGAGACCGCACATGAGTGCCTGGTCAATCCGCCGTGGTTGTTTCATTGTGGCTAGCTGGTACAACCCGAGGTTAATGAGGTACCGATCCATCAGTGGATTTGTGACATACTGTACCTCCGGCGAGCGGTGTCGCACCGTCAACATGGTCTCATCCTACATTTATCAATGTTTTAGACCAGTGGAACTGAATAACTATTTGTTGTTTGAAACGTACCTCCATCGATGCAAGTGAGACACGGTGAAGTCTGTGAGGGACCCATAGGAGAGGACTAAACGTATCTGCACGATGTGGTGCGCCATCCCATGGATCGACACCCTCCGCAGTGGGATCGGCGTGAGCCTGTGAACTCTCACCGGTCTCCGACGTATCTCGTGGTCACTCACGTCGAGGTCTAGTCATGCTGCATTTTAAACAATTTCTAACAATTTTATTTAACAATTCCTATGAGATTGTATAACTTAATTTCACTCAATTAAATTTCAACCATGTTATTTTCTCAAATTTCCATCTAATTTTTAAAACCTAATTTCAATCATAACCAATTCCAATGTAACAATTTCTAACAATTCCAAATCAAATATTTTCTAACAATTCCAATCAAATAATTTCTAACAATTCCAATATAATAATTTCTAACAATTCCAATCAAACAATTTCTAACAATTCCACTGAAATAATTTCTAACAATTCCAATCAAACAATTTCTAACAATTCCACTAAAATAATTTCTAACAATTCCAATCAAACAATTTCTAACAATTCCACTGAAATAATTTCTAACAATTCCAATATAATAATTTCTAACAATTCCAATATAACAATTTCTAACAATTTGTACAAATTTCTACCATTTTTCAAACATTTCTAACTATTTCTAACAACCCTAAACAATTCCAATCAATTTCTATTAAATTCAATAACAACAATTTCTAGCAATTTCATATAAAACCCGCAATTTCGAATAATTTATACAAAATTCCAAACAATTTATAAAAAATCTAAATAATTTATAAACAAGTTAAAGAAATAATTTCATACCCGAAAATGAAATCGGAGCGACGGTGCGGCGGCGACTACGCACTCGGATGGAGAGAGAGAGAAGGAGAGAGAGGGTGGCAGGTAGAGAGAGGGAGAGAGGGAGAGGACGGTAGATAGAGAGAGAGGGGTAGGGAACGGTTGAGAGGTGCGAAATGTCGCGTCCGGAACGAAAAAACGAGCTTTTTTGGCCAAATCCGACGGGTTGGGGGTGGTTTCGGGTGGGGGGGCTGTGGGGGAGGGGCGGGTAAGGTTTGGTTTGGGGAGGGAGGGTATTTAAAAAAAAAAAATTACTAAACCGCCCCCTGGGGGGGGCAGTTTGGGTATGGGTAAAAAAATTTTGGGATCTGATTATTAATAATATATTTTTTTTGGTTATTAATAAAAATCACGGGCAGAGCAGGGTGGAGGAATGACTGATTAACGATTGTCAAAATTTATTTTTGAATCGTCTGGCGGAGTTTTTTTATTAAGAGCGAATTTCTCTAGGCGAAGGAGTTTTCATCAAATAACTTCTTGTCGTTCTTAGTTCAACTTGTTGTTGTAAACACTCTTATTAATTCATTCTTAATAGTTCATATCAAACTTTTAAAAAAAATTATTAAGTATGGAATAATCTCCTTATTAATCGCATTAAGCCACAATGAAACAAGTTCATATCATTTAATTAATTCAATCTTAATAGTCCCTATCAAACTTTAAATAAAAAATCTTAAGTATGGAATAATCTCCTTATTACTCACATTAAGCCACAATGAAACAAGTTCATATCATTTAATTAATTCATTCTTAATATTCCCTATCAACCTTTTAAAAAAAAAATCTTAAGTATAAAATAATCTCCTTATTACTCACATTAAGCCACAATGAAACAAGTTCATAAAATAATCTCCTTATTACTCACATCAATCTGAACTATACCACTTGGAAACACAGTTTGATAGCTGCATAAAATCCCACAGGGTAATTCTGGAAAAAAAAATTGGGAGAAAATCCAGACAGCTGTTGGCTGTTGGTGGGCAGATTAATTTGATGATGTCGTCCAATTTGAGAAGGACAAACAATACAATCTCCAAATTTTGAGACCAAATAATTTATTTGTTCTTTCATGTTCTCCAAATTATTTATTAAATTCTAGCCCAAAAGTCTAGCTTGCTTTGGCGTGCTTCATTGGACTGAACAAAATAAATACTTTTTAAAAATTTCAACATCATAATATCATAGTTGTCCCTTTAAAATTAAAAATTTAACATCATATTACATATCTTCCCCTCTAAAATGTTAACATCATATTAAAATTTTATGTCTAGCCCTCAAAAACCTCAAAATTACATATCCGTCCATCTAAAATTCATAGTATCATATATTTTACCCTTCTAAATTAAAAATTTCACAAATTTATCCAATTTATTGACTTTTCTATTAAAACTCTTTATAAATTTATAAGTACTCATTTTATTCTTTATTAACAAAACATATAATCTGTGTAAGAAAAATATTTTGTCTTCTAACTTATTTGTTTGTGAGGACAAAATTACTTGTGACGCATACACAGTGGCATTTATGCATATGCTTGGGTGTGTCACGAATAAGAAAACAAATTATTTATTTTCAAAACCGGTCAATTAGAAAACTAAATATTTCTCTTAAACATGTTACATATTTTTTATTTTTTAATAAAGAGTAAAATGAATATTTTATAAACTTTAAATGAATTTTTATTAAAAGAAAGTCAATAAATTGAGTAACTTTGTGAGTTCTTAAAATTTAGAAGGATAAATGTGATATTATGAATTTTAGAGGAGCAATACGTAATTTTGAAGTTTTTTAGGGGTATAATGAAATTGCCCCTATTTTATTGTTTCCGATCGCTTTACAGTATATATTCGTTGATTTTTATTTTTAATTAGCATGCATTAATTACCTTAAGTCCGATCTTCAAATATTATCCAAATTGTTTCAACTTTCAAGCAACTTTTGTTTAAAATAAGTTGTGTACCCGTGCACTCCAAAATATGTAAAATTAAAGTTACTCTATCAGATTAGACTTCAAATTATGAATTTAAACTGTTGAAACTCATCTACTTTGTGAGTCATGTGTTTACATGTTAAATTTGTATATTTTTGAATTAATTTAATATAAGTTAAGCGGTTAAAAAATAATAAAAAATAAATATATTAAAATTAATTTATAATTTTTTTATTTTTGACCACTTGATATTTGACATGCAAACACATCAATCGTGAAGTAGATTGGTTTCAACAGCTTGAAGTAGTCCTTGAAGCTATTCTAAAAGATTTTTTATTTAAGCTCACCAAAATATTAGTAAATTTAAGAAAATCCAAGTTCTACTATATAAAATTATATTATATATCACAGTCTTAAGTACAAATTTTTTTATAGTTGGAAGAAGCACTCCTAATATAAGGGACTATTTGTTTTTAGTTTGAATTGAGTCCGTTCGTTATATGCTAATACGAAATTTAAAGAAATTGTGTGCTAAAGCTGAAAATAAATTGGAATTCTAATAATTAAGACGTTCCGAACCAAAACTCAAACGGTGCATGTGGTATACATTCGAACCGACTCAATTATTTGCCCGATAGATTATATCATTTGTCGCATCTGTGAAAAACAGATGCCTTCTCTTACATTTGAACTTTATTTTGTTTTGTTGTGTAGCGATGCATGTATTCTGGGATCAATATACTGTACTTGATAAGACTAATGAATATAATTTGTTTGTACGTAGCTGTAGTGAGGATCTATGAGTAAATGCTGCAACGAATTTATTATTCTCTGTATATACAGGGTAACTGCAGAAAAAAAAAATGTACATACATATAGTGTATTAAAAAAATATCACTTATGATATCTGTAATAATTTTAAATTGACTCAAATAATAATGATATAATCTTAATACGAAATTTTTTAGTTACTACGTACCCTAGCTAACATTTCAAAATTCTGAAATTACCATTACAAACTTCAAATTTCAAAAGTTACCACCCACACGAACATGGTATGCGCATCAAAATGGTTAATTTGTTAAATATTTGTGTTTAATTTAAATTATATTTTCTAATCAAGTTATAGTCTACAAGAATGGGAGAATATCTGCGAGGGTATACTGACATAAAGATGTTTTTTTATTAGCGACGAGAATATTTGTAAGAGTATACGACAGAATTTATGGCATATAGTATCTCATTTTTGTAGTTAATTTGATGCTAGCCTATAATTCCAAATACAATATAAAAAGAAAAAAAAAACTTGGTACAGCATAAAATTCCAAATTCACGACATAAAATAACAGACAAAAAAAATACACATTTGGTGTGCCAGACTAGTCTGAGTCAAATTGGTGCGCCAGCTTGATTTACACCCCCGTCAAATTTGGTGTGCAGATCAAGGCGATGCGGATGACAATATTTGAAATATGGACAAAGTCATGGTAATGTTAGAATTTTGAATTTAAGGGTGGGGTAATTAAAAAAATTTCGGATTCTTAATTCGGCTGATATCTTTATCTATTGGACGTTTTGTATGGATTTATTGCCAATTTCGTTGGATTTAATGGCAATATTAAGCATATATATGTAATCTAATTATAAATTGTTTACTATTATATATGGTTGTCAATTAAAGTGATTAAATAAGATAATAGACAATCAATATATTCATTATGATGTGGTCCATAAATGTGTAGAACAATTCAGACAATCAATATAATTGTGTAGGCCACATGGATATGAATGCATCTGCACAGATTTTGATGCGACTGCACAGTTTTGATGCAGTCGCACAAAATACCTTTCTAAAATTGACAGATAACCATAAAGGTTAGTATATATAAGGATTGGTCTCCAATGCACAAGATAGCACAAAAACTGAACATATGTTTTTCTCTTTAGAAAAAATACAGATATGTGTCTTCTCTTATTCTTCCACCATCAACGAATAGAGAAGAGAAATCCATTAGAAAATTTAGAGATTATTTCTCAAGGGTCATATCTTGTTGTTTTGGAAGACCTATTCAACGATCATACGACACAAAGGCGAGAATGACTTCTTGTCATTGAAGACTTGTCTCGTGTTCACGGAGACGGCTGTTGCTCTACCAAGACTTTAGATATTTCATGACAAACGGTATAAAATCAGGTATTATATTCTGCACTTATGATTTATATTTTGGGTCTCTTTGACATAAGACGGTTCTTAGGTTAATGTGAGGAACTGTTTCTAATTCTCTAAGGGTGTAAGTGTTTGACTACTAGATGAGATGTAATTGTTTGATCTCTAGATAAGGCGTAATTATTTGGTATTTATGAATCCCCAACATGGTATAGATTAATTAGTAATTAGTTTTAAAACAATTAGATTTTTTTAATTTATAAATTATTCACATGTATGTTTCATTTAATTACTTGCCGAATTAATTAAGATTATATTAATTATCAATTTATTTGTTAAATATCTCATGGCGGTATATATGTTATCTTTAGTATTATAAGAATATCGACTAAGGCTCCGTTTGGATGAACATAATTTCATGGATTTGTATTGAATTTTTGAACTAAATTCACTGATAATGTATATGGTAGACTTTTTCCTAACCCATATATTCTTGAATTCATTACCATCCAAAGCTTAAAACGATGGCAGAAAAATAATTAGCTGGGACCATATTAATTTTTTCCCAACATCTTGTGAGGTATATATGTCGATGATTTGAAGTAGTTTAATTAATCCATTGTCTCCATCCATTTATTATTCTTTGGAAATATACTATTTAAATTGTATTTTTTTTTCCACCATCATTTCCTACTTTACCTTTTTCAATTTATTTTTTATTTTTCTAAATTTCATTATATTTTAGTATTAAAATTTAAATAAGAAAATTATCATTAATTACTTTCAATTCGTATTGATAACAAGTCTTACAAAAGGAAAAAAAATACGATTTCCCAATAATATCTTAATTTGGTTAGATCAAAATTTTCCACAAGTATTCTTCAAGTATAACTGAACATTTATTTCAACATATTTTCATAACTATTTCAACTCATATCAATGATATGAGTTCCGTAAATTACTTATTTGTAGGTCTAAAATCTCATCATGCATAACAACTGAAGGTACACCTCAAGAATATAAGTTTTCTTAAGCATAAAATGCACCATATCAGCCTAATAAATACCATTAATTTCTTTCATATGAATGTTTTGCATAATGATTAGTATTTATGAGAGCAAGAGTACAACGATATCATTGTTGAAATAAATGTAATAATGGACTAATTCGGTTTCAAAAAAGGTATTTGTTTCGTCTGAAATAATGTCACTCTAAATAGTATTATCCACTTCAATCGACTTAATTCTCAATGTCACTTTAAATAGTATTATTCACTTTCGACTTAATTCTCAATCTGAAAAAATAAATATATAAAACAACTTATAAAATAATTTATAAAAGATTTATTTCTTTGACCGCTTGACCTTCGAAATTTTTAAAAATTTAAATGTACATACATCACTCATGAAGTATATGAATTTCAATAGTTTGAATTCATCCGATATACTTTTGGAGTTATGCTCATCAAACTCTCTTAGTTAACACATCAAGCTCTAACTTTGCTCTTTGTTTTCCTTATGGGCAGTTGTCCTTTCATCTAAATACCTGGACCCCGCTAGTCACATAAAATACTAGAAAAAATATCAAAGAAATTAAACTAGATCATGAGCTGATGACATAGTGAACTGAAAATTCTTGCTTTCGTACTAGTCTACTGAAAATTCTTGCTTTCATTGTCTGCTCGTTTTTTTTTTACTTTCTGATGGAGACACATTAGAAGAATTAACCCAACATGACCATATTAAATGTTTGATGTTATTACCGTTTTTGCTAAATAATTAAAGAGGAGATTAAAGAAAATTGAACTCTTAGCTTGCCACCCCTAAAGCCTTCTATTTTCAGTTCCCATCATATCTATTAGATCTCATACACAGACCATGCCAATACCATAGGATCACAACCTTAAGCTTCTTCTTCCCCAAAATCTGTTTTATATCAAATATATATCATCAAACATTAAAAATCCGGAACATGGAAGTAGAATCTCAGCAGCCTGTTCCCGAACCTAACAACGAACTCCGCAAAAGAAAAAGCCTAACCAAAATCTCTCTTCTAATAATAAATTTCACTATGATGGTCGTTGGCACGGCCGGGGCTCCCCTTATTTTGCGCCTTTACTTTCTTAAAGGCGGCAAGCGAATCTGGCTCTCGAGCTGGCTCCAGACCGGTGGCTGGCCGCTTACTCTAATCCCGCTTTTCATATTGTACTTGAGACGCGGAGACAAAAAATTAGTCGTCATGTCACCATCGCTTTTCATATCTTGCGCCTTCATCGGAGTTCTCGTTGGACTGGATGACTGGCTTTATGCATATGGCATATCATACCTTCCTGTGTCGACATCATCCATACTTATATCCACACAGCTTGCCTTCACGGCTCTTTGTGCATTTCTGCTAGTGAGGCAGAGGTTCACTGCATACTCGGTTAATGCCATGGTGCTTTTGATCGTTGGAGCAGCTATGCTGGGGATAAACTCGAGTGGGGACAGGCCGGAAGGAGAGTCGAAGGAGAAGTACTATCTTGGTTTTGGTATGACATTAGGTGCTGCGGCATTGTATGGCTTGGTGTTACCACTGGTTGAGCTGAGCCAGATGAAGTACGAAAAGGTGCGCGTGCCGGTGACTTACAGGTTAGTTATGGAGATGCAGCTAGTCATGGGCTTCTTCGGCACTGCATTCTGCACTGTTGGAATGATATTCAACAAGGATTTTACTGTAAGTCTATACATATATGCCCACTTATTCGTGAAAAAATCTAGATTGATGATCATGTTTTGATACGAATCTTATTGCTGTACACTTTAATTTTGAGGGGCCGTTCTACAGCTAATTAATTAATCCACCCCATAATTTAAAAAAAATTATCATATATATTGAAATTTAAGTTATATTTTTTGAAGTTTAATTTGTACAGTTCACTTTCATTAATTATATATAAAAATGTCAATACAGGTTGTGCAGACTTGGTTCAAATATATTCTAACTACCACACATGAGTGTACATATATTACGTGTGAATAATGTTTGAATAAGTGGAGAGAGAGAGAGAGCGCAAAAGCAGGATTAGTTTGTTTGGTGTTTAAAAGTCATCTCAAATTGCTTTCAATATTGACTTAATTAATTCCACGTAAATATATAGTTTGCTTTAACATCTCTTCATTATCCTTAATTTTCTTTTAATTAATCTGGGAAAATCACTAACATACACTCCCTAGCTAGCTATCTGTTATATATTCCATTTTCATCTCTAGTAGTCGACTGACAGTATATATAGACATATAGTGCCTGCATGCTATTACAAGCCTTTTAACAAGTAAATGTTATTAAATAGTGCAAGTAATTAAACTTGGCAAAGGATATCGTGACACATTACCCAAAACCAGCAAGAATAAAATTTCTATTTTGGACAGGAAAAGGAAGAACTATTTGTAGTTAGTTCATTTGTACACTAGTTCAAGATGCCATAGATGATATGTGTTGCGGTTTTTTGGTTAAGGCATGTGCACATATACAGCAAAATTAAATTCAATCTACATATCGATATACATATGGCACCCCACCAATTTAGTTGGAGGAAAGATCCTTACCTAGAGGCCCTTGATTAAATTTTTGGCACATCTAGCTATTGGTTGGTATATGTCAGGTGACATCCTAAATTTGAATTCCCGGGTATAGATTATTAGATATGTATGTATCTCATAGAGGTCCAGTATTGATGATGTCAATAAATTCCTGATTCAGTGAAACGACAATTTAATGGCATAACATAAATGGATCATGCAATGGCAATTCACCATCAGATGATGGGTGGGGAGGGGGACTCGAATGATCCCGCCTAATTTAATAATTGAGTATTATGAATATTATGAATATTGTGTAATTATTTAATTTTCTAGGGTCTTTTATTTCTTGTAAATATGCTTGTACAGGAACTCTCTTTTTTTATCTAATATATTGTTGGCATTTTTGCCAACCTTCAAAAAAAAAAAAAACATAAATGGATCATGTATTATTATTTTTTAAAGAAATTTTAAACCTTGAAAACTGATATTACTGTTGAGTGAATTTAAGTACAAATTGAATTTATTCTTCACAACAACAAATTGAAATTTTAACCACTAAATAACAAGCACACATCTAACATTTTATGAGGCTGAACTATATATATAAAAACTTTGAAAAAATTCAATTAAATTTCAATATATACAATTACATATTATAAAATCATAAGAATAGCTAATTAATTAACGCTTGGTTTTAGATCTGTCTTTGATTTTAGGGTTCTACATATTTGTTTGCTCCTTGTCTGTTTCTTAACTATTAATTACAAAGAAAGGAATAATTAATTCATGTCATAGAATTCCATAAATTTTGCAATTGTCACAATAAATATGTCAAAGAGTTCCTTTAATCAATGATTTGCATTTTCCACAAAAATATTGTAGGCAATCCGACATGAAGCTCGAGAGTTTGGGCTCGGCGAGACCAGATACTACGTTGTGCTTGTCGGGTGTGCCATCTTGTTCCAGTGCTTCTTTCTCGGCACCATTGGTGCCATCTTCTATGGCTCAGCTCTACTCGCTGGAGTTATCATAGCAGTCCTTTTACCGATAACCGAGGTTCTTGCCGTGGCATTTTTCAGTGAGCCTTTTAGCAGCGGTAAAGGAGTTGCTCTGGGTCTCTCCCTGTGGGGTTTTGCTTCCTACTTCTATGGTGAAATCAAGGCCAAGAAGGCAAGAGAAAATGTCAATGGGACCACCTAGCTAGATATAAATCAGGAATAAGTATAAATGTTATATATCTTCCCAATCAGATTCTATGTCTAATCATCACAATTTGTGGATGTTGGAAGAAGATCATGCAAAGTTAGATGCAACTACTTCAGAGATGATTAGATGCATTTATTGATAGAAATTCAATTATTGTAAAGGAAAGTTCTTCATAAAAATTATGACCCATGTGTCCTTTTTCATATCTCATATTCATCGAAAGATATAAATAATTTGTCCTCTTTCTTATCTTTTCACAATAAATACACTCATATCTAATTAAGATAGAAAGATACAAGATAATATATTATATTTTTATATTGAGATAAACGTCACATCTAAAAGTAAAAGAGTCAGATTTTTTCCCTTTTTTTTTTTTTTTCTCTGACCCATCCTTAATTAGTAATGGCTATAGGTTATTTTCATTATTTGTTCATCTTTCATAATAAATAAGCACAATTTTAAGTTATTTTTCATAAAACATTATTTCCTCATCTTTCATTATTAATTATTTGCATATAATTAAAATCATCGTCATTAGATATTAAGTCCATCCTTATATAAAACAACTATATTTTGATTTTTTTTTAATAAAAATTGGAGGTCAAATCACTCAACTATTTAATATTCACAAGAGATTTATCCATCCAGATTTAATTCCAACGTGTGACCTAGCTATATGTGGATATTATATTTGTATATATAAAATATATAATTTATTTGCGGTTTAGAAATACTCAACATTTTTATGGAAGAAAACCAAACGGTATTTATAATAAATATTTAACAAATGCATCACATACTTTTGTACAAGTAGTTTATTTGACTCAAGCGAGGATAAGTAAAATATTAATAGATATGTAATTTTGAATTAATTTTTTTAATAATAATTTATTGAATTTAATTAAGAATGAGAGTAATAATGGCGATACATAAAATTTAAAATACAGACAGAAAAATCAATAGAATATATAGCGCCCGTATAGGCTTGTTTATTTTCAAAATATTCCAATTTACAGTGATAATTAAATAACTTGCTTCCTTGATTCGTTTCTTGATGGCAGATAGTTGCAAATCATTGAAAGGAAGCAAACATTGTCATCTTGTGCGCACTTTCTTCTTTGTTATTTCTATGTTGATCTAACCAATGGTATCATATTTCTTGGAAGTATCTACACCCCATGTGAGGTCTTGAAAGAAACACTTTTGTCTGGTAACGATGATTGACAAGTTGGGAAATTTTCAAAATAATCCACTTGGGATACCAAATAACAGAAGCAATTAATTCACATAAGGAAACAATAACCAATTCTCTGGTGATTGGGCCAGAAACTTATCTGGACCCAATTAAACAAAGTTACCCCCAAATGGGCCATTAATTAGGCCTGCAAGTTGTAATAATTTAAGCCTCCTTTCAGCTACAAAAGAAAGGAAAAAAATTAAAGGAAAAAAGAAGGGTAAAACAGAGAAACAGTTATTACAGATCATGTTTTGCTCTAGATAATGCACTGTGTACACTTATATATGATTTAATTTTGCCATGCTTTAGTCAACAAAGGTTTGCTGTGCTGTTGTCAGGAATTGCTCGCAGGTCGCAATAAACATATAACGATATCAGCATCTAAATTTTGTATCCAATTATCTGAGAAGACAGGAGAGCTAATCTCTTATTGACATAAACAAAGAAAATGCAAAGAAGAAAAATATTACATATTAATCATCCAAGATTTAGAGAATAACATCAGGAAAATATTTACATATATTAAATCTTAGGTTTCCAAGTTAGGCGTAATCCAAACACAATTCATAGGTTCCTTCAGGTCATCACATTTAGGATTATACGAACGATTTTTCATGCTGTAATATTCCCAGCACTTTACTTGCCCAGATTCATCCCCATCGTACCGAGGAAAGTATATCCGGTTGGAGAATCTTTCCAAAGGAGATGGAATCGCAAATGATGCTCGATTATCCAAAAATACGGTGATGTCTCCTATATCATCTATGTCTTCTATCTTAGTCCATTTAGCCACCTCGGGATCGGATTCATCCAACATATATATGCCAATCGGCTCCGCTTCATCCCTTCGAAAAAAAGAGAAAATTTTCCCTTTATACTCTAGTAGATAGGTATCCTCACATTCAAAGTCTGGCCAATCAACTATTTGCCTTTCTTCTGTTTCGACATAAAATATCCCAAGATTACCCTCCTTGTCCAAACAATACAACTTTCGATCGAGGAAAATAAGATTAGTGCATAATGCCACCTTGAAATCATTACTCGATACGCTCTTATTGATCCAATGTTTCTTTTCTGGCAGCCAAATGAATATGTTAACCCGCCGGTTGATGTTCTTCTCATTCCAAATTTGAATTACAGCACGGTCTGAAGAAATTGTCATTGCTTCACAAAAAAAAGATCGACGAGGCAAGGATGGAAGGTTAAACCTAACTCCTGTGAAGGGATTTAGTATGTATGCAGAATCAAATGGATGTGATCTTCTTATGAGAAGCCAGCCATCGTTGGAGGACCGGATCTTCTCACATGACTCGAGTTCTTTAATGTTACTGTTATATTTATGACCATACAAAGGATCATAAAAACTGCAAGCAGTAGAGTACTTTTGACAATGCATGAGCAATGGTCATGCTCTTGCATCTCCCATGGAATGTGAGGAGAGAGAATACCATGCCTTGCAAACAGAAGGAATGCGTATGCGATCGATCAAATTTAGCTTTGAAAGGAGTAACTCTACCAGTTCTATGGGCATATTTGCCCATGGCCTTGAGACATCATCACTGGTGCTCTCTCCTCTCTTGTAAATGGCAGTTGCATTAGTGATCTGCAAAGAGCACAATTAAAGAGAGTTAAGTTTAACAATTTATGGAGAAAGTATTTTGTGACATATTATATCAGTCAGATATATATATTTGTAAACAAAAATGATCAAATCGTAAACCTCTTTGGAACAAATTGAATGAAACTGTCTTGATGAGTTCCCCCACTTGTTGCTCCTTGATCTGCAGAACATTTTAACATAATTTTATTCAAGGAAGATAATCACAAAGAGCAACATTGAAATTAAGTTATAATCAAAACATGCTCTCACCTACTGGGCAATACCCAAAAAAGTTGATTCTCCAAATCTGTCAGCTCAGGGATTAACAAACTGAAGCTAGAAATTCCATCATCCAAGGAAATTTTATAAAGCCTTTCTTCATGATCTTCTTGCCGCAAAAGATAAATGAAATTGCCTCGCACATTATTTGCAGAGAATGAAGTACTGTAGTTTCTACTTAAGAAGAAAATTCGGCGACCAATATTTCCTGGCACACTATTCCAACACAACTCTGGAACATTCGGTTTCCCAGATTGCTCAGACATCCCCAAAATATATGTGTTGACATTTCTAACAGCTCCTCTAAAGATGAACACATATACTAAAAACACAACCTCACTAGATACCACCAGATGACTGGTTACTGCCAATTTCTTTAAAGAAAATATAGGGAACCTTGGATTTGTTATGGTTGTCTTTTCAAAAACACCCGTTGTCATCGCCTCAACATCAATGACAATGGTTTTCCACGGATCGTGTTTAGCATGCTCAATCGGAGAAAGGAGGGCATATAATTTCCCCTTGCAAAACGTGATGTCTCCAGTAAAGCAGTAGTCATAATATATACAATCAAGTTTGAATTCGACCTTGTTCCATCTTTTAGCTTTAAGGAAGGAAAAAAGAATGAACTTGTCACATTTACTAACAAAAACAATAGTGCACTTGGTTGAAGTCGTAGGCGATGATAAGATAAAACCTCCGAGAGATTCCAAAGGCTCTGGCAAATGTGAGAGGTTAAAGGATTGATCTAATGTGAGGCTCAACAGAGTTAACTGCTTGCTCTTTGTGTTCATTAATAGGATCCATTCTCCAAAAACCCCCAAGCATATTTTTCCTTTCATCATCGGTATTCTTTTTTCTTCATTGCCTCCGTCAAACGGGTTTATGAAATTTTGGGTCGGTTTTTTACTGCCATGCAATTGGATAAGCCATGGCGTGTAACCGAAGCTAATAGGCGGCAATGAGGATTCATGTCTTTTATTGGACATTTCACTGGATTAAAACCTGACAATTAATAACGAAATACAAAGAAAAGAATTAATTTCATTACAAGTTCAGAATCAGATCAAAACCACTTCTAAGTATTGGCCAAGGATATATGTAAATTTGAAAGTACAAACCTTGCAATTGCTGTTCTATTATCTGAGAATTCCACAAGAAAAGGCAGACTTAGACAAGAAAGGCAGAGAGTATATCTAATAACTTCACTATTTCTAGCCTTCTGTTAGATATTATTTTTAGTAAAGGCACAGATACTCTTTATATGATAAATATGTTAATTAACAATTGATCTCATTCAATTTCGAAATTTAATATTTAATATTTAATATTTGATAATAATTAGTCTTGATTAATATGATAATATCCTTTTGTAGGGCAATTTTTTTTTCCGGATGTACGGTTGAAAAGGATATGATACTGATATGATAGTGCCTATCATTAATTAGATTATATCTTTGAAGAAGAGCATGCAGAAATCTTTTCTCATCTTGGCAACTCTGCTGCGTTGGTTCAGAAAGAAATCCGGATCGAAATTAATATGAACAAATTAATTAATTGTTAGAATCTCAAAATTTTGTACTTAGTAATAATTTGCTATGTTAATATTTTTTAAATTAGAATATACTAGCATTTAGCCAAACCAAATTTTTAATATACTAATAATCGGTCGAACTAATTTCAATGTTAAAAAATAAAGCAAAATTTTTGCCGTGAAATAAACAACTTTTATTTATTCTTCTATTAGATAATAATAATAATAATTAGTTAATCTAATATGTACATTTCTCTGAATATATATTCGAATAATATCAGTATATAGTTATAGTTGCTATTGCATAATGACAGAAGCTCCATTCTTTTCCGAGAGAAACTATCCAAGAATAGAAGTTTTATCTCATATTCTATCAAATCTTTATATATTTGATAAAGTCCACATCACAAATTTAACTTGACATATGTGTTGGTGACCAATTTTTTTTTAAAAAAAGGTAAATGAGTTTCATATTTGATGCTAGTAATTTTTTAAAGAAAAACAAAAAAATGAGTTGGGTCAGGCTAGGTCACAGCAGAATCAGACCTGGCCTGACCCAACGCAGGGTAAGAAAATTTAGATCCGCATCCGATCCATTTAGCCACCGAATAGGCTGAATTGGTTGACCCGTCCAAATCGGATATAAATTGATACCCTAATCTAAAGAATTCGGATCACCCTAGTACCGCACGTCCAATGATAAAATCCAAATTGTTCTTTTAACTTATACGAATCTTAAAGTGGGCCCCTATTTCTAGTTATACACTAGATTGAGTTTGGTCTAGCTAGGAGTAAATCTGGACTATAAAGTTGTGGGCAACACTTATGCGGTACCTAAGATGATACAAACTCTAATGTAATGGTAGTGGCATAGTCTCATTAATTTAAAAAAATAGCATTTTTTTTAGATTTCACTCTCATAAAAAACTATCAAGGAAAAATATATTTTCTATAGAATATTATGTTGCATTAATAAAAAAATATAGACACAAATAAGTATATCTTTTTTAAATATTAAAGACATGTGTAATGATAAACAACACACATTTAATTTAACTGCATAATAATTCTACGTACGTAGAGACCGAAAAGTGGCATTTAAAGAGATATATTATATCTTGATAGCATTCGATCAAATACGTACTTTTCAAATAAGCAGATATAATTCAACATGATTGAGATATATCAGATCAAAAAATTAAGAGAGAAAAAACTAAATTAAACATATATATGAAAAATATAATTGATCGATGTGACATATATATCTTAAAGAATTTTAGAAGGGTTGACTGTTAACAGGTTAAACTTGAGATTATCTATTTTTCAGAGTGTGGACAGCTGTAATTGTTAACAGGTTAATTAATGTTTAATTGCTGGTGTGATCAGCTGCATGGGATGATAGACAGCTAGCTAGGTTCCTTAATTGGATTATACCTTTTTTTTGTGTGGTGTCTATATATTATCTCAGGCAGTGTGTTTTTTTTATTATTATTATTTGAGATTGGGAACACAATAATCTAAACTTGTAACTTAACATGTTTCTTATTGATGAAACGGGCTACTGCCTAATTTTCCCAAGAAAAAAAAAATCTAGAATGAAAATTTTAAGAATTTTATTTGCTAGTAACGTCATAATAAGTAGTCCGGATCCTGAAGTAACTCAAATTTTGATCTAAGATCTAGACCGTCCAATTAGTATCCGGGCCAAATTTTGTAATGCTCATGCCAAAATAGATCTGAGGGTACGGATCTAAACTCAAATATTGAGTTACTTTAGGTGATATATATGAATTCATAAAAAGGGAGGAAGAGAAAATTTTCAAGAACTTTTTTATTTTCAGGATCGGTAGAAATTCTAGAGATTTTTCATTTCTCTCTTTTTTTTTAGTTTTAATTTACAGATAAAAAATTTCCAATTTTTCACGTGTCCAGTTCTCTACAAATTGAGGTGCAAGAAGATAAATTAATTTTGTCACATATTTTATTACTTTGCCCAGGTATTCGATTCCCTACTCTTCCTCTCTAGTATTTGTGTGAAGCACGGTAACTCAATCCGTAACTCTTTTGCATGCGCTGGTATAAGTTAAGCAAACAAAGTTAAAGGTAATATTTTTTTCAGGAACCGTTTTCCATTCTTTTACTTTTATGCATCTGAAGCAATAACTATTTCGTGTTATATCATCTGCTCTTCTATATATATATTATTTAGAATATTACAATATTCGTTACTTATTTAACATCACAAATATCATCTGTCAATTAATTTTATTTGGTAGCAAATAACAGAGTAATTTTCATCACATGATCTAAATTTCGAATCCTCATCTCTTTGACAGTACCCAAGCTTTTGATGGGAGGAAGGAAGGTGCAAATATTGTTGCGCATGAAGTACGTAACTGTGCCATGCACGTAGGTAGAATGGTGCAAAATTGTACGTTAAGAGGGTGTGTTTCAGAGTTGTTATTTAATGAAAATTAAAACTTGGCAGCCATGCCAAGATTTTACACATGATTTAGTTCCGTTACCTTAATATATACAGCTAGCTAGAGTTTAATTTGCATGTGACAGCAAGTGTGTACAACTCGTTTATTTACCATGCATCCATATATAAAAAAGAACTCAAATTACAGTGGTTTTAAAGTTTTAACATTTAACACATTTAATTGTTCAGACAACATATTTAAACAGTGTTTATGAAAGTATATCATGTATTTAAAATACGTGAATATTGTTATCAAGTTGGTATAGAAGATGGGTAGATATATAATAAGAAAAAAAAAAAAAATAGATGTTCTTGCGTATATGATCATTAATTCAAACCTAATTAAGTTTGTCAATTTTCTTCGTATTAAAGAAAAAGTTTCACCATGTTAGGATGAATTTCTGGACATACCCAGTTGACTCAATTGGTCAAACTAATATTGCGTGTGTTCTACCTTATCCTTTTTGTATGTTAGAGGCCAGGTTCTTTTGTGGCCTCAGTCAGTGTGGTTTATTTTAGTAGATTGATTGTTACAACTTACAAGTTACAAGTTACAAACACAAAATTCTTGAAATCCTAGATCATGAATATTAATTTTGATCAGTAGTGTCATATAGAATAATTAAATTTATTAATTATAATCTAATGAATATAATATCTCCTTCATTAAAACAAACTGTTTTCTCCATACTGCACAAGAAACGGCCGCATAAAATCTGGAGCCTTTGACCAGCACAAATTAATAACTCCATCAGTTACCTATTTGGCCTAGTGGATGCCTCGTCCAAGCTTTCTAGTCACCACCTTCAAAGAAAATCATCAAATCAAAATTCAAAACTAAAACTAAGCAGTATATTGATCATGAGTGCCCCTGCCATAACGATACCTCAAGAAAAACATTCTAAGATCCATGCACCACCCACCAAAAAAATATCTTTTCCAAACAATTCGATTCTCAAGCATTCTCTTTTCTTTCTCATATTATTCATCTCCCTCTTGATAGTCATCCAGTACAAGGCTCTACAGTCTACTCTCCATTTCTCATGGCCTCTCTTGACCTCACCGTTATCCGATCAGGACCTCACCTCTAGGCTTCGTGACGCCGTCACCTTCCTCCCATTAAAAGATTTGCGGTTCTCAAAGCAACCCGAATCAGGACACACATGGTTCATGAGCTCTGTAAATGACACTTTTGAACCGAACGAATCTCAGTACCTCTATTTCCCTTCTAATGCATCCAAAGGACGGCTACTGTGTTTATCTGCACATGACCGTCATGACGGTGCCAAGAACTCGTATGCTTTTACATGGCGCGAAGCATTACCACACGGCACCACATTGTTACCTGGTCTGACATATGTCTCTAGCACATATTATGACCACAATAACCTGTGGCATGGACTCAATGCTATTGTACCATTCATTGGATGGAATATGAGGAAAGGCTGTGTTGCGCCAGCCAGATGGGTTCTATTCCACTGGGGAGAATTACGTGCCGAGATGGGTAAATGGGTCAAGTCAGTTGCACATGTGACCATAGGAAACGTAGACATAGAAACTTTTGAAGGGATAGAAGGCCCAGCATGCTTTGAGGAGGCGGTGGTCTTTAGACACAATCACGGCAGCATAAGCAAAGCGAGGCTGCGGGCAGTGTATGACAGGATACGTTGCAAGGCCAGAGAATTCTGTAAGGTTGAAATGGAGAAAATTAGGGATAAAAAGCATGTACAAATGACATTATTTCTACGCACAGGTGCGAGATCGTTTAAGAATGAGTCGGTGGTGGTGAGAGTGTTCGAGGATGAGTGTCGCAAGGTCGGTAACTGCCGGGTTAAGGTGAAAAAGACAGATAATTTATCATTTTGTGACCAGGTTTGTGATTGTCTTTTTACCCTTTAATTTTTTTTAATGGTAATCTGCAATGCTGAAGTGATGTTTACAAAGGTGGTGAAATTTTAGCGTAATGCAAGTTTATAGTCCCTTTGGTTACAGAGAAATAAAGTGCACTAACAAAATCTTTACCACCTTGTTATCTAATGCCTTGATAGAATTTCAACAAGTAATTGATAATTCACAACGAATATTAAGAGATCCTCGATTATGAAAATCTCTTGTTACATCTTTCAAGTTTTCAACCGACTTCAATACCAAATTATCATACTAAACATCTTGCTAATTGGGCTGAAAGGAAAGCCCATCATTAGGCCCAAGATCCTCTGTCTTACGTAGAAGTTAAAAACTTAAAATTGTAGCACGGATGCATCAATCTATCAATAATATATCAGAACAAAAAAAATCCATATAGAAGAACATCAAATTTTATGATTGTAATTTGCATTTATTGATTTTCAGGTCAGACTGATGAGCGAGACTGACATACTGGTAACCCCGCACGGGGCTCAGATGACAAACATTATGTTCATGGAACGAAACAGCAGCGTGATGGAGTTCTACCCAAAGGGATGGGAGGAATTGGCCGGTATCGGACAGTACGTGTACAAGTGGTTTTCTGACTGGGCCGGGATGAAATATCAGGGTGTGTGGCGCGACCCAGAGGGCCCACCGTGTGTAGATCCTACTGACAGGTCACATTGTTTTTCCGACTTCAAGGATCGCCAGATCGGACATGACACGGCCTACTTCTCTAAATGGGCATCAAAAGTTTTTCAAGACATGAAGGAATACAAACAGAGCATTTCGATAACAAGAACTGATTCATCGGCAACAATAACGAGTTTCTGTCAATGCGGATAGAGCAGAGGTCCTTAAATTGGTACAAGTATGTCTGAAAATTTGGCGAAACCAATTATCTATTATTAGCATTTCCAGGAGGGCGGATTAATTTTTTAATTTCTTAATTGTGTCTTTAATGATGTTCTTATATAAGATTGTGGGATGGATGTTGATAGTCCAATTAAGCAGAATTCTTGTTCTTTTCAAATTTGTCTGTAATTTTGTTGGAATACATTTAATTTTTCTTCCAATGGAAGAAGTTACTTTAAATTTTCCAGCTAGTTCAAAGAAGCATTTAATTTCTCCAACTACCAAAAGAACATTGGCGTTTCTTCGGAAATATTACCCCAGTTTTTTCATATGAATAATCATATTTGTTTGTCAGACTATGTACTATGCATATTGGTCCATATTATAGATCAATATTTTCATTTTCAAAGTTCAAATATTCAATATGAACTATTTAGTATGATGAAAATGTATTTACGGACTAAATTTTATATTTTTTTTTAAAATTACTATTTTTTAGATTGTTAGAAATTAGGTACTTTTTAATGGTCTAGAATTTTTAGATCAAGTAAATTTCTTCCTATCTAAAAAAATTGTAAAAGATTGTGTTCAATGGTTCAGATCGTCTGTTTCAACTTTGAAAACAGAGATATTGATTTATATGCAACAGGAACGAATTTATAGCACATATATAAACTGTATGAAGATAGACTACGGTTTGTTGAATCTATTCCTCTATTCTACAATATGAAACATGACCAATTAACGTCACCCACGTACAACCCGAAAGGGGCTCTCGTATATGATATATATCATGTTTGTTTTAATTTTTATAGTCATCTATTGTGTATTTTAGGCTCAATTTGGTCTATATATATGGATCGATCCATATATATAGAATTAGATCAAGATAAGTTTCATTACTCAAAAATTAATTAATGTGATGATATGCACATATTAATTTATTTTATTCCGTTAACACATGATCCCATACCGTTACCCTTACGATGCTCGCACGATACGTTTTGGAGGCACCTTTAATTATTTTAATTAGTTTGACTTATTAATCTCCATAAAACATTACCATGCACTTTCAAGTTTCAACATATATATATATGCCATGAGAAAAACAAACTTGAAATTGACGTTTCTATTTTTTTATCTGTTTGCAAATTCAAACTGGTGATTTCGAGTTTCGAGTCCATATAATTGATAATTCTATATTCTTTAGCGTATCCCTATGTCGATCTTTTGGCACTATATATAAAATTAAAAGAAAAAAAATGTTAAATTGCCATACTGGTATGAGGCGCGTATTTGCTGTCAAGAGCATGTGAATTTATTTGCCATTTGTACAAGTTGTGGGGTGATCAGACTTCGAATCCAAATCAGCAAATAAGGTGTATCATTCCACTTTCAAAGTATATATAAGAATTAAATTTAAATTGATCAATTATATAAATTTTATATATTGCAAATGGAGGTTAATTCTACATTAATTACATGTAACAATTAGATATAATTTTAAAAAAATGAAAATAAATAGGAGTGAATTGATCCCATACTTATTGTATTCGCTCTTGAGCGGTACCAACCCCATAGGTGTTTGCTTTTTTCCTTTTCATATGGGATTTTGACTAAGATTGCATTGATTGCGTTAGTTGGGGATTCTTGGAGATTGTGGATTTGTTATTTTGAAGTGGACTTGAAATAATTTCATGCAATATTATTCTATATGATCCAATACAACATATTTTAACAAAAATAAATGAAACTTTCCATAAGAATTTAAAATGACAAAATTCATGCAATAGCATTATATTCTTTATGATCCAATACAACATATTTTAACTAACAATAACAATATCATTGATTAAACAATAATTAATAAACAAATTATCAAAATATAAAGGTTTTTTTAGTAAAGTTGACGATCAAGTTACTCAACTATTTATCCATAAAGTATCTTCTCTATTTGAATTTTAAACTTGCAATCTCTCACACAAAGATGCCTTGCCACTAGACCAAAGATTGTTATTATCTAAAAAAAAAATTAAAGAAACTTCAATGATTCATAAGCGTGTTTCATTTATAAAATTTTGTTCATTCAAAACATAATATAGAACTGCTCAAAAAAAATTTAGGAGCTATAAATTTTAGCTTGTTATGAGACCGGGTCAGGTTTTAACCGGCATATTTTATAAAATTTACAATCAATATGTATTTGAAAGGGGGGAAAAAATCAGCAAACTCCATGCAACTGCAATAATTAATGATAACATAAGAAGAAGCAACCTTCCATCATTGCCAATGGTTAGTAATGTCCATTTCTAAAAGAAGTTGTCTTTTGTAAGTCTTACCTGCCAAAAAAACTTACTAAACATATAGAGCTAATTCTGTTTTTTTTTTTTTATAATTTGTTTGAACTTCAACCTTATATTCTTTTCCTTTTCTAAGAAGGTACTTTTTTGGCACATTGCAGCGCAAGGACATTTTGGGTGAATTTTATGTTCGAATTATGAGAGATCATTTAAGTACAGGTTGGTTTCTGTACTACACTGAAGACCAAATGTCAGAAACAGAGTTAATTAGAGGCACCATTCAGGAACCCATTTCGACAACAAACACAGGAGGTGCTAAACAGAGATCAGAAAGTGTGTTGGCCAAAGCTCAATTAGTGGGACTGGGTTCTGTACTTATTGCGACAGTAATATTTTGTGCAGCTTTTACTCTTCCGGGAGGTACAAATCAAGATACTGGCAAACCAATTCTAGCAGGGAAATATTTATTCAAGGCATTTATCTTAGCAGACTTCGCTGCATTTTTCTATTCCTTCTTGTCTACTATGAAGCTTATATACAGCTCAACTGATGAAAATGCTGATAGGATGGGAATTTCCGTTGCTCGGTCCATGAAGATATTTACCGTTGCTACCAATTGCATGGTCATGGCACTGGCAATAGGTCTATGTCTGATACTAGCTCCTAATGGCGCTATTACTGCATTTCTAATATGGGTGTTTACTTTCTACTTATTCTTTTTGGACAATCTATATATTTTGTGGCATCATCTTAAAGGGATATTATTGGAAAAGTTACTACTGAAACACATTCCAGATGGAGCTAGTGGTCAAAATAGAGTAGTCAAAGACATCTCATATTTTACTTATGAATTTTATAAGCCCACTGTTGTACCTTGTATTTTGATATTTGTGTTAGCACTATATTAGATCATTGAATGATTTAAAATTACAAGAACTCTCAGCTGGTACTGAATCATTTAGAGAATCCTGTAAAGCACTGAAGCAGTTCCTATACTGGATCCCTCAAGCTTCACTGGGTGTTTTATTTTACACAACGATTATTTATTTTTCAGCTACCTAAATATATGTTTTTTTCTTGTAGAGTGCTTAAATTTTCCGTTAAGATTTTGCGTGGAGTACAGTTAAACAGTGATTGACCATACATACTGTAATTTAATAATATGTTGTTTACCGATAGTCATCCTCTATGTCTCTCTGTCTCTCTAGGAGAATACCAAGTTCATTTTGTAAATATCAATGGACCCACACTTGGGAGTACATACCTAACCTATAAGCGCATTCTGTACAACTATTTGTGAATCGAGTTGCCCTGCACATGCAAATGAATGAACATTTGCACCAACAACAAAATAAAAAAAAAAATTTTTTGGGGAAATTTTAAAAAAAAAAAAAAAAAAAAAAAACCCCCCCCCCCCCAAAAAAAAAAAAAAAAAAAAAAGTCTCAAATTGAGATATCTCAGAGAGCCCCCCCCCCACACACACACAAACCCTAAACACTACTTCATTTCTCTGACGCCATATCCACAAGCATACGCATAGCATTTGATTGAACCACTCATCCTTCTGAAACGATCTCATCTGTCTGACCTCTCTCCATGACTTCTCCCAGATGTCCGATACAGACTGACCTTGTACCTGTCCGTGTACCAGTAAGCGCATTTGTACTGAATTTTGAATGAAATTCCAAAAGGACAGTGCATAAGGGCAGAAGAAAAGTAGATGAGTGGTTGTTTCGCGGTTTTGAGTATCACACATTGAGCAATTGACCTCGCTGAACTAGCTGCAAAATTGATATTAAATTATTCTTTGACCTAGCTGGACTATTGAAAGTGACTTCTTCCATTGGAAGAGAAAATTAAATGTATTCCACCAAAATTACATACAATTTTGTTCCTTTCAAGCATAAATAAATATTGGAAAAGAAAAGAATATACTTCACTATCAACATACCACAATCTTATAAAAATATTAATCATCTATTGCTCCAGAAAATGCTAATAAAAGATAATTACTTTCCCCCAATTTTCAGACATACTTGTTTGAGGACCCCTGCTCTATCTGCATTGACAGAAACTCGAACTTGTTGCTGACGAATGCTCTCCTTTAATCGAAATGTTTTGTATATATTCCTTCATGTCTTGAAGAACCTTTGATGCCCATTTAGAGAAGTAGGCCGTGTCATGTCCAATCTGGCGATCCTTGAAATCGAAAAAACATTGTAACTTGTCAGTAGGATCAGGGCACGGTGGGCCCTCTGGGTCCCGCCACACGCCCTGATGCCTCATCCCTGCCCAGTCAGAAAGCCACTTGTAAACGTATTGCCCGACACCGGCCAAATCCTCCCACCCCTTCGGGTAGAACTCCATCACGCTGCTGTTTCGTTCCATGAACATAATGTTTGTCATCTGAGCCCCATGCGGGGTTACCAGTATGTCAGTCTCGCTCATCAGTCTTACCTTAAAATCAGTAAATTCAAGCTGTTATCATCATACAATTTGATGTTCTTCTATGTTAAAAATGATATATTATTGATACTTGATGCATCCATGCTACAGGTTCGTGTAAGAATGAAAATTCAGAGCAGAGGAGATTGGGTCTAATAACGGGCTTACTTTTTAGCCCAATTAGGATGCCTTAATCTTTTTTGAAAATTATGTATTACTTCTGGGAATCCCAACAAAGCATTAGATAACAGGCTGGCGACTAATTAATTGGTTTGTACCCTTTATTTCTCTGTTATCAAAGCAAGGATGAATTTGCATTATGCTATAACTAATAACTTAACCACCTTTGTAAACATCAGTTTAGCATTGCAGAATACCATTAAAAAGAAAATTAAAGGTGAAAAAACAGAATATAATCACAAACCTGATCACAAAATGATAATTTATCCGTCTTTTCCACCTTAACCCGGCAGTTCCCGGCCTTGTGACACTCCTCCTCGAACACTCTCACCACTACCGACTCATTCTTAAACGACCTCGCACCCGTACGTAGATATAGTGTCATTTGTACATCCTTTTTATCTCTAATTTTCTCCATTTCAACCTTACAAAATTCTCTGGCCTTGCAACGTATCCTGTCATACACTTCCCGCACCCTCGCTTTGCTCATGGCACCCTGATTGTGTCTAAAGACCACCGCCTCCTCAAAGCATGCCGGGCCCTCAATTCCTTCAAAAGTTTCTATCTCTACATTTCCTATGGTCATCTGTGCAACTGACTTGACCCATTTACCCATCTTGGCACGTAATTCGCCCCAGTGGAATATAATCCATCTGGCTGGCACAACACAGCCTTTCCTCATATTCCATCCAATGAATGGTACGATAGCATTGAGTCCATGCCACAGGTTGCTGTGATCATAATATGTGTCCGAGACATATGTCAGACCAGGTAACAATGTAGCCCCATGTGGTAATGCTTCACGCCATGCGAAAGCATACAAGTTCTTGCCACCGTCATGACGGTCATGTGCAGATAAGCACAGTACCCGGCCTTTAGATGAGTTAGAAGGGAAATATAGATACTCAGAATCATTCGGTTCAAAAGTGTCGTTTACAGAGCTCATGAACCATGTATGGCCGGATTCGGGTTGCTTCGAGAACCGCAAATCTTTTAGTGGGAGGAAGGTGACCGAGTCACGAAGCCTAGAGGTGAGGTCCTGATCGGATAACCGTGAAAAATGGAGAGGAGACTGGAGGGCCTTGTGCTGGAGGAATATCAAGAGGGAGATGAATAATATGACAAATAAAAGAGAATGCTTGAGAAAAGAATTGTTTGGAAAAGAGAAAGTTTTGGTGGGTGGTGCATGGATCTTAGAATATTTATCGTGAGGTGGTATTGTAATGGCAGGGGCGCTCATGATAAATTTGGAGCTTAGTCTTAATTTTGAGATTTGATTTGATGATTTTCTTTGAAGGTTGAGAATGGAAAGCTAGAATGAGGCATTCACATTTTTTTGTTATCATCAATTATATTTAGTTTTGATGGGGTTTGATCTGATTTTTTTCGTTTGCTTTATTCTTTGGTGATAGATCACTGATGATTTTCTTCATTTCTGGTGTGCTGGTCAAAGACTCGAGATTGTATGTGACGATCTTTTGTACAGGTTGTGCAGCAGGATTTAGAATACTTGTAATTATTTTGTGACACTACTGAAAATCAAAATTAATTTCAACATAATTTCAGAAAAATATATATGGGTACAAAACATAAAAGACTTTATAGAAGATTTGATGTTTTCAAATCGTTACTTTCTTTGGTGCCTCTCTTCTCCTTGTGTTTTTTTTTTTTTTTTTTAATTTTGCCAATCTAAAATTCTTGCAAAATAGAAATAGCAGTTAAATATGTACTTGCTCCAACGAATGTGTATCTAAATTTGATTAGTAGGTAATTATTTCATTTCTTGAATCACTATTTAAAAAATGTTGGAATTTGAGATAGATTAAATTACAAGTTTACAATATTTAAGTAATGATCTTTGTAACCTTGTACTAAATAAACCACAGTCTGAGGCCACAAAAGAATCTGGCACTTAACATACAAATGAGAAATGAGAAGGCAAAGACTTAGAATATTAATTTGACCTATTGAGTCAACTGCCTAAGTTCAGATATAAACTAATTCAGCCTAACTTTATGGAACTTCAGATATAATTATTCAGCCTAACTTGATGGAATTTTTTCTTTAATACCAAGCAAAATGACAAAGTTAGGTCTAAGTGCACTGAATCACATACAACAGCTAAAATTTTTTTTCGGATTATATATCTGTTCAGCTTCAATAAAAAGTTAATAATAATATTCACATTTTTAAAATACATGTGATATAAAATATTTTGAATTTAAACAAATACTTTCAGAATCACAGTTTAAATATGTTGTCCGAACAATTGAATTTGTTAAATGTTAAAACTTAAACCACTGTAATTTGAGGTATCTTTTTCTTATATGGATGCATTGTAAAATGAGTTGTACATTTTCTGTCACATGCAAATTAAACTCTATATTGTTATTGTTATTAGTACAAGTCCATAAGTGCTCCACATATTCATTCATACACTAAAATTATTTCTTAATTTAGTCTTTATTAAAAATTTAGTCTAAGGCCGTGTTCCAGATAAGTGGAGGGAAAAAGAAGAGGATTTAGAGGAAGGCTGTGTAAAAAGTTTACTTCTTCCATTCTCTCATAGTCTCATTTGAGTTTCAAAATTTGAATATTTTATATATTAAAGTTCACCTCCTCTCTTCTTCTGTCTTCTCTTTCCTCCTCTTTCTCTCTAAATTTAGTTTTGGGAGGGGGGGGCTTCATATGATATTTAGACTAAAGATTGCATTGAATGCATTAGTTGGGTATTCTTGGAGATTATGGCTGTTTTTTTTTTTTTAAGTGGGCATGATATAATTTCATTTGTTAATAAAAAGGAGCCTTTTTTTGTATCTAATCAATTTAAGAATAGCGGAACATTGTTAATCAGCGTTTAATTTTTTATTTTACTTGACAAGTCATCATTAAAAAAATAATTTGAAAAGGTAAAATTCTTTATTTGATTTATTATTGATATAATTGAAAAATAGTACATTGTTCAATATTGTAAATAATATATTAAAATAATTATATTAGAGGTGCGCGGTCCACTGTTCTGTTTTTGTGTACATTTTCGATCCAATTAATTCAGAGTTGTTGGGTTTAAAACATCCTGAATCCATAACTAACCACCATAATTTAAAATCTATTGAGCTTCTACCATTTGTTTGGGCAGCTGGGTTATGAAGATTTGTGGGTTTCATGATAAAAGGTATTATATATATTAAAGAATAATTAAATGAAACTTTCAATAAGAATCTAGAAATGAAAAAATTCATGCAATAGCATTCTATATTATCCAATAAAAGATATTTTAACTAACAATAAGAATATCATTGATTAAACAAAATTAAAAACAAATTACATAAAAGAAGATTAACAAAAACTTTCATGATTCAAAACAGAATATATAACTGTTCAAAAATGTAGTCAAGTCAGTGTTTAACGACATATTTTATAACCAATATATATTTATTGGATTAAATAAAATTCAATATTTATATATGTAATCAAACAAAATTGGAATTCACTATGTTACAAGTCCATGGTCAAGTCAGGTGAGTCAGGCAATTTGTTTAATTGTACACCCTTAAATCTTAATTCAGATTTTGTATAAATAAATATTTTTTTTTTGTAAATTTTGTTAACAATACTGGATAAATAGTATGTTTGTTTTTTGTAATTTATAGGAGGAGGGTTCCAATATTTTATATTTTTCATACTTCATTATACTTCATATTTTATATTTTTATTTTCAAAAGCTAAATTATTGATCCGAACTTCTCGACATGATATCTATATTAAGATATTGCTTGGAGACCGAATTTTATAAATTTTAAACTTTTTTACTATTTTATTTAAATAGGTACAAAATCACTGTGACAAATAACAGCAACAAGTTGTAGAGAATATCAACTCCTAAAAAGTTGTATCAATATCAGAGGTTTATGTTGAACCTTTCATGGGTGAAAGAAGATTCAAACTACTCAACATCCAAATCCAGGCCCAATTTACCCTTCATCTGAGCATACAACCTGATGGGCTTAGTACAAAACACATTTCAATCATAGGTCCAACATTTCAATAGAAACAAACAAGTATCTTTAATCTAATGACTAATATTATGTTTTCTGTGCGAAGTTTCACAAGAGGATTCGTTGTAAATATTTAAAATTTAAAAGTTATATCCCCTAATTTGTGTCTCAAAAATAATTATAATAATAAACAAGGAACAATATTGAGATATTTATTCTGTGTTCTTTGCTTTTCCAGTTTAAATGTTTGTACAAGAGAGAAGAACAACAGAGACTTGCATGTCTTGCTGTGTGCATTGCTACAGTACTCATAAACTGACACTTTAATGCCGGCATCAGTGAGAGATAATTGAATTACAAAAACTTGGTGCATAAAATGTCAATTTCACATGACACAATCTCTTTCATTCGTTCATGCATAAACACATATTAGAAGACAAGAACACAAATGGGGCCATGAGAGACGGAGCATCTCTCCTCATAGGAGACAGCTTCATTCTTTGAACTTCTCTAACAAAGTATATATAGCGACCACACAGAGATATTGTTAGGTTTGGTGATGCCATGATGTAGGCATATATATCATGCAATCCCAATTCAACCGATTTGCATGCTACCCAGGACCCACAAAAAATGTAGCATGTTGGATATATTCAATAGGTGTGCTCAGTGGAATATATATATTGAGTTATATTTAGGTCGATGTCTATATTTTCTCTTAGTGGAGAAATATATATATATATAAATGTGACCTCATGATATAACTATTCAATTTGAATATTTGTCAAAATATTAAAAAAGGGAATAATTATTTCGTTTAATCAATCACCTAATAAACATATTATGAGGGAAGGTCCTTTAATATATGAGTGGGTTTGATATACTGTTTAGATTATTTTCTTCTCTGAGTAAAAATTGGAGGTCAAACTACTCAACTATTTAATATTCATAAAGAATTTGCCATCCGGGTTTTGAACTTGTAATCTCCTAGATGAAAAACACTATTTAATTTTACCAATGGTAGTTCTTTGTTTAGGTTTTAATTGCTTGATAATTTAGTTGCTTAAGATATATCCAAGAACATATTCTAATTGAAGAAATTAAGAAAGACGGATTGAATGGACCTAATAAGTCTAATAACCTAAGCCAAAATTATTTTCGGCGTTCAACAACACTTCCTTTAGCCTCCTCCTTAAGCTTTCTTTAAATTTTTTAGTTGCTTAATTAATTCTTACGAACATTAGTTTTCTTTGTTAGGATCAACATCACTTCCTTTAGTTTGATTTAATTTGCTCACAATCTTAAATCACCTATATCCTTGAATTAAGCATCTTAATTACCTAATTAATTAAGATTGAGACAGTTGAATATGAACTGATTAGCGCGGATTAAAATGGTGTAATAGTAAAACAAAACAAATGGTGTAATAAGATGTCAGGCATTTGTAAGATATATATGTATAAAACCGAAAATAACTATAAATGAAGTTTTTTTACTTTGGAATAACTATATATGGATTCATTAGACTTCTATATATTAACTAAATAATGGTGAAAGATGTCAGACATTTGCCAGATACATGTATATATGAACTATGAAACATTATAAATTTATAATATCATTTTTATAAGGTGCAACTTTTCAATCTGCAATTTAATGGTGATTGCTACCAAACAGGTATAGAAGAGTGGAATTGAATTAGTAAGGGATGAAAAATCATGTCATTGATGGCGAATTTTTTTTGAGAAATGATTTGTTTTTATTCCATGAATTGCTATTTGGCATGGACAAAAGAGTCATTCCCTTCCAAAAAATTAATCCAAAACGGACTTTTTGATAAAAATATATATATATATATATATCTTGCTATTTGAGTTTAGATCCAGTGCAATACCTGACCGTGTAGAAGGAGATCTGAATCGTTTGTTATAATTTGGCACAAATCTCAAAACAGACCTCTATACATCTTAAATAGACACCGTATTGATTTTGCCTCGGGATTCATATGTGAAGTAATTTAATCTGGTTTAACTCAAATATTACTCTATCTTACTCCTTAAAAATGGAGTAGATAATTTACTTCACTTACTCCACAATCAAACATGACTATAAATTCATGTCTATTCAATGCTCAATATCTGTTCTTGTTGACTTGTTGTTACTTGTAGGCTTATATATAGCTGTAGGCCTAAAAAAAATTTGCATTGTGGGGGAAAAATAGCACAGCATGCATCAAGCTAGCGTAAGACAAACAAAACGATGCACTTGTACGATATGAATCCGTGAGTACAAAAGAACTAATATCCACCGCCCCAAAATAAAAAACATGAAGTTTAGTTGGATTATATTTTTTCCACTAAGTTTTCTTTTATGGGATACTTTATAAAAGGTCGAAGGATTTGTTTTTGACAATTAATGTATTACGGGACAACAAGAGTCATAGAATTGATTTGCAAATTTAACACAATAAACTCATGGAAATATGGAATGTATCTCCAGCTAATTCTTCATATTTTATGTATGATCTACATCAGTTATTCTTTTAACTCATGCTAAATTCGTGTTAAAATCATCTATTTCCCGGTTCTAATTTCCTCAAATTAAGTTGTATAAATAATATATGAAGCTTTACATAATACCTTCCTCTTCATAATTTCGTATCAAAATGTCAATTCAAATTAAATAACTTAGTATTTCTGATTTTGAGAAAATCGATTGTGATTTTGGAGGAAATCAATAATGACTTATATTATATGTACCAAAATAAATATAGAAATTATTATTTCAGCATCTTGGGTACCAGGTGACGTCGCTATATTTGTCTTGTGAAGAGAAATATGTAAGGACGTTTAGAGAGCAATCAAAGATTATTGAAAAACTGCTAGAGGAAATTGAGATCCAGTGGAATTGGATGAATTAAAGATATATATATTAATAAGAAAGTCTCATATATCATTTGGTTTTGTTGATTTTTTCTATTTTGGCTTTATCACAGTTTTGCTTTATCACAGACGTTTCCTACTCTCTTTTTTTTGTTTTTTTACTCATTTGTTAATACACCAAGGGATTTAATCTTTAAACCCCTAAACAATGTAACCAATTGCGGTTAATCAAATAGAAGCATGACTCATGTTCTTACTTCAAACAAAACAAAATTACTTTTAAAAATAATATTGTTAGAATTAATTATTTTTATTGAATTTATGCCAAACATTCCCAAATTAAATAAAAAAAACAAAACAAAACAAAGAATTTTTTCTTAGATTAATATAAAATGTACAAGTTTTATTAATATTGTCTAATACTATTATGATGTTTTAGAAAATAATAAAATTTATAAATTAATATATTACAATTTCAATTACAAAAATGTATAAAGTTTATCAAACAACATTGTTTGATAATATGCAATTATAATATGATGACTATATTATAATCAAGTTCGCAAATTTTAGATTAAACCAAACCGTCAACCTCAGAATGAAAAAAAAAAAAAAAAAAAGAACAATCTCTTTGTAATTCTAGATGAGAAAAATACAGATAAACTATATATGCACGCCAATACTTTTATATCTGAGGTATAAATCACCAAAAAAATGTTGCATTTTAATGAAATTAACAAATTATTTCAAGAACTTGGATACTATTATAAGCATTTAAAATCACAAATGAAAATGTTCCAAAATAAACATCCTATTAAGGGTTGAAAATCCAAGCAAATATTCTTCCAGAGATTTAATTCGACCTTACTAACCTTTAATTATTTTGTAGTAATTAGTCAGACTATAAACTGATTAAACTCTACTCAAACAACAATATATATTTCCTAGGTTATATATTACATAAAAAGACAACAATTTGAAAACCTCCTAAAAAAGGTAAAAAGAAACATTATTTTTAGAATGAATGGTTAAACTTAAAAGAAAGATTGTAAAAAGAGGGAAGATTCATTCACCACATATATTATCTCATCAACAACCAGCTATGATAGTTGCTAGGAACAAGACAAAGGGAGTTAATTCCTCCGCTCCACCTACGTGTGCATAGTGGACCACGCTCTGGTAATAACACCATACCAGATCTCCTGAAAATCTCTCACCTTTAACAGAACAACACTCTTTCTTACATAAGCACAACCACCATTAAAGACACCCACCCTCAGCATGGTGACATGCATGGAGGAAGAAAAATTAAAGAATGAGGCAGCAAAACAGGAGAAGAAACAGGAGAGAAGAAAATTTTAATGGGAAGACGTAGTAGTACTAGAGAGAGAGAGAGGGAACTGAGAACTGATACAAAACAGGAGGCCATGTTTCATGTTGATGTTCATATATGCTCAGAGAAAAGCGATGTGTGGTGGGGCTATGTCTCTGTGTGACTGTGCATGGGAAAGCGTGGGGGCAAACACATGCAAAGACAAGGGATTGCCATGTAGACAAATTAAGCTTGTATCAGATACTGGTATCATCTGGGTATTAATGGAGGGGTTTGCTAGCTGACACAATAGCAGTCATAAATGCAACAAGGGGGGAGATACTAGCTTACTGCTTAGCTGTAAGTTAGAGAGAGAGAAAGAGCAAGAGGGTTTGGTCTCGTGATCATCCTTCTGCCATGGCTATTAACATGGCTAAACATCAATGTCCATTAAAAGCAACAAGAGAAAGAGAAAGAGAGAGAGAGTATTGATTCTAGTTCTATTTATTATATATCCAACTTTATTAATAGGCAGGGAGAAGGAATGAATAGATGGGTTCAATAACTCCACAAAAAAATGAATAAATGAAATGAATGTTGTATGCACATGTGTAGCAGTACTAGTATAGTTCGTACGCGCGCAGACTCAGATTAGAAAATGCCACAATGAATTTTGTGGAGGTCAGTTAATCCGATTAAATGGAGCTAGTCAGAAATCAGCCTTACACACTTCTTAGAGAAATACATACATCATGCATTGCATTGCATTGCATGACAATCTGAACACTAGTAGGAGATCGAGAAGAGCAAAAGGCAAAGAAGAAAACAAAAAGAACTATATATATATATACAAAAGAGATATATAGAAGGAGAAGAATACAACAGTGTTTCCTTCCTTCATATATACTCTCCTCTCATGCCTAGCTTGTTAAATTGAGTCTTATCATTCCAATATTGCCATATATTGTTCAATATAACTAAATTTGTCTAAAACAAGGTAAAATTAGCAATGGCCTAATTGGTTCCCTTCCAACCAACATCAAATAACACATTCCAAATTAAACACCTCAAATTCCACCATGCAACCAACATGAATAAAATAAGAAGAAAACCAACCTAAAACTAAAAAGTAAGACCCAATGTAAAAAAAAGGCAACATTAAAATAAAGAAAGGAAAAAAAAACAGAGAGAAAACTAGCCTAATCAGACAGATGATAAACAAAGAGAAAAACCAAACATCAAAGAAACCCTAGCTATGCTAAGCTAAGCTATCTCTCTTTCCAATCAATCCATCTAGGGTTTCTTACCAAGAGTATGCTTATTGTTGTGCATCCAGACCTTCAGCACATGACGCTTCACCGATACCTCGTTACAGAACTGCTGCACGGCTTGCTCGTCATGCTTCTGGATCCGCCACCCGACCTTCTCGGCAAACGCCAACATCTTATCCTTCTGCTCCTGAGTAAATTTGGTTCTGAATCGCTTCTTCCCGGATCCAGACCCGGACCCGGACCCTGATGCTCCAATCCCCATCATCATACCGCCGCTACCGCTGCCTCCCAATCCCATCATGCCCATCGGATGCGACACATCCTCCCCTTCATCCCGGCTATGTCCCCCACCTCCAGAAGTCGACGGTAAGGCTAGCGGCACTGGCCTATGTGCAGCTGCAGCCGCAGCAGCTGCCGCTGCCATGTGGTGATGGTGTAAGTATCCTGCAGGGGTACGGTAGTAAGGCGAGAACTGCGGGTGAGGTTGGTGATATGTCGTGGAAGGGTCTACGATTGCTCCCGTAGGCACAGAACTCGGGCCCGCACAGCCCGTTGCATCACCTTCCTTACGGTGGAAATTGCGGTGGCAATTGCAAGCAGCACAGCGGAGGGCATCAATTGTGCCTTCCTCACCTGCCGCTATGAACTCTCCGCAACCGTCGACCGCATGGCCACCAATCCCAACTGCATGGTTTTTTAAGCATTCGCGGTAGCGGCTACCACCGCTGCTGCTTCCGGTAGGGCTCTTACGGGGACCCGGCCCGGACATGGGTTCAGGTCCTGGTGCCGAGTTGAGTGGCTTCGGGCCAGAGGAATTCGGCATGATTGGAGGGAGCTGGTAACTGGGTCCCATCGGAGGGACCCCCATCTCCTCCTCTTCCTCCTCCTCCTCCTCCTCCTCGGCTTCATCGTGGTCGTCGAAATCCATGGAGCATGTATCTAATCGGATTGGAATGGAGAGGGAGTGGAGAGAAAAGTTTCTTTTTTTGGTTGTTTTCTCTCTGGTGATTATTGATCGGATTTCTTAGTGCTAAGCTAAGCTTGAGGAGTTAAGAGATGGGTCATGGGGATAAGAGAAAGAGAAAGACAGAGACAGAGAGAGAGAGAGAGAGAGAGAGAAAAAAAGAGAGCAAGTGAGCATCAATTTTTGAAGCACCGCTCTTCAGAGCTTATTAGCGCTTGATATAAACGCTCTCTCTTTCACACTCTACTGTAGCTCCTACAATCTCTTAATAGTACTGATAGACTATTATTATACAATTTTGTTTCTGAAAGCGGCTCTCTTTGCTGTGTGGTTGCGAAACAAAAAAAGAAACAGAGCCTAGTAACTCTTTTTCTCTACCTCTCTCTTGTCGTTATCTTCATATATTCCCTTTTCCCGGTCAACACCGCCCAGGGCCACCGGGTATACCCGGTCAACTTAGTAATTCAGATGTGTTTTGTGTAATTATTGAAAGTTTCACTTTCTAGTTACCCGTGGTGAATAGTAAAAGCGTCGCGTCAAAATGAAATGACCGGGCCAACAGAGTAAAAAAAGCAGAAGAAAACAAAAATTACCCAAGTCGGTATTGCTCATTTCATTTCCAATTTTTACGGTCTGTTTTGACCGCGTCAAAAAGAAAAAATAAAAACAAAGAAAGAAGAGAGAAAAGAAAAAGACCAGTTTGATTTGTGTAAGGCTTACACACCTATTAATCAAAAAAATCAACCTATCCTCGGCACAGGGAGCGTAGGTTACGAGACATGGAATGGAAACATAAATAAATAAATAAATAGATAAATATTACTTGGGGAAAAGAGAAACCAAATCACAGTAATAATTTTTATAATCTGAGTTCTGAGATGAAAGACAAGGAGAGATTTATTCTCATTAAATATACATGTACCAGTACCTACAACAAGTTGTACATGCGACACTTCCGACAGGTAGTGACGCTGTCTGGGCGTCAACAAGCATTGAAAAACTAAAATAACCTCTGTAAATTATCATTTTTTTTTATCAACAGTCAATATTTGCATTTTTATTTTTATTTTGAATTTCTTTTAGGTTTGATCATTATATTTATACGGGAGAATCGTTTTTTCCCGGTTGACCATAAAAAAAAAATACTAAATTAACTGCACACAGAATTAATTACTAGTGTTATAAATAATGATATACGGAATGTGGATGTCGGACGAATAAAGTATTGTTAAATGATTAATCGGAAATAATTAAAAATAATCGGTCATGACAAAATGATTAGCTGATTAGTCAGCAAAATCTGTGACGATTTGATCACAGTCAACAGCTAATCGGCTAATTAATCAACCTAATTAATAAAAGTATTTTCACAATGGGGTTAATGCATGATTATATTATAAATTTTCAAATATATTTATGCGTATTTCACAGTTTGTTATAATAGAAAGCGCTGCTATTTTCAGTGTCGCATTCTTAATTTTAAGAGCACATAAATTTTTTTTTGGGTATACTAATATTGCCCCTAATTAATAATCTTGTGTTGTCATTTAAATTCTGTCACTTTTCTTCTTAACTCTACTTATTAAATGCATCTAAAATAGTTAGTTGGCACAATTTATTCCTCATATATCATCACTCTTCAAATGTGCTGAATATATCGCCCTTCCTTTGTATATATTTTGAAGAGTACTGCTAGGGTGCTCCTAAGTTCACCAAATTTCTCAGTGAACACAACTCTAAAATTTATCAAATTGATTTGAAACGATGAATTCAAACTGTTAAAATTCTTCTACCTAATGAGTGATGCATCTATATTTGAAAATTTTAAAGTTTCAGATTAATTTAGTATAAAGTCAAGTGGTCAAAATTATAAGGTTTATAAATTAATTTTAATGCATTCATTTTTTGGACGTCTTTTGACGACTTGATTTTATATTAAATTAATTTGAAACTTCAAAATTTTCACATGTAGACGCAAAACTAATTTGAAAGAAGGATTTAAACAGTTTGAATTTATCGTTTAAAATTAATTCAATAGATTTTATAGTTGAGTTCACAAAGAGACTTGATGAACTTCGGAGCATCCTAGTTCTCTATTTTGAAATTCCATACTAGGGTTTATGGGAATGCATGGGAATAATTGGGAATGGACGGGATTTTTGGTAGTCCCGTATATTGTTTTCTTGCGTCGTTCGGAGGGTATTTTATTTTTCATTCGTTTCTATATTTTATATTCTCAATGTAAAAATTATGAGAAAAAAATAACGTGTTGGAGAAAAAAAAATTAAACTTGTAGAGAACAATTTGAAAAATTAATTGAGGTCGAATTAAAGAAAAATAAAATTAAAAGAGCAATGTCACATTATTCATGCATTATTTTACTTTGGTACAAAATAAAGCGAGTTAGTAAGTGTCTTCTTTTAATAGATAAAAAAATGAATAGGTATACACATTTTAAATAAATCAGAATTTTTCATAACTAATTACACAGCATTACTAACTTTAATTATTTCAACACATTCCTATATTTTTTTTTCCGTGCATATTCATAGTATGAATTTCCGCAAATTAAATAATGAGTTCCTGAACTCGTACAATCCCGTCACAAATAAACATACCCTTAATTATGCAGACATTTCTAAAATACATTGAATGAAATTTTACGGTTACGGAACCCACAAATTAATTTACAAAAACTACTCATAAGTATATATAAATGAGATTGATTTTGAAAATTTGCTAAAATGAATCTTTCAACTTCATATGACACAATTATACTTAAATAAATTATTATAATTAAATAAGTTGATTAAACAATAACATAATTATTATTCCATAAAATGCAAATATTTATTTTATAATTAAATCAATATTATTTAATGAGATGGATATACTTTAACCGTTATATTTAACAAACCGATTTTTTAGTTGTTGCATTTATTAATGAGTTGAAAGAAATTTTCACAAAAAAAAAAAACTCTGTATCTTATCTAAAGATTAAACTATAGCTCAAATAAATCAATTATGTCAGAATCACTTTAAGTCTTTAACGTCAAATAGAACGGAACTAAGTTTACTTTATTACTTTTTTTTTAGTTTTAAAAACTTTTCAATAAAAGCACCTAGCGCCTCTCTTTTATGGGAAAAAACAAATTTAGCTCCAGTTCATGTTTTACTTTCCATAAATTTACATTGAGATGAAAAGAAAGAATGAAGAAAATATTGGATATTTTATTCCAATCAATCAAAAGTCCCATCATTTCCAAATGGATTTTATTTTTTTGCATTCCTAACAGATCCTTAGTTTGTGTTTGAGCAACCAACAAAAAGCTCCAAAGATTTTTAAAATAATATATTTTCGACTTATAACATTTCTCAATTTTTGTAACTCAGCTAATAATAACATCCATTTCATGTAAGCTCAGAATTGAAATGTTATATTATAATATAATTATAAAAGAATTTTAATGCTTTTCTTGTTTCGGACTTTAGTCTTGCATGTAGTGCATTAAAATTCTTTTAAATTATTTTATAATTCTTTTTAAATATGTGAGTTCTGAATATATATATTTAAATTATATTCAGTAAATATGTAAATTATTAGAATTTAGAATAGTAAATACGTAATTTTAAAATTTAATTTGATAAATTGTAATTTCATGATTTTTTTTTAGTGGTATGCAAAATTCTTCCTACAATGAACCCTTCAAATATCTAATCTAGATATAGCCAACATTATTTTTTTTTTCCTCAAACAGGTCGGATCTGAATCTGTCGGTAATTTAATTTTAAATCCAACCTGACCCAGTACAATATCAAATTTAAAATATGTTAAATTTAATAAATGTTCTTCTTTAATAATTGAGGTGTCAAGTACACAAAACCCTAATGACATCATATATTGCTTTCCAACCCAGTATAACATATTAAACTAATTTAGAAAATTCATTAAAAAATGTTAAAACAAAGCAGAAAATATTAAAAATATAAGATAAAAAAATAAATTCTTATCAACAAATTTTTTACTGGTCGGGCAGGTGTGAGGTGATCCGCCGGATCATTTCATTACTTGACATTGCTAATCTTGTCAACTAAGATTAATTATCAAGAGAAAGGAAAGCTAGTACAACTGGTTATAAACAGAGTCTTAGAATTGTTAGTTAATTGAAGATTTAAAAAAAAAGATTGATCATCAAATATTTTGTGACGATTGTCGTTCAATGCTATTATTTTAATTATCGTATTTGACTAATTTGCAAAACATAAAATGATTCAATTTAACGATTTCATTGTATGAGTGAGTTTTGTAGGTTCAAGAACAATATAATTGCAAGATTAAAGTTGAAGGACTAATAGAATCAACAAGACTTTACAAAGATTGAAGAATATAGATGGTAATATCCAATAGATAAGTAAAGTAAATTTGAGATTGTTGACTCCAGAACCTATATGTTCGGTACGAAAGTAAACTGTTCGATACAGAATGTATTGAAACGGTACCGTATGGATACAATTGTGAAGCGTGGCGGTACGGAAGAATTATTCCATATGAGTTTCGTTCAGATCGAAATATTCGGTTAAAAGTCAGAGGACCCCCATTGGTATTTTGTTCTGAACGATTACCATCTGTACTGTACTCTAATTGATAAACCCATAATTAGGAGAAATACACTATCCGTTATATACGAAATTAAACGTATTGAACGGATAATGTAAAATCCAAAGGCTAAGCTTAAACTACAATACATTTGAACTATATGTTTGGTACGGAAGATGTACCGTTCGAACAAAAAAGTTCAAAATCCTAGATCTGAAGCCCTCTCTATAAATAGAATGAATACCTTTCTCCAGTTTCAAAAAGGCCGCCTCTAATTTAAAAAATCAGAAATTATGAGTTCTTAAGAACTTTCTTCTCTGAGAGAGTTAAAACATCAATACTTCATTGATAATCTCAAATTCACTTAACTAATCTTCTCTAGATCTAGTTAGTGTACTTGTTCTTGTTCGATAGTGTGAAGAAATACTTTAGTGCTCCATTTCTATAGTCGAGCGACTTCTGCTTGTAGGGCATAAAGGAGCTTACTGGCTCGAGTGTTTCCGCTCACATATAAACATAGTTGTGTGACGATCATTTGCATAAGATTCTTCAACTTTAGTTTTTAGGCTCAACTTTGTACACGAGTTAGACTATAACTTTCCACATTTGTTGGGCTTACGTGTCACTAGTTGTATCCTTTTTTTTGGATAACAAGAAAAATTTGTCTAAGCTCTATTCTATTACTTTACTTGCACACGCTTTGCTTGTTGATTGATTGATTTGTTAAAAGCTTGTTGATTGATTGATTTGTTAATTTAGTGAGTTGAACCGAAAAATGCTTAAACGTCTTGAAGAGTACTTATTCCCCCCTAATGTCCCACTCCTAAAATTAACAGAAAAGTTAATTTTGAGAAATACCTAAAATATTTATTCCCCCCCCCCCCAATGTCCCATATAACGCCAACATCTAAAAAGTATAATATATTTCTATAAAAAAATTATAAAATTTATGCCCACTAAATCTAATTTTGGGAAATTAAATTGGAATGTGACATCACCACAGTAAGAAAAGATGTCATGATTTGAAACAAGGTTGACCCATTTATCACTGTTTGACCACTTAAATCCAATTCTCACCGGTTTGCCGCCTTAATTGGCCATTTAAGGAGAGTTGAAGAAAGCATCATAAAATGCTGGTTTTGTCTCATTTTCATTCTCCATGTTTATCCAACAATTGCCATTAAAACAATGGGATGAGATAAGGAGGCCACTACTCTACAATTGTCTCGTTACAATATTAATCTAAAATGCATACAATTCGATTTGATCACTTGTATAATTGACAAAACGCCTAATGAATTGGTCGATATTTTTTGACAATGATAAATTCTCCTACAATCGTTAATTTTTTTTAGTAAAGATATCATAATTTATTATGTAACATTTATAACTATGTTATATAGATAGATGAATATTTCATGGATATTTAAGACATTTGTTGAAAATTAACTGGTCATTAACAAGATTCTAAACAACGATTATCATATCATCAGAGAAAGGTTTAAAAAAAACTATAGAGCTATAGTGGAAGCTATCGTACATAGTGTTTTTTTTCAAAAATTATATTTCATATTTCTACTAATTATCAACATTATTCAAAGTCTAATAAAGCAATAATTGACATCAAATTCATTATGAAATTATAATATTCATATTGAACCATTACAAAGTTCAAATTGCTATTCAAAATATCCCTAGTAATATCATAAATTATCTATTTTTTTCTGCTCAAAATAATCTGAGCATCATGGCGTAAATTATCTATCTTTTCCAATTCAAAATATTCTAATTATTTTGGCACAAAATATCTATATTTTTCTATTTAAAATTAAAAGCAATCCGGGCCTTCAAAAAATGTGGTTCTTAAAAAATCCTTTCAGTTTGAACCTTTAAATAAAAGCCTATGAGTATAGTGTGCGCTATTTGCGCTACATGTTATTGCTGAACGATATTATCCCTATAACAATCGTAGGTGAATAAACACATTTTTATCTCATAACTTTGTTTTTAAAGTCTGAAAACACTATAGAACATTATTTAGAACACTGGTTATGAGATATATAAAATGACTTTTTTACTATTAAAAATAAAATTTTATACAAAAATTTATTCTTATGGTTTAATATATAGACAAGATATAGTAATATTCTTTTGCATCGAGGAAAATATTTAAAGTTTTATTTCTTCTCACGTATGGTTCACTAATTAAATGTTTGGGATAGTCCAACAGAGGCCATATCATTTTTAATTAAGTACTGATATATTTTATATTTATTGAAAAGGTATAATTTTTTAATTAAGAAGTGGATGTTCTTAAATTCTCTCACTATTGAACTACAGGTTAAAAAACATTAATATATAATGCAGAAAAAAAATTAAAATATAACATAAAAGTACAAATAACTCCAAACAATATATCTAAAAATTAATTTCTGCCACTACATCATTTAAGTAACTCATGTAAATTTGAAATATTTACTTTTCCCAATATATAACAAAACATTGAGACTCAACATATATCTTTTTTTTAATCAATAATCAGGTAATATACATCATATTTTACTATCTACATTATCTTTGTCAGAAAAATGTAAAAAAAAAAAATGATTCTTTATATGTATTCTGGCACAAGTAATTGCAGGGGAGACCAGGGTATAGACATCACAATCTGTCAACTAATTCTGTTTTTGTTTCATCAAATTTAGGCCAAATGCGTAATATCCTTTGTTTCTTATACGGGTGTCAACGGTTTTAATAAATCAATGGGAACACATGGCATGCATACACAAGCAATCAAGCATGCTTCAATTTAAGTATTGAGCTGTTTTAGATATTTTTTTTAATTCTATTTTGGTGCCATGGTGGGATAGGGATCGATCCCAATCGAATAAAAAGGTCAGTTCTAAAAAAAATAATATATATATATATTAAAAGCATAGGAAAGCTTTAGAGCTTGTTTGGCGGGTCATTGAAAATAGACATAGAGACATGAATTGAACTAAAAATTACTGTTTACAAAAGAAAAAAAAATTTCAATTGAATTTATTTTTTCTCACAAAAACAGGAGGAGCGGCCGAACAGAACCTTATGTCTAGTTTACTTCACTTTTTCTTTTTGAGTACAATTGAGAGTTAAACTATCAAACTATTTAATACTCTTATTATTATAACAAATAATTTTTTCCATCTGAGTTTGAAACTTATGACTTTCTATACAGAGATCACGTGCCATTACTACTGGACTAAATACTAGTTCTTTTATTTACGCACCTTAACTATGAGCTTCGGTAAATACATAAAACAAATAAAAGGTTAATTCTAAAAATATAAAAGCATAGGAAGGCATGTACCGTACTGTGTAAATGGTGTTAATTTAAAGCACACGTTGCTATTTTTGGTTGCAATTTTGGTAATAGCAAGAATAATATAAATTTGGAGTTAGTGTTATTTCATGATTTAGATGAGTTAGCAAAAACAGCACTAACTAAATGAATAGCTCTATTTTTAGAGTGATTCAAATCTAGAATAGTAAAAAAATGAGATAATGTTTGGTCCGAATGGCTTTGGGCCGAACACCTTCCAAAGCCTCTAAAAATCGTACGATTAAAGTCCGAACAGTCGATCCGAACCGTTCAACAAGATTTTCATATTAAAATGTGCTCAGAGACCAAATTTTATATTTTTTGAAATTTTTTCACTATTTTTTTAGACGGTGGTGTTCGGTCCAAAGCCATTTGGACCGAATCTTATTCCAAAAAAAATAGTCACTAATCTAAAATTAGTGCTAACCCATGCTATTTTTTATGATCTAAACTCACCCAAAAAAAATACAGAAGACAAATGAAAGTTTTTATGTTAGGAAAAATAAATGTTTTGTTTTTCAAATCCAAACATTTATAAAATATAAATAAGCTTTATCACGATTTTAAACCTGCAAACTTTCCGTACGAATGGTTTAATTTTTTTTTTTTTACTAAATCAAAGAGTGATTTTAATATATTTTGTTTGTTGACGAAGCTTCTAGATTATTCACGATAATTCAATCTTTGTTTATTATACGTAATTATATGAAGAAGGACATTTTAGATAATAAAATAAGTGTTCGTTCACTTATTTAAAATCTGAAAATATATAATTATTGCCGATCGAAGTTATTACAATATTTTTGTAAATGAATAGAAAATCATAATTAAAAAAATATTAGCAATTATAAAGTTTATATTCACCAATCACTACTACAAAAAGTTCTTTTGAAGGGTAGAAATTTTTCATGTCCAACTATCTGTCTAAATTTCAAAATACTCCTTTTGTTTTCCTTTATTATTTTATGATATTTCTATAAATAAAAAAAACTCCTATTTTGATGTATAATTAGGGGCGGAACTAGAAAATCATAATAAGGGATACTAAAATTTAAAAGCAAAATATGTTGTTAGTGGAAATTGAATCTAAGTTCTCCACGATCATAAGATAAGCTCTAACTACTATACCACAAATGAACATGTGATATTTTATGAGGGAGGGCTAGACTATATAATTTTTTTTAAAATAATAACTTTCAATTAATTTTCAATATATATAACTATAATTTGAAAATCATATGGTGGCTTAGCAGTGAATGTAAATCTGCCCTTGGGTATAATAATGATAATAAGGTGGCATGTACCATATTTTGATGAGTCACTTTCCCACATTCTTTCATCATTAGTCGAAATCAAAGTCAAAATTTATAAGTTACAAGTAGAGAAGGAAATTTGTCACGGCGTGACTAGTCACGTCACGAGACGTCACGTCACATTAACGTCACGTCACGTCACGTCACGTGTGTCAATTACGTGACGTGACTCGCGTGACGCGTGACGTGATCACATTCTAGTGAAAATATACGTCACGTCACGTCACGCGAACCAGTCACGTCACGTCACGGTATGAAACATAGAGTATCCAACTTTTTTTATATGTATAGAGTATTCAGATTTTTATTTTAGTGTAAGTTCAGTGATATTGGTACTCATGTAGTACTGATTTTTATTTTCTTTAGTTTAGTCTAATGAATGTTTGTAATTTGAATTTTTAAAGTAATATCAAATGTAATATTTCCTAAAAAAATAATTTTTACAATATTATTTACTTGTTTTATAAATTTTTTTTTATCTTTTTTTCTAAATTTTCAACAATTTAAATTAAAATATAAAAAAAATTAACACGGCAAATTTACGTCACGACACGTCACGTATAGTCACGGCGTGACTATGCATGACGTGACCATTCGCGTGACGTAACCATCCGCCATCATTTTAGTCACGTCACGTAAAAAAAAAATTGATCACGTCATGTGACCAAATCACGGCGTGTTTATCACGTCACGTCACGGCGTGTCACGTATTTCCTTCTCTAGTTACAAGGACGTCCACCTACCCAAATATTCAAAACTTAATTACACACATGGAAATACATTTTGTTCCGCATTTATGACTACACATGCATTCAGTTCAAGACTTCAAGCAAAACAAATTCTACGTATGATTTATTATTTTGGCGAGATTTATGAGTTTGCATTGCATAATGTCTTAATTAATTTTGATTATTTCAAATATGCGCCTCCAAGAATTAATCATGAGCAAGTACCACCCTATTGAGTGTGTACGCAGATATTTCTTTCGACAAACAAAGGTTAGAATTAATAGGGCTTTCAAAAAAGAAAAGAATTAATAGTCTTAAAGAATTTTTTTTCATTTAAATTTCAAATCTGTGACATGTCATATGAAAAACATATATTATTTTTCTGTCACTAGATCAAAAAAAAAAAAAAATTGTTGAATACGCAATTAATATCGTGCCAATAACATCAAATTCAAACAAACAAAGAATAAATGTCGATATACCAAATTCATACGGAAGTCTAAGTTAAATTTATAGCATTTTTTGATTGGTAATAAAAAAAAACACACTTGGGGCGGCCCTAATAATACAAAAATTAAATAACAGATCTATAATAATTACATGCAAGTACGTACTGAAGTACAAAATTACTTTTCTCTGAGAACTGTATAAAAACTGCAATACCTTTGGCCACTTAATTCAAACCCAAATCCCAAATCGCAAATATGAGGATGATTAGTGGAGATAAAATGGTCCCAATGGATAAATTTCAACATTTTCATTGGTTGGAAATGTGAAATAAAAGCCTTATCTATGCTAAAACCTTATCTTGATTGAGGAGGTTAAGCGCCACAAATTGCTATTCTCATTAATCCTATGTGGTCCGGGATTCCAGTTGAGATTTTATTTCTGAATTTCAGATTTGGATTTTGTTTTGGACTTTCTCTACACTTTTTTTTTCATGTGGTCCATGCATAAATGGAGTCCACGGTTTCGAGTTCAACAGAACTTGAACTGAATCTATATATTTCTTGGTTCAGAAAAAGATAGACAATTTAGTCTTTTTTTTTTAGGAACTGACGAATTATAACCATTATTTGAATAGGGAATTGGATATATATATTTTCTTCAAAGAGTTTTGAATAAATATTATTAAACTTGGACTTATTTGATAATCGTGCGAATATATTTAAAATTTAAAAGTTTCCAATAATATAAATTGTCTTTGCAAATTTTGATACAATTTAGACGATTTAAGACTGACTTTTGATAAGACTTTGTCCAAAGTGATCCTTACGATAAATGACCCCTTGTTTGAAAAATAGCTAGTTTGTGGGTCTCTAACAACAAGTTCATACTTGAGATCATAATATAGTATTCACGCAATATTTTTCTTTCAAATTAATTCCAAATATATAACGTCTTACATATAAAATATTATCTTTATTATTAGACTAAAAACAAATTCTCTTCTTCTTTATAATTTTTTTTGAAGAAAGCAGGCGTAACCCACTGATTTCATTAGAAATTATAGAACAGTTTATCTGAAAAGAAACATCTGAAACTGCTTCCGCATGACTTTTCTTCTTTATATATGCTTACATGTGGCATCCTAATTTTTTACCTTTTAAGGAAAAATTAAATAAGGTTTTCCCATCTTTCTTGAATTGCTCGTTGAATATCTTGTCATGCTTTCTTCTTTTTGTGAAGTGAATTGTGTATATGGATTGCTCGAAAGCTCCATGTTGTTTTGGATTATATATTAGGAACCCCATGATTACGATGCCTATTTTGTTCTTAATATATATATATATATAGAGATGGATTATAGTGAGTTGCGAAGTAAGATGCCATTTTTACTTCATATTCATATTTTTATTTTGAAAATCCAAACAACCGATTCGAACAGCTCAACATGTTCTCCATATTAAAATATGCTTGGATACCAAATTTTATATTTTTTTGAATTTTTTTACTATTTATTAAGCCACTTTGAAAATCGCTGACCCAATGATCCAGAAAATGTTACTGTTTTTTTTACTATTCATCCGGATTTGCGATTTTCAAAGTGCCTTAATAAATAGTAAAAAAATTTCAAAAAATATAAAATTTAGTCTCCAAGCACATTTCAATATGGAGAAAATGTTGAGTGGTTCAGATCAGTTGTTTGAATTTTCAAATTAGAATACAAGCGTGAAGTAAAACATTGTTTTACTTCGCAACTCAACATAGCCCATCCCTATATATATATATATATTTTTTTTTTCAAAATTTTATATCTACCACTTGTGTTTTCAACTGATTAGTAAATTTTGCATCAGAGTATATTGAACTAATTAGTATATTAGGTAATAATGTTAAACTTGTCATATATCTAAATATGAGTATCTAAAGTGTAGAACCACTAAATTAATACAAAACTAAAATTAGAGGGTGCATACATCCTATATATCCAGGAGTTCATATTATGAACTCTAGTGAGATTTGCTATTAATTGAGTTCATATATAGTTGTATATCTTTGATAGATGCTGGCGTTGAAACGAGGAGTCACAAGCTAGTGCAGTAATAAACAGATGTACTTAGGACGAGAAGAGCCAATTAAGGGTTTACATAAATATATATATAATCTTTCACAAGTTACAGCTACTAATTAATTAATTAATGAGAAGTACGTACGTACTTTAGCATTTCAAATATATATGCATGGGTTACATTACATATGCGAATGTTAATTGAAGCTGTCGACATGAGAAGAACCTAGCTATAATTAACTCCAACATGCGCCATATAAATGTATATGATCTCATCTCAACTTAATTATGTTCTAGCTAGATCAAATTTTGATGGACCTAGCTAACGAACCATTCATTGTACCTGCACGCTCTTTTATATATATATATATATGTATGTATGTATGTATGTATGTATGTATGTTCAAATAAATTATTGTACATATATTCATTAATTAAATGCGCTAGTATGGTATAAAACTAACTTGAGGAGTTAGAATTACTTACAAGGTCCTAACTGCAAGTTTCCATTAAAACGAAGAAATAATTAATAACTGAGAAGTGAGAAGTGAGAAGAGCCAAGGATGAAAGGGTAGATGAATAGGAAGCATTACATCTTGGGACTTGGTGCAATCTGATAAACGCCAAATCCCTAATAAATAAATGAGACAATATAAACAACTACACTACACAAATACAAATACCCATCTAATTAATTATACAAATCAGAGGATATAATAACAAGTACATGCTATTACTGTAATAAAAGAAAAAGAGAAGAAGAGCTAATTAATCAACTGTGCATTCTGAGCAACTACTCAGTTCAGCACATGTCTTTACCAGAAGTTCCCATACCATGTCCATGCAATACAATCTCAAACCTCTCTCCTCTTTTTTCTTTTTCTCTCTCATAGTGTTGTCATACTGTCACACCTAACACGATATATCTGTGACTGTGAAACTGGTCACTGGTATCAATTTTTGTTACATGCTTACGTACATGGAATTTGTTTGTGAAACCGGCCCATGTGATGTGAGGGTGAGGGGTTAAATATTTTTGCTGGGTCAAGTTTGACCTAACCAGAAATAGGAAATATGTCATGTTTTGAGTGACACCAGGTATATACGGTACAGCGTAGAGTTACGCAATCAATCAATCAATCACAACATGTTGGGAGTTCTTAATTAGTTAATTAATTACCAATTTTCAAATAATTACTTTTCTTGTACATCCTTCATTTCCAAATTGGAAAGTGAAAAAATTGCATTGGGTACACTTGTAGAGATTGATCGTGTATGATGCTACTGCATTAGTGTAACAAAAGTTTTTTTTTTTAATGGAGAAAGATGGAGATCTGTTGTTTTTAAGTTTTAATATTTAAAAGATTTTTCATCCAAATTTGAAGGAAATTTTTTATGAGTAGAAATTAAAATAAAAGAAGAGAGAGAGAAACATAAATAGTACATCATTTTTTTTATTAGTAGAAAGATTGGTACAATTTTTACCGATTCTACAAATAAAAAAGTTTGGATTAATAGGAATTCTACTTATCCAAACTTAGTTTTTTTTTTTTCCTTCTTAAATCTAATATATAGATGGAGAGAATTATTATATTACATCTTTAGTAAAATATATAAAGTTTTTTAATAAATAGATGAAATGTTTCTATTTTATTTAAATTTTAAGATATTTTATCTATTTTTTGTAAAATCTTTTTATATTTTAGAAGAAAAAAATTAAAAGAAAAAAATCCAATTGGTTTGGATCAGTAGAACTCCTATCTTTCTACCAATTAAAAATACAGTGTATTTTTTTCTGTTTCTCTCTCTTCCTTTTCTTTTATTTCTACGGAGAAAAAATTTCCAATTTGAACATGTAATAGTTTATACGGAGAACTGTCTTTTTACCATCAGATTAAAAACTAATTCTTGTATGACAAGAATTAACATTCATTATTATAAATTTCCACCAAATAATTGCGACAATCACCTAGAATAATAAAGATATTAAAAGGTTGAAGTAAAATTGAAACTAATTAGTTGCAATGTATGATAATGAAGGTGCAAATATCATAAAAATAAATTTATGCACGTATTATCTAATGATACATTCAAGATGATACATTAAAAATCGTTATTTAAAAAAAAATTAATTCATTTTATGTAAGATGAAACATACACATATCCATAATTAAACATATTTTATACAAATATCATAGAAATGCGATGAGATGAAGATAACATATAGATCATGTCTATAATTAATGTTGAGTTTCATGTTTAAACTTTCTTTTTTTTTTAAATATCAAGATTGTTAAAATAAATATTTATCGAGTAATTTAGTACTATGTAACACCACATCACGCACTAGAAAGTTTTGGAGTTTTTGTAGGGTATATATGAAATTCCTCCAAAGTTTTGGATATTTCCACAGAACTAACTCTCAATTTTATAAATTCATGTGCATACATTCCTCATCAACCAGATCAATATCCCTTATTAATTATTTAGAAATTACAATTTTAAATTTGAGTTATTTACATAAAAAAATTGAAGTGTTAAATACAAGGCCATTTAAAATTCCCTTACATTGAATTTATAGACAATACTTATCTTCAGGTAGATTTTGAGATCCATGGTCTTGATCAGTTTCCTATTGACACACAAATCAATTAAGAGATATGACAACAGACACGATTTTTTTTAATATCCAACATTAAATAAAAAATAACAAATATTGTTTTTTTTGGGTATTTTAAAGACTGGTCAAGAAATGGTCGGTCAGTTTTTTTTTTTTCTGAAATATTTGATAGATTAATATTTTGATGTATTATTAGCATAATTATACTAAAATACACAAAATTATGTTAAATTACACTAAATTACGTTAGTAGCCAAAAGATGTTGATATTACGCTAAATTATACTAAAATAGTATTTTCCAAAAATGGAATCTGCAACCCATGTAATCAACATAACATGTATCAATCAATAAATCCAGTACAATATTTGTGTCAAAATTAATTATGTCATAACTACTTAGTAATCATGTGATCAAGTTTTGGGCCTAAGTTGCAAAAAATCACGGTTACGATGCAATTTGGACCAAAATTTCAGCTAAACTAGATATAGATTCCAACGTATCTAAAAATGAGTGCCCATGTGATCTAAGACATGATGCATTTTGGCTACTAAAAGTCTCTAACATTGTATCTTCAATAAAAAAAAATATACTGATTAACATCTTTGTGCATACGCTAAATTACGCTAATTGTGCTAATTAGCATAATTTAACATAATTTAGCGTAATTTAGCGTAATTTAGTATAATTATCATAATTTAGCGTAATTTAGTAGAGTCCGGCTAATGTCATAACATTATAATTTCAATCTAAAGTTATAACGAGTCATCATAATTTAGCGTAATGTAGTATAATTAGCATAATTTAGCGTAATTTAGTATAATTATTATAATTTAGCGTAATTTAGTATACTTAGCATAATTTAATATAATTTAACATAATTTAGTATAATTAGCATGATTTAACGCATTTTAGTATAATCAGCCAAATTTAGTGTATTTTTGCATATTAGTATAATTTAGTGTAATGTAACATAATTTAGCATAATTTAGCGTATTTTAGTATAATTATGCTAATTATACATCAAAATATTGATCTATCAAATATTTCACAGAAAAAACCTAACCGGTGGCCAGTCTGAAGTTTTAATCCAACCAACCAAAAAATGATTGGTCTGGACATTTTTAAAAATACCTAGGAAACCGGAGTATATTTTCTATTTTTATTTAATATTGGATATTAAAAAAAATCGACAACGGAAATTTGTCATTTGAACACTCTTCGAGAAATATTTTTATTGAAGTTTTCTTGCACCATCTACAAAAATTCAATAATATATATAAACTCTATAAAATGATTCTATATATGCTATGTTGCATGAATACGGGTACGGATATCGTATCAGATACGATACGAATAAGGCGATATCAAAATTTTCAAAAAGTCCGGATACAATATGCCTATTATATATTTTTATTATTATTTTAATTATATATTATTTATTGAACATTTGTATTATATAAATTAAATATAATAAATGTTGAGTAAAATAATCCATGCAACCATGTTTTAACAACAAGTTTAATTTATAGTCAATGCACAGTCCATGGAGCAGTTGTTGCTGCGCTGGTCCATGCACAGTCCATGGACTCAAGCTGGTGCACAGTGTTGTATCTTGTGTGTGTCCAGGTGTATTGGCAGCGTATGGATGACCGTATCAGTAGATTAAGGATACACTGCGTATCCGACGCATATTGATGCCGTATCGGATCCGTATTCATGTCCGATATACGTCCGATATGGATACGGGGCTTTAAGAGGAGTATTTGAGTAACATAGCATGCATATATGTCATAGTTAATAGCGGAACGAGATCTGCTGCTCTTTAAATCTCTGTTATTTTCTGCTCTTCTCTCTCTTTTCTTCTTTGAAGAGAGAGAAAAAGGATAACAGGTTCTTGCTTTTTCTTGAGAAAATAACAGATTTGGATCCATACATAGCGCTATAACAAAACGGGCGAGTCATTGCTACAGATTAAGATTAGTTGGATTTTATAATATCATGTCACGTACGTAACTTAGCATATTGACGACAGTATTCGATCTCCGGAGGTAGTTCAGCAAATGGATTAGGTTTATTTCTATCCGATACTGTTTAGCGTGAGCGTGATTGTGTTTATTTGAATGTGGAAAATTAACTTAGCATATTGACTATATATTCCACCTCTCTAGAACAGCCTCTTGAGTATATGCAATACATGAAATGGACAATGTCAAAATTTGTAATAAGATTTATTAATTAGTTATAATATAATTGAATAATAAAAATGTTTACAGATAAAATATACTTTGCATGGGACATTCACTTATATATGCTAATTAAAACATGAAAGATAGGTTCTCTCTTATTAGTAGTTATTAGTAGCAGGAACGAACTGTATTATATCCCCAGAGTCTCAATGCGAACACAACAATTTAATTAATTACACACAATTGTGGCCTCACCATCAATTTGTTTTTTTTTGTTTGTTTTTGCACTCAAAACCCGTAGACAATTTCAATAATAAAAGTTACCAAGGAGTTGTTACATAAGATTATACAACGAGTGTCTGTGAAAACATACAGCTAAATAAAATTAAAAATGTAAAAAAAATTTGTGCATTATGTGAATACAAAGTTGATCATTCTTGATTAGTTTGAAAGGAGCCTAGTGATAATTTCCTCTATATGCATATCACAGCCGAGAAAGATACTGAATCCAAATCAAATCGGAAACTAAATCGATCGGACCAGGACAGTCACCCATCAGCTGAGAACAGGGGCAGACCCGTGTATATCCAGGGGGGGAGCTCCCCCCCGGGGGGATTTTGAGTTTTAGTGGATATCGGGACATTTCGATCCACTTTGCCCCTCCTAAAATTTTTTTACCCCTTTCTGGATATTTGAATTGTAATTTTGGTTAAATTTAGGATTAAAATTAAAATAAATTTCATAAATGATGATTAATATTTAGAATTATAGGTTAAAACATCAGAAATTACAAGTCAGAGTATTAAAAAATATAAATTAAAACATTATTTTTTATCGAGTACCTAATTAGTTAATGGGTTTAAATCCAATTAGCTATATAAATCTGATTTGATAATTTTTTTCCCCTCCCCTGACGGATATCCTAAGTCTGCCCCTGGCTGAGAAAGCACTGAATCCAAACAAGATCGGAAATTGAATCGAATGACCCATTAGCTGAGAAGGCACTGAATCAAATCAGACTGAGAACTAAATCAACCTGTTCAGGACAATCACCTTGAAAGAGAAAGAGATGAAGAAAAACAGAAGAAGAGATAAAAAAAAAACAGCACAAAACAACACACAAGTATCAAACTAAAAACAGAAGATAGATCTACTGTACAAAGACGGAAGACCACTCGCCTTCTGTTACTAAAGAAAAGAAGACACCTACAACGTTCTGTTAATTCAATCCGACACCCATCGCAAGAGAATATAAACAAAGGCCATGACTTTGTTTTTCTTTTCTCAATCGCCTAATATCACTATTTTTTTCTCAAGCGGCGAGCGGTTCATCGCCGCTTTATTTTTTCCTAAGTAACTAATTCCCCATCCATTTGAATTCTGAAACAACAAATACAATGGTTTTTCTATTTTCGTTTGACGTACATAATGTTTTATTTTACCTTTTCCTCTCTCTGTTTTTTAAAGTTCTTAGAAAAACCATGCATACTGATATACTATTGCACTTGTTTATGAAACCAATCAGAGACAGAGAGAGATAATCTCGTGAAGTCTGAGGGGCCACGTCAGCTGTGTTTCTCTGTCAGGACTCTCTCTCGCCGTACAACTTCAGGCCTTGTCAGATGTCAGCTCACCATAGACCCACTTTGTGCCACTGCCAGGCCAGCTATATATATATAATATATTGTATTTATCAAACCCCAATATATCTATCCATACGATTACGAATGCAGTAGCCAATGAAATGAGAGAGGGATTTGCAGTTTTGCACCAGTGCAGTAAGAAATGAATGGACAGTAGCTGGGGCAGTGCATGACCTTCTTTTTTTTTTTTTTTTTTTTTTTGAGGATGACAGTGCATGAGCTGGTACAGGAGGCAACAGGTGGTGTCACAAATAACAAATTCACAATACTACCCTGTCCTGTAGTATATATAGTATCTGTTGCAGCAGTTGCACCACGGCTGAAAATGTGTTACCATTGTCTGGAATTAAGCTGAGCAAATTTACACAGCTTGTCGCCTTCAGATATATATGATAATTGTTGTTGTTTTGAACTGCCCCCTGGGGATTCAGATATGAATTAATTGAGGTTATTCTGTCGGATCATGTTTTTCCACACATAAAATAGTGTTTATAAAACAGTTGTTGAACGACGTGGCATGAATTGTGATATGCGATGCGTATTGTGCGATGAATGCTCGTTTGAGACGGCTCAGCACTTGCTTTTTGAGTGTCGAAATGCCCGGCAAGTCTGGGGCAGATTTCGGAACACAGTTCAATTCAGGAACTCGGTCATGGAGACATGGATGCGTCTTGGCCTACCTATTGTTGTCAGACGGGGCGGGACAAGAAGAGTTGGGGCACTATATTCATGTCTGTGTTGTCGTCTTTATGGCGACAGAGGAATGATATTATTTTTCGGGCTGTTAAGACACCAACTTGGATCGTTGTCAACAGGGCTGCTGAGGAAGCTGCACTTTGGAGTATACATTGCAGGAGCAATAGAGTGAATCAGGGGTGGAGAGAATATTTACAATTACATTGATTTTCTTTATTTGATGTAATAACTTAGGACTTGTTGTTGTTGTAAACACATTTATATATTTTATATTGGTAGCCACTGCCAATTTCTCAAAAAAAAAAAACAGTTGTTGAAAGAATATACGCACGGAAATCTGGTATAAACAATTAATAATAGTAATAATTAAAAAGTTCATAAAATATTTTATTTTGAATAGTGCTAAAATAGTATTTTTGGATTGTTTTGCAACAAATAATGAGTAATACTAATTATCTCCCCTCATTTCTCGCTTATTTTCTTTAAAAGTGTATATACTAGTATAATACTATTCTCATACTATTCCGAATCACCAATTTGTGTTTAACAAGCCCTGCATGAAATTATAGTGTTGTAATTTGAAATTAAGGCCGGTTAGAAATCGACATTGTCAAATGAATTTTTAAGTATGTTTAAGAGAAAAATACTATTAAAAAAGTACGAGATCCTTGAAGTTATTGCAAGGTAGGTGGCAATTATTGTTGAATTATTTCAACAAATAATTATAACTTAATTTAGAATAGATAAAATCAATTTCATAGTGGATTTAATCTTAAAAATTGAAACAATTAAATACAATAAAAAATTAGTTATATTTTCCTCTCTTTTTTTCAGAAAAGTCAGTGGCTGACATTACCTAAGATAAAAAAAAATTGGAAACATTGAATTAAGCCGAATTGAGCTCGAGTTAAAAATCAATCGAACTATCAAGTTTGAACTAAATCGAACTCAAATTAAGTCCGAGCTCTAGAGAAGCTTATCAACTAAAATGTAGAATAATTAATATTTATTTGTTTTCTTAGCTATATTTATTTGTTTCCAATTTTTTTGTTAAATATATTAACAAATTTACATAAATTACATTCATTCCTCTTGAGTATATACATTACATCATATGAATTGCTACATATTCTAATTAAACTGAATAATATAATTACATATTTAACTTGTTCCAGGCTTCCAGCTGAGCTGAACCAAAATAAAACCAAAATAATTTAGAGTTCGACTCCAAGCTTGAACTGGCAAAATATCTAATAATGCTTAATTATGCACCATGCAGCCTATGTGACTCGCTGCACAGTTGATTCATCTGCCGCTGTGACAAAGTATCCGAACTCCGAACGCTGTATTCAATTCATCTGAACTCCTCCGTTCCGTTTATAAGAGGAGTTAGCATCGATCGACCAACTTTGTTCAGATTCATATATATATATATATAAAAAAAAAGAAAAAAAAAGAAATGAAGATGAAGAGAGAGAGAAGGAGAAACGATGAAATACTAGGAGGGTTTTACGGAGAAAAGAGCATGGTGGATGGTGACAAGACAATAAAAGCTTGGTCGACCGTGATTTCCATTTCTATTCCCCTTGCAGCCTTTTCTTTCTTTTTTCTTCACCTTTTCTCTTTTATTGCTCTCTCTCTCTACTCTCTACTCTGTATTGATCTGTAACACCTCCATTTACCAACCTGACAACCTCCAACTTTGCTTTAATCCTCTACCCTAACCTGTCACTGCATGTGTAACCTGATATAAACCCCATGCCCATAATAATTCCGTACTTACTTTTTTGTTTCTTAGAAAAAAATATTATCATGCATCACATGCATTATGATACAACATAAATTGTGTAAATAAGAATAACTAAATGTATGATGGATCATAAGAAAATTCGGAAGAGAATTTTATGGGCTGATAGTCTGATACTGATAGTGTACTGTAGCATGTTACTGATTTAATTAAGGCATGAGATATTGAGATATTGAGATATAAATATAATATATATAGTATAGACAGAAGGAGATGGGATCGTGTGTAGGGCCCACAGCCACACACGCATCAGATTCAGAGGAGTATTTCATATTTGTCTGGATCTTTGTTGAAAACAGGCCATGGCAAGGGTCAGGTGTTGAGTGCATCTCTGGAGAGAGAAGAAAAAACACAGAGAAAGAGCAAGAATGTATGTGCATGAGAAAGCTAAAAGGCTTCTTGCTTTGTCTCCTGCCTCTCTTCACATCATTACCTTCTCTCTCTTTCAACCTTTTACTGTTCACAATTTTGTTTCATTTATATATATATCCACGCATAAAAAACCCAATATGTTATATGTGATTAGTGAACGAAGCCCAAAAGGCCGAGAGGAGAGACCCAAACACTAACAACCCCAAAAGAAACAAAAAAAAAAAAAAAAAAACCAGGTACAAATGAAATGAAGCAAAGATACCAAACCTCTGTTGTGTTTTCTCATGCGTGGAGAAACCAAACCAAAACAAAACAAACCAAAGCAGTGTGACATGCATGTACGACCTCTTTTCTAGTGGGAAATGGATTGGACAATCCACCCAATGAATAGTGTTTGTGCGGTAAGGTTGTGCCATTGTACGCGTGTCTATAGTCTGTAGACTATGTGAGGACTGAGAAGAGGTTGCTTCCTCTTCTCTACAATTTATTTTAGATTCTCTTGTGCAATCTCAATTTAGAACGCGCTAACTCATGTTGAGACTTAATTTCATGGATTTTAGGAAATCTGCCTTGAATGGTTTATATAGGACTCTATTGGATTAAGACTTTTTTCAGTAATTTTTATAAGAAATACAACTTTGTTCAATTATTTGTTTTTTTTTTAATTAAAGTATGTTCAGATCAAGAGCGAACAATGAACTTAGAAGTTAGAACAATATGATCGTATGAGTGGAAATTGAGTTTGACATTCTGTTGATTTTTGGAGAAAAAAGATAGAAATGATGAACACAAATTTTATTATTGATTGTTGTTCTGAATTTACAAGCACTATACAAAGAGTATTTATAACCTAATTTCTACTAGCTGTTAGGTTCTTTTCTAAATTACAATGGCTTTAATACCTGATTGTACTTTAATTATAATGATTTACAATAATCAAACTAGATATCAAATATGGCTTGATAGCTATACAGGATGCTAACTTATTTATTTTCTAAACTATGCCGGTAATGATATTTGTTTGAGGCTAAGATTTTATTCCTCGATACATTCTAAATTTTATATTAAATGCACTGTAAATTGACCACGCATGAAATCAATTTTCACACGAGACATGATTGCTTTAATGCATAACCCTGAGCATCAGGGGCGGATCCAAGATTTTCGTCAGGGAGGGGCAAAAAAATATCGAATCGGGTTTAAATGGCTAATCAGATTTAAACCCATTAACTAATTAAGTATTTGATAAAAAAAATAATGCTTTAACTTATACTTTATAATGCTCTGATTTATAATTTATGATATTCTGACTTATAATTATAATTATCAATTATATTTCAAGAAATTTATTTTAATTTTAACTATAAATTTAACATGAATTACCAATTAAACATTCAGAGGAGGGCAAAAAAATTTCCAGAGAGAGCAAAACCAGTCGATAAATCTTCACTAAAACTCAAAATCCAGGAGGGGACGGCTGCCCCCCCCTCCCCCTGCTAGGTCCGCCCCTGCTGAGCACTACTTGGCAATTTGGCAATTTAGTACGAATGCATTACTATTACGTTAAAAAAAAAGTTGTGTTGCCGACAACCAAGTAGAACAAGTCATTCTTATTTCAGACAAAAGAATGCAAACCAATACCATTTCACACATTTTGTTGATGAAATGAAAACGATTTGACCAAACTTTAATTTGTTTGGAAGATTAATTTCCCGGGAAAATTAACTAAATACCATTTTGTTTTCCTTTTGGCCCAAAAAACCTAGAAAGAAATAGTACACCATCAAACTTTCATTTCATGCTTCAACATCAAGGTAGGAGAGGGAGACACAACGATAACAATTGCAGTAATTAGGATTGTATGAAACAAAAATTGAAATGAGTTGAATGAAAAGATTATTTGTTTGGTCTTTGGTGGTATGATGATTGGTCATTTCTGAGATTTGGCTTGACATGCCTGTTATTTCCCAACGCACCAACACAAAACACACACTAAAACCACAAATGCATGCCCCCTTAGCCTGTGTCCCCATGCCTCCATTCCTCAATCATGCCTCACAAAAAGTATCATATTTTTTTAAACATCTTTCAAACTTGTATAGCTTAGGCTCTCATTATCAATACCTAGGTTGCACTTGATTGCCATTGGGAAAGGAAACTTGTTCGATGGAACGCATCAGAAAACACAATTATCTCTGATTAAGACCATTCCCGGCAATCCTACTAATACATTACATGTATACAGCCACAGGTTCTTATCACTTTATCCTTTTTTAACAAAAATAAATATATATATAGGATTTGAACTGCTATGCATGTGACTTGTGTGAATGTTTAAGTGCTTAAAGTGCTAACAGTGATTGGATCACTATAGTGACCACTGGCCATTAGACACCACCTCAGTTAGCACTGTAGTGGGATCGATCTGACGATCTGTAATTTCTGTGCTGTTGTATATTAGATTCTTAATTACTTGACATGTACGTCGGAATCAGGATGGCAGAGAAAGGACGGAGAGCAATTAAACGAATGACACGTGTCAGAGATCGGAGGAGGGAGGGGGTGGGGGAGGGGGGGGGGGGCGCCGCGGACAAAGCTAGCTAGTTTAGTACCTCGCTGCATTAACTGGTTTTCTACAAAGATGCTTGTTTAGCTGACAATATATTTATGTAATATATTCAGTTTCAGTTTTAAAGTAAGTAATAAGAGAGCAGTTTGGGTCCGATGGGCTCCATAACCGTCTGATTTTCTTTAAGATTCATGCACACGAATATTAAAATAAATACGCAGGGATACTAAAATAATGTACACAGAACTTAAGACAGGTCGAACAGTTATGAAGCTCATTGCACTCAATTTGAATCCGATGAGCATCAGACCCAAACTATTCTCAAGTGATAAACTAGCAAGGGACTTCATGAGGGGTAAAGATTTTAATAGAGCAGTATTGGCTTCATACAGCGCACGCACTATATAATATGAGTAAGAGGTGCTAGTTCGAAATCTGCAATAAGCAATTTTTTTTTAAATATTAAATAATTGGGAGACTTGACCTCCAATCTTTATTAAAAAAAAAAATATAATATATCAGAACTAGTCAAGGTGCATTGGTCTTATGTAGAATCTTTAACTATTTTAATTGAATTAGAATTTTAACTGCAGGCTTATGAGTAGTGGCGCAAGCTTCGTCTCGGTAAGAAGAGTCCCTTGCTAGTTTTAGTATGAATAATACGGTAAATAACATTCGAGTCTTCATAACCAATAAATAAATATTCTAATTCTGTTCACGTGTTAAAAAAATGTGAGTTTTATTTCGAAAATATTTAAATTTTGTGATTTTATTCTAATATTTCACATTTAATGCACATGTCCGAGGTCCTAAAAATTACCCAGTAAGGCAGTAACCCATAATTGTTAGATTTGCAAAGCAAACTTTAGATGAAAACGACTAAAATTTCCTAAGGTTCTCATATTCAAATTTCGATATTATATTATCCAAAAAAAAAACTTATCAGAAGGGGATGTTTTGCGCCATTAACAAAGCAATGGTTAGTATAGTACGTAGCTGGTCATGGCAGACATCGTGCGTCATGAATTTGTATCCTTTGCATTAACAGAATGTGCATTAAAAGATCTGGACCGTCCGATTGAGATCCACACTAATATTAAATGGTCCCGTGCATTAGGGGTGAGTAAATTGCTCATAACTCGCTCACTAAAAACTCATTTATAACTCGCTCATTATTGCTCGTTAACTTAATGAGTCGAGCATGAACATATCCCAACTTGCTTATAAAGAACTAAGTTACATGAATCCTACCACATCTAATCACAATCTCTTGAATTAAAATTAAAATTGAATAAATGAAAAATGCTTATAACCTAAACTACCTCCAAAGTCCAAAAATTAAAATTGATAAATGAAAAATGCTCATAAAATAATTCAGTTCCAAATTTGACATGTGGGACTGTGAGAACCGATAAGTAGATAGCTGTTTGATTTTGTTAAATTTTCTTATGGATAGTTTTTTGTTAAATTATGTAATGTTTAATTAGATTAGATTATGACAATTTGTTAAATTTTATAAATGAAAATTAGTTTTTGAATGATGTATCTTAAACAAAAAAAACTCAAAGCAAAATCTAAATAAGTTTCATTTCTTAGCTTGCACATAACTCGTGACTCGCTCAGTCGCTCATAGCTCGCTCATTATCAACTCGCTCATTATCGCTTATTAACTTATTGAGCCAAGCATTAGCATATCCCAACTCGCTCATACTCGCTCATTAATTAGCCCTACCGTGCATCATGGACGTGGACCAGATTGGCTTCGATTTTGATCAGACAGTCGGGATGCATTAGTCAAAAGATGCTCTTTTGAGTTAATGCAGAAGATGCGGACTCGTGCTCCATTCGAGATGCTATGTACACTGGAACTCAGTATTTTGATGGACTAACACTTTGTTTGGATGGAGAGCAGAGAAATGGAGGGGAGGTGAAGAATATAAGATAATGAAATGGAATAGAAAGGAAGTTTATCATATTTAATCTTTTTGTATTTGGATTAGGGCCGTATAAAATTGCTTAAACTCGTAACTCACTCATAACTAGCTCGCTAGCTGCTTGTTTTAACTCGCTCATTTACAACTTGAGTCAGTTTTAACTCAAGTTGGCTGACTCATTTAATAAATGATCTGAGTTTGAACATACCCTAACTCGTTCATTAACAACTCGAGTTACACAAAATTAGTCACAATATATCCCATGTCCTTCTAAATGACTTCTAAATTTCTCTTTGGATTGGTTGTTTTGTTAGTTGTCTTGTTAATTATGTTTAATTATTTGTCTTTAGATAAATTTTTACTAGTATATAACTATAATTAAGAAAATTGACTGGTCAAACGAGTTGTGAGCCAACTCGAGCTGGTAATGAGTTGAACTTGAGTTAGCTTTACATCTCGTTATTGCCATCCCAACTCGAGTTGACTTGTTCATTAACTAAATGAGCTGAGCACAAGTTGAGGGCAACTCGCTCAAACTCGGCTCATTACAACCCTTGTTTGGATGATTAATGAGAGAAAATAAGTTTAATTTTCCTTTCGTTCTTACTTCTTATTTGGTTAATTAAAATTTCGAAGGTTAATGAAAAATTTAGTAGTTGCCTTAAGTTTGTTACAAAAATTTGGATAAGAATTATATATGTAAAATATAGGATTAGGCACATGTGTCATTTTTTTTAAATATTTGCAACAATTTTTTTTCCAACCATTACATCTCAAATCGGGAGGAAAATCGTTTTTATTGATTATAATAATGCAAGGTTAAACATTTCCTTTTTTATATTCTTCACATCCGACATAATTTTATCAACCATAGATGATTTGAGCCGAAATTTTAATTTATACCATAATCTAAAAAAAATAAACTAAAAAACTACAAAGTATGGTGAATTCCAACAATACATCTCAAATCGGGAGGGAAATCGTTTTTATTGATTATAATAATGCAAGGTTAAACATTTTTTTTTCTATTCTTCACACCCGACATAATTTTATCAACCATAGATGATTTGAGCCGAAATTTTTATTTATACCATAATCTAAAAAAATAAATTAAAAAACCAAAAAGTATGGTGAATTCCAAATATACCAGGGCCACCAATTCAATCTGTGAACTCATTAATGGGGGCTCGCAGATTGAATAGGAGGACCCCATAAAATCCCAATTTTTGTACATTACAGAGAAATTAATGGGCTTTTGGGGTCCATCGATTCAATCTGCGAACCTCCATTAATGAGTATACATATTGAATTAGTAGTCTTGATATTTTTAGAATTCTCTAATTTCAGTGGTGATTTGATTTAATTTTTTTTTAATGGTATATATAAAATTGTTGGTGATTCCAGAGAAAATTTTCTTTTCTTTTCATTTTGTTCCTTCCTCTGCTCTCCATCCAAACAAGTTGTAATGCAACCCAAACTTTGAATTTAGATCTTCCGGGTTAGAATTCGGATTCTCATATTCTGATGGTAGTCTTCTTTTTCTTTTTTTTTTTAAAAAAGCTCGACAGAGGCTGTCCATATTCTGATCGTAAAGTTCAAATTCAAAGGTTGAATTACCTTAGAGAATTACATTTAATACAGTTGGTCATACTATTGATCTTTATTACCGTGGAGGTAATATATTTGAAATTTAGCACATAACATCAAGGTTAATTTGAGTATTTTAATTCTCAAATTATATATGTTAAAAAAATAAAAATAAAAAACAAAAACAAATTAATACGAGGAGTATTTGAATGGCTCTATTTTTTATACTTTTATTATGCCTTCACTTTAAATTTTTTAATAACACAAATTTGAAAACTTCAATGTCAAAATAAAACCATAGATATGATTTATATCATTTTTTCTATACATATAAAAATCATCACTTTTTAATTCTGTTTTTATATGTATCAATAAGTTGAAAAATCAATATCCATTTATCCATAAATCATCAACATCAGTATATTTTTGCAAGCTTTTGATAACAATCAAAATAAGACTGATATATCTTTTACACATGAATAGAAAAACAATACATATTATATAGGAAAAAAATATTACATATCATATATATCTAAATGTTTATTTTGACATTGTTTTCAATTTTAAGTTATTAAATTTTCAATTGTAGAGACACGTTGGAGATAAAAACCAGGAAGGTATTTAAACCCTCTCAATGAATATACGTCCCAACTTAAAAAAAATCAATGTAAATCAATAAATAAACATATTACGAAAAGAGATCAGATCCAGTGAACTAACTAAAAAATTAGATTTTAGATCAGAACCGTCCGATTCGAATCTGAGATCATTTATTTAAAAATGGAGCGCACACATCTCGAGCGACGGATTTGATTTGAATTCCGAGACTATCTTGAGCGACGGATTCGAATCAGACGGTCTTGATCGAAAACCAATTTTAAAATTGGGCCACTTTAGGGGATACGGACCCTTAAGAAAAGCTTATGATATGGAATTTCTTCTAGTGTCACCTAGTCACCTGCACAGGAAATGTAAAGGGAAGTCAACTATTGGAAACAAGTAATGTCACATTCCTGCTAAAGGTTGGTGTCAATTTCCGTACGACATGATGTTAAATTTTTAATAATACTAATCCATCAACCTCATTTGTAAAGAACACATAAATTTTTATTTAGAAATGTATTACACATACAAATTTTTTTATAAAGCTGCTGAAAGGAAAGATCTAGGACTCTTATCAATTAATGTTGTTGAATTTACTTTACACAAAGGCTACCAATTTACCAACACTGTTGAATAGGAAATGCAAGGGATTTCAAGTACGACAAAGCGAGAGAACATAATTTCAAAGTATCTGATAGTGATAGAGACAACAGAATATTGTAATTTGATTCCTCAATTTGAACCTAATAAAGTATGACATGATTAGACTATTTAGAAAGTTCGTTGAAATTCGTGTTAAAATTAAGAGGCTGCCTCCCAGCAGTAAAATGGGTATAGAAAATGAATTAATTTTCACTGTATTTGTGGAAAAAAAAAAATTCAGTACCAACAAGCCCTAAAACGAATAGTTTTATACATAGCGCTCTAAAATATAAATCTAAATTTATTTACATTGGTAGGTCAAAGATTACAATTTTATAGCCATTTAAAAAAAAAAAAGCATTAACGGCTATATTTTGATTGCTAGCAAATTTTTCTATTTCTAAATAAGTATATTATGATTTTCTAAGGCTGTTTTTAGAACATTACTCAACAGAGTATAATGCTTAATTTAAGCTCATAAAATTAAAAATGTGTCCCAATATTAAATTCTTCATTAATCAAATGACATTTGACAAAAAAAAAAAAAAAACCTTAGGCCACTAATAAATTAAAGTAAAACGTCGTCCGACAGAACTTCAAAGGTTGTAATAAATTTTAGTGGGTTAGTCAACGGCTATGAAATTGTGAGAATTTTAGTGGGCTAATCAACGGCTATCCCTTCAAAATCCGTACATGCCATGGCAAAGCAATGAACGAAATTGTCTATTAATTGTCTATGTCATGCGTTTCAAGCAAAAAGTAGAAGACATGTATGTCGGGTTGAAAAACACTTGTCTTGTGCTCTCTCGGACATGATTGGTTGTAAAATAAAAATAAGTTAGAATTGCTATTTTTTATCTTATTGTCATTAAAATAGTTAAATTTTAAATTTTTTATAAATAGTTTATTTTAACAAGATAAAAAATTTGAATTCATTCTTCTAGTTTTTCTAACCAAATAAATTATTGAATAAGTTATTCTGAATAGTCTAATTCCAACAATAATTTATTCTCAATCCAACCAAATATATCCAAGAAGGTCAAAGCGATCACATTGGCTGCCGTGATTTTTATTTATATCCAAAATTAAATACAAATTATCAAATATGCACACAGAAGTCGGATATTTATAAAAATGCCCAAACTAGCTAATTATGGGCTGACCCTTAATTTTTCATGGAAACCAGCCAATAATTGGCTGCTTCTCATTTTTTTTATTTTTTTTATTAAAATATTAGAAATATTCTTTTTTATTTCTTTCAAATTAAATAGAATATTACATAATTTGATTTATTAGAAATACTATAGCAAATAATCCGGCTCAATATTTTTCACACCGGATTTTTCGCAGCTGTAAGAAAAATTAAAATATTTCTTTGTGTGTTATTGAAAAAAATAAAAAATGCTTTGTGTGTCAGATAATTGCGGAGAACCATTGAATTTTTTTATTTATTCAAAAATAGAAAAATTCAATTATTTTCTATATTTACCTAGAAGTGAATTTTGATCTGGGATTAATAACTAAGATTCAAAGCATTTTTATTTTTTTCGATAACATACAAAGAAATATTTCAATTTTTCTTACAGCAACGAAAAGTCCGGTCTAAAAATATTGATCCGGGTTATTTGTTTCCGTCTTTCTAATAAATTAAATTATATATTATTCTATTCAATTTCAAGAAACATATAAAAAGTTTCTAATTTTTTTAATAAAAATTAAAAAACTATCTCAATTTCCCAAAAAATAAATAAGAGAACATAGTTTGAAAAATATGAATTGTCTCTGATTGCAGAATTATTTTGTTTTTAAATAGAAGAATCCAAATATTTCTATATTTATCTAGAGTGACTTTTGAACCGGGATAAATAACTCAGATTTGAAGTATTTTTATTTTTTTTCCAATAACACAAAAAAATATTTATATTTTTCTTACAACCGCGAAATATCCGACCTCAAAAATATTGATCTGGATGTTGCAGTCTTTCTAATTGATGAAATTATATAGTACTACATCTTTTTTTTAAAGAAATATATAAAATATTTCTAATATTTCAATAAAAAATAAATTCTAACTTTTTTCAAAAAATAAAAAAGTTAAGGACCGGCTAATAATTGGCCAGTTTCTATTAAAAATTAAGGGATGACCAATAATTGGCCGGTTTGGGTATTTTTATAAATATCCAGCTTCTGTCGACATATTTACAATTTCTATTTAATTTTGGATATAAATAAAAATACCGTCTTTGGCTGGTTGCACAAGGCAAATACAGTTGGGAATTCTTAGAGCTCTGATCATCAAAAAAAAAATGAGAGTTCACTACAATAAAAAAAATAGAATCGATGTGATTTTAAATTGAAATTTTACAATAATTGGCTAGATAATTTTCACGATATGAATTTATTTCAAAAGATTTTCTAATTCTACACAATTTTATTTGATTTTACGGATACGGCCATCAAAATCAAGCTTCAAGGGTTTTATTTGTAAGAGAAAGAAAGCAATTGAAGAATAATTTTGCAGGTATAAGTAGGAAGAAGAATGAAGGAAAACTCGCCGGAGAAAACAAATAAACAATCAAGTAATCTGCGATTTAATTTTGTGGGAGAAAAATCGCGCGAATTCTAATTTATTTTCTTTTTGTGTTTTATGCGATTTTACTCCTTTCAATATATTTAACATTAATTTTTCGATGAAGAGACTTATGTTAGAATTTAATACGTTGTTTTTGAAAAATAGTGATTTTACATGTCTATTATGATTTCATTGATAATAAAAAATTATTTACAACACAGCAATTGATCCTCGTTTCTATTGTAAGTCTACTTTTTTACTCTCTTTAGTTTCTTGAAATCACTATACTATTATATTTCTACATATCTACTCTTTTTTCTCTTTATTCACACTATTTTTCAAATTGCTCTATTCTCTTATTTCCCATCTCTCTTCAATAACTTTTTAAATATGTTCTATTGTCTTCCGAGAAATGCATCACGCACTCCGACGACTGGAGCTAAATTTGATTGAGATGATACCACTCATCGCTTCTTCATGGCACACATCTTTCTTAAATAGAAACCTTCACTGAGGGGCACTGAGGGGAGGAGAAAGAATGAGATCCAAGTGAGGATGGCAAATTGAAGTTCCGAAATTCATTCTAACACATTCTCATATTCATTTCAATAGATACTCATGCATACCATGGATTCAGTAAATTAAATAACAGGTTCTCATCACGTGTAATCTCGTAACAAACAAACACGTCCTAAAGAAACTCCCATGTATTCAAATTTCGAACTCACAACCTCTAACATAAATGGTGTTACTATTTTCCTCTATATAAATGTTGGTTCTTAATTATATACAAATTTAAATTAATGAATTAAAACTTATTTGATTTTCTATATAATTTAGACTAAAATTTCATGGTATTGTAAAATTGATCCCCATTCTCTAGAATATTTTATATAACTGACATTCATATTTCGAAATTTTAACTCCACCCTAAGTAGGAGTAATGTAGTGCGCTAAAAATGATCGGTGAGCTCAAGAGAATAATATCCCTCCCATTAATTAGTGAATGATCGAATTATTTGTTTAGTTTTTACATGTACAGAATTAATTTGAAGTGACAGATTTTTCATTTATTTTGATGGATACGACTAATTAACACGTAAAGAACGCAATTTGCAATATTATGTAACTAACCATAACACAACTTACATTTCGTAAAAGGCATACATATATAGCAACCCTTTTGGCTGCGAGGATAGCATAGAAGCTCTTGGATTTTGTGTAATCATAAGCCTGTGACAGCATGCCATGCATGGATTCAGGTTCTAGTCTTCTAGAAAGCAAAAGTGTATATATATAGAGAGAGAGAAAGAGAGAGAGGGGAAAAAAAAAAAAAACTGGTACCAGGTGAAAAAGCTTCACGAAAGAACCGAACCATGAATTCCAAACGCTAATACTTGGCATGGGTTGAAAAAGATAAACTTAGACACTGGATCAGAGACAATTTGATCAGATCACTTTAGCGTTATTCAAGAGGGTACATATATTGCCTATGCCACGCCTCTCAGTACTCTTTTTTTCTTCTTTGTACAGACTGCAGAGGCCATATATGCACTGTGCATCAGCGGCAAAGATAAAGATTAAAGAAACCTGTGACACGCAAAGTGACTCCTGCTTTTCTTTGCTTGTTTAAATTAACAAACTTGTTCCCTGCATGAAGACCCCACACATCAACAAATCCTATATATATATATATATAGATATATATAGGACAGGGCTACGGTGCTACGCGTAGCATAGAGCACTTCCGTGCAATGGCTTAAAATTTGAGTTTTTAAAATCCTAACGGTCGATCCGAACCGTTAGATGTGTTATTCATATTGAAATGTGCTTGGAGACCAAATTTTATATTTTTTGGAATTTTTTTACTATTTATTAAGCCACTTTGAAAATCGCTGATCCAACGGTGGCTTAACCAAACAGTGAAACCGTTGGATCAGCGATTTTCAAAGTGGCTTAATAAATAGTAAAACAAATCCAAAAAATATAAAATTTGGTCTATAAGCACATTTCAATATGTAGAACACATCTAATGGTTTTGATCGACCATTAAAATTTTAAAAACTCAAATTTTGAGCCGTTGCACGGAAGTACTACGCGTAGCATATTAGCAATTTTCTATATATATATATATATATATTTTATATTAGAAAAGCATGAAATGCTTCGTGTTTCATTCTTCGTTCGTGGCTTATATTTTTTTTTCCCCGTTTTCAATATTCAAAGAGTAAATTCAAATCAACTAGGACAGTATAAAAAAAATTGTAGTTTGTGATTCGATTTGGAAAAAAATCGTAATTAATTTGATTTGAAATTAGTTCGTTCTGAAACAAATCAAATCAGTTCGGTTCGAATCTTATTCAAACTCAAACTGGATATAGTTCGTTCGAAATTGGTTCTCTGACTATTTAGGTTCGTATCTCAAATTATGCAACTAATGACTTCAACCATCAATCTTTAATAATGCATGAATCAAACTTATATCAGAGCTCAAAATTGCTAATATAATGATAACTTATAATAGAAAAATGATTCAGCAGCGTAACAAATTAACAATGGAATAAGTTTCGTTTGACTAAATCCATACTGTGATTTTAATTAATACAACAACGTAAAAGGTAACAGAATTTTGGACTAGTCCATAATCCATCAGTGTAAATGTGTAAAAGTTAAAGGTAAAAGAAAACTGCGTGAATTTTGTTCCGCATGAAGAAACTAATACATAAACAACCGGTGGTTGTCAAAAATTCGTAGTTCGTGATTCGGTTGACTTTAATTCGATCGGAAAAGGTTCGTAGTTAATTCGATTCAAAATTAGTCCGTTCTGAAACAAATCAAACCAGTTCGGTTCGAATCATATTCAAACTCAAACTCAAACTAGGGTAAGTTCGATTTTGTTCGATCTGTTTGCAGCCCTACACTCAACATGATCTTCATATTAAATGTGTTTGAAGACTTTTAAAAAAGAATACTAATTTTTTTTACATATGTACAAAATTATCATTTTAGTTCATAATCTTCTTGAAAACCAATGATTTTATATCTATCTAAAAAATAATAAAAACTAAAAAAAATGTTCTTCAAGTACATTGTAACATGGAGATCAAGTAGAGCACTTCGGATCGTTTGGACTTTAAAATTGGAGATAAGAATGGAAGGCACCTGGTAGCCTATTTTGAATTAAAAAAATGATATAAGGCATGAATTAATGAAGTATAAATGACATATTTAAATCCTAATTTTTATAAAAAAAATATTAAATTTTTTTTATCACTCACCAAGAGTTTCCGATACCGCTTGAGATAGAGTACTCCAAGTCGAACCAATGACATTGACAGGACTAATATCCACTTAATTTCTACAATAAATGCTTAATCATTAATATGTGATGTCAAGTTAATATGTTTGCACAGTAGTTTAATGTGTTAAGTAGAAAAATAAAGAAAGCTCATATTTTTCTAAACTAATGAAGATCCGAATTAATTGAACAAAAAAAATGTAATTTCAGAGATCCAAATTTTATTATTGTTATCCATCATTTTAATTTTCGTAAGACTACCAAAGAAAAACATATCTTAAACATTATATAAAACTTTATCAAAATTTATTATCCATGAACTTAAGTAAATTCTTAATATCTACCATGTGTCTTATAACATATATAGTTACATAACCATCATTGCACAAATTAACTCTGTCCATAAATAAAGTGCAAGAGTACAATCCTACTTAATTAGTAAAGAATTAAATACTGTTATATGCTTGTATGGAGCCAAAAAGAACATAGCTTCATGATCTTGTAAAGCTAGCAAAAACATAATGACTTTGCCTCAAAATTAGCACGGCACAAACCCACAAGCAAGCGCGCCCACACACTAGAAAGTTAGCTTTAATTAATATATAGGAGGCATGAGGGTCTATTAGTATAATATTAACAATGAGTGAAAATGTACTTAAAAGATCTAAGTTTACATTTTTTTTTTTTACTATTTTTAAGATGAGATAGAAGTAGGTCCTATGGGCATCCGATCTACTTTTAGGTTCAATTAGCTCTAACACCGTACGATTATCATTAAAATTAGTGCATATGAAAATTGAAATATACAGGCATGTTTTTTAATATACTTAGTACGGATCTTAATGCAATCGAATGGTCATTTCACCCATCGAACCAAAGTAGATTCGATGAGCATCGAACCTACTCTGAATTCTTTTAAGATAGGTTGAAAATCACTACTTTCGGATGGTCCATTTTTACTTCAAATGATTTTCTATCTATCTAAAAATATAGTAAAATAGTTTTAAAAAATATGAAAATTTTCGTATGGAAATTATGTTTAATAGTTTGAATCGGCTATTTAAATTTTGAAAATAAAAATATGAATTCATAGTACGTATCAATCCGTAATATGCATAGTCTCGTTGGTTAACAATTTTGGTTATAAATCAATAGTGATAGGTTCAATCTTTTAAGAAAAAAAAAATATATATTTTGTGGGTAACATACTAACATACCTAACAAAGTGGGGTTAACAAAAGAACCAGGAATGATTAATACAAGCTGGACCCATGAAAATTTTATGAAATAAATGGTCCCAAATAGGGTTGGTAGGGCTGTGTGGACCCGGATTGTAGGAGTCAAAACTAAAAGGCCTAAAGAGGAAGCTCCAAAGGATGGGTAGAGGACCTCAGCCCAAATGGATAATAGAGTTGATAATGAAAATGGGCCCGGGTCATGGCGTGCATGGGTCAGGTCAACTCTGCTTAGATTCAAGAGTAGCTATCTATAATCTTATTAGACCATAATTGTAGAATTCTAACTAATGTTGCATAAAGCCCTTTTTTGGGTAAAAAAGTATGGTACTATGCATAGTAAATAATGGTTTGTACCATGGATCAAATAAATATCTATAGATCAACATGATCTCTATATAAAAATGTAGCTAAAGATTAAATTTTATATTTTTTTGTACTATATTTTTAGATAGGTTAAATTTTACTTTATCTAAAACTTTTAGACCATTCAAAAGTAGCCTATAAAAATAGTAAAAAAATAAAATATAAATATAAATTTTAGTATGTAAATATTTGGTGCGTGTTTCTATTACCCAATGAGAAACATAAAAAATTTATAACTGGTCGGTCCTTACAATAGCAACGGAGAGTCACTCAGCCTATGATATCATACTAACCCGACTCATCAATAACAACAAACTTGTATGTATGTGTGTATGTGTGCTAAACAAATTGCATATAATGAAAAATAGTATGGCAACCTTTTATACATGTCACGCTCAAACAGTACCAAATTGGTGGAGCCTCATGCAACCACTCCTGTTGGAATTGATAGCGACCTATCATAGAGCAACTTTGCATGGAGATTGGTGATTGGCCTTTGAGTGTATCTTTATTTCTGATTTATCAAATCAAATTATCTTTAAGTTATATGTAATGAATTATTTATTAGTAGGATTGAGACAGCTCAGTTTCCACACCGACCATATCATCATACATTTTGTACAGTATCCAACATCATATGTAGATCTCCCAATTTTAAATTAACAAATTCAGTATGATTTGAAACCTCAGAATGAACTACAAATTTGAAATAGGTCATGGTGGGCCATTATATGTTAATATTAAAATCAACCAAAGCATATATAGGTGGGTCCATGTTACAAAATCCCTCGGTAATTAATGTTAAATCATGTGAAAACATAATTGAATATGGCTCCTGTTTAGTATTTAAAGTCTAGCACAGACTTGTGGTGTGGAAATTGACAAAACACTGTTGAAAACATAATTGGACACAATTACAATCAAATTTCAAAAGTTCAAAAATGCATTAAATTTCTTTTAAATCTTTTCAAATTTTCAGTTTTACAATATTTATTGAAAATTATCCATTTTTTTTCAGCTTGGGATATACTTTCAAATTTTCGGATTATTTTTCTCAAAATTATGTTAAAACAATTATCCAATAAAAATGAATGGAATTAAATTGCACTATCAATTTAGGGGTGCAAACGGAGCGGATAGTGGTAAAACAAATTCATATTCTTTTTTTTTTTTTTTTTCATTTTTTCATTTTTCAGATACGGAGCGGATATCAGACGAATAAGAATACAGATCTGGATCAGATCGAATATTTATTAAAATAATATAAAATAATATTAAAAAAATACTAAAATTCATAATATTTATTAATTATAATGGTGAATAACATGATTTTTTTCATAATATATATATTAAAATATATGGTATATATCTACTATTCGGATACAGATAATTGAAACGTAAAACCATATCAGTATCCTTATCCACACGGATATTCGAATGTCGAATATCCACATCTAATTTTTCTAATACGGATCAAATACGAATCGGATATTATCCATACCGTTTCAGCCCTGTATGTATCCTTTCCTTGTATATTTAACAAGTAAAAATAATTTTCTGACTCCACTCTGACCAACACTTCAAACAAGTCAATATAGTAATATCTGCCGCTTATTAGAAAGTCATATATATGTTTGAAATTCCTGACAAGGGATCTTTTTGTAAATATTTAAGTCAAGAGGCTTGACTAATATTTATTATTAAAAAAAAAATCAAATATACCAACATTGACTGTTGGTTGCTATTGTATTTCCATTTCCCAAACAATTCTTGAATGAAAATAATTCATGGGTCGCCTACGCCTTCACCCCTTGACTGCCCCAAATTAAACTCCATCCATGGCCCACATGTTCAAATAAAAAAAGGAAGAAGAAGTTCCATCAATGGCCCAAACAAAAACAGCTACTAGAAGTAGATAGTAATAGACCCAGTGAAGTGGTCAAATTTTGTGCAGTGAGCCCAGTACAGACATGTCTGTGACTATGAATATTACAATTGATGATTTTTTCAACTTATATGGCCTATCTCTATCTGGTACCAACATTTGGACTTTACGTCTATTCTGCACATATTTTTATGTCGCTTGAACAGCTGATTACAGTGCTAAATTTCGGCCACTATGGTTGACTTTCATGCACCACACTCCACAGCTGCACATGGTGACTTTAGAGTTTAGACTAGTCACCTCTGCTCTTTCTTTTTTTCAATTAATAGTGAATTGTACAGTATTAAAAAAATTTGAAGCCACACTGTTTTGAAATTGGTTCAGTAAACCAAAATATTGGATATTAAAACAAGTTGCAGAGATGCAAACAACAAAATTCTATTGAGTAACCTTGACACTTGATATTTGAAGTATTGTATATTGAGACGAGAAATTGAAACCAAACTGTTTTCAAATCGGACCAGTAAACCGAAATAAAGAAATCCAGAGCATTAAGAAGAATGTTAACAATCCAATGAAGGCACTTACATTATTGAGTTTTTCACAAAGGGATAAAATGAGAGGTAGAGGAGGAAATATGAGATATACAAAGTTACTACAAAAAATCCATATCAATTAAATAATGAGAAACAAATATATCATAAAAAAAATTGATCAATTACCACAGTAGAGCTTAAATCAAGAAAAGAGTCTTCATGATATTCTGAGAGGGAAATTATATGAACTCCAATCAAGTATATAATAAAATCATTGGACCAATTCACATTCACACCAATAAACAAAAGTCGACATGTGATTTCACGATCTAGTCTGAGAAGAAATCACTACAATTGCGGTTGCGATTGTGATTGCAGTTGCTGTTGCGGTTGAGATTGGGTCTTCTGTTGCTGTTGCAATTCTGGTTCCGATTCAGATTTCATTTGCGGTTCAACATGTGATTGCTGTGGGGGTTGAATTTGTGGTTGAGGTTGCAAATGAGGTGGTGATTGAGGTTGCATCTGAGGTTGCGGTTGAGAATATGGCGGTGGAGGGGAGCTGATGTCTGGTTGTGATTCATGCGTTCCATTTAAAGATCGTTGAAGGTTTCTCACGGCACTGTCATAGTTGACAAATCCCAAGAACCAAAATTCATGGTTATCAATAGAGATAACCTGAATGTACTTCTCACCTTTGTTCACCTGACTCTCTGATGGGTTGGCCTCTTTCAGGTTATCTAATGGAATCACCACCTGGACATATTCATCAAAATAATAAAAGTTTAGAATGATAATAAACATATCAAACAGTTGTGTTTAGGTAGCACATTATTGATTCCGTAACTAAGATAGAAGGTCAAAATAAGGAAGTGAGACGAAGCACTTAATTAATTTAAGCCGGAAGAAAGTTGCATATATGCACCTCTAAACTTCCATATATTTTCCTGGCATGTTTTCCACATTATTTAGTAGTAAAATAGCTAGTTATAATTGTAAAAGGAGTTATTTCCCACAGTTTAAGAAATTATTGCATACAGTATCTTGACAAAACAAATTAAAATAGATTATGACCGAATGGAGTAAATATAAATATGTGCAGGTTAACTCTAAGTATAAAATATGATCATGTCTAAAGTACTCTCTGTAACCAAAAGAACTTAGCAATGTGAATGCATGCAGGAGCTGTAACCATTGGCTGTATCAGCATGGTTTGGACATGTGCTATTATAGTGACATATATCACATGGACCCACAATCTGATACCCATCCAACAGAGATTGATTTTAAGTATGATTAATATCAACCTTATAATAGGTCCATTCAGTCTTGTCCCCGACTTTATATGAAAGGGGGCTGTCGCTACAGAAAGCAATCTTGGCCGTGGATATGTACAAGATCCCCATCACCGGTCCCACAGATGTGGACAGATAACACGCGTATGCTTTCCTCAGCTGCTCCTCGGAAGAGACATTAAATGTTTGGCGAAATATCTTCTCATGCCCACCTTCAGCTATAACCTGTTGAGAATATTAAATAAAAAATGCTGTTCATATACTCAATTTTATTGTATCCTGTTAAATTTTGGAATGTCATGCATATCCCAGCAACAACTTGAAATAACAAGATTGCCCAAATAAGTCACCGATATATCAAAGACACAATGCAGAAATAGCACTACATTGTATCTGTAAGGTTTCAATTTTCATATAAATAAGATAATCCAAAATTGCCAATCGCTCTTAAACACACAAAAAATAGAACTGTAAGATGTTCTCAAAGGAAGTTAAGAGATATTGAAGAGTCTTGCAATTTGTTATATAACAAAATAAATTTGCTTTTGTGATGCCAAGGTAAGTACTATTCTATAGTCAAAACTTGGTCACATCATAACACAAAAGTATATCAGATAAATTGAGCGAGTTGGTGGCATGTAAGGCAAGGGTACTGGTAATCTTGGTCATAGGGACATACATGACAATTTCCAACAGTCTTAAAAATTGTCCCCAAATATATCATTTTGCCAAGAGATATGTGATACTTTTGAAATTTTATTACAAGAAAGCAGAGTGTGGCATCATTTAACCTACTTTTGCTCCTTGTGCAATTCTTCCCATTGCTGCATCACCAAAGCTAGGTGCAGTCTTCACTGAATAAAAAAAATAAAGAAAAGAGAAAATAATGTAAGTTTGTGAGTAATCTGAAAATAATTTGAACTCCATGCACTCTATAAGTATGTTCCAGATTTTCTCCTCATTATTCTTTGAAAAATAGTAACAGGATCCTAAATTGCAATACAAGATCAACATTATGAGTTGGAGTGGAGATGAAACATTAACAGAGTTTTAGTACCTTTGCAGTCAACTTAACCTATAACCTTGATGAAAAGCAGGAATTATCCTTTTGCAGTTTCTATTATGCTTCACTAATTGAATTTGCATTTAAACAATTTTTCATCTTCAGTAGTAAGATATTCCAAGACTACATATGCCACCAATAGTACTGACATGTATTTAAAGGGTCTTTAATTAGTTTTCAAAAGTTTATTCCCATATATTTTATCAAAAAAGTTAGTGCCAGCAAACTGGTATCACATACCCTTTTATTTATTCCCACGATACTTACAAAAAAGATATCAAAACACAAAAGTCCTATTGCAAAAACCAATTTAACAATTTTCTATATTAATATACAAAATTTAGAATTTAAAATAACATTAACTAATAGTAATTATGACTAATTGAGCATCATATTTTAAAATACTTTAACTATACTTATTTTCAAATAATCACGGTCTTAATAAAGGCACTAAATTAAAAATAAAATAGAGACTATAAGTTATGACTGAAACTGGGTGGACTTTAAAATTAATTACTAAATTAGATCAGAAGTTCGCTATCCCTGCTAATTGTGTACTATGGTGCTATGTAAGCTAGTAAGGAGAAAATTATAAAATTGTGCAATTTTTGTTAGCGACATACCATCTGTCAAATCTCTGCGCTAAATGCATAATTGTTATGCTAATCGTTGCCAGTGGAACAAATGGAGCATACACATTAGAAAATTGAAATATTGTAGTATTTTTAGCATTGAGCGATCCTTTGCCTTGAATACAAGGAAAAATTGAAGAAGTGCCCCTTTACGGGAAAAAGATAGACAGTTTTCAATAGCTAATTTATAGTAAAGGAAAACAATATTTAAAATAATTTATATTTTTATCACCAAATCTTTGCCCTTTAAATTGATATATTGAGAAATGAGAAATTAGAATTCCAGTTCAATTCCCAACCCTACTTTTGTTCTGAGAATTAGAAAGGAAGCCTTATTGGTGTAACCAGTTGTAACAGCTTACTGTTAATTTTTTCATCACATTTGAGCTTTTACCATGTTTAACTAAAATATATTGTACCAATTTAATTTCATAGTGGGGTTAAAGTCAAATAAATCATCCTCATTATGTCAATAATCAATTAAAGACTTCACAATTACCCAATATGTTTAATACAAACGTGAACAGTAAAAATGGAAACTTGTAATTTATAATTAGAAATGTCGTAATAATTAAAACTCACAATGTTGCCAGGTGCTTTTAGAGAGAACCTCAGTTTTCTTGGCCGCTTGACCAACCTTCTTTCCCCACTTGGACAGCACCCCCTTCACCGTTTCCATAGTTTCTGATAATTCATCAAATTAAAGCTCAAAACAACTAGATCAGAATAAAAATCAACGAGTAACAAAGAGAATATTCAACAATTACTCTTTGATGGTGGAGGAGACTGAGCCGCAGCTACATAGGGATTCGAACCAGCTGGAGAAAGAGGCGAAGGAGGAGAACGAGCTGTTAGATTTGGTGCTTTCTGAGCCGTCGATTGATGATCATACGGAGGAGGTGGCGGAGCAGCAGCAGCGTTGTCCCTTGGTTCAACCGTAGGATGGGGGTTGTGCTCCGGTAGATGAAAGCCGTCGGATTTTAAATTAACGGGCGATTCCATGGTGGCAGCCATGGAGGTCGGTTGAACAATTCGGATCTCTATCTACCTCTCTATTGGGCTTGAATTGAAATATTGAATTGAATGAGAAAATTCGTTCGCTATTCAGCTTAGAATTAGATTGAATGGAACTGAGAGAGAGAGAGCGTTGAGGTTTAAAGTCTAGAATCTAGATGGTCAGCACAAAATGTGCTTGATTCAAGATTTCTTGTGGCACTACCATTTATACTACTACCGAGTAAACAACCTCTGACATGTACTGACGTATTATTAATATACGATGGGTCCCACTATTCAGTATGATGCGCACAAAATTTAAGTTCCCATGAGACCGCAGGAGATTCGGACTGAATGTGCTGGAGCGGTTTCGTTAAAATGTCGTAACGGCAAACGATTTTTTGAACTTCTGAAATTTCAAATCCAACGGTCACGAGATTCTCGAACGGACGGAGATGGAATTCCGCACGGAACCGACTCCGCTGCTCTCTAATAGGATAACAGGACCCTGTTATTCAAATCTTAACCGTTCATCTGTGTTTAAATTCGTGCATGAAAAAATTCAACACTTCAGATTGGAATAGCATGGTCCTGCTATCCTATATGGAGAGCAGCGGAGTCGGACTCATTCCGCACGGATGGTCCCATCACATGGCGTGCTGGCGAATCAATTCTCTTCTTCACCGTTATATTTTATTCGTAAATATTTCTTCTACGTTATTATTTTATCTTTTCAACGAAGACGATGACCACAAGTTGATTTAGTTTTTTCTGGATTGAAGGATTCTCTGTTTCAGATTTCTAGTATGATTTATTATGTCATTTACTGACAGCATGGTTCAGTGGACAGATCTTACACAGTTGACTAGCTTTTTAGGTCTCTGTGACCCACATGCCAGTGACAAAATTATTGTTTGCGCTAGAAAATCCACACGAATACTGTTTCGTCATTTTTTTTTGTCATTGAATTTTGAGAATGGAGTGAATCCAATGCACTATGCGCACAAACATTGAAGCAACTTTGCACAAAATTTAAAGTACTGTACACGAATTTTAGAGCAAATTAAATGGTGATTGAACCCGTCGAACCAAAGTAAGTCCGATAAGCATCGGATAGGGGTGTAAACGGAGCGGATAATGCTAATACCATATCCGTATCCGTTTTTCAACAAACGGATACGGATACGAATACGGATAGTAAACGGATATCAAAATTGAAAACCATATCCGTCTTAAACGGATACGGATACGGAACGGATAATACACGGATACGGATTCAAATACGAATATGGAGCGGATAATTGTCGGATATTGAGTAATTCTACTAAATTTCATAATTTTAAATTACCTAATCTGATTACTTAAATTGACAATAATTTAATAGTCTTTTTAACTTTGCACAATGATGATTATGCATGACTAATTGCTTATTGATTCAGATAACCAATCCATTATCATAATATATTATATGATTTTTCTACCAAGATTCTTAGACTTAAACGAATATGTATGTTTTTTGGAAATTTCGCAAGGGTGAAATAAATTGAAAGTTGCTGAAAGATTAAATTTCGGATCCGGATATATACAGATATCCGCTCCGTTTATATTCTCATGGAATTATCCATATCCGTATCCGCATTATTTTTCCATATACTAAAATTATCTGTATCCGTATCCACAAGTATTCGTATCCGTTTAATCCGAATACAAATAATAAGCGGATTCGGAGCGGATTATCCGCGGATAATCCGTATCCGTTTACACCCCTAGCATCGGACCTACTCTCAAGTGTCTGGGCCTATTTTTTTCTCTCTGAAATTTTGGCAAGAGGTTGTCTCCAGGCATTCCGAATGCTTTAAAATAAAATTAAAATGAAGAAATTGTTTCCATCAACCATTTTTTCCAATGTAGTTGAATTTGCTCCGGATTCTTGAGAAATAACATAAATCTGCGGTTCCAATCTCATCCGTTCATATTTTTTAAACGTCAATCTCAATAAAAAAAAAATTCATGCTCAAATCTCTAGAAATATCAACGAATGAGATTGGAATCGCATGTTTATGTTATTCCTCAAGAACAATAGTAGATTTATTTCTAGGTCAGGACTCCACCTCTGCCAATGTTTTTTTTGGTTACCTACAATTTTTCAATATATCAGTTATTTACTTAACTATATGGCAAATAAATCATGTTTGTTATTAGATGGTGAAATGAGGAACACACATAACACTAATTAACATTTATTTATAATCAGAGTTACAAGGCTCTCATACAACATTTGTATTAAATTTACGATTGATATATTATTTTTCATATCATTCATATTATTTTAGAATTATGAATTTAAAATTGCTGAATTATCTTTAAATAAGATATTACTAGACTGTTTGAATTATGAATTGGTAAATATTGTTCCTAGACTCTTCAATAATAAATCGGAACTATTTAAGGTCCAAAGCAATAAAGGGACCACGTATTAAATATTTGATCCGTTGCAAGTGGTCCATTTTAAAATTGAATTTTTTTTTCTGTTTGAATTTTGAGTTTTGATTTGGATGGTTTTTTAAGTGCTTGTATTATTTGTGTCCACCTGATCTGCCATTGTCTCCTCCAAATTAATGGAGGTATTTAGTGAAACAACGAGTTGTTAGCCCGTTAGTGAAAAAATTGGGCCGATTGATGTAAGGCCCAATAGAAAATGGGTCCACCTGTCAGATTATACGCTGGTGAACAAAGTCCAGGGAGACACCGTAGTTCTGATGAGTGGGGCCAACAACTGTGTAGAAGTAGTGAAGTAGAACAGCTGAGGATTCGCTTTCCGGTGAACAGCCGAGCAGGGCTACCATTTACCAATCGAGAAGAAACCATTATTTTCTAGAATTGAACTAAACCAACCAATTTTGAAATATAAGACCGGGTAGGTGCTTGCTTGCTACAGAAAAATTTGCAAAACAAAAGAAAAAAAAAGAAAAAAAGACCAATTCCTCAATTGCTCACTGCCATTGATCTACTTTGAGGGTTTAGTATTCAATATCAACCGTTAGATTTCAGAAGAAATTGGTCGCGATTGAACTTTTTTTAGGGCCTTTTTACGATTCTCCCTCAAGTCTAAAAAATTAATGTTTACAGCAAAACCTCACGAAATAAGATGGATATAATATGACAAATTATTTGTTAAGGGACAATGAGAAATATACATCTTTGATATGGTTGTATTTGTATATTAAACTAAAACATTCACTTAAAATTTTCATAAAATTAAAATTTTGTTTTATGCTTTTGTACGTAAATTCATTAATGTTGGAATATAATGAGTACAACTAGGGTGTTTCTAAGTTCAGCTAGTTTCTTTGTAAATTTAACTCTAAAATCTATCAAGTTAGCATCAAACGACGAATTCAAACTCTTAAAATCCTTCTACTTTACGAGTGAGGCGTCTAGATGCAAAAAATTTTAAAATTTTAAAGTAATTTTGTATAGAGTTAAGTTGTCAAAAGATGTTCACAAAATGAATGCATTAAAATTAATTTATAAACTTTCTAATTTTGACCACTAGACTTTATACTAATTTAATTTGGAAATTTACAAAATTTCATATGTAGATAAAAGGATTGCAACGGTTTAAGTTTGTCATTAGAAACTAATTCGATAGATTTTAGAGTTGAGTTCACAAATAAACTTGGTGAACATAGGAACACTCTAGTTCTGCTCAAATATAATTACTGTTCTTCAAACACATTTTAATATAAAGAACACGTTAATTATATGTTTAAATTTTGAAACCATAAAATTCATTTGATACAACGAATTGCTTTATACCAAAGTACATATCTATATATACAAAGAGTACACTTCCGAGCCGGGTCACGTATCTGTTGATTAAAATCTTCTCAAATTTATATATTTCAAAAGAAAAAAGGTTTTTATACCCAATTCTTTGTACCCGGTTTGTACCCAGATATTTCCGAGTGTACTTTCTAACAAACTCAAACTGTCCGACTTTCCTTTTCCAAGCTTTCACATCTGTCTATTTATTTAAAAAAAAAGTTTCCCAATCTCTCTTCTTCTTTTATGAAAACAAAAACAAAAATAAAATTTGCGTCTGACTCTCCCATTGAGTTCAAACTTCCCTCGCTGCAACGGAGGCGGCGCCACCGCACCCTCCTCCTGATCGTCGATTCTACTATCATACATCTCGACGGAATGACTGGTTGTTACGTTCGTCGACCGCACTCCATATCCGATCTCCTCCAGTGGCCGCGTCAAATTGCTCAGGTCTCTTCATTTCAATTTTCAAACCTCGATCGTTTTATTAAATGTCAAGTTTTAGAAAATATTCGAAGCTTTCAAAGATTCGTGAAACATTTAGTTTTATTTCATTAATTTTCTCCGTTTTTGTTTCTAAAAGCATTTTGTTGTTGGATTCGAATCCATTCAGAGACTTTGATCAATGCCCCCTCATTTCTAAGAGCTTTTCGTTGATAGCGATTAATGACTAAAAAATTGATAGTAGTCTAGAAAGGAAATGAAGGTTTGACACAATAGTAAGATAGTGATGTGATCTAAAAAGCGGAGCCTGATTGAAGCTGATTTTTAGTATTTTAAAGCTTAGTCGGTTATCAACACGGAGGTGTTGTTCTTTTTTTTTTTTTAAATTATTCGTGCTATGATAATTTAATTTTTCTTTGAAATATATTGCAGGTTATAACCAAAACTTTGTTACTAGAGTATTCGGTAAGCTATATCGCTACCGATCTGCTGCTTCTGGTGGATTTTGATCTTGATCTGGTAATACTTCGAGTCTGATCTGATATAATCGAATAGGTCAAGTGTTGATATGTTTACATTTGTTACATTATTAGATCATTATGTTACAGTATTGGTTTACATTTGTTATAGTATTGGATAATCATTGATGTACAGTATTGGTTTACATTTTTTACAGTATTGGATTATTATGTTACAGTATTGGTTTACTTTTGTTATAGTATTGGATAATCATTGATGTACAATATTAGTTTACATTTTAGATTATTACGTATTAGATCATTATGTTACAGTATTGAATTATTACTGTTTTTATCTCTAAGTGTTTGATCATTATGTTACAGTATTGATTTACATTTGTTACAGTATTGGTTTCCATTTATTACAGTACTGGGTTTATATTTGTTATAGTACTGGGTTTATATTTGTTATAGTACTGGGTTTAGATTTATTACAGTATTGGTTTAGATTTGTTACAGTTTTGGTTTTCATTTGTTATAGTTTGGTTTTACTTTTGTTACAGTACTGGTTTTATTTGTTCCAGTATTGGATTTAAATTTGTTGTAGTATTGAGTATAGATTTTTTACAAGAGTATTAGTTTTTGCAGTATTATTTTTTTTGTAATATTTGTAGTTTTAATTGTAAGAATTGTCATATTTTGTATTGAAGGAAGATATATCAAAGGAGCGTCTTATTCTAGCGAGGGAACTTCTTACGCATCCGAACAATGAATATCAAATAAGTTCAGTCTAAGGATTTTGTCTCAAAATTTGTGTTTGTTGTTTATTGGAGAAAGTTTGTTATTTGGACAAGGTTTGTAATATTGTTTACTAGAGAATGTTTCTTGGACAAAATATTATTTTTCTAGTTAGTTTATCACTATGAATATGGTTATGGTTTGAACAAAGTTATATTTGTTTATAATATTTGTTATAGTTTTGCTAGTCATTGTTACAGTTTTCATACTTTATTGTTACGGTATTCATTTATATAGATTTTGTCATTATTTTTGCAGTTTATGTAGCTATTTTTTACCGTATTCAATCTCAATAGTTTGAAACTGTAATTTTTAGGAATTATTTAAAAAAATAAAAAATACGAAAAAATAATATTGAAAACTTCTAGAACGATAGAAAGTTTTTGAAAAAATATTAAAAACTTCTAGAAGGGAAAAAATACACAAGTTATCAGTTTTTAAAGTACAATAAAGTACAGTTAACTGTCATTAATTGTTAAAGTACAACAAGTTTGAAAGTACAAAATACACCAAGTACAAAGATGTTGGAAGTTATAAGTTGTTATTTTTTAAAAAAAATTATCTCATCTTTTACAGTATTCGATATTGACTGTTACAGTATTTATATTTTATTGTTATAGTATTTTTGTCAGTTAAATGACAGTTGATTTGAGTAAAAAGTGGGTATAAATCTTTGGATACAATTAGACGATCCATTTCAAAATTGGATATTTTGGAATCCACCGTTCATTCACATTTGCAATATTCTGTAGTTAGAGAGTGACACCTGTCTTCATGTCATCAAAAATTAAAAAAAAAAAAAAAACTGGTTATTCAATCAATCATCACAAAAGAGTGACACGAATCCTCCCAAGTACGACTGCAAACGGATTCGATACGTATCGAATTGCGGTAAAATTATATATAGGTTTTGGCTAATGTACTACGTGTAGCATAGGGACCTCCGTACAACGGCTCAAAATTTGAATTTTCAAAATTCTAACGGTCGATCCAAACCGTTAGATGTGTTCTACATATTGAAATGTGCTTGGAGACCAAATTTTATATTTTTAGGATTTTTTTTACTATTTATTAAGCCACTTTGAAAATCGTTGATCCAACGGTTTCACTGTTTGGTTAAGCCACCGTTGGATCAGCGATTTTCAAAGTGGCTTAATAAATAGTAAAAAAATTCCAAAAAATGTAAAATTTGGTCTCCAAGCACATTTCAATATGGAGAACACATCTAACTGTTTGGATCGACCATTGGGATTTTAAAAACTCAAATTTTGAGCCGTTGCACGGAAGTGCTCTATGCTACGCGTAACACCGTAGCCCTGTCCATTATATATATATATATATATATATATATATATATTCAGGATACGATTTGTTGATATTAAACAAATAGAGATATGATAGAATACGGATCACATTTTTAGCATATGTGAGATATAATTTGAATATCTAATATAAATTTTGTAAGAAAATTAACATATAATTATAACGTAATTTTATTTTCATTAAAAAATAAAAATAACATAAAATATAGATATAATTCAGATTTCCAATCATTATGGTGAATAAAATATTTTTTTCTTATATATATTATTTACAAAAAATAATCACTACCATAACAATATTTTTTAATTAATAGATACTAATAAAAAATATTCCTCTGTAAACATATATGATTCTAAAATAAAATAAAATATATATTGAATATGGATAATTATCCATATCTGAATATGCACAAACAGATAATTGGAAAAAAAAATTAAAAGTACGGATACATATTTGGTTTGAATAATTTTTTTAAAAGTACACATATCAATAACGAGATATTTTTTTTAACTCAAATGACATGAAAACAACATAGGCTATTATATGGATTGTCTTGAAATTTCTATTATGTAGAAGAACCGAAAATATTAACTTTTCAATCCCTTTAGTGAATTATAAAGGAACCGAAAAGAAAAATTCAATTACTTTAAGAATCAAAGATCACTTGCTGCCTACACCACAAAAATTCGAGTCCCTAAATGGAAGCAAAAGACAAAATCATTTGTCCAATTTTTTTAATTTTGTTTGTGCTCTATATTACAAAAGTTATTTTTTCTTATTCGATCGGATCATATGTGGTAATTTCTTCTATGAAATCTAAATTTGAAGGCAATACGTATAATAGCCTATATAATTTTAATATAATTTATATAAATAAAGGATTCTCCAACATGGATTCTCCTAGAAGGGGTGAAGCAAGGGGACGTAAAGGGAGATAAGAGGGTACTGATCTGATTGCATGGGTCCACGCTCAATTATTCTCTCCACAACGATAAAACTAGATATTATTTTCTTAACCAACCCCGGGTTTTTATTTAGAACCGTGTATGTTTTGTGTTTTTAAATGATTTATAATTGACTAGTATTCATATTTGATAGCTATTAAACATACAATTAATATTACACATCTATCATTCAATAAATATTCAGCATTACATAATATATACCGAAAGCAATAATTAATTATACATTACAAATCAACATTAATTTACAAAGTCACATCTATTACTTCAAATAAAACAATAATACAAAAATTAATAAACAAATCATAAGTATCATCACACAAAGTATAATTAATACCAGTAACTATTGCTTGAGGAGCGAAGTGACTTCTCCTTTAATTTTATATCTTGCAACTTGTTGGTGATGTTGCGTTTGAGAATTGACACTTGCGTTATTGAAATCGGTGGTGTTGTCGCACCAGCCCATCCATTAATTTCATTCTCGATAGTTGTAAAATGCTCTCCCCGGATCCTTTTTGGTCCCCGAAAGAAGTATGATACATGGCTCACGACATTTCTTGCAAGAAAGATTTGATGAGTAATGACTATTTTGGCTACTCATTTCGCCTACATAGAAAAAAAAAATAGCATTACTAAACTACACATTATACAAATGTTGGCTAGTATAATGGCTACTCGGTTCAAACTACGCCCTAAGGCCAAACCCTGATCATTTCTGTTATTTTTACATTATAGATCTTTAACTTGTTTATTTTTGCAAACTTATTCAAAAGCTTGTTGTTAAGAAAGTGATTACTCCAAACAGTAAACTAAGCTCATCATATATTTTACAAGTTTACATTCTTACAAATTTAAGCTATTAAACCTGAAAGAAGTCTTGATTTTTTGCAGTGAGTGAGACATATAGAGAGACCATAATCCGTTATTGGTAAATTCTTTATTTTTGAATCTTCGACACTACATACTTCGAATCCTTCTTACTCCAAGAAAACCTAACTAACCAAGTTTACAAAGAAAAGAAAAGGTAAATTAGTGGAGTTCACACAGGGCTTGGCGAAGGATTTAAAGAGAGAAGAAATCGAGTAGGCAAGAAGTTATGTTTATTTGATTAGAGACACGGGATGCTGAGAATTAAATATGGGGCAAAGTTTGAAGTGGCAAAAAAAGAGCGAAAGCCCTAAGTGCTAACTATACATAGTTTCAAAACAAAACTTGTGTAGTCTTTGAAAAAATAGGTACAAAAAATAGAAACCCTAATTCATATGGGTTTATACACAATTAATTCTATAGAACCATGTATGATAATTATTATTATTTTTATTTTTTTTACACGCTGTTAAAATTAATAAATAAACTCCGTACATATTAAATTGATGGGTTATTAATAAATCCAAATTGTAAAATGCAACATACCAAAGGACCTTACTACTTCTAATTTTATTAAGATTGCGAAGGTTATTCACAACTTTTCTCAATCAAGAAACACCTGCATAGATGTAGGCTGTCCCACATCCATGTAGAGGTTCCTTTGTTAGAAAAGGTTGTATAACATTCATGTTCTGATGGTTGAAAACACAATTGATTTCCTTTTTTCTCCGTATGATAGCGGTAGTCGATGTTTATAACTCATCATAGTTTCACATCTACACGAGGGGGAATGAAGATGAGGGAAATATCGACCTACCACCGTCAGAGGGAAGATAAGGGCAATGAAGGAGAACATCACCAAACAAATTTGGAGGGGACTGAGACTTAAATGGTGTAAGTATGTGAAGAGGCGGATGAAATGTACAAGATATTAAATACTTACATGGGTTGTTGTTGAGAGATGCGACTAAATCGTACAAGACTTAAACTAAAACACAATGTTTGAAAATTGAGCAAAATAATATACGGTTTTTAAATAAAAGTCCGAGCATGAAGTGGCACAATTTGACACGGTTCACTATAAACGGACTGTGTACATATAATCATGATTAATAGACTTGGTTTATCATGTGTGTATGTTGGAGATTTTTTCGTGCGAGCGCTTCCTGTCATTACACATTATTAATGTGGACGTTTTTCGCATCTGTATATGGTCGCGTTTTCTGTATTAGTGGTCATCTTTATCATTATTATATTTAATCGGTAAATACGAATTTTAAGCTGTAAAAGACCAAGTGTTCTATAAACCAACAAACAAGGTCATCATGAATGACAGGACTTCAACTTGCTAGGATAATAGGCAAGTGAAGGCACACATTCATAATTGCGAAAAGAAAATTTAGAAAAATCCAATAGAAGCTATGTGTTAGGTTGTAAAGCATCACGGATCTTATCATATCAGTGTTTTTGACAAAGGTTCAAATCTTGCTAATATTCTAGGCATATCTTTCCTACGTATAACATTTTGAAGAATCTTGCTATATAGCATTCACACCGAATTTTTTATTGACAGGAAATTATAAAAAAATAATAATTAAAAATAAGATTACTAGAAATATTTTTTTAAAAATAAGAAAACTGCGGCTTCCAGCCGTCCTGCAGGGACGCCATAACAACGTCTATACTAAAAAAAAAAAAAAAAATCTGAAATTAAAATAAAGGATGCCATGCAAATATCTGTCCCCGGTAAAAAGGAAAAGATAAATTAGTTTCTTATTAGCAAAAATTTTAGTAATGAATCTTTTATTAATAATATGCTGATTTTTAGCAAATGAATATTAAGTTTTTAGTTAAATTAAATTTGTAATAATTCTAGTTTTAATTGCTTGTTAATCTTGCACGGCTTACTAAATTATGTTGTGTTTATCTCCGGTACTATGTGGTATGGCACATCTAGAAATTTTATCGTATTGGTACGGCATGGTACGGTGTGTGTTCCGGATACGTTTAAACACGTCACTCGTAGTACACAGTATGTCTGCCGTGTTTTGGACATGTCATGTTCTGGTCACGTGTTTAAGCATGTCCAGAATACATGACGTGCCGTGTCAATACGTTAAAGTTTCTAGACATGTCGTGTTGTGCTTCGGACGTGTGTCGTTTTTGGGCGTGTCGGGAACGCATGCCGTGTTTCGACGTGCTGTATCGTGCTTCGGACGTGTGTCGTGAAAAAGTGTTTAAGCATGTCCAGAATACGTGACGTGCCGTGTCAACACGTTAATGTTTCTAACATGCCTTGATGTGATTCAAACGTGTGTTGTGTTTCGACATGTTCGGAACACGACACGTCACCTGTGTAGTATTTAGATGTTTCGGGAACACGTATCATGTTTCCACGTGTCCAGAACATGACATGATACATTCAAAACATGTACTGTGTCATGTCGTACCAACACGTTAATATTTCTAGACATATCGTACCACATAGTACTATAGATAAGCACAACACGTTTAACGAGATGACATGATTTAATAAGTCAGATTTCGACGTACCGTGCAAGATTAACAAGCAATTAAAAGTAGACATCATTACAATTTTAATTTAGCCAACTATTTATTTGCTAAAAATCATCATACCATTACTAAATTCATTAAGTTTGCATCAATATATCATTACTACACAATTTGCCAACATGCAATTAATTAATTCATCTTTTCCTTCTCGTCTTGAACGGTTATTTGTCTAGCGTCCTTTTCCAATTTTTATTTTAGATTTTTTTTTTTAAAGTATAGACGTTATGGACGCCACAGTCTACGGCATTTTTCTTATTTTTAAAAAAGTATTCCGATTAATCTTATTTTTAGTTATTAGCTTTTACCATTTCCTATCAATAACAAATTCGGGCATTCAAAATAATTCTGGAATCTCGGAATATATATATAGTGGATAAATGGATGCTTCCGTACCTAAGGCGACATTGAAATATAAACCTCATAAAAGGACTAGCTTGATCTTCAATATATAGATTAATTACATAGTCAAAGTAGTACGCACATATAGTTGACAACATTTTAGGTATACTTTTTGGTGCTATATATCTGGAATGATAACTCTTTAATATTAGGTTATTATCTCGGATCAATATTTTAACAAGGCTTTCATTTAAAAAAAATAAAAAATAATTAAAAGTAGAACAACTCAGTCGATCACAAGACTCCAAAATTCATATGACGTGCATGTAATTAATATGACATCTAGACAACAATTTAAAAAATGTGGCAAGTCATTGGAAAGTTCAAATGAACCAAACAAAAATGTTATAAACCTTAATATATTAACAGCAACTAAACGCGCATTCTGGACATAAAATTGTACGGATCAGATGCCAACTTGTCAAGTAAGATGAGTGGTCACAATTAAGAAATAATTTACATGTCATAGAAATCTTCAAGTGGGGCCAAGTATCTAGACTTTTGGGTCTGTGCAACTGTTAAAGATGATGATGCAGCAATTTTGATCTCTCATTTCATCAACTCTTCCATCATAATCCAACAGAGTTTGAACAAGCTTTAGTTGCATGTAAGTCCAACTACCTTGTTTTCATCATCTGTGGCCATGTCTAATTATTTGCTTATATATGTCTTTCTAATTTCGATTATTTATTTATTTTTGTTAATTTTAAAAACAACTGTCAACTGCATATATATGATATCAATTAATATGTAGATAATTACCATCAAAAGAAGTCTACACATCATTTATTGATTACTTACATAGCTATCTATCTACCTCCACTTTGATATTATTGCTCTCATATCTCAAATTAATATTTACACAACTTCTCTATAATTGATATAGACATAACATATATTGCATAGCATTCTTATATGAAGCATTAGCTTCTTTCTTATTAATTACCTCTTCAAACTTCTTCCAAGAGTTTGTATCTCCGAACTCGAGCTTTGAACCGTTGCTTTCCTTTCATCGCCGATCCAGGGGACATGTTCTCCGACCCGGGGGACAAGTTCTCCGACCCGGCAGGATGTCGAATCAAAATCCTCAATGGCTTTTTTGATTCGGCCAATTTTTTCTTGATTGGTTTGTTTAACCGCAACAAACATGCGCGTCCGATCGGCGTAACACCCGAACCATCTCCATTACTCTTAATAGAGTTTCCCCTCAAAATTTCACGATCCCCACTAGTGTCCGGGGAAACTGTAGTCTTCTCTCCTTCCTCTCTCATGCACCAGTTACATGCTCGGTATCTCTTCGTCGTCGGGTAGAGATCACTACAATATCTATATAACCATGAAACAATTTACAATTATATATGTTAATTAACATCAAAGCCAACAATTATATATGCTAATTATATATGTTAATACATTATAAGCCAACAATTCAAAGCATAAAGATTGAAGAGATTGATAGATAGAGATATATATTTTGATCAGAATTAAAAGAATATTTATATATATATATTACTTGTGTTGAGATCTGAAGATACAAATCTTGCAACGAAAGAGCTCTTGTGAAAGACCTTGGTCGCCACACATGCAACAAACAATGGAGGATTGTGAAGAAGGAGATGAAGAGGAGGCACAACCTTTTCCCATCTAGGAACCAGGTTCTCTATCCATGCTTAAAAGGAGTACATATGTAATATATGTGATGAATTAGCAAGGGGAATAAAGTGGAGAAATCAAACCACACATAGGTTCCATATAGTTTCTTGTTTCCACGGATGTGTCTTTTATCTTTTATCTTTTTCGTAGAGGGTCACTTTCAAAGGAGTCGTGGAAAGAGGTAAGAGATGATGATAGCATTGCACAGGCCACAGGGATATAAATTGGTGGGATCAATTAAAACAAGCTATGGGTGTTTTCTGTGGGTGTTTTAATTGGTTGTGTACAATTTTAATTTGTAGCGAATTAATTTGTTTATGTAGATGAAAATGAGCTTATGAAAGCTTGGTGTTCAGTATATTTATCTTTTTTTTGAAAAACTGATGGATGCGTTCAATATATTTATCAATTAGATGAAAATGAGCTTGAATTGTGTTTCACTTTTTATCAATATATGTTTTTTTTAATCTTCTACAAAAAAAATTTGTGATTTATTGACAATTTTGACAATATTTTTGATGTGAAATTGACAAACTTTTTAGTAAATTTGTTTGTAGACATGACTTTGATCTTAAATATTGGTTATGTATCAAATTTTATCTAATATAAGTATCCTTTGTTATTTAATCATAAAACATTAAATATGGACTCAAATCATTAAATATACAATCCTAAATTATATATTTTTAATGAACAATATAACTCATATAATTAAAAAAAATTCTCGTTTCTTATGTGTATGATATATGCATACATATGTTAATGTCATATTCTAATGAAAGATTACAAATTTAGAATCGATTTTTGATAATTATCAAGTGATCACTCTGTAGTTCATATATATATCATTCCTTAAAAAAAAATAGAAATATATTTGAAAAAAAGTTTTTTGTTTAGCAATAAAGGCAATACCCATCGTGTGGGAAGTCGCATGTTTGACATCTAGATGGGGGAATCTAATGTGGATATTAAATAGTTTGGTGGCTTGATCTTTGATTTTTTTTACTTTAAAGAACCAACATTTGATCTAGTGGTAAAGACAATGCCCTTCGTTTGAGAGGTTGTAGGTTCGAACGCGGATGAAAAAATACCTTGTGAATATCAAATAGTTGAGTGATGTATCAGACGTCCAACCTTTATTTAAAAAATTATAAACATGCTTGACAATACTAATTTATTGCATAAATAGAAATTGTTAACTGAATACAGTACTAATTAAAGAATAGTAAATTTAAATTTCAAAATGGAATATCACCCAATTAAAAAAATTACATAGACAACATAATTTCAATATGAGGGGTTTAAAGTATTTAAAAAATTTACATAGACAACATAATTTTTAATACAACAAAATGATCTAATTGTCTAGTACTAGCAAATTAGAATTTCTCTACCCCTTAAACTATTTTTTTTTTAATTCGTCACCTCAGGAATTGGTGAATTAATTATGCGTCTATTGCAGAACAACTCGTTACATAAACCTCCAATAAATGTTGGCAACAAAACTCCAGGTTCACAAGTAACTGATAGGAAAAAAAGAAAAGGGGAATGTGAAAGTGCGAGGATTGACTTAAGGAAATAAAAGCGCGGTTCAACGACGCTCCTCTTTTTCTTTCTTGGGGCATCTCATCCCTATTTATTATTTCTAGTAATTAAATAAAATAAAATTTTATAAATAGCATGCAGTTGGAAAAAAAATCAGATTTAGGTCTACGCTTCACTCAGGATTCACCCTTCCGATTTTTTTTTATTTGGTTCACCCTTGAATGAGGTGCATCCCCAACATGTTTCATCCTCAGTGAGATGCAGGCTGAGTCAATGTTTCATCAATCTTTTTTTCTAAAAACATCAATGTTTTAGTTATACTACGTTCAGCGATGGGTTCAGAAATTTGGTCAGGAGTAGACAAAATAGTTAGACTCAACGGACATCCGATATCAAATTTGATTTGATGCATGACAGAAACTGTTTGATTTGTGTCAAGTTTCATGTGTACCTGATAAGCAAAAATCTTGAAGCACTTCACACCAATCTTGAAATGGATCAAGCAGTTACGATCAGACATCAAACCGAATTAATTTGATCATGCGCACTAAGCCACTAAATATGTATTTATGTTAGACTTCGAATTTTCCTAGAAGCCATACTAGTTTTAAAAAAATTACTTTTCTAAATGCTACAAAAAAAAAAAAAAAAAGGGCATCTGAGCTTTGATGGAATGATGGGTTCCCCGTTCCCCTAACGTAGAAGACACTGCATGCGACAAATGAGGATATGGTCGTATGGAACCCTTTTTTAATGACTTGGGATTGGGTCTTGGTCTTGTGAGTTGTGCTTGTGACAGCCTTAGCCTCCAAGAAAACGCAACAATCGTCCCCATCAATTAATGAACCCCGTAATATATTATAAATCTAGTTCTAGTTCTAGTCTACCACTTGAAGCCTTGAAGCCTTGAAGCTAAGCGTTTTTGTTCGTTTATTTTAATTTACATCGAAATAAGTAAAGATTCAAGTTTCGCTTTGGGTTGCGCAAAAAATATCTATCAGACTATATCAAGTTCGTTTGGGGATATTTGATTTTGTGACCACAATTTTTTTTTGAAATACCTTGAATATTTGTGGATTTAGAATAAATAGTAAAAAAATCTAGAATAGAATAAATATAATGAATGAGGGTTGTGAGGCTGATATTCGCTCCGTATCTGTTCAGACCCATATATATATAGGGGTGCTCATTGGGTCCGGTATAATCGGTTTTGAACCGAACCGAATTAGATCGGTTTAAACGGTTCGGTTTATTCGGTTTAATGGTTCGGTTCAATTTGTTTTTTAAAACCGAATTAAAATTTCGGTTCGGTTCGGTTCGGTTTAAAATTTTCAAAACCGAAATAACCAAACTGACCAAACTTTTATATATTATGAATTTGGTTCGGATCACCCCGGTTTATTTCTTAATCAATTGCTTTAAATACTTCGGTTTATTTCTTAATATCCTAATTTATTTCTTAATACTCCAATTTATTTCTTAATATACTTTGGTTTAATACAAAATAATTGTTTTAAATTAAAAAAATTGATATATTTTGGTTTGAACCGAACAAACCGAAATAAAACTTTGGTTCGTTTCGGTTCGGTTCAATTTTTGAAACCGAATTAAAAGTTTAGTTTGCCTAGTTCGGTTCCGTTTGAACCGAACCGAACCGATGAACACCCCTACGTATATATATAAACATGGTTTTACCACTATCCGCTTTGTATCCGCTCTATTTTCACCCTTAAGTGTAGCACTTGAAACTAAGTGTCTTTAATCTGATTCGAATACTTATTCCTATCTGTTTGATATGTCTGATATTCACTCTGTATTTGTATACGAAAAAAAAAAACGAAATAAAAGTTTTTGTTGGTTTATTTTACATTGAAACAGGTAAATATTCAAGTTTCGTTTTGGAGTGCGCAAAAAAAATCTATCAGACTATCAAGTCGTTTTGGGATATTTCATTTTGTGACCACATATTTTTTTTAAATACCTAGAATATTTGTGGATTTTGATCGGGGGAGTCAGAAAATAGTAAAAGTTTAATATTTTTTCCGCATTATGAATTAATATTTTAATTTTAATGTCCAATCGATTGATCTATACTTTGATATGATCTTTCTATGAAAACATACATATAAATAAAAATTCATATTTTTTTAATAACTTTTTACTTCTTTTTAGATGGATAGAAAATGACTTGATCTAAAGATTTTAAGACCAATAAAAAATAATAACTTTCTATTTATATAATATTAGTAAAAATAATCTTTAAAAAAATACAAAATTTAGGCAGCAAGTACACTTTCATTTGAAAATCACAATGAAAGTTTCATATTGACTATTTCAACTTTGAAAATAAAACTATTAATCCGTAGTATGAACCAATCTGCGTTATGCATAACACCATAGCCTCACTCAAATATATTTAGTATTTTTTTTACAAAAAACAAAACAAAATATAATTGCGTGATCAGGGGTTGTCAAATGTCTTCTCTTGAACCAATATATCTCCACCACAAATTTTGAGTATATTAAGCCATCGATAAAGGAAACTCCATGATTGCATTTTGTCCAGATTAGTGATTTTGTTAACAACGCTAAGTCCAGATGAGTGTTATTTTTTGCAACCAAACATACCCTTAAATGATTGCATTATGTTGGAAAATTAAGTCTATATGTAGAAATTAATTAATTAAACAAGAGATAAAAAAATACCAAACAATAATTTGGAAGAGTTGGATTTTGAACCATCAATTGAAGAGTTGAATTTCAAAATCACATCTCTAACAAGGTTTAGATTTTCAAATCACTATCGTTCAATAACCGGATTGTGAATCCATATTTTAATCTCCGATTTTTTTTTTAAATTTAAAGTATGTATGGGTCCAACTTTTATATTTGGGTCTTCTTAAATTCCTAATAAGTATGTCTATTATCTTCTTATATGTTTAATTAGAAGTTTTACATTTAGTAAATAAAATAATTCGGCTATTCTATTGTCCTTAAAAGAAATATAATTGGTCATATTTTACTCCCGGCTAAGGACGTATTCCTTACAAATTAAAGTTCATAATTTTCTCATAATGATTTCCAAACAAAACTAAATAAATTGTAGTTTTAATATTTTTGTCCATCAAAATTAAAGCAATTTATATAAAAATCAATAGCGCCAAATTTCCTAGATAACAAAATCATTGGTACCAAATATTGAATGAAACAAAAACATTTATATGCTATTTATAAACGTGGGAACAAAAGGAAAAAAAAAAGATAATAAAAAATAATTGAGACAATATCATAAAAAAATATTTATTTGATCTTTAAAAATCTTAAATAATTTTTACCCTTTGTAAGTAATTACTGTATGTATGATAACATTTTTACAATTAATTTCTACACAATTTTTTATTTATTTGTTTGTCCATTTCATTTTAACCAAGTTGAATATCTAAATCTTCTTGTTTTTTCTGTTATTGTTTCAAAATTGGAGATTATTACAACTTTTTTTCAGGACAAAACTTGCTTTCAACTATTATGATTTTAATAATAATATCTTCAAATAAGAAACTAAATGCATTGTAAATTTGTAATTTTGAAAGGATTGGTTTTCTCCAAAATCATAAACTCATAGCATTTGAGAGTGTGGACAAAAATATTGAAACAAAATTTATATTAACCATATGCTTTTATACACTTATTTTGAGGTTGCAGAAAAGTGCAAGATCTTGTATAAAACGTTATAATATATATTTGATTTTTTTTTTTTTTGTGTGATTCAAATAGGCCCGTAGGCAATATATATTTCAATTGAGTAGACACCAAACGAGAAATAAATGATTTAACACGAAATTTAACAATGCATGTGAAAAACACATAATATAAGTCATACATTTTAAGAATCATCAACCAGTGTCCTTGCATGGATGGTCTTGGAGAGAGATGTAACAGAAATAGGGTTGTACAAGCAACTCATGTACATATTATTAATTTGTCCGATCTGACCAATATGGATTTAAAAGCAATGAATTTAAAATTTATTTGGTTATGTAGTAGTTGGATTAATCAACTGTCAAATACATATTTAATATGGATTTAAAAATATATCAGTTAAAATCTGACCCTACTACATAATATAATTGAAGTTGTATTTTTCAATGTTTTGGATCGAAGAGCTCTCTAAAATATGTCAACATAATTTTGAAAGCAAAGTATGCTTATGTACATTAAATGTTGTTTAATGAATGATATTGTATGAAGAGTGACTCTATGGTACTATGTATATCACAAATTGGTTTGTAATACGGATTAATATTTTTATTTTTTTTATTTTATTGGTCAATCCGAATCGTTCAACATGATTACTATATGAATATATACTTACAGATCAAATTTTATATATTTTTTATAATTTTTGTACTATTTTTTAAGATACATAGGTAGAAAATCACTTGATATGAAATTTCTTGACTATCCAAAAATAATATTTTTCTACCTATCTTAAAAAATAATAAAAAAATATAAAAAATATAAAATACGGTATGCAAATATATATTTATATGGAAATTATATTGAACAATTCGGATCAATTGTTAGAATTTTAAAAATAAAAATATTAATTTGTATTATGGATAAATCCGTACTATGCATAGTAACATAGACGGACTCACTCTTGTATGAATATTGTTATTTCTTTCAAGACATTCATTCATTATATATTTCCCAGTGTTTTTTATCTGCTGTTGGCCGCATTTAGCACAAGTTGATTGAGCAAACAAAAAAATGCTCTAGGTTATAATATATAACACCAAGTACAATAGTTATTGGACTGATCAAACATAAAGAAAGCTATGGCATCGATCTGGTTGAACCAAATATCATGTAATTAAAATATGCAAACACAATTAAACAAGGATTTATTATTGTACTTTTTTTTTTTACTACAAAAGGAGCGTTCCATAGTGGTACAGAAAATGTAGAGAGGACGTAACTTTGGTATAGGTAAAGCTTTTTTTTTTTTTTGTGGTTAGACGATATTGCCCCACTAACATTTATAGGTAACGTCTTAAACCTCACTTAAGTGCACCAATGGTAATACCATCAATACATATATATAGTCAAAAAATTTCTTCTTTAACGTCATTCAGCAAACAAATATATAGAATAGTGAAAAAGTAGAAATAGAAGAGTGGAATTAAATCAATTCCAATATGTGAAAAAGACATTATTCTCTAATTTCATTTCTACTATAGAATAGTAGAATGAAATAGAAAGTGACTAAAGTGTCAAAGAAGAAGGATTTTACTGTATATTTTCATTCCACATTCACTTCTTCTTTTTTTTTTACTTTTTTCTCTATTCCATTCAATTTTACTCACATTCAGCTTTATGCTGAACAAGTCCTTAGACTTTGCTGAGGTGGAGAGAAAATAGAAAGAGAAATAAAAAGTTATCATAAAACTTATTCTACAGAAATAGTTATGGAAAGTTAAAATTGTTAAGTTTGTACAGCATACTTTTAGCTCTCGTTTTTCTCTCTCTCTTTCGAGTCTTCTCTTATCTTCCTTCTTTCGCAATAGATGATCTTACCGCTTCTATCTTCTATCTCCTTTTTTTTCTTTTAATAATTGTGTTGTAGAGTACAGTCTTAAGCTCTAAAATTTCTTTTTTTCTATTAGAGTTTTTTTTTTTGGGTAAAATTTTGTAGATTATTGGATTGATCCAACTATTTGTAAGATAGTTATTACACATGTTTCTTTTGTTTAAAATAAGAAGTATGAAATTACTCTTAAAACGACAAATCTTAAGAATCGTCTTCAGTGTCGCCTAAATGATATTACCGAAGAGGTTTGCGGAGTTTACGAAGTGTAGCTGTCTAATGATTTGTTCCTATTGGAGTGAAATCTAATGTAGAACCTTGAAATATTATTTCTATATGGAAAATACAAAACAACAGTACAAGTTCTAAATGGTGTCAATTCGTTATTTGCTTTTCAATATTGGACCTTGGATTGAAGTTTGTGTGCAAAGCCCATTAGGCTGGAATGTATTACACCTATCTGGGCTTTGGGTATACAAATATATTCAAAAGATAATAGATCTTGCACATCGTCCATAAAGAAAGGCTGACAATTACCAAAGTGTTGAATAAGACATGAGGATATTACATAGCAATAATTCAAGTACAGAGAATGACATAATAACACATATTTAGATGATATGATCTCAAGTTTTTTTTTTTCCTCACAAGACTATTAAAACAACAATTTAATCATTATGAAAATTTTCTACATTAATTATTGAAAAATCAGTTCATTTACAATAATCAATTAATTCACCTTTTAGGATTATGCTAAAACTTCCAAATCCAACTCAATATTATATTTAAGCTGTAATTAACCCTTCACAACCAAGATTAAATCAAATCTGATGCATGATTTCAAATTTAAAACACTTATTCAGAAAAAAAAAAAATTCTAATAGAAATAAATTTTTATTTAATATGCTCTACTAAGACCAATTAGCCCTATACTACGATCTTGTCTCAATTTTATGATGGCAAGTTCAATTTCAATTCTTTCTGTAAGAATTTTTTTTTTATATAACTCTAGCACCTTGTTTTATTTTTTGGTAACCACATTTATTTTTATTTTATCTTTATGCATAATTAATTCAAAATTAAATATCATAATATTTGTTTTTGTCATTGATAATTTTAATAATAATCTTAAGAAATTAATTTAAGTGCATTGTATAAAGCTTATTTGAACTTAACGCTTTCTCTCAATTCTGATTAGCTCTTGTTTAAATTTTTCATTAAGAGAATGTCAGCTAGCTAGACGATGCGATGCTAACAAGACTTTCAATTTTATGTTTTAACATCTGCGCCATTGATGTAACTTTTTTCCCATTTTCTCAGGATTTTTGGTTGAATTTCCTTTGAAATTTTCTTTTTACTACAGAGGATGATATTATTTAAAGAACAGATTGCTTTGACAAGTAGACGAAACAGATCGACCATTGATTTCCTCCAAAGTCATAGGTTCGTATCTTTTGAGACTTATGAGCATAAACATTAAAACAAATAACGCATGCTTTTATACAATTATTTCTAAGATCTAGATAAATGCAGGACATTGTGTAAAGCTTCATAATAAATATTTGAGCTAAGAAAACATGAAATAAGAAATGAATGATTTAACATGATATTTACCATACAGGTGAAAAACACATGATATGGACAATACATTTTAAACATAATTAGCCAATAGCCAGTGTACACATAACTCATATAATCCAATTATTCACACATTGAGTGTGAAGTTTATTTGTTTTCGTACTGATTTGATTAATCAATTGCTAAATAAATATTGGTTATTAATTTAAAAATATACCTGTTTAACCCGACCCAACCGCATAATATAATTAAATTTGTATTTCCCATTATGTTGGAAGAACCCCAAATTATGTTTTTGAGTCAACATAATTTCAAAAATGAATTAGGTAATTAATGATATTAGTATTGTTAGTTAAAATATGTATGTTGAATTATATAGAATACACTCCCTTCCTCTACTTTCATTTTTTTTTCTTTTCTTTTTAACAGAATTATGTTACATTGATCAGATTACTGGTTCAGCTCCTGATGACGTATTAGACCAATTTGGCTCTCTAATTTATTTAACTTGGGTTGATTTAATTTTAATTAGCTCCAAAACAGCTTAACTATTATTTCAAGATATTCATTCATTACATATTTCACACACTCCGTTGATTCCATCTACCTGCTGTTGGGCCCTATTTAACAGAGGTTGATCCAGAAATAAAAAATGTTTTAGGTTCTAATAAAACAAGGTGAATAAGTTTCGGACTGGTTCAACCAATCTCTATGCTCTTACATTCAACAAGTGAGAGGTGTCTCCTCTCAAGCAGCAAAATTTTAAGTTTTTTTTTTTTTTTTTCCAGAAACAGTAAGGGCCGAAATTTTTATTAATATCCAAGAAAAATAAAAAATTTAGAATCTATCCAACTTTTGAAAAAAAATTCAAAATCTATCCAAACCGATTACAAATTAATCGGTTTCAGAGGCTGAAATCACTCACAAAGCCATCGGTTTGGAACCCTCCAAAACCAATAACAAAGTGAGCGGTCCTAGAACCGATGACATTGTGATCGGTTTCAGTCTTTAAAACTGATGATATTAAGGTCCCAGTACGTATAATTTATAATCCTACTTTTTGGTCAATGTAATAATTTATTAAAATATTTTTTTATTTAATTAAAAAATGTTATAATTTTTTTTATTAAATATTAGAAATATTTTTATATTTCTTTGAATATAGATGTAATATAATATAATTTGATTTATTAGAAGGACTGCAACAAATAACCCGGATTAATATTTTTGAGGCCGGATTTTTTTCCAATGTAAGAAAAATTAAAATATTTCTTTGTGTGTTATTAGAAAAAATAAAAATACTTTGAATCTGGATTATTGATTCCGGTTAAAAAGTCGCTTCAAGGTAAATATAGAAAATATTGTGTTCTTTTCTATTTTTGGAAAAATAAAATTTTACTTAAACTTTTGTCAGATGAAATCATGACGTATTATTTTTTTCAAAATAGATATAATATCTTAATATTTAAATGTACTAGAAGAATCATATATTTTATGTATTTACCTAGAAGTGACTTTCGAATTGGGATCAAAAACTCAGATTCAAAATATTTTTATTTTTTTTCTAATAACACACAAAGAAATATTTTAATTTTTCTTACAGCTATGAAAAATCCGACCTGAAAAATATGGATCCGAGTTATTTGTTGCAGTCTTTCTAATAAATCAAATTATATTCAAAGAAATATAAAAATATTTCTAATATTTAAATAAAAATAAATAAATTATAACATTTTCTAATTAAATAAAAAATATTGTAATAAATTATTACATTGACCAAAAAGTAGGATTATAAATTATACGTATTGGGACCGATAACAATATCCTTGGTTACAAAGGCTGAAACCGATGGCATCAGTTTTAGAATCGCTCACGTTGTTATCGGTTCTGGAGGGTTCCAAACCGATGATTTTATAAGCAGTTTCAGCCTTTGAAACTTATTAATTTGTAACTGGTTTGGATAGATTTTGAATTTTTTCGCGAAATTGGATAGATTCTTAAATTTTTTATTTTTTTGGATATTAATAAAAATTTCAGGAATAAGGTTCTAGCCCTTATTTTCATTAAACATAGGTAGTTACATAAGTTGAGTTTCTGAGTAGACACTCATGTCAAATAAAATAAGTAAAAAGAAAAAAGAAAATTAAGTAAAAAGAAAACAATTAAGAACAGTAAATTACAGTATTGTAAATATGTGCTATTATTAAACTTCTCGCACTTGAGATTATTTTCTGTGTTTATTTCTTGCTGATTGCATCCATTGCAGATATACCTTCTGTACTAGTTTCTTTATTCTCTTACTTCTGCCTCTCAAAATACGGTAGCACATTTTCCTCCATATTACAATTGAGATTTAATAGAGTCAAATTGTCAATTAAATTGAATCTTAATTTTTGTTTTAATGTTAAATTAAATGCATTATTATTATTATACCATTGGTTTTCCCCCAAAGTCTTAAGTTCATTAGCTTTGAGACTCGTGAGCAAAAATATTATTTCAAGATTATAAAGAACTTAGAAGTTGAAGATATGGTGTAAAACTTCGTTATATTGATTTTGAGTTGATGAAGCATGAAATGAGAAGTAGATGATTTAACATGATATTTTAACTGCACAGGTGAAAAAATACATGATATAGACCATGTATTTTAAGCATCATTGGCCACTGTCCATTTTAGGTTTCTGATCTTGTGGGGAGAGATTTAACGGAAATAGGGGTGCACATGGGCTGATTGGTTATTAAATCCATTAAATATATATTGGTTATGGATTTTAAAAAACAAATATCAGCTAAAATTCGGTCCAATCGTAAATATAATTAAACTTGTATCTCCAATTATTTTGGAAGAGCTCAAAATTATTCTTTGAGTCAACATAATTCTAATAATAAAGTATGTTTATGCTATGCACATTGAATTTGTTTATATTTAAATAAAATAATTTATTTTTATATAAATAAATGTTGTTTAATGAATAATATCTTTTTTTTTTAGAGTTGGTGGTGAAGTGCCGCCAACAGTTAAATTGATATATATAAAAAGAGGTTATTTACAAATTAATGAATAATATGTTATTGTTAGCTTAAATATATATGTTATGTTGGATTATGTAAAATGCTATTGTATGAATATATAATTTATTATTGGGTTATGAGACAAATTAACAATATTAGTAAATTTTAGGGAACTGACTCTGTTGCTTGCCAAATGGGCAAGCAAGATTCTGTTTTTTCAAATCTAACTATTAAATTTTTTTTATGTACGAATTTCAACACAGATGAATGGTTTTATTTAGAAAAGCAGAATTTTGCTTGTTAATTTGGTAGCAGTAGATTTGGATCCAAATTCTATATGGTGTATTCGATGTTTTGGTTTTCAATGCATGTTCGGCCTTCGCTTGAAGTTTGTACAATGCCCATTACATAAATTAAACATGGGTATAATTCAGAGACGGATTTAATAAGGTTATATGGGGGTCAATTGACCCCTATTTTTTTAAAAAAAAAAAATTACAAATATATAATTTTGTTATATTTTACAATAAAATATGATGAAATGGTAAAAATGACCTCCATTCTCCGCGAAAAATTTTATATGATTGACTCCCATAATTCAAAAATCTGACTCTGCAGGAAAATTTTATATGTTTGACCCCCATAGTTCGAAAGTCTGGCTCCGCCCCTGGGTATATTGGACCTATCAGGGCTTTCCAAATGTAACACAAGTATAATGTTTCCGTATTTTATATATGTTATCTTAATTTATTTTCCGAACTAAAAAAGTAATGAGTCGATGCTGAATTAAATTAAAAAAAAATGAAACAAAATAAAATACGTTATATTCTTTTGGTATATATGATGGCATCTCGTAAATCCTAAAAACTAGCTAGATTATGTGCATGGATATCATATGATAATAAATGCATCTTACAGACTTGTTTCTGCTGTAAATGCTTCTCATTCTAAAACTAGTTAATTAGTAAAAAAAAAATTCTCCGAACAAGTTTGATAGTGTTACAAAAATAGCAAAGAGATAACAATTAGAACTCTTGGTGTGTAGTTGATACTCACGAGATTTCATAGGAAAAAAAAAATGGTGGAAAGCATACTAGAAAAATAGAATTAAACAAAATCCTATCCAGTCTCTCTCTTTAAAACCCTAAACTCTCTCCCCTCTTCACTTTTGTGAAATTCAAACAGTATAAACAAAGCAATCATTTTTCTTACAACTTACACCATCCATGTATTAGCTGTCTTTCCTTGATCTCATTTTGTTTTCATCCCCTTTCTTCTCCATTTCCATAATTTTGTCAAATTGTTTATATTAAGTCACTGTAATTATGGAATCATTGGTTTTCTCCAAAGTCATAGTCTTCCTAACTTTTGAGAGCATGGACAAAAATATTGAAGCAAATTTTTTATTACCCTTGCTTAGATACAATTAATTTAAAAACTGCAGGACATTGTGTAAAACAAATTATATTTAAGCTGAGAAGAAACATAAAACGAGAGAAATAAATTAGCATGCTATATATTTAACTGTACATGTCAAAACCACATGATATAGATCATACATTACGAGATGATGGCTCACTCTGAACTTCTCATTCATGATTTTGTTACTTATTGATTGTATTAATTAATAAACCATCAAATGCATATATTGGTTAAAACTTGACCTGACTTCATAATTATATTAAATTTGGATCTTCCTATGTTTTGGAAGAGCTCCAATTAAATTTTGGTTCTGAGTCAACATAATTTTGAAAATACATTATGCTTATGCACATTGAACTGTTATAGAACACTATTTTATGAATATTGTTATTTTTAAATTCTTAGTACAAAACTTCATTTATGTTATTATTTGTTGGGTTTATAACAGAGGTTGATAGAGCAAACAAAAATATTCTAGGTTCAATTGAAACCAGGTAACTAAATTAGTTTTGAACTGATCAAATAGGAAGAAAGCTATGGTAGCTTGTAGAACCATCAATCAAGTAAGTAAAATATTTAAACACCAGGATTTATTATTGTACATTTTTCTTATGTACAATAATTAATCTCTTAAGATCTAAAGTTTCTTCAGTTTCTGTTTGGGTTATCTAATGTAGAAACTGCAAATATTATTTTCAAGTAAAAAAGACAAAACAACATTGGGCCTGATTGGTTTCTTTACAAAGCCCAATAGGTTGGAATGTATTACAACTATCTGGGCTTTTAAAATGTAACACAAGTATAGTGTTTTTTGTATTTTATGTTACTTTTATTTATTCTATAAATTAGTAAATTCAATAAATTAAAAAAAAAAATAAACAAAACAAAACACAGGAGCTTGATTTTCACTAAATTCCTTTTGGTATAATACCATCTCTCAAATCCTGTATCTGGAAACTAAATCATGTGTCATGTTCACGGAAAATGCCTGTTGAAACCATTGCATGCAATGCCCCTTACACCTGTTAATTATGTTATAAATGTATCTCATTTCAATAATAGTTTGATAGAGTCAATATATTATTTTCAAACAGGTTTCGTGTGTAGTTGATAGTCACGGATTTTTTTGGAATGAGAAATTGCGGATATGATCATTTTAATCATGAACTCTTTCCAATTCAATTTATATTTTATGATAAAAAAAAATTAGAGGAATACGTAGAAATAAATTAGAAATAAACTGTTCGGATGAACAATGGAAATTTTTAGAAAAAAAGGACTATATCAATATAGAACTTTTTTATGGAGCAAATTAGTTATTTAAAAATGTAATGTAATTGTCAAATTAATTGAAAGAAGCATTTAAGTTATAGAAAACGAAACTAATCTAAAATAAATAAAGTACAATTAAGTATATAAAAAATTAGTGATTAGATCATCTAATTAAGAAAATTATCAATGATTGGTGATAGTAAAAGCCGATATGTTAATAATTCTTAATAAAATTAAAATAGTGCATGAAAACAAATATCAACGTAAAATTAGGAAAAGATATGCAACGTGTTAAAATTTTAGATAATATATGCAAATAGGAACAGATTTAGAGGTGACTGGCGTGGGGGCTCTGCTTCCCCTAATTCCAATATTCCTTTCATATTAATAAAAAAAATTAAAACGATCTCGTGCTTTACAATATATTAATTTCAAATTCAATACTAACAATGTAAAAACGAGGTGCTTCTTAGTGATTATATATAAAATAAACGTTAATTTCAATACATGTTTGTAACAAGATAATTCTTTCTTTCCTACTATTATTAAATATTGAGAATGGACTTAATTTTTTTGTCCAATCTTTTATATTTTTCCGAAGTTTTTCAATTCGAATTTGTGCTTGCTAATTGGTAGGTTATAATTTCCAAACATAACAAGTATTATTGTAGACTTGTTTTGAAACAAAATTAAAGAATAATTGCTAGCTAGTTGATTATGAATTATTCCTACACTTTGTTATTCGAAAAATAAATAAAAATAGTTTTCCAAAAAGAATTTCACTTTTTTTTTTACAACGAGCCTCATTTTTTCATGATGGGCACAACGATAATAGTGAGTGTCGGGGAAAAGATTATTTTTTTCTGACAACAACATGAGGATCGAACCGAACAGAGACAAAATTGAATTTGCTCTTGACAAGCCGAGCCAGAGTCTAGTGGTTAATTATGAACTTTCTTTTAGCGAAGCTTGAACGAGCCACGTTCTATGATTTTTTTTTTGCCAGACCTAATTGAATCAACACGTCTTGTACCTAATTGAATTAATGGTTAATTACACACTAAAAGTATGGTGTTCTAAAATAACTTTTTAATAATCTTATTTCTAAATTAATTAGTAAGAGTGCCAAAATCTCCTAATTTTCCTCCCGTTATAGGCTTATACCCATAAAATAAAACAAAACAAAACAAAATAAAAATGAGGAAAACAAATTCTGTTCCCCACCTTCCCGCCTAAAAAAATTGTGACGTGGTGGGTATTAATTGGTTGGGGCCCACAGTCGACCTACAATGGGCCCAAATAGATTCAAGATCAGGTGCTGGCCCATACAAGTCCAAGATCCATAGGACGAGAAATCCGGAAAAGGCCCGCAGTTGTCTCTCTCCAGCCCCAGTTGTTACTGGACGAGACCGGTCCCACCCAATCAAACATTTTTCCATGTCCAATAATTCAATTATGATCACAGAAATATGTATTTTGTTTTCACTGGTCCCTATTCTCATTGCATCATTCCCTCTACAATTGTTATCTCTGGAATATATATACATGTTATCGTTGTCCAAGCAAAGATAATATATATTTTTATTATCTTGAATATAGGAAACAAAAAGATAATAAAGTTTTGTATTCTCTTGCATAAAATAAGAAAAGATAATAAATTTTAGTACTTTGTTGTATAAACAAATTGTATTTTCTGACAAAAAAATATAAAATATAATATTTTTTTGTATTTCTGGCAAAAAAAATTGATAATTTCAAGCAACAATCTGAGTGAAAATTGTAAAATGACAATTACCGCCTTACTCTAAAAATATAAAATAAGCAATCAGAGTGAAAGTCTAGTAAATAATTATTTATTAAATTCAGTATTCAAATATCCTACAAATTCAGTATTCTTTTCCAACTTTTACTCAAAAATATTCTACAAATTCTCTTCCTAATTAGCTCATATTGATCAAATTTAGGGACTTCGGATTCCCCTAAAGTAACTCAAAGTTTGAGTTTGGATCTGTACCGTCCGATTAGAATATACACAAATATTAAAGGGGCGTCGTGAATTTTAATAAGAGCCGAATTGGTTCAGATTCCGATCAAACGGATAGAATCCAAACTCATAATTTAAATTGTAATAAGCATTGTAGAGCACTTTAAAATGCCTTTATTTAGATTCCCGCCGACCAATTTTGTTTTGGAAGATGAAACAGAGTTTGGCCCAAATTTGGTGTGTTACATTTGTTTCTTGTAAAACAAATAAAAAGTTTAATTTCTCAAGGGAGAATTATTTTTTTTTACCATTCAAGGCAATTGTTTTGAATTTATATGGGGTCCCAAGGCACGAGGAATTTTGTTCTCTATTGTCGCTGTTGTTATCTGCTGTGTTTCCATTTTTCCATCTGATGGTCTTGTATCAGAATCAGACTTAATTTGTTTCTTTGTTAGTCCTATGAGAAGCCGTACTACTCTATGCCATGATGAATCAATTGACCAGATCTGGTATTACGAAGCTTAACGGGTATGGATTTTTACAAGGCGTATCTATTATCTTTTTTTTTTCTTTAAACCTTCACAGAGATTGCAAATTAGTGAGAAGGAATCGAACTCTCGATTTTTGGATAACTAACAATTTAAAATTTTTTTTTCTAGCCAACTGTTCTACCTCCCTTTTGTCCTTTTTCTCATGACGGATCTATTATTACGTCAGAAGGACCTCTTACTGCTTAGCCACCTCCATAATTTTTTAAAAAATTAATTAGTTATTTTAAGTATTTACATGATTCAGCTCCCTCATAACAATATTAAATTTGTACTATGTTACTCAATGATTTAGAATTTGACTACGTAGAATAGATAATGTTTTTCAATGTGGCTGTATTGAAATCCGAATAAAAAAATCTCTTGTAAATATTAAATATTTAGATGACTTGGTTTTCGATCTTTACTCAAATAAAATACTAAAATACGCTACGAGTGTAAAATTGGCAAATTACTATGCATTGTGTTTTTTCTATTCATTTTCATATGAAAGATGCAATGAGAAATTTATAATTAACATAATTGCACATTAATTCAAAATATAGACATGCATGTAACTGTTTATTTCTTATATATAATTCTTCGAATTTTCCAAATAAACATACACTTATTATATCACTAATTTCTTCAAGATAAAATGACAAGGAAAAAACACCTGATTTTTTAAAACTGGTGACGCATTGCATTTGCATGCATCTTCTTATTTTTTTTTTAATTATTTATTTGGTCTATTGTTTATTTGTTAGATTGTGATTTCTACATTCAAACACAATATCCATTTATATAGATAGTGTGATTTCATGGCTTTCAATATATATATATATATGACCTTAATCAAATAATAGATCAGCAGCGAAGTGCATACCCAACCACTATTCACCATATGTTTTGACAAAATTAATCTTTCAATTATAACATATGAAAATCATGAGTTGCTTGCAACTTGCTTTTAGTTATATTAAAAAAATTACAAAATGTAGCCTATTTTAAACACTACAAATATGATTAGTAGTTTTATGGAATTCATATCCAATGCATTACCTGAAAAGGAAATCTTTTACAATTAGTTAATCCAAACCGTTCTTTTTAGATTGGCACGAATCTCAAAGCCCAATAAAACTGCCTCTATATCCTCCTGGATCTCAAACCGTTTGAGATTTAATCTCAAACCGTAAAGTGAGGCCCATCCTCTAAGTTATATGGGAGGATATTGATCCATACTTTTACGTTGATAAGAAATTGCTTTGCTTGATATTTAATCTGATGGGTCCAGAGAAATATGTCATTCATAAAAAGTAATTTATATTTAAACCTGCAAATTAAAATTTAACTAAAAAAAGACCACTGAATGTATGGTCCTCAGTACAAATAAAAGAAAACAAATAAATCAAACAAAACCAACTTAGCCCACAGCCAGAGAAATCAGAAGAAAAGGAAGTTAAAAGCACTCGATGCAGCAATTAACGAAATCAGTTAGAGGTTAAAACGGAGCAGATACGGAGCGAATAATGGTAAAATTATATCTATATTTCTTTTTTATATATTTTTAATATGGATACAGAGTAAATATCAGACATAGTAGACAAATACGGATACGAATCCGGATCAGATTGAATATTTATGAAAATAATATAAAAATATATTAAAAAATATTAAAGTTCATAATATATATTAAGATTCTAGCTAGGATAAGAGGATTGATCCTCTCCAGTACCCAGTACGGGTGCCAAAATTATCGGATGGTCCCAGAAAGAATTGGATTAAATACTTAAATCAAGACAATTTAAAAATGACTCTAATTTGAATTATAAAAATCAGATAGATCGAATACATAGGTGGGAGCAATTGTATTATTGTATAGTCAATCTAATAGTAGATCAACCAGATCTGGAATGGACCATCTAATAAACAATTGTACAATTTTGGATATGTTTGAATAATTCATGGAACAACGCAAAAAAAAAAGTGATATTTTATTTAATTAATGTATTATCACAGTGAGATAAGAATAATCATTTGAGAAGTGTTAAAATATTTTCATTTAGGGCTATAAGAAATATCATAAATGTTGTTTTAATTTTATAAGTTGGAAAAACTTATAATTTGAAATGAACTCAGTTCGTTACTCCAATTCTCCAACAAAAATTTATTAGCAAAATAACGCTAATTAATGTTGGACTCAAAAGACACTTAGAGAAGGTGAATGGAGATTCTTAAACTTTTAAATCTAAGTTATAAATTTCTATTGTGTCTTGAAGTTATTCTTAACGAAAACTCGAATAATTTGGTTCTAAACTAAAATATAATAAAATAAAGAGTACAGTTTAGAGACACATGCTACGAGAGTTATTTACAGAGTTCGGCACTAACGCTTACATCTCCGGTGCTCGCGACCTTTGAGATGACACTTTACTTTACCTAATGAGAAAGGAGTACAAGGTGAAACAAGTGAATCCTTACGATCTTCTGGGAAGTCACACGGTCCGAGCACAGAATTGGCTCACGAGCACTAAAGGCTCAAGAATAACAAAGCGAGCAACAAAGACTCAAAGGGAGAAAGTTGATCTCGCAGGATCACCCTAAGAGTTTGTGTATTAATTGAATGAACTTGAGATTGATTGTGAATATTGAAGTTGAAGTGCACAAGCAACAACAGCTTTTTCTAGGTTTGAAAAATTCAAAATATTGAAGTTGGGGGTGGCTAGAGTGATTATCCAAACTCTGATCATGCTTCTATTTATAGAGAGCTGATTAAAAGAAAGTAATTTGACCCTACCGTTAGAACGGTTCATTTACCGTTAATTGGTCAACTTACTGTGGGTTTGCATATCGTTAACCATCACGGTAGGTTAACCATGGTAACGGGCCCATAACAGTTGGTCTCTGGAAATTCTGGAGTGCCAACCGATTCAACCCGTTACCTGAACCGTTATGGGTGAATTAATCTGTTATATCACGAATAAATGTTTATTTTTTCCGTTACAACGGTTTCCGAACCATTGCAACGGTAAGCCTCACTTAGGTCAGTCTCAAGTTTATTTTACCAATTTTATAAATCGACTATTCTAATCTTGAGATGATGTTTCTACTGTCCAATGCCTTATGCTTCATGACTAGATCCTTAATAAGTATAGCAATTAATCATTCTATTCTTGATGTGTGTATATTGCATCTTTTACGGTCATGATCATGTACAATATTTCAAAATAATATAATTGTAAAATTCACTTTTATATATTTTACAAATCTAATAAAAATGACAAGTAGATTATAGCACAATCCAACAACAGTACACTATTACTAGAAATGATTTATTGTGATTGGTAAAGAAAATTAGAAATAATTGTCCAGTATATGCTTTTAAATTGTTGTAACTTCATTGAAATGTAACAATTGTTTATAAAGATCAAATTGATCACACCATGTAGCTTGTGAAAGAAAATGAAAAATTGTGAGAAATACAAAGTCATACCTCTCAGGAAATTTAATTTTTATTTTATGCTATTGAAATTATTGAGAGATTTTCTCCATCGCACAAGTTGTAATACATTGGGGAAAGCAATCGGTCATATATTCTCTTTCTTAAAATCATTTTTTTTTCTTCTGGAAATTCACATCTGTTTGACTTGAGCAATTATTATCTTATAACAATTTTAACCATTTGTCAGCCTAAATACTCATAAATCAATAACCTGTTCATGTACCACATCTGGTAACATATTATTCAGATCATGAATTTAATAATGTATATTTTTGGTATTAGATGATTGGCTGTTTTATCAGGATAAAAAAAAAATATAGAAAAATCCAACATGCCATGTTCACCAAGTAAATATTTTGAGAGGTGTGAATAAAACCAGCCACTAAGTAAGCTAGGCTGGATCTGGTAAACTAGGTGGTAATTTCTTATATCTCTAGCAGATGCAGCTTTTGTGCATTCCAAAAATAAATCTACTCAGAATTTATTCATCCAACCTTTGACTGTTGAAACTTGGTTATGGACCCAAAGAGAACAAATTCATGGTGCCATTGTGAGGAGTTGCCCCAGAAAAGCAATAATTCTTTACCTCATCTACCCTTCTTTTTCATAAAAAAATTAACCAAACATGCCTTGTCTGAAATATTTCACACAACTATACCTACAATTTTTAAGTAAATTTTTATTTACCTATGATAATTTATCATAATTTGTATTATTTACCTTAGTTATTACAGTCAACATTTTACCATGAGAGGATCTATATATCGAATCTATCTATCGAATGGGATCAATCAATTGATCTCATTCATTTTCAAAAATTATGTATTATATAGTTTAGAATAAAATGTTATGGGCACTATAAAATTAATCTTTATACATAACATGAAAATTTTATATGATCGACCTCTAATAAATATGCTTTGGACCATATGATTTGAAATTTCGTGTTAATTTGCCGCTAAATATATACATACAATCAAAATGATGAGTCCAGATCTCCTCAGATAGCTGATCACCACAATCAAATTAGCCCCCAATCAAACCGAATAAGGAATTCGAGTATGTTTAAACTTACGAAACTGTTTTAAAATTCGTATCGAAACATTGTGCACGGTGCAGATTTAACATGATCGCCTAAGGTATCTAAGAGGATCCGAATTTCAAAATATCTGTATAATTTTGTGATTAGTTAAACAGATTTTACAACATCCTTATCAATCAATAAAAAAAAATTGCTGATTGAGTACACACAAAGGTTAGATATAGTTCTATAAAATCTTTTGGACAAGACATATTAAAGGAGAGATAAAAAAAAATAAAAATAAAGCAGCCATAGGTCATAGATAAAAGCATTCTGCTCTGCCAAACAAATGCAATGTGGCAACTGGCATGTGAGTGCCTTTAAAGCTAAGTGCATCTCAGTCACTGTTTGGCCCTTGCTCTTGTCTATTTTAAGGTCATGTTGCATTTTAATAGAATGCAAAGTCCGAACGCTACTTAATTATTTTACTATTTTGAGGTTCTGAATGGTTCATGTCTACTGCTCAATGAACCATAATGAATTAATATCATAAACCCACAAAATTAAAGTTCATTTTATTTCCATATGAGTATGACCCAAAAATGTCAAGTTCATTTTACAAAATAAATTAATTTTCCAATAATGCAATCTTTCAATTTTGTATATTGATACTTATTAATTTAAAAATAAATGTGCTTCTTTTAGTTTTCACGAGCAAAGTTGTTCTATTATTTTGTAATGCATGGAGTACATAATTTTTAGCCTCTTCTAATTGATACAAAATAATTAGTTACAACTTTAAAGATATTGATAGAATATGATGAATTATGATTTCTATGTGATATAATTAGATAAAAAGTTTACTCTCGATTCTATAAGAAAATTTATAAAACCTTTCATTTACTTCCGGAAAGAAACAAAGAAGAGGGTGTTAATATTTAAAATATAAATATGGAATTGTTATTTTTATTAGATGAAATGTGGAGAAGAAGAAAGAATAGTCCGTAAAATAAAAGGTATTTGATTTTGAGATGTGTTTTTGTCATATGGTAACATTTTTCAGGCAATGTCATTTTGCTTTTTTTGTGCAATCTATACAGTTAAGTCAAATTTCAGCTAAGAAAAAAATATTATATTTAATTAAATGATTTTACATGAACGTAATATAATTCTTCAGAATCTTCAAACAATCTCTATATTAGTATATTATAATTTTTATGTTTGATTGACACATCTGACTTAACTTGTAACTAATGGCAAAGAGAAGTGTTGGGAGATTAATATCCACCACCTTACTATAATAATGTGGAATTAATGGCAAGGTTTTGCCATAATTAATAGTCTGGATCCCATTATGTACTTAGTTGTTTACTTTTAAACATATGACAAAACATGTTCTAACAAAAGTGAAGCCCGGTAAAAACAAAGCCAATCAGGACAGTATAATTCCTCCCTTACTTTTCCTAACCATGGCTCAAATTATAAATAAACCCTGGTTTCCTTTTTATTATGAAAGCTAACCGCCTTTCCACTGGTTGTCAAGATTTGTTGTGAGGTGAGATTACTTGCCAATTTTTTGTTTTAATAACTTTGATAATTTTTAAAATAAATTGAAATTAAACATTTTAAAGTATGATAAATTTCATCGATACACTGTGTCTATACTCTATAGAAATAATAAAATTGATATATGTTTTTTTTCTAATAAAGTTAGAGGTCAAGTCAAACAACTATTTATTACAACAAATTATTTTTTCCATTTGATTTTCAAACTTATGACATCCCCCCACATAGAGATTATTTTACTTTCTCACTGAACCAAAAACTAAACCAAAAACTAGTTCTTTTAATATATGTTTTATTGTACATCAAATATATTGATATTTCAATGGTCCTTGATGCGTCATCAAATAATACTTGTGTGAAATGAATTGATAGGTTGTATATGATCCATAACATATCTAAAAATTTATTTGTTATGTTCAATTTTTTTTATTAACTTCTTATAAATATTATCAAGATTTTTAAATAATCATTGTCAAGTGATCCCTCATTTTGTAATATAATATTTTTTTTTAGGGCGTGTTCGGCTGCTATACTGTTCCCGCGGAATTTTTTTCCCCTACGTGAATAGTAATTTTTAGTTTAATTTCTGTGCCCATGCCCATTCCTAATAACTCGCCGAACAGACCCTTAGCATCTAATACAAACCTTGTAAAATATATGGCCTTTTGTTTTCTCAATTCATAAAAAATTCCATCTGTTAGAAAAGAATATCATAATAAAAAAAAATTAAAGCAAAGAGCACTTGACCCTTTCTTGATATATATTTTGAGATATCTACTCATTTCATCCAAAAATAAAAACCAAGGGTTGTAAATAACCATTAAATAGTAACACCCACAAACTTTTTACGCAACAATTAATCTATACATCTATACATGGAGCAAAATTCAAGAGACAATCTAACCCCACAAACTGTGTACAACAAGAAGTAATTGTTGGCTCAGAAATGTCTCTTTTTACATAATATCAAATATCACTTGTGTTGTGGAGGAGTTGGTTATCTAAGCTAATATTCCCCCACATGTAATTAATAATAAGATTCTCTACCCTTTTCTTTATGATTGTATTATATTAATATAAATTTGTGTTCCCAAGGTTTCTCCTGACAGAGGCCCCACCTTCCTTTACATCAAAGAGGGAAACAAGCTCCATAGTCTAAGCAGACAACTGGTCAAACACTAGCATGACAGGCATTTATATCATACTTACATAAAAAATATAAAGCCAAAAAGGTTTTCATAATCATAAATAATTGACCAATACTTTATTGGGTTTTTTTTTTCTGAACCTAATTTTTAACCATATTTTATCACTGTTCTCCATACCTCAACAAAAAGACAAAAATAGAATGCAAAATAATCTGTATTATTTTTATCTGCAGCTTTGCTTATCTGTTTAACTAAACAATACTATTTTAATATTTAGAACAGACCTCTTACATTGAACAATCTCAAGACACAATAGCAAATTTTATATTTATAAAAAAAATTGAACACAAAGCCTTCCATAGTTCCAAATTTCCAATGTGTAGATCAAATTTCAATATTCTAGATTGCAAAAATTCCAGAACACTAATATTTTTGTCATCTCCAGTTGTACCAACATCATCTCCAGTTTTACTGACAACAATCTTTTACATGTTTTAGCAAAAATTGGACTGTCCAATCAAAGTCAACCATTTAATTGAATTTGGAAATGATGAAATATTGAAATTCCATTTCCAAAATTTAGTAATAGTGTTGTTGTCATCAGAAATGCAAAATAAAATTTCACAAGCATCTTGAGCAAAAACCAATCTTATATTTTTTTTTTTTCATTTGAATTCTTTATTTATTTTCCCAGAGTTTATCTTCACGAGAAAATAAAGGACAAATAGAAAATGCACTCTCCAACTATCACTAGCTACTCCTCTAGTCCTCTATCATCCAACCTACCATTTCTTCAATTTTTGCAGTTTCACCCCTCTATTTCTACAAATTAGCATCACCACCTTGGTGCAATGCACCTCCTTCCTTCCCTCCACTTAAACAAAACATCCAATTATTCTCTATTTTTTTTTTTGTTTTGGTTTATTTCCCCAAAATGGCCCTTCTCCCTCCAAAATTTGACATTTGCTTCAAAATTTTACCTCCAAATTTTTCTCCTTTTACTACAGGGGGGTGTATCATGGGCAACATGTGATTCATAGCTCTTGTAACTGAGACATGCAGCATCTAGCACTCCAATTGGACTGTGTGGTGCAGAGGCAACTGATACTCTACTACTAATATCATTACTGTTACTGTTATAATGCATTTTTAATGCCAGATTCCTCGTTAAAAACTTTGACTGTATGGCTTCATAGCATCTCATCACGCTTCCCTGAAAAAACAACCAATTTACCAAACACATTAGATATAATTAAATTACATGTCTTATAAAAAAACTGTTTACAGCACAACCAATGACAGTATTTTAATTAGCCCAAAGTACACTCTTTGTTCACTTGACTAATACACTTACCAACCTTGGGAAATATTACTGCTTACATCTAATAAGAAAATGGGGAAAACATAACCTATTCATGATAAATATGTAAAATTTGCACAAAGTATATACATTCAATCAGCAATTTATGTTACAAAATGAGGTGGAAAATTAAGAGAAAATAAAAGAACAAACCTTTGATACATGGTTGCAACAGGATAGAGCACTCTCCATATCTACAACTTGAGATTCTCCAATCACTGCAAATGCCACTGCAGCGGCAATTTCAGAAGGTCGAAACACGAGAAAATCAGTTCCTGCAATTCAATTTCCATTCCATGTCTCAATACAAACCAGCTCAAACCCAACCTCAGAAATATTGAAATAAAATGTTAGAAATGATTCTATTCTATACCTTTGACTATATTCAAGATGAGTTCGACACCTTCGTAGAGGGAAAATTTAGGCGGTCTAATGCCATTGTTGAATTTATGAAGAAAATAATCAAAAAATGTGAAAGGAGTAACTGCTTGCATCCTCCATTTCAATGTACTTAGCACTAAAAGCTCCATTCTTTGAATGGTTTTTGCCTCAAACACATACTTAGCATCACAAACCTGTTCCACAAAAAAAAAAAAAAATCATAAAAAAGTTTAGAAATAGCAAAATGCAGCATTAAATAACAAACAGATGTAATGTAAGTTCACTTACTTGTAAATCTAAAGAGAGGGGAACATAGGTTTCCTCCATTTTAGCAGCTAGAGACAAACAAGCAACTGATAGCAGTTGTGTCATCCATGCCTTGCCTTCCTGTTACACAAATATACCCATGATTTTTAGTAAAGGAACTAGCTTTCCAGTAAAGTCACTTCCAGGAAAACAGAGCTCTTACTGGGAGTTCATACGCAGAGAGAAATCGATCGAGAAAATTCACTGCCAATGCAGCGCTCAATGGCCCAAAGTTATAGTGTCTATGCACCTGTTTATTAAATTAAATCGGACAAAACCCATTAATTATAAACAAAATAGGAGAAACCATATGAAAAGGTAACAAAGAGAGAAGGGGAAAACGCTTAAACGCAAAACCCACCTTCCAAATCCAATCAATGGCAGTTGCACGAATGGAGAGCTTCAGTGAACCGACAAGCAACCTCTTGTAGTAGCCCTCCAGTGGGAGATGCTCGGTTTCCTTTTTCACAAGAAGCGCTATGCACTCCTCAGACTGGAGAGGAAAGTTGTCCAGGAAATCGCCATGAAAGGCGCTTCTTTTTCCAGAAAAGCCCCTACTTTTAATCCTATTTTCGTCTAAGTCCTGGAAGGAGGTAACCTCTGTTTCTTCTTCTTCCTCATCAAAGTCCAATATACTGTTGTTGTCTTCTGCGCAAAGCAGGATAGAAGCAGAGCATTCGTAGCTCGGTGCCATGGACAAATGAGATAAGGTGCTTTGTTAAAAAAAAAAAAAAAAAAAAGATACAACCTCTCCCCTTCTCTTACCTCTCTCTGTATCTCTCTCCCTGACCTTGTTTTATTCAAAGGATGGATTTTCTCATGAGAGGAGTGAGAGGAGAAGAAGAGAAGATAAGAGAAAAAGAGATGAGGGTTTTGAGAGAGGAAAGAGGCGGAGGAGAGAAATGGGGGGTTTTGTAGGTGAGGGTTATTTGGGAAAGAGGGAGAAAAAATGAAAAGAAAAGGCGAAAGGGTGCAAAAATTGGCGACAAAGGAAAGAGAGAGAGAAAGACAGCGAGGAAATAAAACGGATGAAAAATGCTCCTTTTGTTCCTTTCTATGTGGCTTTTCATGTGTTGGGGTTTTTGGCACTTGGGGGCCATGTTTTACGAACTCAAAATTAATTAATTGAAAACCTGAGACCTTATTTGGATTTGTTGTGACCATGTTCCGTATAATACTGATGCTTGTTTCATATTTAAGAGTTATGAAAGTTTATTTTAATTTTATGTGACCATGTTCCGTATAATAGTGATATTTGTTTGTTTTGTATACGGCAACTGATATTCTGATCATAATCAAAACAAATGAAAAAAAGAACAGAAATAAATTAGTACAATAGATTTGATATTTTTTTTTTGTAGAATGAATTTATTTATAGAAACTTCATTATATGCTTAAATTTCTTTAACTTTAGAGATAAACTATCAAAATCTTATTCTAGGGTTTTGATTTGTAGAGAGCAAAAAAGGCAAGCATAATTTCTTATACTGCGGAAAGGTAGGAATCCATATCCTCTGAAGTAACAAAATATTTATGTCTGGATTTACGGTTGTCCATTTCACTCCACCTTTTGGAGTATAAGGTGAAATGGCGAATTTCACTTCTCTTTCTTTCTCTTTAATGACGATTTTTTTTTATACCTAAAAAATTAAAATTTATGAGAGCATTAAGAGAGAATTTCATGTATACCTAAAACATCAAAATTACGTACTTTCCCCTTCTAAACTTTATAATATTATGTTCACCCTTCTAAACTTCAAAAACTTACAAATTTGGCCATTTTGTTATTTTCTATTAGATTTCATTTTAAATTTACGTAGTATCTATTTTACTTTTTATTAAAATAAAAATAAAAATATGCAGCGTGTTACAAAAAAATATCAGTCTTCTAATTAATGTGTTTTCAAGGGTAAATGATTAATTTCTCTACTTTTGACGTATGCACAAGTGTATATGTAAATGTCACTGTATATATATACTAGAATAGACAAATTAACCACGTTTCTTCGGAAAATCGACTACTTAGAATACTAGCATTTTTTTTAAACAAACAGCATTTTTTTTAATGAAGGGTAAAATTGGTATTAAATAAATTTAAAATGAAATTCAATATAAAAGAAAATAAATTGGGTATATTTGTGAGTTTTTGAAGTTTAGAAAGGTAAGTATATTTGTGAGTTTTGGTCTAGCGGCTAAGGCACGTGGTCTCTATGTGAGAAGTAATGGGTTTGAAACCCATACGAGGGAAATTCTTTGTTGTAAAGTAAACTTGTAATAACAAAATGTATTAAATAGTTTGGTGGCTTGACTTCAACCTTTATTCAAAAAAAATATTATTATGAAGTTTAGAAGGGGAAAGTATGTAATTTAAAAATAAAAATTGAGGGGTATATGTGAAATCACCCACATTTAATATTAATATTTTTTTCTTAATATGAGGGTGTATTTTTCTTAAAAATTTTGTAAGTATTTTGGAGATTGATACCATTGGGAACTTGCTCATCCAATTTCAATTGCAATAATAAAAACCATATCCACTACAGTTGGTTTTAGTTAATTATTTTTTTTAGAAAAAGCAAGTTTGAAATTGATTGTGTTGGAATTTGATGCCAACACATATTTTGATCCTTTCCGATGTGTTTGAATTAATACTGGAGAATTTAAATTAAATATGGAGAGAAATATGTATTTTTGTATATTTTTCATAAACTCTCCGTTATATAGAATTAAAGTGATTCATTATGACCGAAATAGCCCAGGCCAATGATGAAAATCACAGAGAATTGTGTTACATGTGTATAGTCTTTTTTTTTTGTTTTGAAAACTTGGCAGTGGCTACCAAGATTGTATTTAGATGTGATTAGGACAACAATTCCTAAATTATTACATCAGAAAATTAAATCAAATATGCCCCCAGCCCCTGATACATCCTCCATTTCCCACAGAACCGCATCCCACAGAACCCACATATCTATCTTATGACACATTACAAAGCTACCAATTAAGATGATTTAAGAATGTTGCCTCCTCTCTTATGCTAAAACACAATCAATTTAAATTTTAATCAAGTTCATTAAAATCATTTTCAACCCCGAATACAATTTTTGGAAGAATCCTGTTGCCTAATCATGATTTACAATGTGTGCATAACTCCAAGCAAATCCAAATGAGCTAGTCTGGAAATCCAGCAAAGATTGCCAGGCTGCTGTCTTCAAGCCTGTGCATGTTGTTTCTTGATAGTAACCGTATTATATCCATAATGCTTGGAACATTGGTTTTATGTTGAGTTGTCAGACGAGTGATGGAGACTATGGTATCATCGATATCACGGATGGATCCGTAATATCAATTCATATCTCTGTTATAAAGGTTAAATGATAGATCTGAATCATAAAATTATATATGATCAGAGCGTAGTAAAAAATTTTCTAAGGAGAAGGCAAAACTGTCATGATGTACGTAGGTAATTTCTCTTGTATCGGAGTGGAACCAAATCTGCTCATTTTCTTTAGAAAAGGAGCACTCTCCCTTTTTTCATCTAAATCGTTCAAAATTCATTACAGGGCTTTAATTAAATCTAAATCATTTCAATAGATTAAATTGATATAAAAGAAAAAAGGTAATTGAAGCCGTGATGAATTTTGAACGATCCATAGATGGAAGAAAATGAGAGTGCTCATTTTCTCAAGAAAATGAGCAGATTTGGATCCGAATCGGAGTAGGCAACAACTCATATTTACATAGAGTTCGTACTATTTTTTCAAATTCAGAATTAGACAACTTATTGAAAGTTGCTCCACCACCTAATATTCACACGAAAATATACTTGAAAATCAAATTTTACATTTTATAGTTTTTTTGTACTGTTTTGTTAGATAGAATATATCAACGATGTTGGGTGGTCTAGAATTTTTAAACCAAGTGATTTTATACCTATCTATAAAAATACTAATAAATTCTAAAATATAGTCACCAAATATATTTTTGTATGAAAATCATGTTAAGCGGTTCTTGTTGACCATTTAGACTATGAAAATAGAGATATGAAATCATATTACAAATTTGATCTGCCCTATACATAATACCTTAATTAGCCTTACTCAAGGACTTTCCAGAAGGTTGCCCATTCTGGACTAAGTCTATCACGAATCCTCTCTTTGTTTTTTTTTCTAACTTGATACAGGAGTTGAATAGGGAAACATTTCATGCCATCAATAGAATTTAAAATTGTTTATCTTGAATAAGCGATTTCATGAAACATGGTCATAGACCCAACCAGAGTGAAAAGGACTTGACCATGTTGTGGTTTCATTTCACATTCACATCCACCAAATGCCAAGATCTTAAAACAGCCTTTTTATTAGTAGCCCCAACCACAACCACAACCTTAATTACCTTGCTACATTTCTACTGTACTCTACGTTGTACATTTCTACTTTCTCTTTATCCTCACCTTTCAACTGTTTTACCTTAATAAAAAAGGTATATGTATATTATTATAACACAAGCATTGAAGTATTGAACAGTATATTGCACCACTAAAGAGTGCAACTTGCTCTTTCTGTTTTGTAACTTAAACAGTATATTGCACCCCTTGTTGTCTCATCTTATGTAACATATTTTGTAACTATTTAAATAAATGAAATTGTTTACGGACTTTAAACCAAAAAAAGAAAAGAAAAATTGCTCTTTCTGTTTGGTCTCTGACTCTGCTGAATTTTTGTACTTAAACTAGGTCACTTATAATTCACCTTGTTACTATTTTGATTTATGTTAGTTTTCTTTATAATTTTTAATTATTACAGAAATACATTAAATATTTTTCTTCTATGTAAAATCAAACGACCCTTTTAATAAAATTTAAAATCACAACAACAATCCAATACTATACATTCATAATCAATTTATGCAATTCAACCCTTCAATTTTTCACATTCTAACAATTCCATTTTATTTTGAAAATTAAACTCAGAAATTGATTTGAAAATATTTCACATTCTAACAATTTAATTTTGCACATCTGCGTAATCAATTCATATTAAAGTTATACTTAATAATTAATTCTTAAGAAAATAAAGGGTGTATATAACCCTATATTTACCTGACAATTTAATGCTAAGGATTGGTTTGCTTCCTTGGCTTTTCCCTGCAAACTGTGTGGTCATGTGTGTGCCATTGTGGCAATCTAAAGGGGCCGAACTATTTGGTCCTTTTTGTTAATAAAAAATAGCAATTTTTTCTTCATGACAAATTAGTTTATTATTTAATTTATTATTGTTATATCCGGTTGGTCCAGAATAAAACTAAATCCAGTATTAATTTAAATTTCTAAATCCGTCTGGACCCATGTGTCAGTGACACTGGGAGCAGAAAAATCCTTGCCTCCGGAGAGCAGGTGATCCGAGTTCCTTGTAGAATGGTCACAAAGAAATCACCACAGTCAAAACCGGTGTATTGTGTAATTTGATAGAATTAATATACATGGTGAAGCTCAAAACCATAGCAATTGATGATTTGTGTGGTACTAAAAATATAGTACAAGAATTAATTGGTCAATTCAATTTAAGCATTAAATTTATGAATTAACATATAGTACTTGCCGTGGCAGTTGATTATAATTTGTGGTATTAAATCTAATATTTAACAATTAATTGAAGCATATAAAATGATCAATTAAATAACATGTAGCAACAAAAATTAATTATTAGGTATTACCATTTACCAAGCCAACCAACGTGAAAACCAAGGAGTGAAACATGTATCCATGATATAATATAGAGATTGCTTAGTTCAAAAACAAAACATTTGCTTAGCAATAAATAAAGCAACAAGTTAATTAATGGTTTGGGAGCAGTATAGTATTGTGCAAATGAAGAGAGAGAGAGATATATGATATATGATATATGGACCACTAACAAACTCTGCCATCTTTTAATGTTTACAAAGCAATTTTCCAAGAATTATTGCATCTAATTTGGACTTTGTAACAGTGCCACCCCCACTTTCATTTATCCATCTCTCAATAAAAGAAAACTAAACTTTATCTGAGCCAATAAGAAAAGACATGTATGGAGATGTATGCTGTCATGAAATCTCTACTTTGGGGATGTTAGATCTGGTCTGGTAATTTCATGTACCAGAGGTAAATACAAGTTAACTGTTATACTGTATAATGGATTAGGGTTACAAACCAATCAAACCAAATCAAGTTTATTCCAGTTTCAGTTTGAATAAGATTTGAACCGAACTGGTTTGATTTGTTTTAGAACGAATTTCAATCGAACGACTTAGTTGCGAATTTTTTTGGCAGCCCTATAATGGATAATAAATAAATTAGTTTACCACAAGGGATTATTGTTCATACTATACATCCCAATAAAAAATAATCAGGAAGGAATCCGGATGAACAATTTTTTGTAATTATTAATATAATTGGGTGATTTGATTTCAAATTATTACTGAAAAAATGTTGAGATGTTTTTTCACAAAAGAGGTGACAGGATTATTATTATTATTATTATTGTTGAAATTTTAGTAATTCAGGCTTAAATCTCGATTTTTGAAATTTGAATAACTAAGCTTAATCGCTCAATATGTCATATTTATTGAAATTTTTTTGGTAAGCAAATCTTATTTTTTTTTTCTTCTTAGATACAATAAAATCATTGTTACTAAACTGTTTAGAATTTTTTTAGATCAATAAAGATTTTATTTGACTTTCAAGAAGATTTCAACATATAAATCACACTGAACAACTTGAATCAGTCATTCAAATTTAAAATTTGAGATATGAACATAAAACATTTACACATTTTTGCCTGATGAAATAACATAACACTAACGCTGTTTTTACTAAATTCACATCCTCTCCATTATCTACAAAGGAATCTTTTACGATTAGTGGATCCGGACCGTTCTTTCTAACTTGGCACGAATCTCAAAGCCCAATAATACTGCCCCTACGCTAGCCCAAATTCCAAACCGGCTGAAATTTAATCTCATACCGTAAAGTGAGATCAACCCTCTACGGTACCTGAGAGGATACGAATCCATTTTTAACCCGTATGCAACTGTGTACCAATTAATTGTATAACTAATGTTTAAATATCTGCCAAAGCGCCCCACAAAATAATTCAAACCATTATGATTTTAGGACAAAATATCATAAACATTTTTTAGGACAAAATTGTGATTTTTTAGTTGCTCGATCACCATTATGAAGTTATTATCGCAATCAATTTTAATGTTACAATCAATACCTTTGCATAAGTTCTGAGACCATGCATTCCACGCATCATGAATTTTGGTCCTTTCTGACACAAGTCTGGTTAATAGTGTTACTGTATAGAGAGAGGTTCGCTAATATCAAATCAATTGTTTCTGAGGTCCTGTACAACCAAGTCATTTTTTTAATTTTCAAAGTCCAAAAAGTCGATCCAAACCGTTAAATGTGATCTCTATATTAAAATGTACCTGGAGACCAAATTTTATATCTTTTTTACTATTTATTAAGCCACTTTGAAAATCGTTGATTCAATGGTGGCTTAACCAAATAGTAAAACCAAAAGCTACCGTTGGATTAGCGATTTTCAAAGTGGCTTAATAAATAGTAAAAAAATTCCGAAAAATGTAAAATTTGGTCTCAAAATAAATTTTAATATAGAGATTACATCTAACGGTTTGGATCGACTTTTTAGACTTTGAAAATTGAAAACTTTACTAGTACATCTACGATTGGTTCTAAAAAATAATCATTCGGCTGAGATTGCGTACAGTAATGCGATACCACAGAGAATACGCTTCCTTATAGCGCTCAAACTGTAATGCAATTTTTTTAAGCAATTTTGACCATCTGATAAAATCGAATACAAACCGACGTACCTTACTAATTTTGTTTATTTTAATTTAAAAAGCATGGATTTTGCGTTTTTGAAAATTCTTTAATATTCAATTAAGCAACCCCCACCCCTCCCCCAAGAAGATCACATTATAAATTTGTATCTACTCAATAAGAATCTCATTAAGAAATTTACAACAGCAAACGATAAGATTTACTATGTGACATGAATATTATATTTATATATATCATTCGATGAATGTGATGGTGAACATGGTGTATACTGTATTGTTTTGCTGGATCTACATGCTTGGCCTTCATTCTGTTTGTTTACTGCAAGAGATAAAAATCCAAAAAATGACTAGTAAAATATCTTGACTGACTTGTAATCTTGTACTATATTGGCAACAATTTGATATGTAGCGACACATGCAGATGTAAGGTCACAAGGTGCAACAGCAGACTCTTGTACCTGAATAAAGGTGGCATGCACCATTAATGCATCAGACCTTTGGAGAAGTTTCCATTATTACAATTAATGTTCTGTCAAATTTTCAAAATCAATATATATAGGAGCTAGAGAGATCGATGAATAATATATATACCGTACTAGCTATCAATTAATATTTTTATTTTTAAAATTCAAACAGTCGATCTGAACCGTTCAATTTGATCTCCGTATGAAAACATACTTGTAAATCAAATTTTATTTTTTGTAGATTTTTGTAACTGTTTTTTTTATAGGTAAAAAAATCTCTTCATCTAAAGATTCTAAATCATTCAAAAATAGTAATAAAAGTCTACAAAATATAAATTTTAATCACAAATGCATTTCCATATCAAGATCACGTTGAACGGCCCAGACCGCCTGTTTAAACTTCAAACATAAAGATATTAATTCATAGTGCGGAGCCAAACTCAAATTTTAGAGTCATGTTACTATATTCAGGGGCGGAGCCAAACTTTCGAATTTTGGAGGGTCAAACACAAGGTATTTCAAAAAGACAAAAGTGGGAGTAATTTCTATCGCATTAGAGGACATAGTAGGAATAAATGAAAGAAGTTGAGATAAATGACTTTCATCGGGATGGGACCACACAAGCCGATCAATCATAATGAAAATAGATGTCAATTTACAGTATCAACGACATTTTACTTTAAATTATATAAAACATCATATATAAATACATTTTTTTAAATGAGGGTCATTTGAACCTATTCAAGAATTGACCCTCATTCATTGAATTTAAATTCATCCCTAACCATATCATTAGTGGAATTTCATCTTTAATGTCATTGGCCTTCAAAATCTATATAATTGGCTACAAACGACGAATCCAAACCATTTAAACTGATCTATTTCACGAGTGATGTGCTTACATGAAAAATTCATAAATTTTCGATGAGATTTAGTATTATGTCAATTGTCAAGTGGTTAAAAAATACAACTTTATTTTTAATCATAACCCAACTCATATTTTTCCATCATGAAATACAACTTTATATATTCTTATGCATAATTCAACTCAATGCTTTTTAATTCCCCTTCTGGTAGAATGTTGTGAGAAGAAACAACTCAGAAATTTCACAACTGAGCAGACATACATATATACATACATGCACTTGACACTTGGAAGCATCTCCTTTTACAACTTACTAAGTTCCTTTTTCAGAAAGAAATGGAATACTTATACCCCCTTTGCATGCATGCGCTCTCTTCTAATCAAATGTATACACTTGAAAATGGTGCTTTATGATTTTTTGTTATGGACTTTCCTTCCCGTTTTCTTTTGGTGTGACCCAAATTCCAATTTAGGTCTGAATGTGACTGGAATATATAGCTTTAACCCATATGTATTCCCATACATATCCATTTGCACATGCGCCACGGATTCCTATAAGACTGATGATATTTCTTTTCTTTCTACTCTCTCTCTCTTCTTGCTTTTGACATACGCTGTTGTAAATGTTTATGATGCTTCAAGTTAGGTATTTTTTGTATGTAGCTTATTTATACCTTAGTTTACCTTTTGCTTCTTTCTTTCTTTCTGTTTCATTGAAATCAAGACTTTGATTTGCTAGCTAAGCTACGTACACAGCATGCAATGACAGAATCCAATGTCAAATTTCTTTTTCGAATTGTTTCTTTTTGCCTATTTTAATGTAATATATAAATTAATGAGTACACTTTGGACGTGTTTACTTGGTGTAATTTATTGACAATCTTATAATAGTTGAAGTCAGCTTGATCATGGTTACCATACAATTTGTGGAAGGAATATATAACTAGCTAGGTAAAAAATTGACAGCTAATTTATTTCATAATAGTGGCATCCATTAAATATTTATCAAAATTAGTACTGAATTGTATTTATATTTAGAATAATTATTTCAATCTCTAAACTTCAGTACCCGTATCGTACCTACAACAACAATAGATGAATGTTGTACTATGATCTCCACTAATTATATGACATCCTTTTTCAGTCCCTGCACTCGTCCCTGCGTCAAGCCGTCAACGTTCATAGATATAAATACTTGGAACATAATATATTATTATATATTAATACTTGCATACCTAACTTGATATGATAATTCTCTTTTCCAGTTCCTCAATCATCCCGCATTAACATTCCTCTAATAAAGTAGTAGAAACCCTGTATTTCCACATCAACTTTTTCCAATATCGCCCCCGTGTCAAACTTTAACATAAATAGTTGACCTCATATGTATAAATACTTCACTGTATATGTATAAATACTTACAATACTTGATATTAATACTTTTATATGTAATCCAGTGCCATATGTAAAAAAAAATACTTGCATGACGAGGTACAAATACTTGAGTGACGACGAATCCGAAAGTAAGTTATTATGAATTTCATTTGAAAAAAAAAATTGTGTACAAGTAATTCATGGTTTTAAATTCACAAAATTTCTCACATATCGTCAGATATATATATGAGATTGAACAAAGAAAACAAATTACATCTAAAAACGTATCTGGCCCCCCACATGTTTTTATGGTGCAGGTATGTTTTGGGATATTTGAATGGAGACATAATTATTTACGTAAAAATTGTTAACCCTCTAGATTTAAATATTTTCGTGCATATGCATGTATACATACTTCCGTGCATGAGTATACATATTTTCATGCATAGATTTAAATATTTTAGAAAAAAAAAATTCAGCATTGCAATTTTTGCGATCCCAGACAGTTATGGCAGTTAGGGTGCGGATACTCATGTCAGTTTCTTTATATTTATTATGTTTTAGATAAATCTAATTAATTCTTAATTAAAATAGTTCGTATGGTTTCATGGATATTTGATAATTAGTGAGGAAACAATTCTACACCAACCTAATATACGATCTATTTCAAACACTAAATTAAAATATATATCTATAATTTTGGTTTATGCATCTCAAGTTCACCGTAGGTTCTCATGGTGTTCAAATTGTAGAAAAGTGAGAAGGAACCTGATTTTTACCACAGCGGATTTAAAGAAAATAAATAAAATATGGGTTCAGTAATAAAAATTAAAACACAGGAGATATATAGAAATTCGCTAAGTTAGCATAAGCCCTCCTATTTAAGCGAATTAAGTCACGTTTTTTTTTTTTTTCAAATAAAGGGTTTTCATTATGTGTATAGAAATTCAATTAATTTTTTTTTTGTTAAGCTTAATTCTATATAGCTCAACTCCTCATCAAATATCAAATCTGTTTTTTTTTAGCAAATTAGTGGATAAAATTTCACTTTGTAGTTGTGAAGGAATTCACATTCTATGAGATATCTCACAGCGTGAGTGACTTTTTGAAAAATCTCAACCGTTCAAATGCATTCTGCATATTACAAAGCACAAATAATATTGGCCTCTGCGCTATTCCCGAATAGACACCGCACACGTCAGTCGCGCACACAGTGAAATATACCTCATAGGATACACACTCGTTGTGAAATAGGTTTAAATTTCAATAACAACACATTAAGCATTTTATACATATTATATATTTTACGTTTTAGCTCTCGATCTAAATTTTCTCGTTCCGTCTTTCACTGCTTAATTTGCCGGATTTTTTTTATTTACCATCCCAAAAAAATGTTATAAATTAAATACCACCCGCATTAATTTTGTATCAAATTTGACACTTTCGCGGACTGAATCTGCGCACCCGAAGAAGCCAGGTACGCGAATTGAGTAGGTGTACCAGACAGAGCGCGGACCCGCGAAAACGCAGACTGAATCAGCGGACCCACGGAAACGCGGCCTGAATCGGCTGACCCGCGAAAACGCGGATTGAGTCCGCGCACTCGGCCGGTACGCGTATTGAGTCCGCGGACCCGAATTGTGGCGTTATAACCCCTCCGCGCACCCGATTTTCACTTTCACAGCAGAGGAGGCGCACTCCAGCGGTAAAAAGGTAAAATATTTTTTTTAATTAATTTATTTAATTTTTTTAGATGTAGTTGGATAGGTTAGATATGTTAGATAAGTTAGATAGGTGTTCAATATAGATAAATTGTACAATAGTTGTAGTTGTAGTCAATTTTGATTATTTAAATGGTAAAAAAAATCCGAATAATTGTACAAAAATACTCATATAGATAAATTGTCCCAAATTGTTTCAATTTAAAATGATTTACCATAATTGTAGTAAATTGTACCAAATAGCTCGAATGGTGTCCAACATTAGTTATTTTGTACGAAATTAGGATTGTGTTGCATTATTGTATCGATAGTAGGAAAAAAAAATTTAAATTTAGCACTGTTGTAGTACCGTAGACCACAATTGATTGAAAATGCACTCAATTGGACAAAAAATCATGAAATGAGCAATTATTTATTTTATCATGGTTTTGATATTATATACCAGAATTGATTAGAAATGCATATAATTGGTCTTGAATGGTTTGCAAATGACAAAAAAAGAACCTTTATTTACGTTGTTGTCCGAAAATGACCAAATTTTAAATTAGCAAGATTATCTTAGAGCTTCATTATCTAAATATACTAATTTCGTGAATATCTAAAGGAATTTATAAAATTTCTTTTAGTATGGCTTCAACCAGTCGTACCCAAAGCACACCATTTGATGATTGTGATTGGGGTCAGGAATTGAGGTCTACTATCTTTCCGCACTTGACAAAGGAGTGCATTAGCGAGGTCTGTTGGTTCCCGATTAAAGGCCACAAGATCTCAAAAGCATATGTAAGTTCAGATTCAAAAACTAAACTTACATTAAATTTATTTTTTCATTTGAATAAATATTTAGGTTCTATTTTTTATTTCATTTGAAATTTAATGATGTAGATTCATGACATCACGAGTACACGCAATAATCAAATATCTATCAAATACGATCCGAGATTTGCCCCAGCATTACAGAGGATGGGTCTGTGGCATGTGTCACAGCTTACCTCGATCTCTACAGATGACGCCCTCGTCTCTGCGCTGGTCGAGAGGTGGCGGCCGGAGACCTACACATTCCACTTTTCTGTTGGAGAGATTACAGTTTCTCTCCAAGACGTTAGCTATCTATGGGGCCGCCGACACGGGAGAATCTTTGTGACAGGGGTGGAGTATGGAGACTTCTCACAGCTCGTTACCGATCTCCTGAGTTACGGGTTGATGAAGCGGAGGACGACAAAGAAGGGCATCATCACCTCCAAGAACGACATTAGTATACCATACCTGCGGGCGCGTTTCAAGTGAGTTTGAAATTAATTAATTATTATTTTCTTTTACAAATTACATTGTATACTAAATTAACCTAATTTATAGTGGAGAGCTAACCGCTGCAGCAGATCCCGATGAGGTACTTTGGTGGACCCAGGCTTATATCATGGAGATGTTCGCTTGTTGGATGTTTCCAGATTGATCTGGTAGCACTGTTCCTGCGTGTCTACTTCAGTTCCTGGTGGACTTGGAGAATCCCAGATGGATGAATTGGGGTGCAGCGGTCTTGGCATGTCTGTATCGCATGTTATGCACTGCGTGTCAGGTATAAATGTATTTTTTAATTTGTTTTAAATTTTTTATCTGTTTGTATTAAAAATAACTTGAACTTATACTAAAACAGACCACCAAGCACGGCATGTACGGCCCGATTGGTCTCCTCCATCATTGGTCATGGACGAGGTTTCCATTCGGACGTCCATAGCCTCGAGAGAAAGATTGGGCACCAAATTGGGGTAAGCCCAACCTCCAGACATGTCCTACGTATGCTCAGAGATTCTGCTCTAAGAAGACTTTTATCTGTACCCCTCACGGACGACTTACGGGAGTTGCTTTTTTCCAGAGTCAATTCGAACAGATGACGCCAGACAAACACGTCAAGTGGAGGCCGTACGACGAGCGTGCTCCAGTTTTTGACGATGATGCTATCCCCCGCTCTTTCCTGCATTCCCTGCCTGCTATTTGCTTTGCTCAGCGGGAATTCTGGTTTGCTCAGGTACCACTTGTAATCTCAATGTCTAATTAATTCTAAAACTTCTAGTTTGGAAAGTTATTTATTTTTATCTTTGTAGGTACCGCTTATCTACTTCCAGGTTGTTGAGCATTATTACCCCGGACGGGTCATGAGACAGTTCGGGATGGCTCAGTATTTTCCTATTCCCGATCCGATTACCAAAGACGAGTGGTACAAGTTCCACAAGGCAGTGGACACTACTTCTAGTAGGAATTGGCGATTCGTGCACATCGAGCATGTGGAGCGACTTGAGGCCATGGCCCCGCATGATATTATTCCTGAGCATCTCCAGACCTACGCATTCGAGGCATACGATCGGGAGTACCGTCGTTGGTATCAGGAGTATTGTGCATTTACAGTGTACATGCATGGTCAGATATCGGAGATGAATGAGAAGCCGCTAGAGGTACGACGTGACATGAACACTGACGAGTACAACTACATTCCTTGCGCCAGTCCGGCTGCACAGATTGTAAGATTTGATTATTCATTTATTATTTCAAAATGTTTTCGAGATTCAATTGCATTTTGCACTAGTTTTGATACAATTTCTTTGAAGGTGTTGATGAACATCAAGCAATGCTTGATCAGCGCACGAATGGCAATCACAAGAGGGTGGAAGAAGATGGGGAACATATGGTTGCGCATGGCTGCACCACCAGTCGTCGTTGCCGGATACAAAGACCAGTTGGACAAGATTCTCAAATTGTCAGATCTGTCAAAATATGAGGACTTGCAGTACATTGTGAGTGACGACTCTGCAGAGGCGATGAGCACCCCCATCAAGATTGTTCAGATATACACACAGCTACGACTGTTGAGGCGGCATTTGAGGCTGCTGGTTATGTGGCAATACGTGTTTAATGCCTTTATTATGTCGTGTTATCTTTATTTTGAAACCTAATAATTTTATTTCAGGGACGTACACGGCGCCCATGTGATGGGGATATACAGGAGGAGGATCCAGCACAGGACTTTGCATTTCACCTGGGATCTCAGTACGGTGACTACACGCAGACCGAGGATTTTCCTTCTCAGGATGACCCTTCTTCTCCGGTATTCTTCTCACAGCCACATGTTGCATTGACCCACCAGGATCTCCGGTATGGTTCTCAGGATTATGTGGCTGATACAGCCGACATCATATTCGGTCCTGGGGCAGATCGGGGCGGCTCTCAGGATAGCAGACTGTTCGGGGAGATACAAGAGGAGGCTCCACAACCATCACAGGCGTCACCGCCATCCCGATCCTATACACCTGCATTTCAGGCACATAAGGAGGAGGAGGAGGAGGAGGAGGAGGGGGGTTCGCAGCAAGAGGGTTAAGAGAAAGAAGGTCATATTCACACCATCCAGTCGGTGATCGATCTTATATGTTATGATATTTTCTGTTAGGACTTTTGGGACTGTTATATGTTATGATATTTTCTGTTATGACTTTTGGGACTGTTATATGTTATGATATTTTCTGTTGGGACTGTTATATGTTATGATATTTCATGTTACGTGGTTTGTTTTTTTATTTGCTTATTCTTATGTTATGTCGTACACAAAATTTGACGTCTACTTCCACATAAGTTATAAATAGTACAACATACAAACAATGATTGTCTACTCTCATTTAGCTAAAAAATAATTAAACATACAAACAACCGAAACCTACTTTCCTTCTTCTTCTCGTATTTCCTTCTCCTTCTCGCATTACTTTCCATGGTTGCTCTGTTGGGCTGATTTCCCACTGGTCTTCCTTCCAGTATATCCATCCACATTCAGATCCGAATGTGTCGTCTTCTGCCCAATTTCACCATTTTACGCTCTGGAACTAAGATTGGTCCTTCGTACGCCGGCCAATCACTTTGATTGTCATACACGTGGAATTCACCACTCCATGTGGCGATTAGTTCTTCAATGTTGTAGTAGTAATTTACGAAAATATTTGGATCCAAGTGTCTACAATTTTACACACATAATGTCAACATTATAAAATTATTATGTGATGATTATGAAATTATCATCAGAGATTAGTACCTTAAGCGACACACAGACATCACGTGAACACATGGTATTCCACTTAGCTGAGGCTTTTGACATCTGCATTCCATGCGATTGTTGTCCTGAAGTACGACTCTGTATGTGGCATCTCACTCCATTTGTGACAAGCTGTCTCTATGCATGTCATATAAGATTTTCTCACCATGGGAGGTCACCTGCCACTCGTTATGGCCGAATGTGATCGCGCTCATTTTTGAGGTCTTGTGAATGTGCTTATCCGTCTTTTCATGAACACGAGTGGAAAAACGTTGACCCTGCAATTGCAATTCCACCGCACGCTCTCTTCTTTCAACAAACCAATCGACACACTTGGCGAACGTCTCCTCAACAATTGCGGTAACTGGTAACCTGCAAAAAATAACAACTTACTATTAAATTAAGAAACGTAAAACCATCAATAAATAATAAAATTTTCGTTGATTATAAAACACAAACCTTCGGAAAGTTTTGAAGACGTTGTTGAGCGATTTAGAACCGTTGCTAGTCATGATTTCCTAACGAGCACCTTTGTCCATAGCTTGATACACCTTCCATGGCTTAGCCGGTTCTACCTCGTCATCAGGATTGTACTTTCCACATGTATCCAAGTAATTCAGCCATTTGGGATTTCTCCTTCCGATTGCATCGAGGCCTTCTACCATTCTTCTTGGTTTCTTCTTTTTCACCAAGATTTTGAAAAATTTCGCAGCAATTTTATCCTTGGTGTGTTTACCAAAATTCTCAAATACATGTGGAGAGCAGTACTGGTGAACACACTCCCCATTCTCCTCAGACCAACCCAGATCATCCTGTATGAACACTTTTTTTATGCACATGTGCCGGTTAGATACCACACACATGAATCTATTTGGACCAATTACAAACTGCCTCACCCACTTCATAAACCACCCCCAATTCTCAAATTCCTCACTCTCTACCAGCCCAAATGCTAGTGGGATTAACTGGTTCTCCGCATCATATCCAGTCACAATCAACAATTTACCCTTGTATCTACCTAATAGGAAACAAGCATCAATGTTGATAACTGGTCTGAGGTGACTAACTGCTTCAATACATGGCCCCCAAGCCCATGCTAATCGCATGAAATACCGATACCCATCTCTTTTAGTTCGCTTTGAAACAACTTTATATTGGGTTCCTGGATTTGCCCTTTTCATTGCATCCAACAAAGGGACAAGAAGCCCGTAAGACCCCTCCCAACTACCAAATGCCCGAGCAATTGCTAACTCTCTACCACGCCATAATTTGTTGTACTTAGGGACGATTCCCTCGTACCTTTCAGCAACCAGATCGGTGATGACGCTGATACTAATATCAGCATTTTTGCGTAATGACAACTTTATGCAGTTGGCGACCATTACGGACGTCAACTGCGCATGATCTAACCTGGATGTATCAGCGTAGCATGTGTGAGGTCCCTTAAATTTCATGACCACCCAGTCATTACCAAAACCTGTAGCTCTCGCAACCAACCCCCACTGGCAATGGTCGCTCTTGCACTTATACCTCAACCTTTTTGTGTCACTGTGTGTCTGATTCACCTCGATATTTTTCTTTATATGCCAATGGAAAAAAATTTCTTGCATTTGATCTTTGCTGGAGTACGTCATACCCTCAGACAATTCATGTTGTTTTCCATCCTATTTCAAAATTTTAAAAATTAACGAATATAAAAATTTAACAATTCATAAATGATTTTCTTTAAATAAATTAAAAATGAAACACACCTCAGAAGTTGCAAAAAAAGAGCTGTCAGCTTCTTCAAACCCCGGTGTGTCATGAAATTGCTCGAACGGGTGTCGGTGTGCACCACCCGATACCCGCCACTGTCGTTTACCAAGCACAGGAAAATTTGTATCCACATCACTAAAATCAATTGCCCCACTGCCATCACTGGCATCCCACTTTTCCTCTGCCTCCCGCTCTTCGGGATCTTCATCTGTATTTTCAGCATAATAAAGCGGTTCTGGGGTTGGAGATCGATTTTGGTCAGTTTGGGCCCGGCTAGAGCTAGTGGATGGAACCCGTGAACGTCCTCGGTCGGGTTGGGGGCGACTAGGTCCAGCCCCTACAGATGAGGACCAACTAGTACTCCCCAAAGTTAGGGCCCGGACAGGACCCGTCACAGATTGTTCACGAATCCTACCCTGGGTTAATTGCGGCATAGGTCTGGTGTTGCATGCGGGGTTATTTCCAGTGTTCTGGTTTGGGTTATGTCTGCGGTTCTGTCTGGAGTTGGCTACAATATATAACTCTACGAACTTGAAAGGAGTGGTCAAATTCATTGTCATTTGCGTATACAATCCCCAGCTATTATCGTCTTGTACCGGGAGCTGTTGGAACCAGGTTTGATTACCTTAACCAATATTGATCCTTGCGGAAATTACCAGTTCATAATAATTCGGATCAATACCAACTTGCTGGTACACTTCTCTAGTTATACCTCTAAAATCTAAATCTGGACTAATATTGAACATTTTCGAAAGTTGAGTACTATAATAAGCACCATTTGGCCCGTTTAAAACTTCACCACCAAAATAACAAGCAATTCCAATCATAATTGGTTGATTAAATGAAGACTTAACAATTAATAAATTTACAGTCAATTAAAAATAATTTTTAAAAAAATAATAAATTTACAGCAAATTTTAAAAAATATAAAATAAAATAATTAGAAACTTACGGTATTCTTTTTTGTTCTTCAGGTGTTTTGCTTCTTGAATGTGGAATGAAAACAGTGTAAAAAAACCACTTAAATAGACCAGATCTCGGGTGCGTGGCCTCAATAGGCGTACCAGCCCGGTGCGCGGATTCAGTCCGCGCTTTGTTTGGTGCACCTACTCAGTCCGCGTACCTGGCTTCTTCGGGTGCGCAGATTCAGTATGCGAAAGTGTCAAATTTGATACAAAATTAATGCAGGTGGTATTTAATTTATAACAATTTTTTAGGATGATAAATAAAAAAAAAATCCGCTTAATTTGCAGTCCTTGACACAATGACATCGTGGATCCATGAATACAAGCAAGCGTAGATGCAAACCAAAGCAGCATCTTTCCTTCGCTTACATACCAAATTGTCCATTAATTAGACCAAATCATCTCATGTTCACACACACACACACACACACAGATAGCAAGTCAAAAGTAGCAATGTAAACCCATGCCTCATAACATAGTTAACGGCACGTTATATTTTGAAATATATGCTACAGTAGGTTATTAGTCAGGACGAATCTTAATTAACGTACTGCATGGGGCTTAGTGACCCGAATATTAATCTTTAAAATGTTCATCGTGTGTATATATAGAAATTTAATTAAAATTTCATTTCTATAAAATATTTTTATATAATCCAGTCTCTTCCATTAAATGTTGAAGTGTGGTTTGCAAATTAGTAACTATGATGACTTGAATTTAAATTTCAGTGATTACACATTATATACATGTATACATTGTGTCTTCAATTTAAATTTTCTAATTCCGCTATATTATCAGCCTGATTGACACTTATATATCAATATCCACTTATACACAGTAGTCCAAGTCTAGCCTCAAAACTAATGTTGTAAAATGAAATTTTATTCATGCATGCAGAAGGTAGTGAAAGCATACCGCATATGCAGTATGCGGCTGCATATGCGGATTTTAATGCGGACTTATATATGCAAATTTTAAACTACATATTAATTTATTTTCACTCAAAACATGAAATATATTCTCATTAAAAATAACTTGTGTCATATGTCAGAGGAATAATTACATCTAATTCCAGCATATTCAAATCATTCAGTGAATTGGATCTAAGCATATCATAATTGGGTTTGAGCAGGGACATTGATTATAAAGTAACTCACTAAATTAACGAGATGCAAACACTTTTTTTCTAAACCAAATGCAAACAATTAATTAATTGACACTCAGTGATAGAATTGTAATGCCAGATACAGATAATTGCATGATTAAAAATCAATATGGCTCTTTAAACTAGAAATATGTGATTTTCATGCGAAACTGCATATATGAGACTGCATGAAGATTTTCATGTGGAATCAAACTGCATAAGTATATACGGCCGCATATGTGATCTCATAAACTGCATTTTACAACACTAGACCAAAACAAAGTGCATCTGGTTATCAAACGCAGCTAACTCGGGTGGGTGCTACCCTTTAATTTTATATTTAACTTAAATGGAAATAAAGAAAAATAATACCATTTGCAAAAAATAAACAAATAAGTATTTTATTAATTCTCCATCTTCAAATATATACACACCTATATACAAGTGTAAATCAATAAATGCTGAAGAATATACTGATGGAATCACTTGAAATTGGCTTGGTTAACGGGATCTGCAGCCATCTTTCCGGTAGAATATACTTCGAATCTCAATATGATCACATCTTTTTATATACTACCATGTCTCTATCGTAATTATACCTCATATATATAAATGAGGAGGATTCAAATGCCTCCATTGTGCTTCAATTTTTAAAAACTTTAATAGCTCAAAATCTAAAACTTAAAAGTCAAAATAAAACCGTTAGATGCGATCTATGTTATTTTTTTATGTATCCATAAAAATTATCACATTTCAATTTTGTTTATATATGAATCAAAAAGTTGAAAAATCAACGTCTCTAAATTATCCACATTAGTACATTTTTTAGATGACGATCAAAATAAAGTTGGAATGTCTAATTTTTTACACATGCATAGATAAAATAATGTAGATCATATTTAATGGTTTTATTTTTACTTTTAAGTTTTAGATTTTGAATTATTAAAGTTTTTGAAATTGAAGGCATGAAAAGACACAAAAATAGAGACATTTGAACCGTCCTCTATATATGTATGGTTGTTTCATAATATATAGAAGTTTCTGAGTATGCACATATGGAAAATGCTAATATGCTACACATAGTAGAGGCTCCGTGCAACCGCTCAATATTTGAGTTTTTAAAATTTTAATGGTCAATCCAAACCGTTCAACATGATCTCCATATGAATATGTACTTGCAAACTAAATTTTACATTTTTTAGAATTTTTTTACTAATTTTTAAGATAGATAGAAAATCACTTGATCTGAAAATTATGTACCATTCAAATCAAGTAATTTTCTACCTATCTAAAAAAATAGTAAATTTTTTTAAAAATGTAAAATTTGGTTTGCAAGTACATATTTATATGAAGATCATGTGTTAAACGGTTCGGATTAACTATTAGGATTTTGAAAACTAAAATATTGAACCATTAGACGGAGAACTTCTATACTAGACGTATTACTTAACCAACTCCATGCACATATAACAATCATAGTATCGCATTAAATGATCCCTCGAAATTGGGAATACATCCAAATGATTTCACTACATTAATTGTTGTAAATGCAACCACAGCTGACTTAATTATTCATCGCCCTCTTAACGAGTTTCTTGATTAATTTACTTTATTAACTAAAGTTCCAAATCTTAATATGAATTTAGGACTCTTAATTAATTTCTATTATGCTCATAATTTTTATATTTGTATAAATTAATTTGAGATCCGAGCTTTAGGAATCTTCACTTAATCTTTCACATGATACTACCTATATAAGGATTGGTTGACAACCCACCATTTGTTTCAGAAAATGATACAATTATTTGGAACAAATTAATTATAGTCAAATAGACTCTTAATGGATCTCCGTGCATGTTTTAACTTTGTGAATTTTTATATATACATGTAAAGCGATCGAAGATCTCATGCTTGTATGGTTATTGGTGCTCTCTCAATTGTTTGACTGGTCCTGATTGGTTTAAGATTATAAGAACCAGAAAATTAACCTCTTGTGCCAGATGCATGCGACACGATCACTGATTATGTCTCAGATTAATTAGTTCGGCTTACCAGTTACCAGTGATTTTTTACTATTTGCTCCAAGTGGACGCTGATCGATAACAATAATTTTAATGCAAAAATGAAAGTCCAAAGAATAGGTATACGTAGTACAAAGTACAAATGTATATGATCGTGCAAAGTACGATTAGCAAATTCAAAATTTTAAATAATTTAATGGGTCTATATTTTATCATACAAATATAATAATAAATTTAAATGCATATAACAAAGGCAAATATAATAATAATAATTTAAAGGCAAACAATAGAATTTTGTAATAATTCAAATAATACCATTTATATTTTGCCATTGTTTATAAAATTGAAAATAAATCAGCTACAATCTAAAATCTGTGAACAGTAACCCTAAAATCTCAGCAATTTGAATTGAAACGTCGAATTTTTTCAAGAATGCATATCGTAACAGTTGGTTTTTTCAAGCACGCATCTCAAAACAGTTTGACGGCTAGATTCGAATTGCAGGAATTTCAGGGTTACTGTTCATTGTTTTGAATTGCAGCAGATTTGGATCCTTATAAAATTTGTAAATTTTGCAAATAATAAATGAATATTTTCTGACTTCTTCGTAAAATTTATAAAGGTTCGTTTATGTATTTGCGAAGATGTTGATATGACACACAAATAATTTGTAAATTATTCATGATCCTAATTAATTAGGTATTATATAACATAGATTTATAAATACGAATTAAAGGGTTTAAAGACCTGTACTTTTTTATGTTTGTAACATGAATCTACTTTCTAAGATTGAATGTACAGCAAGAATAAAAACTTATTTTAGATATAAGATGTAATCCTTATTTTTTATTAAAATTCTAAATAGCAATTATCGTATCATCGCATAAAATCTACAAAAACAGTTATACTATTTAGAATTCTATTAATAAAAAAAAAACAGTTGATAACGCTATAGTTTTTAAGGTTAAAAAAACTATAATGCAGCTACTGTGCAGCTATAACTTGTGCAGCTATAACTTGCTATTTATAATCCTGATTTTTATACCAATAAGAAAAATTAACAACAATCCTGTGCCTTCAATTTTAATATGAAGAGTACGAGGAAATAATATACAACAACAAGCATCACAAATTTCTTCATTATTACAAAGATCAAGTGAAAAGTGGGAATCATGTCTAACTAATAATTGACTAAGTAATATATTACGTATTATACAAGTATAAATTTGCATTAAAACAAGCAACGGTTGGTTTATTCTAAAAATTGAGTAAATTCTCCCAAAAACAAATTACAATGGTAAATTCAGCATTAATTTGATAAATTAAAATCATCATGAAATCCATCCCCCCCTTAGTACTGTTTTGTTTGTACAATGTGTGTAAATTCTTCAATTTGATTGCATTAGAGAACAATTGAAACATAAAACAACAACAACAACAAAAGATGCATTAGATGACAATTGAGAAGTAACAAAAACCTAGAGAAAGAGGAATTAATATCCGGTTCCTAGAAAAAAGGAGGATCATAATTATCATTTAATGACTGGCATTGCCATTGATTAATAATTGCCTAATTCAGAACAATCACTGAGAAAAAAAAATGTGCAAGAATCTTCATTTACCAAGGTAAATTCTTGGAGGCTTGATGTAAATATCAAAATTAATTAAATGGGGTGTAATATAGGGTTTGCATAGTACAACACAAATCCCTATTCCATTAAATGCATGCTTACAATTAATTAATTAAACAAAACATAATTCTAATGACACCATTATGGCATTATTTTCTAACTATTCATAAAAAAAATATATATACATGTTTTTAAGCAATACACAAGCATGAAGCATGCAATTAATTATAAAGTCAACACAAAATATATACATGTTTATACTTGTACACACAAGAGCTCCCAAAACGAGGGGAAGAGATTAGTTATGTAATTATTACTAATCAATATTTTTTTCCTTTTGGTCTTACCACCAAACTTAGCTTGATTTTTGTGTTTGCTTAAAAAAAAAAATCTATGCACTCTGGCAATATATCTAATTTTTCTAATTTTCTATTGCTGGAATCTGAGCAATTTTTTATTTTCTAAATTGAAAAACCAATTTGTCAGGAAATAAATTGATAGTTTTTTTTTCTCTAAAATAATAAGGATTAATTGAACCATTAATTCGGTTATTTATTTTAAATTTTCTTTATCGCCTTTTACAATAAAAGGTGTGACAAAAGATAAACCGAACCACTGATTCAGTCACTTCTCACCTAGATCGAATCAATAATTTTCTTTTAAATTTTTTTTTATCAATCTATGTTCTGACTATTTTTTTATTTTTATTTTGTAATGTGTGACTTGATGGCGTCCTTAGTCCTTACCATTTGTGAAGCCTTGACCTCGAGGGCAAAGACTCATAGAAGAATTAATTAGGTGGCAATGCATACTGTCAAGTGGGTCCGGCGATAAGGTCAAAGCTGTTCTGATCGTTGTCAGTTTTTTTGTTTGCCCCGGCAAATTTGAATAAGAGCGCGAAGGGCAGAGGAGAGAGGAGAGAGGAGCATGTGGTTGGCCATTAATAAGCGCTAGGCGCTAGGCCACAACATCCGCCACAAGTCCTGTGTCGCTGACCGCTGACCCAAACCAAAACAACCGCCTCTCTACGCTCTTCTTTTCTTTATTTCATTATAACAATCAAATTAACAATTTAGCCTGTCGTCTTGAATTTGAGTTAAGTGACCATAAAAAATTAACAGTTTCTATCCAATCTGCTTCAATATTGATCTGAATTAAGTGACCATACATCTTCAAATGGGGACCCAAATTTGAGTCCAACAAATATCATACCTACCCTTTTCCACTTCTGAATTTATTTGATCTATTTTCTTTAAATGTAACATTTATTTTTAAATAAAATTGTATGAGTAAAATTATGGAGTTCGCGAGTTCATCAATTCTCTTGCTGAGCATAATTTCAAAACCTATCAAATTGTGTTCAAATTACGAATTCAAACTGTGACAAGATCTACTTTACAAGTGATGAGTTTACATGCTAAGTTTTTGAGTTTTTTAAGTAGATCGATTATTAATGGTTTCAACTGTTAAATTTTTAAATTTAAAAACATTACTTGTAAACGTATCACTTGTGATTAGATCGATTTCATCGGTTTGAATATGCAGTACGAAGTCAATTCGATATTTTTTTTTAGCTCAGCTTGCCAAGAGGTTTGAAGAACTTTATCATCAAGTTAGAAATATTTTGTGCTAGTTAAAAAACACTAACAATGCTAACGTTCCATCATATCTAATTGTTGGCGTTTCATCTTGATTCAAAACACTAAAAATGTTAGCGTCTTTGTCCTAAATGAAAATATTTTAGATTTAATGGTATAATTTTATTTTTGTAAAGGTTAATGACTTTAAATAACTAATATTTTCATTAATAAAAAATATATATATTTACAACAAGTCAAATAATTCTTCTTTCTATATCTTATGAACTCTTTTATTCTAATGAAATCAAGGGCGGACACATGTGCATCCGGAGGGCAGTTGCTCTTTCCGAATTTTGAGTTTTAGTGGAGATCGGAACGTTTCCATCAACTTTGCCCTTCCTGAATATTTTTTTGTCCCCCACTGAATGTTTGAAATAAAACTTGCCCCCTCTGATGAAAATCATTGGTCTACCTTTAAATGAAATCATCTAATTTTATTTGTCTATACTTTAAAACACCCTATTACCTCATTCCTTGTTTCTCTCCACGACAGAATTTGTTTTCATCTGATTACCGCGACACTTTTTTTGCCGAAAATAATAAACCAAAAAAATCAAATTTCTAAATATGCTATGTCCGCCCATCAAATCTGCGGATCAAATTGGGCGAGTCCGCAGCTCAAAGCAATAGACACATTAATTTTTTTTCCTTCTTTGACGCTAAGCCACATTTTTTGTTTCACGTGGCATTTTTTTTTTAAGTTTGCACTTTTACATATTTAACCTTTAAATTTGTAGGTTTTACAAATTAGTCCGAATACTAATAAGAATATTATAATTATTACTAGTTATTTAATCCTCTATTGTATCTATTAATTGAGGAGGGTTCAAATGTCTCCATTTTTTGTGTCTCCATCATGCCTCTATTTTTAAAAACTACAATAACTAAAAATTTAAATCATAAACTTCAAAATAAAACTGTTAGATGTAATCTATATCATTTTATGTATGCACATGTAAAATATTACGACATTTCAATTTTGTTTTGGTTGTTATCAAGAGTTTATAAAAAAAAATATACTAATGTGGATAATTTATAGACATTGATTTTTTAACTTATTGAATCACATAAAAACAAAATTGAAATGTGATAATTTTTTATGAGAACATAAAGAAAATAACAAGATTACATCTAACGGTTTTATTTTGAAGTTTATGATTTAAATTTTGAGTTATTGTAGTTTTTAAAAATAAAAGCATGATGGAGGCACAAAAAATAAAGGCATTTGAACCCTCCTCCTATTAATTTATCTGACTTTCGAATATTCAAACATTTTAGAATTTCAAATTAACAAGTGATCCAATTCCTTGATATCGTGTGGCAACTGGCAACTAAAGAAACCAGATTAATGATTCGGTTCTTCCTAATTAATTTCCTATATTATTTTATTGAATTTTTTTTTTCGCAATTATTTAATGTGCTGCTTATGGGTAAGGTGCAAACTGCAAAGTGTAAACCTTTCCTTTTTTTTTTTGTGGCAGCGTGTGCAGGTTTACAATTATATTTATTTATATCGACAAGTAACAGCAGAAGTTGATGTGTGAAAAACTGAAAACAGAGCAAGCGGTACGGACGGCTGGGGTTCGATCGTACCGAGTAATTAACGGCCTCCGACGCCACGATTGATGTTTTTCAGAAATGCATTCGACTTGACTGAACATATAGAGAGAGATAGGATAGAGACTGAGAGGGAATTGACTTAATTTGCACATCTGTTCTGTTGTATCAACAGTTTTAGAGAAGTGGTACTGTTGCATGGCACAGTGCGACTTATGCGCCGATAGTCTGATACTGATTTGATCTGATTCTGATTCATCTCATTCTCAGCTTCCCAAGACAAAAGTACACAGTGATTGGTAAACGGGCCGAGCCGGGCCGGACGGGGCGGTCCGGGCAAAACCCGAGCACGGTCACGGGTAGCCACGGTCACGGGCATCACGGGCACAACGGGCCGGGCATCACGGGTTTTTTTTTCAAAAATATTGTCCTGCCCATTTAATACCCGTGCCCGTCACGGGTTCGGAGGCAGGACGGTCCGGTCCGGGTCCGGACCGGTTTTTTTTTTTTTTCTGTTTTTTTTGTTTTTGTCTTTTTTCGTTTTTGTTTCTGTTTTTTTCGGTTTTTTGTTCTGTTTTTTTTTTTGTTCTTTTTGTTCTTTTTTTTCTTTTTTTTTGTTTTTTTTTCCTTTGAAAACCAATAAATTATAAATCCAAATTCATACCAATTTAAATTCATTTGACATGGTTGTATATTTGAACTGAATAATTTTTGTTATAATAAAATATAAATCAAAAATTTCTTAAATAAATTACTTTAAAAATAATTAAGCTCTTATTTTAAAACAATAGATTAAAAAATAAAAGTTACCCTCCTCTTTTATTCAGGGCTTGGGACCGACTATGTAAAATAACATAGGCAGAGTTCTAACTTTTTTTTTGTTAGTAATTTTTCGTTAAAATAAATAATTTAAAAACTAATTGAAATGTTTAGAAATTTATAATTTAAAAAATAACCATGAAGATTAAAAGAGATTATTGGTGGGTTCTGGTACTATTCGGGTTCACAAGGTTTTGGATCAATCACGGGTCAACATTTTCTTGTGGAACCTCATTTCTTATTTGATGAGTTTTGACATGTTTCTGAAAGCTAGACGTACCATTTGATTTTGCATACTCAAAATACCCTTTCTTGCAACCTTTTTACCTTACATCGTAAAGTATGCATAGTACCGTTCGGGAGGTAGGTCACTTCATACCAGGAGGGCAACCAATTAGGAGTTGTCATTTTTTTAACCTATTTAAAAAAATTAATTTGAATTTCAAAAATAAAATCTAACCTATTCAAAAACAAATCTAATTACCTCACATATTCAAAAACAGAAATCTAACATCTTTTATTAACCTGTTAAAAATAAATCCGAATTTCAAAAATAAAATCTAACATATTCAAAACAAATCTAATTACTTCACATATTTAAAAAAATAAATCTAACATCTGAATTTCAAAAATAAAATCTAATCTATTCAAAACAAATCTAATTACTTCACATATTCAATAAAAAAAATCTAACATCTTTTATTAACCTATTAAAAATAAATCCGAATTTCAAAAATAAAATCTAATATATTCAAAACAAATCTAATTACTTCACATATTCAAAAAAATAAATCTAACATCTTTTATTAACCTATTAAAAATAAATCTGAATTTCAAAAATAAAATCTAATCTATTCAAATCAGATCTAATTATTTCACATATTCAATAAAAAAAATCTAACATCTTTTATTAACCTATTAAAAATAAATCCGAATTTCAAAAATAAAATCTAACATATTCAAAACAAATCAAATTACTCCACATATTCAAAAAAATAAATCTAACATTTTTCATTAACCTATTAAAAATAAATTCGAATTTCAAAAATAAAATCTAACATATTCAAAACAAATCTAATTACTACACATCTAACAAATCTAACATAAACTAAATCAATCTAACAAATCTAACATAAAATAAATCTTACAAATCTAATTACTTAACAAATTTAATAAATCTAACATTCAATAAATATAACAAATCTAATTACTTAACATTCAATAAATCTAACATAAACTAAATCTAACATTCAATTTAAATTCTCAATTTCTCTACAAAAATAAATCTAACATCAAATTTAATTTTTAAATTACTCGACAAAAATAAATCTAACATTCAATATTTCAATCTAACAAAATTTAATCTAGCAAAATTTAATCTAACAAAATGTAATATAACAAAAATTAATGTTACCTTTTTAATTTTGCGGGAAAATCTTCGAGAATACCTTCGTGATACCATTTGCATGTTTGCGTTTGCGTATTTGTTAAATTAACAACTATATTTTTTTTAACAATAAATTTAAAATTGGAGAATAATAAAAATATTGAGATTGAGATTGAGAGAACGAGAGAGATGTGAAAATTTGTAAGGAATGGGTGTATATTTATAGAATTTTGTTTGGAGGGATTAAAATTTGAATTTAAAAAAAAAAACAGAAAAAAAAAATGGGTAGAGGTCCGGGTAGAAAGTAGGGTTGTGGGGCATAGGGGGAATGGGGTGGGGGGGGGGGATTTGAGTTTAAATTTTGAATTTTAGACCAAAAGTAAAAAAAAAAAAAAAAAAATCTGTCACGGACTCACGAGCAGGGACACGGTCACGGGCGTACGGGCATGGGCGTCACAGGCACGAGTTACAGGTACGGGGGTCCGGGTTCTCACGGGTATTTTTCCAAAAATACCGGATCCGGCCCGTTTAATACCCGTGCCCGTGTAGCCGTGCATGCCCGTGGCACGGGCACGGGCACGGGCGGACCGGTCCGGGTTGAGACCCCGGGGGCATTTACCAAACACTACACGCCCCCTCCATGGTCATGGATACCTATAGATATTAGTTCGGATGCATTCAGATACTGTCTCCTTGTAGAGTGTGATCTCTAGTGGAAATGCCACAACACAACTGTTGTGTTGCTTACGTGTTGTGATTTGCGTGTTACTTATTGTGAGTAGTCTTCGGTAAAAAGAACACGACATGAGAATTACTCTGATGCTCATTTCCATAGCGCTAGTTTTTAAAATGAAAGATAGAGATCTAACTTATCAGTTTTTTTTCAAACTCTGTTTATATTACAAAAGAGTTTTCCACTTTGTAAGTTTCAAACTTATGATCTCTCATATGAAGACCAATTATTTTTGTCACTAAATTAAAAACTAGTTCTCTGATCTTTCAATTTATATTACAGAAGATTTTTTTATCCATTCGATCAGGATGTTTGATACATGTTTTGTATCTTCATAATTAATATTAGAGAGTTTCACTTTATATGAATTTTGTTCCGACGAAATGAAAAGTTAGTTTGAATATTTTTTGAGAGAAAAGTTGGTTTGAATATTATGATAGTGGGTAAGTATAAACTATAAGCACCATGTAAGGTTTATCAAACAACGGACAATACAGCTTTAAATATTTTGTTTTGTGTGTTATTTGATATAAGTAATACAATTTTAATTATAAATACTCGATACATAAGTTAAACGTCAGAAATACATTTAGAAATCTGACTTTGATCTAGTAAGAAAGACACATGATTTTCATATAAAAAGTCATAAATTTAAAACTCACAAGATGATAAAATTCTTTATAATATACACATGAATTCAAAAGTGTATTGGATGACTCGACCCACAATTCATAATTTTTTATAATTAGTCGCATCATGCTGTGACGTAACCGGATCTTTCGTGTATCGTGCTTTTTCAAATACTTAAAAGATGACCACAACATGTGACCAGTACATGTGTCTCCCCTATCACGATAGAATCACACTATGACTTATCTTATTACACTATGACCTTTTTAGATCCATAGCTCCTGGCTTCGAAATTCTCTAAATTTTGTTTTATTATCTTTGAAAAAATTAGACCCAATAGCCACTTTTTTTTTTTTCACAAAATTGCTCAATTATAATCTGCGCAATAAAAAATGGATGTTAAATCCAATAAAATATTAAAAAATTCTAAAAAAAAAATATAAAATTTGGTCTCTAAGAATATTTTATTATGAAGATTATATTGAGTGGTTCGGATGACTGTTCGGACTTTACAAACAGAGATAAAAGATGTGGAATATATTGGAGGACAATTTCTTTTTTGCATTTGAACCGTCTATTAAAAATATATCAGAATCTGAATTCACTGATCTTATAGATGTTCAAAATGACAAAATCCCCACTAGCCAACAATCAACATTACCATGAGGCATTTTTTTCGGTTTTCTTCTACAATATTAAAAGAAAAAAAAAGAATACATAAAATATAATTGATATAAACAAATAAATAATGGCACATAATATTTTGAACCAGTGGTAAAATAAAAATAAAATAGAGGTGAGGTGAGGTGAGGTCGGTCTAATGATGACCAACTCCGCTCTCTTTGGTTAAATTTTTGTCCCGAGCAGTGCAAAATCTAGTAGACCGTGTACAGTCTAAACGAACTCAATGGAGCACAGCTCACTGCTCACATGACACACCATGACCCCCCCCTATCCTTCCTTCAAATTCAATGCCTAAATCATCTACCTAGCACATACTTTATATTTATATTATTATATATAGTTTTACTTATTAATTTTACAGTCTGTCTGGTCATTGACACTTGGCAGTGTTTACATTGTTAGGACATAATTTTTTAGTTTTAGAAATTTATTAAAAATTTTATCATCAAGGAAATAATTGGGAAGTTTCCTTGACACATTTTTACAGAATTGCAAATCTCTAAATTTGATCGCTGAAAAATTTGAAATTTAAAGAAACCTAAGCATTGCTTCGATTTCTTTAGCATCAATGCACATCATGAAATTTTCATAAACCAAAGCATTTTTTCGATTTCTTTAGCATAAATACAAGAAGGAGATCTGCAATGCTTCAAGTTTCTTTAAGAAAACAAGCATTGATGCATATAGGAACTGAAACAATGTTTTGATTCCTTTAAATTTTATATTTTTTATGATCAAATTTGAAAAACTACATCAATGCATAAATAAACCAAATCTATTGGGAGAGGATCCACTAGTACTTGATAAGGTCAATTAACCCCTATTTTTAATTTTTTTTAATTTTACGTAGTCATACAAGATTTTTATATAGTTTAGAGTAAAAAATTTATGGACACTATGAAATTAATTTCCTTTCGCATCATGAAATTTTTATATAATTAACTTAATTCATGTTTGATCTTCAAAGTTAGAAGTTCTGTTCCTTAAAAATATTGATCCGAATGAATGATTTGATTTTTTTCTATAGCAAAGTAAATAAATTATCATCTCTCTCCCTTTGGACAAAATATTTGTAATATTTCTAGAAATGAAAATTGTGTGTGTTAGAATGTGAGGAGGTGGTGGTCAAAATATGGATAGAAATAAAGAAAGAGGCCCCGTGCAGAGCCATCCACGGCGCTCTCAGTCTGTCATGTGCACTGCATGGTGCATCTTCCAATTAATCTGTTCCATCTTTTTGTTTCATTTTTTTAATTTTTTTTCCTCTTTTTGATGTGCTTCACACCGTGGGAAGGTTCATTATTTTTGTTTATAACTTTTCAGATTTCACTATTTCATGGCGTTTTTACTTTTCTTTTGTCTTTTTCTCATCACCATGTATTTATTTATTCTCATCTCAATTTGTATTTATTTATTCTCATCACAATTTGTTAGAAAGAACATAAATATCCATTTCAATTATTGAATTTAATGAATTTGACCCAAATAATTATAACCAAAGTTTCATCGTAGGATCTGTTCGGTCGTTTACTGTGAGCGCACAAAAATCAGTCCACATGCATAGTATTTCGGTCATTCAAAAATTTTCATTTTCGTTCTCATTCCCATTCCCTTTAGACAGCCGAACATACGATTTTCTACCCAGAATCTGGGATAAACACTTGTAAAAATTGAGATGAATACTATCTATTTTAATTTAATCTTAAAACAGCTATTGACATCTGTCATAAATTTTGACTTTGCTCAACAAACATGTTTTTAATCATATAATAAACATTAATTTAAGCTAAAATGAACACTAGTTTGAACTAAAATAAACACTTATTTATTTATTGATTTTTATATTACAAAATTTATGGAGAATGTTTAGAAAATGAGGATGTTGGAGATAATTATATTATATTTATAATACAAATATTATGAGAATTAATGTTTCATTTGTTCTACAAGGAATGGAGAGTCAATAGTACAAAATAAAAGATCATAAAGAGGGAATATTATATATATATATCAGCAAATAAATAGTGTTTTTCATGACAAAAATATATAGTAGCTTTTGTTTCTCTTTTAGTTGGGTAATCAAGGAGAGAATATATCCACTTCCTCCCATTAATATCTCGGATCAAGTTTGATCATGTGACAATTATTACTTTTTTCAAGTCCAATATTTTTGGGGGTATACATAGATCTGATTAGTCTGATTTTATCTAAATTTTCAATTCAATCTGACCAAATACAATACTTCCAATTTTTAATCAACCATTATAATTTAAAATTTATTGGACCCACAACTTTTTTTAAGACAATTGAATATTACTAGTTTGACAGGCTTTCAAAAAAAAAAATATGGGTCAGCTTTTAACTGGTATATTTTTAAAATTCATAATCAATAATTTTAAACCCATTATTTTTGGGACCGTTAATCAGATTTTCGTGCGAATTCTAATCAGACTGTTCAGATCTAAACAAAAATATTCTGTTACCTATATGAATTCTACTGATATTGTGGGAGAATAGGGCACCAACAATACTATAAAAAATTTAAACAATAAATCAAATTTTAAGTTAAAATAAAATTAACACATATCATATTTAAATAATGAAGAAAGTGCAATCCACATGAAAATAAATTGTTGGTTTTCTTTCTTTGAAGAAACTAATAAATACCTCCAATTTTCTTTAATCTTCCCCGAAATTAATATTTGAGGTCATAATATAATAGCCGATACTGAAATTAATATTTGAGATCATATTAGAACTTCAAAAGCATCTAAACGACATTTATTTAGGCAAAGAATTGTGAAGTGAGTTCGATCTATGAACGGTTAACAACACGAACAAGATGCTAACGAGCTGGCTCGGCTCAACTAAAATTAGACTCGATTCGACTCATTATATTCATGAGCCGAGTTCAAAGTTTAACTTAACTAGACTCGTCTTATTTACAGAGGAAGAGAATCTGCTACTTTAAAAAAAAGAAAAAGAAAGTAGGAACCTATTTTTTCTTATCCAACCGTTCAAAATTTGCACATAATTTTTTTTGAACAGTTGGATGAGAAAAAACAGGTTTCTAATTTTTCAAAAAAAAAACAACAGATTTCATTGTGTTTTACACATTTGTATGGTATGAGTTGCTGAGCCCAGTAACTTTGTCAAGTAAAATAAATGTACCAAGTAAATCATGGCCCAGCATCTCATATTTTTTTACCTACTTACAGGTTTATTAGCATCTGGTATTTAGCATAATAGCTTGACTCACGGGTGCACATAATTCAAGTTTTTGTCAGAGGCCCAGCTTGTACAAGCCTCAAACCAAAACCAAAAATCACTGCCAGTATGAAATTACAAAATAAGCACAAAAAATTATCCAGCTCAAGTGGATTCATATTTATAAGCAGATGTTAATATAGATGTAAACAGAGAAACACCAGGGACCATTTATATCTTGTTCTCTTAGTACATTATATTTTTTATTTTTGCTGTGAGTTCCATTATTTTTAAGTGGATTCATATCTAATAGAAGTTTTAGGATTCAAAACGGATTTATAATCGGATTTTAATGATATTTCAATGTTTCTAGGTTCTAAATAGCGATTATCGTGTCATCGCGAAAATGCTAAAAAAAAACAGCTGATAGCATTATAGTTTTTAAAGTGCGAAAAAAACTGTAACGTAGCTATAATTAGCTATTTAGAACCCTGAATGTTCATATTTGCAATAAAAAAAATACTTATATCCAACATTTGAAGGACTATAGGCCTACTTGCTTTCAATTTTTTTTTCAATACACTTTTATATGAAATATTCGATCAAAATATTATTTTATTGAAAAAAGAACAAAAACAGAAAGTTAAAAATAAAAATAATCTTCATTTGTGTCTTCATTTTGTTTGATCATCTACATTCAGGTCCTCCGTTCTTGCAGTGCAATACACTCAAAAGCATTCAAAACACATTGCTACAGGCAAAGCAATTCAAAATACAATATCTCATTTAGTAGCCTAGTTCGGATTTCAAATGATACACAATTCTTTACTCTTGTTTGTTCAGCCCAGTTACTTATAATCTAAGTAAAAATACCAAGTAAATCATGGCCCAGCCTCTCTGTTGTTTTTCTCTCTTCTCTCTTATATATAACCAAGATCAAACATCCAGTATATGGTTTCCATGCTTGACTTCTGATGCATGTAATAACTTGTTATTAGAGGCCCAAAATGCAGAAGCCTGGAAATTCATTTTTGGTGGCCACTCATCGGAATCAAATTCTCAAAGATTTGTGTTACTCGCGTTCATAATCACACCAACAATTTTTAGTTTTACTTAAGCTAGCTAGGTACATAATAATAAATTTGGAGTTCAGAACAAGCATCTGATTAAGAGATTCAAAGAAATTAAGGAATTAAGCCAATAAAGTTTCCTCAAATTATTCTATAATATATACGAGGAGGTTCCAATGCACCCAATCCTTTATCTCTTTTATTTTTATTTTCAAAATCCGAATAGTCGATCCGAACCGTTCAACATGATCTTCATAATAAAATATGCCTGGAGACCAAATTTTTTATATATATTTTTTTACTATTTTTAAGATAAGTACAAAATCATTGTTTTAAGGAGATTCTGGACCATCCGATAAAGTGATTTTGTACCTATCTTAAAAAATAGTAAAAAAAATTTAAAAAATATAAAATTTAGTCTCCAAGCATATTTTATTATGAAAGCCATGTCGATCAGTTCAGATCGACTGTTCGGACTTTGGAAATGAAGATAAATGATTGGGTGCAAATGGGAGAATAGAATTTAGGGTGCATTGGAGCCCTCCTCATATATATATATATATATATATATATATATATATATATATATTAGATGAGGAGGGATCGGATTACACTCTTTTTTTGACACATTTTGACACCTATCATTTTTAAAGTCCAAATAGTCGATCCAAACCATTCAACATGATTGGTATATTAAAATGTGCTTGGAGATCAAATTTTACATTTTTTTTAAATTTTTTTTACTATTTATTAAGATGGTTACAAAATCGTTGTTTTCGGACCATTGAAAAACAACGATTTTGTAACCATCTTAATAAATAGTAAAAAAATTCAAAAAAAATGTAAAATTTGATCTCCAAGCACATTTTAATATACCAATTATGTTGAACGGTTCGGAACGACTGTTTGGATTTTAAAATCGCAAAATTGACCTATAAAAAAAAAGTGTCAAGATGTGTAAAAAAAAAGGGTGTAATTGAATCCCTCCTCATATTAGATACATATTGACATGACAACATCAATTAAAAAAAAAAAAACACTGCATTGATTTTCTTCTATCAGAGATCGATCAGGTCAAAAGACAACTACTTATCAAGCAAATTCTAGAAGTATATTGTACAACACCAGCCACGGTAGTGGCACAATAAGCATGCCAAAAATGACCCTGCAAAGTTACACCTCTCTTAAATAACCCTTTATACAAAGTACACCGTCTATGCGTTTTTGATGGCAAGAGGCAAACTGTCGCATTTTTTAACAATTTGCATCTCGATTTCCATGAGATCTTGAATCTCACTCTCATTCCCATTTGGAACTACCTATCAAATAATTATATGAGCATGAAATTAGTATATGAGCATGAAATTAGTAACTTGGTACGTTTCTTTAGAAGAATAGATATTGAAATTTGGCAAATAGGTGTGATCGATAAAATTGTAATCATATTATTGTATGGATTAGTGGGGGTCAAAAACACTGCATAGTGCATACAACACATTGAAATGGTGGAAATTTAATTTTGAAACAGAGTATACAACTATAAGTTGAGTGTAAACAAAGTGAAATATTAGAACTGAACCAATTGTTAAAGCTGATAAGTCATAATTAAGGGGATCTTATGCTGCTTATGAACAAAAGGTGCTGTTTAGTCGATTATCCTCTCACCTTAGTTGTGCTATATATATTTATTGAGGTCAAAGTGATGTAGAAAATTAAGAAAATTAAGGTTGAAATCATTTTTTTTTCTTATAAACACATGGTGTGTATTTCTATTTTTATATCATGTACTCTGTTTGATGAAATATACAAGTTTGTTTTGTTTTGATTAAAAATTAGTGCTACCTCTGCAAATAGAAGTCATAATGTCAACTTCAAAAGATGCTAGAGTCTGGAGAACATTGAATGTAGAAGCAGAGTCAACACAATTCTCAAAATGGAATTGGTAGGGTTGAAGTTACTCTAGTACAATTTTAATTTTATGAGGGGGTTTAACAAAAATATTTTTATTTTTCAGGGGGTGGTTTTAATTCCAGTCCCTCTTTGTTCCCCTTCCCTCCACCACTGACTGAATGGTGAATTTTACAGTTAATGAACAGCCTAGCTAGTCTAGGATTTCAGAACTGAGAGCGAGGGTTACGACTTACGAGTTATGAATTATGGCGGAATGGCTTTATATTTGAACTTTTAAGTCATCAGCGAATATAAGTCATCAGAGAAAATCAACGGTTCACGTTACTTTGAGATTCGAACTAGAATAGTTTGCGAACCTATTTCGAACGAACCATGTCTAGTTTGAGTTTGGTTTGAATTAATTTCGAACTATTTCGAATCAAACTTTTTACGAACTTTTTCAAATCAAACTCGATTCGAATTACGAACTATGAATTTTTTTAGAAGCACTACCTCCTCTCAGCATATTATATGCAAGCAACATAAACAAGATCAAGCTGCACTTTTGAAATATTAGTTTTTACTATTCAAAGCTAAGATATCTGACCTAATTTTTATCTCAAAAAAAAAAATACTTCGCCAATTTTGCCAAAATTTGTCAAAGTTATTTATATATTATCTTATTTATTTTCTTAGACCAGTATGCCAATTTAACGGGAATTAGGTTATTGGGACCATGCAACCATTTTGAAGTTATTAATTTGGCAGCTTGAAGATTATATAATTTTTTTTGAGGTAAATTAAGGAGCCTAACAATATCAGAAGTTTGGTATTCTCATTTTCTTCAAGAAATTAAAAAATATATAAAAACCATGAAACTCCAGAAAAAGATATAGTACCAAAAATATCGAGTAAAAATGGAAAAGTTGATGAATTAAGTAAAATAACCTCCTTTACTGAATATATGCATTAATACAGAATGTAAAAATAATTGATCAAATCTTGATGTTAAAGATATGAAAATCCGGAATGTAAAAATAATTCACTTTTGAGTCAGGATTCGGGTTTGGATCACATTAACAATTTATCCACAGGCTCCAATAACATTAGCGAAAAGCCCAAAAGCCCAAAACCAATTCCTCCTATGGACACGGCGTAGCGGCGTGGATCACGCATTTCACGTGTTCTCTTTAGAAAGCTATACATTCCTTCGACGAGTTCGATCCCAGTCGACGCAAAGAGAGATCACCAGCTGGAAATGGAGCTCTCCAGTCTCGAGGGTTCCTTGCTCTCTTCTATCCCCCACCGCCGATCTCCGGCGATCTTCCGCCATTGCGTCATCACCTACAATCGAGGTACTTTTACTAAACATATCGTTGTTACTTGGTTTCGATCACTCTGTGAGTGACTGAGCGAGCGAGCGAGCAAATGCGTGCGTGCGTGCGTGTGTGCGCTAGGGATGACTTTTCGTTTTTCTCTGATTGCTTCAGGATTTAGAAATTCTTCTATTCTCAGGCGCAGATCGCTTGATCTGGATCGAGTTGGGCTGGTTTTAAGTCGTGGGGTGAAATCCAAAGAGGATTTAAAGGAAGATTGGGAGCTGGATGAAGAAGAAGAGAAGAGTGATTTCTGGAATCCTCTTGATCTGCTTGAAGACCTGAGGGTTAAGGTTTCTGCACAGCCTGTTTGTGTTTTTGTCTCAGTAATTAACTAATTATGCTTCTATTAGCAGCATTTCTAATTTGATGTACTGGTGATTGGTGTTCAAAATGGAAACCCTCATAATGTTCTCCAAATGCTTTATGGAGTACCTTAATGATTATTTGTCATTGCTTCGTCTTAGAGGTTTATCCATTGTCGTAGATTCTGGAATAGAAAGTAATCAGAGTTTTTGATTATTTTGGAATTACACTTTAATTCTTGCTTATACCTGCATAACCAAATCAACTTATTTGTTTCTAAACTAGCCACACCAATGCTAACACAATTTTTTACATCCTCTACTGTAACCCTTCTATACTATCATTCTAATTTTATATATACCCTTGTATACACTACAATCAATGTCTCCTTTAAAAAACAACAAAATTTATATTTTGCTCGCTCTAATACACCCACGTATCACTTATCATACGACACATTACATTTTTCTGAACCATAAATGTCCATTCATCTTGTATCATATTTCTTTCTTATATTTGCACTTTTCCTCTTTGTTGATGAATCCTATATGTCCATCCGTGCGTTGATCCTTTTTTTTACAGTTTAGAGTTGCAATCCTCCTATGTAAGGTTTGCTCTGGTATGTATGTACCAGTTTATCAGACCATAGCATCTTGATCTTTCTGCATATGCTTTGTGAAATCAGTCCAGTCTTCCAAAATCCTTGAATTTGTCATCATTTTTGCCTACCTGTTTTATTAAATTTTACTTAATAACCTCAGTATAATCGTCGTAGGCATTATTGAGCAGCAAAACTTTTTAATCTGATTTCTTTTTTACAGTCATCGAAATGGCATTCTAATCTTTATACTTAAAAAAAGTATTTTTTTCAATTTTTGCAGTGAAACAAATCAAAGCCCTATTTTCAGTCTGGTCTTTACTATATAACCACATAGCCATATGAACTGAAAAAGTAACTGTGGTATATAATAATCTTCATAATAATGCATCATTCCAGACTTAAGATGTCAGAATACAATTCTATGCCGACATTTATTTCTGTTCAATAATGATTTTTTTATTCTATTTTATGCAGTTGGATTCTGAGACAACTTATAAAGTTCTTGTTTATGGGTCTGGTGTTTTGGCAGCTTTGTTGGTAACTTCAGCCATTACTTCAGCGATTGATTCTATTCCTCTGGTATGTGAATAATCTTTTTCTATATTTGTTCATTCCATGATATTCACCAAATACTTCATCAAGTAACAATTTTTGAAATTGGATTTGTAGGTTCCAAAGTTGCTGGAAGTAGTTGGGCTCAGCTACACTATCTGGTTCAGTGTTCGCTATTTAATCTTCAAGGTGATTTAATTAAACTATTATAATAATCCTTAGAGATATAATTAAGACTTTATTTTTGGGTACCATTCTGGGGTGGGTTTTTAACAATGAAATTTTTAATTGTTGCCACTCTTTCCATTTTAGGTATTTTCTGTGGTTGTAATTGGGTAGCAAGTTCCTTAACCAATTTCTTGAATATCCCTAATGATTTGATTTGTTAAACAAATGTTTGAAAGTTTAGGTTTAGTTTGTTGTTCCAGAACACATAAAGCTGAAATTTTAAACAGCTTCATTTGCTTCCATTCTTTTAGAAAGTTAAAACAGGAAAAAAAAAAAAAAAGGATAGTAATTAGTATGCCTAGAGGTTCGGCGCACATGATAAGCCAATGGAAAATGTGAACACTTCTGAAATTTGAATATGCTTTAAATTTATGAAATAAAAACCAATCTTCTCCAAATTTTTGGTTTGATTATGGTATCCTCTGCTGATGAAATTTGAAGTTGCAATCCATAAGAAAAATTGCATTCAGAAAGGAACAATACAGTACCCTTCTTCATAGCAATGCTGTCTCAACAAATACCAGTTGAATTTCGTTTTTCAGAAAATTTCTTTTCTACTAATAATGGAGTGTGTTCTTAGTACAACATGCAATACTGTCATACCAGATCTGTGCTACTTTTTTAAATTTCTAGTGTATTATTTTTTATGTAGGAAAATAGGGATGAGCTGTTTACCAAAGTTGATGACCTCAAGAACCAAATATTTGGTGATACTGATGATTGATTGTGTTAGTTGACAACTCTTGATAATCTTTCTCTGCATGGTTTTATTGGTTTAAATGTCAAATGATGCTAGAAGCATGTATTGTTAGTTAGCATTTAGTCCTTGGAGCATAGGGTTCGAGCTTAGGATATCTTTGTTTTAGTTTTAAGTGAGACATCTTACAGCACTACCAGTACAGTTTCTCCTCTTCCTTTTTTTTCCCATTTTTTTTCTTAGGATATGTCAGGGTCAGCTGTTTCAATTTTTACAGTTAAATAATATGATCATGTGATCAGTAGGAAATCTGATATGGGTCTCTGAAGTATTGGACTTAGTTTAAGTATCTTGTTTGTGGTTCAGCTCTTACTGTTGGGAAACCTTGCATCGTATATTTTGATGTTTTAATGGATATTGCAAGGAAGTTGAAATTATTGGGTCTTGAAAGAAATAATACAAAAATAGTGTTGTTTGGATTAGTATGGGAGAATTGTACTAAAAAAAAATGTTAATCTGAATAACGTGTAGATGGAGTATTAATTTCATGCATCAGACTTCCGCCTGACGGTGGAAGCGGATCAAATTGAATTTAAATTAGAATTAAACTATTTAACAGCGGCTGCAATGGCATCTGCAGGAAAGATATTTTTCGTCGGCTTAATTCGGATCAGTGTTCTAGTAATACAAATGATTCTGTTTAAACTAGTCTGATATATGATTTCAAAATAAATATTGCTATATAATTATTGTTTATGAATTTGTCTGATATATTATTTCAATTACAAAACAACATATTAAGCTTCAGTATGCTTTTAAATCCCCCAAATTTTCCAATTACGAACTTCACTATCAACCTAAATAATAAGGGACAAACTGAAACATGTAGAACTACGGGTGTAAACAGAGCGGATAATGCTAATACATCCTTTTTTCAACGAGCGGATACGAATACGTATACGGATAGTACACAGATATCAAAATTGAAAACCATATCCGTCTTAAACAGATACGGATACAAAACGGATAATCTACAGATATGGATTCGAATACGAATATGGAGCGGATAATTATCCGATATTGAGTAATTTTACTAAATTTTATAATTTTAAATTACCTACATTGACAAAAATTTAATAAACTTTTTAAGTTTGTACAGTGATAATTATACATAACTAATTGCTTATTGATTTAGAGAACCAATCTATTATTCTAATAGATTATATAATTTTTCTATCAAAATTTTTAGACTTAAACGAATATGTATGTTTTTTGAAAACTTCGCAACGGTGAAATGAATTGAAAGCTGCTGAAAAATTAAATCCGGATATCCACTCCGTTATATCCTCACAAAATTATCCGTATCTATATTATTTTTCTATATACTAAAATTATCCGTATCTGCATCCACAAGTATCCGCATCCGTTTAATCCGGATACGGATAATAAGCGGATTCGGTGTGGATTATCCGAATCCATTTACACCCTATGTAGAACTACTGAAAAAGTGGAAGAAAAAAGAGTATCAACCTTTCGTGAATAAATAACACCAATATTAAACTACATATCATAAATTTAGCACATAATACACTAAATAACACAAATCCTAAAAGAATGTAATATTTACATCTTGCTTTCACAAATGACAGGGTGGGCAGCTATGTTACAAGGGTGTCGGCAATGAACGATAAGAGAAGTATAAATACAAATCACATGAATAGAATACAACAGATGGAACGAGATACATCAGTGTTTACTGTTTAAGCCGTGTAAACAGACATTTAATGATAATCAATCGAGAAAGAACCACATCAAACCTAACTTAAAGATGCGGTAGAGCTGTTCACAGCAGCTTTGATAACACCTGTTAAGATGAATTAGCTTGGCTGCTTTTGTGGCTTTGTTCCCACACGAATTTAGATTTACAGCAGTTTTGATAGCACTTGCCACGATGTGAAGACGGCTGTTCGTGCAGCTTCAACTAATGCAGGGTTTTGGTAGATGCTATGAATTTGTATCAAGAAAGATGCAAATCACATCAGAAAGAGAATTTTTTCTCAAAGATCATTTTGCTGATATTTCAACAATTCAGTAAAGAGTAGGATTCAAATGTCTCGTGTCTTTCATGCCTCACATCCTTGTCTCTGTTTTCAAGTGCAAACAGACAATCCGAATGGAGACTGAATTTGAAATTTTTTCAAGTTTTTTACTATTTTTTTTAGATGGGTGCCAAAATCACTGTTTTTGGGTGGTCAGAGAAAATTTTGAAAAACAAAAGTGATTTTGTACATATCTAAAAAAATAGAAAAATTCCAAAAAATATAAATTTTTTCATCTCCAAGCACATTTTAATATGAAAATCATGTTGAGTGGTTCGGATTGACTGTTGACTTTGATAACAGATATAAGGATATGAGACACAAATAAGGCATGAAAGATGTGAGGCATTTGAACCCTGCTCTTCAGTAAATAAATCATCACTCGGCCTTCATAATTCTCAGGACTTCCGTCACTATAAGATAATTCTCTACCCCTTGTCCTTTAAAGCAATTAAACAATACTTTGCTTAGAGAATAAAATCAATGAACTTTAATGTTTAACTTACCCAATAGCAGTAGCACTCCATGATGCAACATTGTAAACAACATTAGCACCATCCCAAGCCTTGCGTATTCTACTCTTCTTCTTTTTCACCTCGAATGTTTTGCTAAGAACTGGTAATAAATAAATAATCTATATTGTTAGTGTGATTATATTAACAAAAATATAAGGGGAAATTATAGAAGTAGGGAATGATAAAAACACCTTTTTGTAGTTCACTAGGACTTAGTTCCTGCAACATGAAATTTTCAACTGTAAGAAAAATAACTTACTTTTAAGAAAAGAAAAGACCATATGGGCCTGCTTTGTAACCTTAATTTCTTCAGAAATGGACCCTTTCTCACTGATTAATATATAGAGAAACTATGAGGACTATATATACATCTACTTTTCAAGAAATTGAGTTGGGGTCCATGAAAATATTAAATTCATGAAGGTGACTATTTGATACCATTTTGCATTATTTTTGGACGATGATTGGTAAAAGAAAACCTTTTCAATGCTAACATCGTTGGCCTTCTATTTACAAACTCATTTCACTTAGCGGTAAATCCAGACTGAGTTATTGACTGAATACCTCGGTAGTACCTAACTGGAACAGCATTTGCAACGTTTCAACATGTTAACCAGCATGTCATGTAAGTTACTTTTTCACGGCCCTGCAAGGTATAATAGAATGTGTCCCTTCACTTTGAATGCCTACTTAATACTCAAAATGCTAACACTAAATATATCCAAAAATATGGACATGGTCAAACAATAAGAAAAATATACACTAGTTTGTGCTTTCAGATGTTGGTCTCTGGCAATAGCAAGTTAATTTTAAGACTTTGGCAAAGTACCATCATACGGCATAGTAAAAACGTACTGGTATAAAATGAACAGTACCTTAGTTTCCTTCAGGGATAGTAGATACGCTGCCATGAAACACGCAATTCCTTCTACTATATCCTCTTGTTTCACTACAACAAAACCGTCTTGGTCTAAATCACCATCCCCACAGCAATTTCTCACTTCCCATGCCTCTGTTTTATTAATAATTGACCATGATGCGGCTTCATCTGAGAACACATAAGATTCAGATCACAATTTGAACATTAAGGTTATGCAGAAACAAATAGCAAAATCTTGTTTCGGGTTTAAAAAATTACCTGGATTGACCTGGTATAAGCTGCCAATTTTGTCTAGGAACTCGGGTGATTCAACTCTTGATTTGAGGAGATCCCTTATCTGAATAGTATAGACAAAAGTAAATAAATGAATTGTTTCCCTCCCCAATAGCAAAAAAAAAAAAAAAAAAGCTGAAACCATATAGGACAAAACCTGGGTAACAGCAAAAATTTCAGATTTAAGTAAATTAACATAATAGTTTTAATATGGTATCAAAGGAATTGTGTAGAATTCTCAATATATAAATATGATCTAGTCAACGTCACCAGTAAAAAATCACTAAGCCAATTATTCATTCTGATCCCTAAATAGTGCAACATATTATGTAGTTCTGTAATTACTATTTTGAAGAAGTTTTCTTAGAGTATCTAGAACCGCAAGTTTTGTTAGATCTGAACCTCTAAATACTGCATCATGTCCTTCACTTCTCTAATTTTATAGTAATTAGTAGAGAAAACTATAATTTACCAAAAAGTTGACTGAATTGTTTAAATTGGAAAAATATGGGTCTTTAAGAGCAGAAATTACGGAATCAAAAGAATAAAAATATATCTAATTGTACAATTCCTACCTCGTCGGTCTCGTAACCAGTATCTGTTGATGATCGATTAGACAATTCTCCCGTCTCCTCCATCTCTTCTTCCTCTATCAGAGTTGACGCTTCCTCGGTCGCTGAATCTGATCTCGTATCAGATTCTTCTCCAAGCACTTCGAGCGCTTTCAAGCACTGTTGAAGGACTTTCTGGACCGCTTTCCGGCGATCTTCCTGCAGGTCCGTCTCCACCAACGACGACAACGACAACGAAGCCTCCGCCACGGCGGCGGAGGAAATCGATCCGCTTGTCTGTGGCCGAGTGGATGAAGACGAGGTGGAATCCATGGTGAAACCCTAACCCTAGGAGGGAAAGGCTGAAGCGGTGGAGTACAATGATTAAAACATTATATAGGAAGAAAGCCAGAGAAGAGGTGAGATTTATAAAAACTCAAATTCCCTAAAGTAATCCAAATTTTAAATTTGAATTTGAACCGTGTGATCTGTTTTGGAGCATGTCCACCTCTGACCATATTGGTCCAGATTATGATCGAACGGTTTAAATTTATGATCAAAATTTGTGTTACTCTAGGGGAACAAGGGGTGAAATTTAGAAAAGGTCGTGGACTCGTGGTTTACTTTTTCTTCTTATTTTGTGTTTGGGTTAAATTCTTGTGTGAAAGAGATGGGACTTCTGATTTGTTCATGGATTATTTAAATATTTTAGCTCATAAATTACAATAAGATAAAAACGTATTGAGCGAGAATCTCCTTGTTTAAGACTTCAATTGATTGGTGTTGTACAATCGTCTCCATTTTGTCATGAAATAGGAGGCTCTTTTTTTTATTGGACAATATGCAAATGAACAAAGATATAAATAAAGTTTCTGAATTTATCATGATAAATATAGTACAATACAATATATTGAAAATTTGATGGAAATTATTTTCTTGATTATAAAAATTGGAAATCCTGGATACTCAATAAAAAATCATTTTCATATGCTTGTTTAATTTATTATAAAATGTTATGTAATAAAGAAATAGATTGTTACAAGTTAGAACAATTACATGGCAGTATTAAGTATACATTACTAAATGTTCAAATGAAAACAAATGTGTCAAAGATGAAAATAGACACTATTCTCTTAATTGGTCATGAAACAAATTATAAATCACTATTACTGTAGTCAGTCATAATGGCAAATATTACCAAAGATTTTAGGAATCATTTGTTTTTTTTATTTTTATTTTATCAAAGTCCGAAGGTACACAACACACTCTCTATTTTTACGTCCTGCAGGATTCGAATTTAGATTCTCCTGTAGGAGAGCATAGGCCTTAGTCTGCTGAACTACGCAACGTTAGGCAAATTAACTGTTTAATGAGTTCATTCTAAATCTTTAAATTATATATATATATATATAGGGATGGCTATGGTGCGAAGTAAGAGGTCATTTTTACTCCATGCTCATATTTTTATTTTGAAAATTCAAACAACCGATCTGAACCGCTCAACATGTTCTCCATATTGAAATGTGCTTGGAGACCAAATTTTACATTTTTTGAATTTTTTTTACTATTTATTAAGCCACTTTGAAAATCGCTAATCCAATGGTCCAGAAAATTTTACTGTTCACCCGGATTTGTGATTTTCAAAGTGGGTTAATAAATAGTAAAAAAATTTCAAAAAATGTAAAATTTGGTCTCCAAGCACATTTCAATATTGAGAAAATGTTGAACGGCTCAGATCGGTTGTTTAGATTTTCAAATTGAAATACGAGCGTCAAGTAAACCGTTGTTTTACTTCGCAACTCACCATAGCCCATCCACATATATATATATATATATATATATATATTAATTTTCATATTATTTTTGTAAAATGGAATATGCTTAATAGTCTGATTAAATCTAACAAAGGAAGTTAGGAACTAATAAAATAAGGCTATTGATAAATACAGGTCTCTCCACTTTTACAGAGCTGGAGGGATGGTTTGTGAAGGAAACGTGGGTTACTTGCAAATTGCAATTGCAAGTCTCAACTAGAACTTGAACGGATGGCCTTGGGGACCAAACCTTTGGTAAATTTCTCCGGTACACATTTTTTTTAACACAGATAAAGAAGTTCAACTGCATGGCAAACTGGCTGTGAGTAACCAAACTTTGATTGTTTTAAAGAGTCTGCTAGAATTGGGCTTTTAGATAAATATTTTTTTAGCCCAAATTTCAAATGTCATGGGCTGAAAATTGAAATATTCCAATTTTCAACTTTTTTTTCTTAATGAAAAGAGCGGTATTTTAAAAAGAATAATTATTGGTCTCTGCACTCGGTACTCTTCAAAATGCCAGCAACAACATTATTCCTCTGGTGTGCTATGTTTCTCTTTTTTCAGTCTCAACACTCGTCTCACTCACGTTAATCATCATAGGTATAAGTACTGAAAAGATAATATATTAATATTTGAAAAATAAGATATTAATATTTTGATACTTAACTTGTTATAATAATTATATTTTCAGTTTCACAATCATCTTCGCGTCAACCTCTCTCTAATGAAGTAATGGTGAGCACGTATTCCTGCATCAACCTTCTCCAATCGTCCCCACGTCAACCTTCATCTAACAAAAATAGTTGATCTCATAGGTATAAATACTTCAGTACATAGTTATATATATTTGCAATACTTGATATTAATACTTCTAGACGTCATTTGACATTGGTAAAAAATATTTATAAGTATAGGTATAAATACTTGTGTGACAATGAGCCCGAAAGTACGTCATCATGGAGGAGATTAAATGGAGAAAAAAATTCACCTCTAAAAACGTGTATGGCCCTCCCATGTCGTTTGAATGGTCTCCACAGATATTTATGATGCGGGTACGTTTAGGAGATTGGGCTGAGGAGACAATTATTTTACGTAAAAGTTGTTTGCCTCATATGAATAAAATTTTGTACATATGTATTAATACTTTAGAAAAAAAAAGCAGTGCTCGAGTTTTTGCAGGCTCCAAGTAGTTATGGTAGTTATGGTGTGAGTATTGTTGTCAGTTTCCTAATAAAATATATTTACAAAAGAGGAGGTTCAAACGCCTTCATTTTTTGTGTCCCCATTATGTCTTCATTTTTAGAACTACAACAACTTAAAATTTAAATATTAAATGTCAAAATAAATACGTTAGATATGATCTATATCATTTTCTCTATACACATGTAATAAATCAGGACATTTTGATTTGTTTTGATTAGTGTCAAGAGCTTGGAAAAATACACCAATGTGAATAAATTATGAATGTTGATTTTTAAACTTATTTATTTATATAAAATTAAAATTAAAAGTGATAATATTTTTATGTGCATATAGAGATAAAAATATTAATTACATCTAATAGTTTTATTTAAATATATAATTTAGTATTTTTGTTATTAGAAAATTAAAAAGTGAAAATATGATGAAAATAAACATGTGAATCCTTCTATGTGACAATGAAATTGCTGTGATTTTTATATATTTATGCCCATCATTAGATATAATTCGCCAATTATGTCCACCAAAATTAAATTCTATCAAAACTACCCAAACCGGCTATTAAATAGCCGGTTCCTAATTTTTATTAGGAACCGGTTATTAAATCGCCATTCCTTCATTTTTTTATTAAAGTTTTAGAAATTTTTGATATGTTTTTTTGAAATTGGATAGAAAAAATATATAATTTAGTTTGTAAGAAGGACTGAAACAAATAACCTGGATCAATATTTTACAGATCGGGTTTTTCGCGGCTGTAAGAAAAATTAAAATATTTCTTTGTCTGTTATTGGAAAAAAAATAAAAATGCTTCGAATCTTAGTTATTAATCCCGGTTCAAAAGTCATCTCTAAGTAAATATAGAAAATATTTGAATTCTTTTATTTTCAAAAAAAATAAAACAAATTTCTGAAACTGTATCAGAATTTTATATATTATGCACGATTTTTAATGTAGAATGCATACTTTTTGATGCGAAAATTGTATCAGATTAAAACATCGACCGACTCAGATTCAACACTGTTTGAGTAATGATTACAAAGTTGTGGCAACTTTTCTTAAATTATTTTATATATTATGCATGATTTTTGATGCAAAATGCACACTTTTTGATGCGAGAATATATCAGATTAAAATAACGAACGACTCAGATTCATCACTGTTTGAGCAATGATTACAAAGTTGCTGCAACTCTTCTTAAATTATTTTATATATTATGCACGATTTTTGATGCATAATGTACACTTTTTGATGCGAGAATTATATCAGATTAAAATAATGAACGACTCAGATTCAACACTATTTGAGTAATGATTACAAAGTTGCGCAATATTTTTCTTAAATTTTTATTATTTCAAAAATAGAAATACCATAATATTTTCTGTATTTACCTAGAATTGACTTTTGAACCGGGATCAATAATTCAGATTCAAAGATTTTTTATTTTTTTTTCCAATAACACAGTATTTTAATTTTTCTTACAGCCGCAAAAAATCCGATTTGAAAAATAATGATCCGGATTATTTGTTTCAGTCCTTCTAATAAACTAAATTATATATTTTTCTATCCAATTTCAAAGAAACATATCAAAAATTTCTAAAACTTTAATAAAAAAATAAAAAATAAAAGACCGGCGATTTAATAGCCAGTTTCTAATAAAAGTTAGGAACCAGCTATTTAATAGCCGGTTTGGGTAGTTTTAATAGAATTTAGTTTTAGTAGACATAGTTGGCGAATTATATCTAATGGCGGACATAAATAAAAATCACGGATGAAATTGTGTGATTCATTCGGTTCTTATAAGAAATAGTTTTTCCTGTCATATGATCCTGTGATGAAGGCTTAGAAAAAACTATCCAAAACTTTTATTTGTCATTAGCACATTTTGTTTTGTCAATAGCACTGCCAACCATTTATTAGATGTGCTAGCATTAAAATGAAACAAATCTTCGGAGTAAATTAAGGTCACTGAACTGAATTGAATTGATAGTCAAAGTCCCAATTATATGTAGCTACCATACGCAGAACATGCATATATGCATGGTAATTAAATTTACAATCATTAAATTTAGAGGCGAAACTAGACTTTCATGCTATGAGGTCAAACATAAATGAGAGTCAAGTATATAAAATATTTCTACTATAAATGAAGGTCAATTTCACACTATCCATAGTATTTTTCTTTAAAATATATTAAAATTAAGATATAAATATAATAAAAATGAAATTGAATGGGGTACTCCCATTCAATCAATGTACATTCGCCTCTGATTAAATCCAATTCCAAATAAAAATAATACACAAATCAAACAAAAAACAATGTTCCTTGAGTCATGAATGTCCTGGATATATAGTGCGCTTGGCATTGCAAATTATATCGCAAGTTGCCAAGGTAGTATATATGAGGCCTACAACTTAGCAAATCACATACTTTTGCCATAAATAAGCAAGACAAGGAACTAAGGCTCAACTTTATTCTTATCCAAACTGGAAGGAAAAACACACAAGTACACAACCAAATATTACACAATAACAACCTTCTTAAATAAAGTGCTCCGGACTGATTGATGCTGCATGCATTTCAAATGTGTGAAAGCCAAAGGCCTGCGATATGAAATTAAGCACATATTTTCAATTGAAGAGTTTTTGGAAACTTGAAAAAAAGAAGTAAAACAGTACGTAGTTATTTTTATACTGATTATTTAATATACAACTAATAAATTTATTCTAAACTTGGGAATCTCTCATGTGTGAAAGGTAAACTTCAAAGAAAAAGCATGGTGGAATTGCAATTGGTCTGTTTAAGTGTATTCAAAACAGCAAAACAATTTAAAACTAATTCGTGGCAATATAATAGATGATGGTAATTTAAAACTTATTCATGGAGAAACTTATTTATTTCAGAAACATACAACGTACATAGTTTTTGTAAAAAATGAAATAACAAAAGCAATTATTTAGTTGTTTCATAAGCTCTTGTAATCTTATTACAGAAAATATCAATGACGAAAAAAGTGATGGAATAGATCTTGCGTGCAGGACGAAACAATGCAAATAGTGAATAAATAAGTAGAATGGTTAAAATCATGAAGATATAACAATTTTTTTACTCAAATAAAATGAATAAAGACATAACAATTTTTTTACGCATTTTGACACATTAATAATAATTATAAGCACGAGTTTCAGAATGCAAAATGAATATATATATATATATATATAGGGATGGGCTATGGTGAGTTGTGAAGTAAAACAACATTTTACTTCACGCTTGTATTCCAATTTGAAAATCCAAACAACCGATCCGAACAGCTCAACATTTTCTCCATATTGAAATGTGCTTGGAGACCAAATTTTATATTTTTTGGAATTTTTTTACTATTTATTAAGCCACTTTGAAAATGACAGATCCGGATGAACAGTAAAAAATAGTAAAATTTTCTGGACCATTGGATCAGCGATTTTCAAAGTGGTTTAATAAATAGTAAAAAAAAAAATCCAAAAAATGTAAAATTTGGTCTCCAAGCACATTTCAATATGGAGAATATGTTGAGCGGTTCGGATCGGTTATTTGAATTTTCAAAATAAAAATATGAGCGTGAAGTAAAAATGACCTCTTACTTCGCAACTCACCATAGCCCATCCCATATATATATATATATATATATATAAGTGGAGGCATACCTTGCACTCAAATTATTGAGTGTGATATTGGCTGCTGGCTAGGAAACACGACAGGTGAAATGAAATAGTTTGTGTGTTCCTTTAGCTAAACCCCCAAAATCAACATGCATATCTGTGCAGCCCATCCACGTGAGGGAAACGAGGTGCTCGATGCCCTTTGGGATCTCCACTAGCTGTTGCAGTTCCCACAACTTAATCTCTTCAAGGCTCGTCATGGTGCCTAGCTCCATCTCCACTTGAATCAGATTAGACATTAGTTCCAATTCCAGTCTCTTCAATTTAGGAAACCACCCCGTCTGAAAAATTAATTGTTGTCCATCATATGCTCTGATGAGGTTCAACTGCGTGAGGTTTCTGCAATGGGAAATAGATGGCAGAGTATCATTTTGGAGTTGAGACCATCCAAGCCATAGCGTTTGGATACTATCTCCAGATATTTTGAATAAAGGCCATTCTAGCATGGTTTCTTTTAGTTTCCCATTGAGATCTAACTTTTTAAGTTCTGGGAGGTTCAGGCCTTCCAATTGGAGAATCTCTTCCTCATCGCTTGCATTAATAGATAAGTGGGAAAGGGAACTCATCTTTGATAATGATTTGCATAATTCTACTGAGTGGTTTTCTTTCACATTCCATATCCGAAAGCTTCTCAGTTGAGTTAAATTACCCAGTTCTCTTACTACCATAGCATTTGATTCTAATGCCTGTATAGTCTGGAGATCTTTCAGGTAAAATATGCCCTTAGGTAAAGAGATTCCAGTACGAGTCCGAAATGACCTATATGTAAGATCTACCTCAATCTCAGCGAATAGATGTCGTAACCTTTTTAGCTCTGCCATGCCGTGTGGTAGATTTTGTATTTGAGAATCACAGAGATCGAGTGTTTGCAAGCTGTAAAGTTTCTTGATAGATTTTGGTAAAGATTTAACCTTTGTTTCTCTCAAACCCAAGTAGTGGAGATTGAACAAATCCCCAATTGCATTTGGAACTGTTTCAATTGGCAAACCTTCTAAATCCAAAACAGTAAGATACCTTGACTTGTCAAAAATCATGGATAGCAAAGGAGATGAGGGCACATGATTGTCAACTGACAAAAAGGTTTTGAGTTTTGGTAGATAAACATCATGGTTGACCATCTCCCTTAGATTGATTGTTGATAGCCGACGAATAGAGCTATTGGCACTTTCTGAATTGTTATCCCCTTGCATCAATCCAAAATTTTCTCTTTTGCATAAAGAGATGGCCAGCTCTCTCAATATATCATGCATTTGACACCTTTTTACTCGACCAGAATAATTTCTTTGTACCACTTGTAACATGCTGCGATGTATGAGCTTCATAAGATAACCCTCTCCCACATCTTCTAATGTGCTTGTTCCCTTTTGTTCTATAAAACCCTCAGCTATCCAAAGCCTTATAAGTTTTTTTCTTGGAAGAGAAAAATCCTCAGGAAATAAACTACAATGTAGAAAACAGTTCTTAAGGTATTTTGGAAGGCACTTGAAGCTTAGATTAAGAATAGTTTTCAAGTTATTCAAATTTGGATTGTTTTCAAGCTCCCAAGTAAGTTGATCATATACACCTCTCCATTCAGATTCTGTTTTCTCAGAGCAAGATAATACGCCCCCCAATGAAACAAGTGCCAATGGTAACCCATCACACTTCAAAACAATTTCTGATGCCCACTTTTTCAAAGAAGGAGGGCATTCATGGTTTTGTTCAAGGCGAAACGCCTTTCTACAAAACAAATCCCACGATTCCTCTTGTAATAAAGGCTTTAGTTCTAGCCTATTGATTTCTGGAGAAAGGTTAGCTACCTCAGCCATCCTGCTAGTAATCACAATATGGCTGCCTAGATGGCTATCAATAAGTGTGTTGCTTAAATCCAGAAATACTTTTGGGTCCCACATATCATCTAAAACAATTAGGTATTTCTTTTCTCTCAAGATATTCCTCACACATTCTTTTAATCCTCTCATATCCATGTTGCATGTGTTAATTGAATTATTCTGCCCTTCTTTGCAAATTTCAGAGATTATATTTCGGAGAAGATTTTCCATAGTGTAAGATTGAGAGATATTAATCCAAGCATGACAATCAAACTTTATTTTCTCTCTTTTGAAAATATTAGTAACAAGGGTTGTTTTGCCAACACCACCCATTCCCCAAACAGATATTACAGAGAGTTTCAGATCCTTAGAGTTTAGCCAGCTTGTCAACTTCGCCCTATTTTTTTCGATTCCCACAATTTGATCTTCATCAATGAAATGTGCCGATGCAGCCATCTCCTGTGATACAACCATATCCTGTGATAACTGGTTCGAAAAGTTAGAGTTCTTGCCATTTTTCATATCTATGGTTAACCATCGTTCTTTCATCTCTGCAAGATTCTTAAGGCTTTTCTCTGCTTGAAGTAGTTGAGAGGCAATTTGTTTAAAGGCAATCAATAACTTTGGCTCTTTAAAAGCTTTTGTCACATAAAATGATATTCCACCAAACTTCTTGTTACCAATTAGGTACGCAAATTCAAGCACAATATCTTCAATATGATTTGCTAACTTTTGTACCTCTTTTATCCAGGCTATCAGAGATGTGTTGGTTGAATGGTCTATTTCTATCTCATCAAGAAATCCTTGCATCACGCGAAGTTCACTACTAATGTTATTCATGTTTGCTTCGAGATTTGCGTAAGTTGAGCGAAGCTCTAAAACTTTAGATGTTGTTCGGTTCACTACTACTTTAGCCAAGGTTTCTCCAAGGACCTTGAGAGCTGCAAAAATGGCTGCCTCGGCCATGCTCGATTAATTAGCTTCAAATGTACTTCTTATTTATACATTCATTCGTGAGCTGTTCGAAGCAAATATCAATATTAGCCAATCTTAATTATAAGATATACAATTTCTTTAACTAAACAAATTCAATTTTCTCTTTTATTGATACTTGATTGTCTATTACTTAAAAAATAATAATAATTATTCTAAATGTGGGTTAAGATTAATATTTTTGGAATTTCGGGTAATCAAATGGTGATGCCACTATGCCAAAATGAGCTTTTTGCAACAAATTATTGCAACCGAACAAACATTGGATGCATTAGATTAATTGTAATAAATGTTATTTATTATAACCTAATAATTCTATTGCAACCAATTAATTGGATGCCCGAAAAAGAAAAGTTTTGCTACTAATAATTGCTATTGAACCCGGAAAAAATATGCATGTTGTCTAAAAATATTCACTCATTGATCTCTTATTTCCGTTCATCCTTGCGGAAGATTTCAATTTTCTCTCATCACTTTCGCGTGTTGATTCATTTTGGTCCCTTACTCTCATGCCTTTTCGTTTTGACTCCTAATTGATTAATTGCTATTTCAATTGAAAAATATGTTGCTTAAAAAAAATTCCCGCGTTGATCTTTCATGTCAAAATTAAATTACTCAACACCTTAAATAATAGCATCATAGATTCATGTAAAAAAAAAATATAACCAAATAAGATAAATATCTTTCATGTCAAACTCTTTTTTTGGACCATTTTGACCCCCAAATCCCCAAAAATCCTTTTCGAGCCAGTGTCCTAATTAATTTGGACACTAATTTTCTATCAATGCACCAAGAAGATTCTCCTTTTACTATTTTCTTGGTAGAAAGGAAATGAACCAATTCTATGAAGCTTTTGTGATTCATGCAGTGTGCACTACATATACTGCTAAATTGTAGTTTATAAAACTTCATCTACGTCTAGACCCATCACAAGTGGCACTATCGCACAAGTTTGTGATGCAATGAGGTCGAAGGACAGCTCATTGATGTGTTAGTGTTGCTTGATTTAAGTTTATGTCGGAGTCGCTTAAAATTGTAGAAGCTTATCTTTCTCAAAAAAAAAAAAAAAAAATGTAGTAGTTTATTGTGTGTAATTTGGCGGCAAGGTCAATATCTCCCTTGTTTAATGCACAGGTGTTCGAGAAAATTTATTATTGAGATTTCCTGGAAAATATGAATTCACATCGGTTGAAAGAACCATGAAAGCTGGGTTTGCTATTGTTATAGTTGAAAATTTTAATTTAATTAATTAAACTAAGTGTTAAAAATTACAAACTAATTGAAAATTTTAGGTAATTAAATAACGAAATGTAATTTTTATAAAGATATTATTATTAAAATAATATGAATCTCACAGAATTGTAAATTTAATCTCCAAATTAAATTTTTCATAGAACAAAATTAAAATAATAATTTTTGAGACTTAATAGGGATATCAAAAGAGAGACACAATCACACAATTAGCAATGGTATTTACACTTGATTAATAAAATGAAAACCACGTGCTTCGAATGAGGTTCTTAATTGATTAGTGGAACAGACTCAACAGAGAAACATGGCTGGGTTTTTATGGTCTTTCTTCAGCTGGTAATTTGTAAGAGATTTGAAAACTTAGGATGTGTTACACATGAATAGAATTCATTTGAAACATTTGTCAATTTGAATTATAGGTGTTAATTTACTTAGCAATTTACCCTTTCCAAAAGTTTTCATCTGAAACATTTAACCCTTTCCAAAAGTTTATCAATTTGTGACCCATGTGTCAATTTACTTAGCAAGTTAAATGTACGAACTCGCTACACATACAGTCTAAATATATAATCCATATTTTTTTTGTAATGGCCATTATAAAACAAAGATGCATATAATGTCATTCATTGAATTCCCGAGTCCGCTTTTCGTTCCAACATTTGGTTCATTATGAATTATAGGTCCAATTTATATGTTCGAGATAATGGACATCTATGCATCATGCACCACTTTTAAATAAGAAGATATATGGTTCCGAGATAAATTCTTCTTTAAATAATTGTTGGGCCTTCAATTTTAAATAAGCTTTTGGGTAAAATTTCTTCAAATTTGGATAGTTAATGAATTAATCAAAATAAATCAAATTCAACAATATTATTCAAATCATGTGAAACACTGTCCTTAAAATACATTCGGTCTCTATCGTACAAAACTTTCAAATCCTACCAAGATAATCCGGAATTTCGACATGACCATACAAACAACTGATGATAACTCCGTAATATCCAGCTGTTGATTTATTGATTTAATTGTATTGATACAAAATGAAAAAAAGGAGAACAAATCAAATAGATTCATTTTTTTGTGGGAGCAAATAAAAGAAGAATTTTTGTTTTATAACTTTTGTTCTCGTATACAAAACAGAAGGCCAGTGTTAGATACGCTGCTTTTTTTTTTTTTTTGTAGAGAGAGACCCCGTAATAAGGAAAAAACAGAAAGCCCATTATAAGGAGTACAACTAGGATGTTTCTAAGTTCACCAAGTCTATTTGTGAATTCAACTCTAAAACTTATCGAATTGACTTTAAAGTTTATTTTTAAATTTATTTACTATAAAATTAAGCGGTCAAAATTAGAAGGTTTTTATAAATTAATTTCAATGCATTCATTTTTTGAACTTTTTTTTGACAACTTAACTCTATATAAAATTAATTCAAAAGTTTAAACTTTTTGCATGTAGACGCATCTCTCGTAAGGTAGAAGGATTTCAATGGTTTGGATTCGTCATCTAAATAATTTCCATTTAATAATAAAGAGATGATAATTTAGAAATGAATGATAGCAATTAGCAAAACTGCTCATAATTAATAAAATATAGTATTCGAGTTAATTCTCAAATTTTCAAATATCACAAATAGGGATTTTAAGCAAATATGTTAAATTGAAAGTTTTAAAATTTTAAAATTAAAGCCTCAACAATAAGCCCCATGATACTACCAAAAATCCTTTCCGAGAAAATGTCCTAAATTTCTTGCCAACACACCCTAAGAACCGAAATTGTTATTAATCAAAATTAAATAAAAAAATATCGAAAAAGAGGACAGATTCTGAAAAATTTCAAAATCTAAGTAAAACAGGTTAAATTATCCCGTCCCTACGGACGGAACAATTTATCCTGTCCCACTTAATCAAAATCCAATCCCCAAACTCAATTAACTAAATCAAACTAAGCATAAAAAAAAAAAATTATAGGAGGAACGGTACAAAGCATACCGTCCCTCGTATATATCCAGTGCACATAATAAATATAAATGACAGTGTGGTAACAGCAGTAACAGACTCGTAATGCATTTTGACTATCATGCAATATAGTTTTGTTATCTACCTTTTTGCTTTTTGGGCCCGTCTGATTTACTTTTTGCTTCTGGGGTTGATGATGATTTTTATGTGAAGCATTAATTGTACAAACTGTCGTTCTGGAACTTTGTTATATATGCTATTTGTAATATGATGACAGGGGTTTGGACAGAAACAGTGTTGCTGGATCCAACCGATAAATGGATCCATTACATGGTGATGAGGCACACAGGAGTTGTATTTTTTATTTTTTTGGATTTTCTTATGCTAACCGGAGCCCTTAGTCTAACAGTGGCTCAGGCATCACAGGTTATAATCTTTATTCACTTCTTTATAAACCCAGTGCACATAATTATATGAGGGATGGGGTGCTTTGTACAGTCCCTCATATAATTTTTTTTTTTTTTTTTTTTTTATGCTTAGTTTGGTTTAGTTAGTTGAGTTTGGAGATTGAATTTTGATTAAGTGGGACGGAATAATTTAACCCGTTCTACATAGATTTCGAAATTTTTTAGAATTTGACCTTTTTTTTTTGATTAATAAAAATTTCAGCCCTAAGAAGATGCAAGAGTAGCTCTAAATCCTCTGTTCTATGACAATTCTACAGAAGATTCTGTTTTGTCACGTTCTTGATATAAATGAATGGATGGCTGATTGCGGTATTAGTGTTGCTTGATTTAATTTTCCGTTTGATGTGGATAAAATTATAGTAGTTTATGGTATGTAATTACTGATAAAGTCAGCTCGCAATGTCACCCTGTTTTAATGCACAAAAGTTGTTCGAGGAAATTCAAGAGTGAGATTTTGTTTGTATCCTGACCTGGAAAGTACAGTTGGAACTTGGAACTGGTGCCATCCTGACCAAAGCTAGGATTTCTATGTAATGATTAAAATGCCACTTGCAATATGGTATTTGACACTGATTGAAAAGTTTCAAAGATGAAAGTTTTGTAATGCTTAATTCATGAAACTACTATTTCAAAAATGAAGACATACCAGGAAATAGAAAGCATATTGCACTATGGCATAATAATTGAGGTTATGGTCTATTGAGAAACGCACTCCCAAACCTACATTCACATGCCCTAGACACAAACATCACTCTACTGGTAGCTGAAGAAACAGTACAGATTTGATCACTTTTCAGAGCCACATTAACAAACCAGGCACTTTCTGAACTAGTGAACTACAATCCCTACAGCAGATGCTTCAAGAGATGCCCTTCTCTACACACAGCCAGGATGATATTTACTGGTTGGGTTCAGAGACTGGAACTTTTACAGTACAATACGCTGAAAAATGGGCCCCGTATTCGGATCAACGTGCATTGAATTTGGAAACTCAAGATACCACCCAGGATTAAAGTTTTTGGATGGCTCATGTCCATGAACAGACTACTCACGATAGACAATCTACACAAAAGGGGATGGCCGATCACGAGTAGATGTGTACTGTGCAAAGTCTGATTTAGAAACAACATGACACTTGTTTGATGAATGCCCTTTCTCTACAGCATTGTATGACGCCCTCACTGTTGAGATACCATGAGGGGTTTAAATGATTTAGAAAAAGAAGAGTAGAAACTTTTGGTCACGTTGGGTTTAAATGATTCATGAGGGGTTTCATGTTATGTGTGTGTCTTATTTGGTTTTTCTAATAAGCCATATTTAATCCTTACCTTCTAAAACTTGCTTTCTTGTGTATCTTTAAACATCTATATTATCTCGTACTTATATATATTTTTTTATTATGGAAATCGGTAGGCTTGTCACCTAGTATTTCAGAAATGAAAAATAATAAAGAGTCAATTTTTTACAAACATAAATTATCAGGTATATATGGCCATCAAGTTGACTAAGAACTGAACTACAATATATTGTATACTATAATGTATATAGAGAAAAAAAATATACTGTACTGCTCTATGGAATATAAAGGTTGCAGAAATCTACCAAATAGAAAATGGTAAAAACAAACTGACCTTCAAAAAAGAAGGTAAAAACAAGAAAAAAACTTAGAAAGCAACGAAACCAGAGAACTTAAGGTACCTGGAAACCAAGATCTGTTAAAGATCACAATAGATTTGTGATGGTAAGAATTGTTATCCAGGCCTGGCTCTTGCTAACATTTGGATGTGTAGATCAAGTCCAATGAAGAGAATGGAAGCCCAATCTCAACAGCTATATCTGCAAACTTTAGAATGAAGAACTTCAATTTAATTAGTTCAGTTTCAATTTATTCCAGCTGCAAGTAACGGTATTAAAGTTTCTTTTTACTTGAAAAAAAAAACACCCATTGGTTATATAATTTGATATTCGATATTGAAAACATCTATATGAGCCGGTGTAATGTGCTATATATTGAAAATTTGTGTGACAGATCAAATTTTGCCAATTTAAAACTATTTTACTATCATAAGGATGAATAAAAAAATAACAACAACTTTTCAATCTAAAATATCATAAGAGAAAGGTAAAGAAATATGTCAAAATAGCCCTCTATAATATTTGATCGTAAATATAATATTGAATTTGACTGAACTGTTATCATGTGTTGCAGACTTGTGTATGTTTTCTTTACCTTGTGCCAAAAGATCGGATGTGATCGATATGTGGAATAATGGCAGCTAGAGATGTAGAGAGGAAAGCTTTGAGATGGAAAGCCAAACAAAGTGAAAACTGAAGAGCTATAGTATTATTTTGAGATAGAAATTTGATGGTCATATCATTGGGTGCGTATCCTCTGAGATATCTCAAATTTTGCGTGACCGACGTGTCCGGTGCCTATTCTGGGAATGTAGGGGCAGTATTATTTGAGCTTTGAGATTCGTGCAGAACGTATTTGAACGATTGAGATATTCCAAAAAGTCACGCAAATTTTGAGATATCTCAGAGGATGCGAATTGCATATCATTTGGGGGTCAAGTTAAATAAGAAAGGTCCAGATTCTCTGTTTCACGTCTATAGGGTTCTATACGAATGAATGATCGCTATTGAAGGGTTCTTTGATTTTCTCTCTGGAGAGATAGAGGGCACTTTTAATTGGTTAATAGAAGCATGTTTGCTTACTGGAACAGAAAATCGTAACACTTTTGTGGTCAGTAGTCAATGTCGCAAGTTTTATTTATTCTAAGAAAGTGGGGGAACAACTGAACCAATAAGTCAATAACAGATAATAACAGCACAACCCCTTTTTCTTCTACAAGACAATTTCTTCATTGCGACGTTCCAAATTTTCGGCTTTAAAAAAAATGCAAAATTTTGTTTTGTTTCATGTGTCTTGCTCTACTAATGGCCAATTTTTTTTTAAAACTTCGCACCTTCTGGGAAGTTGTGAGAGAGGCTTCTTGACCTATGACTAACCACAATCTTAGAACTTCTTCTCGTAGCTAACTGTGCTACTGCTCTATCGTGACCAATTTTTTTTTAAAGCTAGAAATTGTTACTTTTAGACATTTAACAAAAAAAAATGCTTCTATTTTAGTAGTCCTCGTGACTTCTGAACAGATGCAAAATTTGTATTAGAGCAAAGGCACAGAAATTAGTCCAGACAAGAAGTCACGTAAAATCCCATGGCCAAGACAGAGGACATTACAATAAGGTAACTTAAATTAAATAGATAGACAAAATTAAACATTAATTATTTCCTAATGGACAATTAACTGGAATTGATACAGCTGGTGAGCACGCCCCTCATAATTAAACTTCGAAATTTTATCTGATCGAAGACATTCTTTCTTCTGCAACAAACAGCCCGTATTGGCCCAAATCAGACCCAAGAACAATGGATCAAAGGAACAGTAATAAACAGGTGATACACTCTGCTGTTTTGTTAAATTTTCTTGTGAGTTGCTAGGCTGTAACAGAAGTACGTTGTACAAAATTTGTACAAAATTATGCATAAATTTAAATTTGTACATAATTTTATATTATAAATTAATAAACTTGGACGCAAAAATACTGAGAGATTGTTATCATCGTCTCAACAAAAATGGGAGGCTTGGTATAACTCTAAAATCTAAAATCTAGCTCATCAATAGAGTTTGGCGAGTATAATCTAAAATCTATTGAATTTACTTCAAATGATGAATTCAAACTATTGAGAAATTGAGTCTTATAAGTTCTTTTTATCTCTGTGACTATAGTATAACCATTTAAAATAGCTGTATCAAGAGTAAAAAGTCAAAAATTCTTTTTTATATCTCTGTGACTATAGTATAACCACTTAAAATAGCTGTGTCAAGAGTAAAAAGTCAAAAATTCTTTTTTATATCTCTGTGATTATAGCATGACCACTTAAAATAGCTGTGTCAAGGGTAAAAAGTCAAATTTTTTTTTTTATATCTCTGTGACTATAGTATGACCACTTAAAATAGCTGTGTCAAGAGTAAAAAGTCAAAAATTCTTTTTTATATCTCTGTGACTATAGTATAACCACTTAAAATAGCTGTGTCAAGGGTAAAAAGTCAAAAATTCTTTTTTATATCTCTGTGACTATAGTATAACCACTTAAAATAGCTGTGTCAAGGGTAAAAAGTCAAATTTTTTTTTATATATCTCTGTGACTATAGCATGACCACTTAAAATAGCTGTGTCAAGGGTAAAAAGTCAATTTTTTTTTTATATCTCTGTGACTATAGTATGACCACTTAAAATAGCTGTGTCAAGAGTAAAAAGTCAAAAATTCTTTTTTATATCTCGTGACTATAGTATAACCACTTAAAATAGTGTGTCAAGGGTAAAAAGTCAAAAATTCTTTTTTATATCTCTGTGACTATAGTATGACCACTTAAAATAGCTGTGTCAAGGGTAAAAAGTCAAAAATTCTTTTTTATATCTCTGTGACTATAGTATGACCACTTAAAATAGCTGTGTCAAGAGTAAAAAGTCAAAAATTCTTTTTTATATCTCTATGACTATAGCATAACCACTTAAAATAACTGTGTCAAGGGTAAAAAGTCAAAAATTCTTTTTTATATCTCTGTGACTATAGTATAACCACTTAAAATAGCCGTGTCAAGAGTAAAAAGTTACATGCATTATTCATGAAGTAGATTAATTTCAAAGATTTGGATTTGTTATTTGATACTAATCCAATATATTTTAGAGCTATGCTCACGAAGCATAGTACAAGCACGCTAACTTTGCTCGAGCATCTTCCTCTTTAATGTCGACGTCAAATAAGTTACCTAGCCTCCCAGTCGAAGTTTCTTATTCTAATAAATCTTAGAGAAATTTATATATATCCCCGTCAAGTCTTAAATCCGTATTAAAAATCTAGAAATAAAAATAACAAATATTGATTTTTATGAAGCAACGCGCTGACAATTCCGTGAACAGACAATTTGTTATCTTCTTACTTCACAGGGCCACATTTTACACCCCACATGACCACAAACTCGTTTCCAAAGCTTAGAGCTTTGCTGCTACTAATCAAACTTTGCTCCAGCAATTCCTAGTCACTTCTCATTTATATTTCGGCTTTTCTCAGTTTCTGTTCATACATAACTTTCTTTCTTACATCTGCGAACCAAGTTAGGGATGGCAATCACGGGTTTGAGTTTGAGATCAACATTTTATATTGCCATTCTATTGGTGATTTTCACATGTCCCTCTTCTTGTTTTGAAAGATTTGGTTGGTTGGAAGGAGAACCTTGTGATTCCATTCCATTTCCCTTCGGCACCCGAGGAAGAGCCTTACCGGGCTTCGAGTTGAACTGCAACTCTGGGGAAGCCTACTTGCTGCCAAGTAACAATCAATCTTACATAATCCGGGCTATCTACAACAATACATTGTCTGTAAGTTTTGGGAGTATTTACACCCGATGTTACAGAGATAATGGATCTGACATAATAGAAGATCATTCTGGTTTATTAAACTTACTGGGAACACCTTACACGGTGTCTACTAGTGAAAACGTCCTTGTACATGTCGGCTGTGATGATTTACTAAAGATTAATGTCACAAATCAGAGATTTAGCCCAGAACAAAGTGGATGTGCTGCGTTCTGTGAATCACCTGAAGGCTATTGCTCCGGAATGGGTTGCTGCGCTGCTGCCTTACCTGGTTATGGCATTAAGAACTTTAGTTTGGAACTCAAGCGCATTACAAACAGCACAAATGGTGGCTTTGCCAAGTGTTCCATCTCCTTCATATCCGAACAAATATCAGCACGAGCTATTGGGGAAATTTTCTGGGGGAAGTTATACAACAGTTTATACTTCAGTTCTAAAGAGAAGAAATATTATCCATACATCCAAACCTTAACTCTAGAGTGGGCAATTGGAAATCAGACCTGTGAAGAAGCAAGGAATCAATCAGAGAGCTACCACTGTACAAACAACAGTGATTGCTATGACTCACCCACAAGTTTTCGTGGTTATTTCTGCAATTGTAGCCAGGGCTTCCAGGGAAATCCATACGTCTTGGGTGGATGCGCTGGTATGTACTTTTTCACACGTGTCTCACCAAAATTGATTTCAGCGTGCCTACCGAGTCATTGATTATTGTGCAAGAACAAGTGGCCAAAATTTAATTCTTGAAATTTTAAGTCATGGTAGTTGATTCAAACCAATGATCTTCAATGTCTCTTCATTTTGTAGGTTTTGTTGTACACATCGCTAAATTAAATGGTTTCTGTTATGCAATTTTATTACTATTAAATAATTAGTACTAAATGTCAGTATTAATTTGTGATTATAAAAAGGTGCTTTATATTATAGTACTAGCTTCTTTCATGACAAAAGTATTATTATATTTTCCTTTTGCTGTTTCCTCTATTGGTTTTTCTTTTTCTTGCGGAGTCATGCCCTTTTGATAATTATTTTGTATGCCTTAATTACCAGTATTTCGAGTTCTAACAAATAATTCCAAACTTGTACTCTACACAACAGAATAAATCTTTTACAGATAGCAATTATGATGTACTAGTCAATTTCAATTAATTATTCCCACATTCAGATGATCCCTAACCGGCCATGATAATTGAAAACAGACTTTAACTATTTACTATTTTTCAGATATCAATGAATGCAAGGATCCAGATTTGAACCCTTGCATCGGGAATTGCATCAATGAAATAGGAAGTGTGTCTTGCTCTTGTCCCAAAGGCATGATTGGTGATGGCAAGAAGCAAGGAAGTGGCTGCAGGAGGGTCTTTCCACTTGACCTTACCTTAGGTAATGGATATGTAGAAATCATTTAGGACATGAAAACAACCATAATTAAATAACATATCATGACAAACTAAATGCGAAGGACTCAGAATCCTCTGATTTTGTGTTATATATGTTGTTATGAGACATTGACTTGTTTTGTTCACATGGACATCGATATTCATCCCCAGAACAAACTTGTTGATTTTATGATTTCTGAGGAGAATTTTTATTGAACAGTAAGTTATATTTGTTACAAGCTCCTAAGGGTATTTATACTAAAAACCTTCTCTAAGTTACTGTTTGTCTTGTTTTTCTATTTGTGGTAATGCGGTACAAGTTACCGTTTATTTTATTACCATAAAAATCTAGTTTCTATTTTGTCTATTCTTGACCTCTTGATCTATGATGAGTGTCTGAGATAGAATCTTCTATATTAATTTTTTCTTTATTTTCAACAAAACAAGAATGTATGTTCTTGACTTGTTTGGGTTACATCCAGACCTGAGGAGTTCACATCCGTTATTAGATTTAGTTGTTTTGAGTTCGGATCGTATTCAAATCTCAAGTTATATCATTCTGATTTCTGTTCGAGCAATTCAGGCCTGGGTAGTGGAGGATTGACATTATTTTGTGTTGTTAACTTAGGAAATTAATTTTATTGGAAGATATTTATTTCTATAAATTTTGCATGAACTAGGACATGTATGACAAATAAATGCAGGAATTAGCACTTAAAGAAAATTATTCTGAACAATTTTTTGCAGGTTTAGGGCTTGGTTCGTTGTTCATATTGACTGCTGCAAGTTTCTTTATCTATTTGACTTTTCAGAAAAGGGAACTCACAAAAAGGAGAGCCAATTTCTTCAGAAAAAATGGAGGGCACTTGCTGAAACAACGATATAGTGCTGAAGGAATCGATCCAAAAACGAAGATTTTCATGGAAGAACAGCTCAAAAAGGCCACAGATAACTACAATGAGAGCCAAGTCCTTGGCCGAGGAGGATTTGGTACTGTATACAGGGGAATTCTCCAAGACAAAAGTCTGGTTGCTATAAAGAAATCAAAGGTTTCTGAGGGAAGCCAAGTAGAACAGTTCATAAATGAGATTATCATCCTTTGTCAAATAAACCACAGAAATGTGGTCAAGCTTTTGGGTTGCTGCCTAGAGACAGAAGTCCCATTGCTGGTGTATGAATTTATACCTAATGGAACGCTGTTTAACCGCATCCATGATCCTATTCCTTTACCGTGGAAAGATAGACTGCAAATAGCTGCAGATATTGCAGGAGCATTGGATTATTTGCACTCAGCTGCTTCTCCACCAATCATCCACAGGGATATTAAATCAGCAAATATCTTGCTAGACAGGAATTACACCGCTAAAATATCCGACTTTGGTGCATCAAGATCTTTGCCATTTGACCAAACTCATGTAACAACGATTGTACAGGGGACTTTTGGGTATTTAGACCCCGAGTACTTTACTACGCATCAACTAACAGAGAAGAGTGATGTATACAGTTTTGGGGTTGTTCTAGCTGAGTTGTGGTTGAGGGAAAAGCCTATCTCCCTTGATAGACCGACCGAAATCCAAGGTTTAGCTGCATATATTAACATGCTTTTTAGCCAAGGCCAGCTGGTGCAAATGATGGAGCCTTATATAATAGAGGAAGCTGGTTTTGAGCAAATAGAAGCCATTGGAAGGCTTACTAATAAATGTTTGAGCTTGAAAGGAGAAGAGCGGCCAACGATGAGGAAAGTGGTAGCCGAATTGGAAAGGCTCCGACAAGCCGTAGAGCAAGAGTCAGCTCACACAGACACAGATGCGCTTGTGCCATTGTTGAGTGGGCCCAGGATTGCAGAATATTCTAGTTACTCAGGTGGTAGAGAGGAAGAAGTCACTAGACAGTATAGTCTAGAGACTAGCATGCAATATTCCATGGAACTGCCAAGATGATTTAGTAGGGAAATGTCCTGGTCTTTTATTGTTACCAAGTCTCTATCAGACCTTTTAATGAAAAAAATGAAAGCTAGTAAATTTTGTAAAATAACGAAATGGCTGTTGATCTTTCTTGCTTGTATCAGTATGTATGTTGCCTATGCGAACCTTCTGTGGTGTGTTTTTAATGAATTTAGAGTGGAAAGGAGAATAATGAAAATGATGTTTTATTGATTGCTTATGTGTGTCTTTTACAATGTCTGTGCATGACTATTAATAGGCTAAAATTCTACTAGCCATAAGGCTGTTTCCTAATTGTAGAGACTGTAATCTATATTCTAATTGTGTCTTAATTACAAGATTTACTAGCCGTTGCTATATTATTTGTTGCCTAAGTTGCCAATGATGAGTACTATCTGAGGGAAAGATCTTTATTCTTCAAAAGTTTTGTTGTAAATGTTACTGCACATGAGTTAAAATTTGAACTAGTTTTATTTGTCAGAGCATAATAGAATTATCTATATAACCTGCCTTTTGATTCGAATTTAGCAATTAGTTTTCCTTTGTAATGTAAAATTAGATGGTAGCAGATATGAAATGAGTGGTTAAGCACCAAACAGTTACAAATTAATTAATACAATGCAAGTGAGGTAGTGCATTTATTACCAGTAAAGCTACTGTAAATCCCATCAATTCACAGGGACATTAAACCAATGGACCCAATATCAATACCAAGCAGATATCTTTCTACCAGTTAAGTAACCTTAGGAACATCACGAACCAACACCACTACATGTAGCAGATATTGGATTATAAATTGAACATTGGACTAATATGTAAAATATTTTGTATTATATACTGTCAATTTTATGCTCTATTAAAGTGGTCATATGTGTTATATAATATATTGAGCATTAATGTGTTATATAGGGTGTGGACCTTTAATGTGTAGAACTTAAGAGGTAATATTCAATTTTGTGATGGGTTGAATTGAATAATTACCATATTAGGCAGCCAATGATTCCTTGGGTTGTATATATAATTTGGTCCCCATGGTACAAGACCAAATGAGGAATCATATTCTCTTATTCCATTAGAGAGATATGTGAGAGACTTTGAAGAAGAAATAACAAATGAGACTCTCTAAAGGGCCTTGCTATTATGGAAGAACCGAATTGGTGGCGCTCTCTCACACAAGACAGCAATGGATTAAGGTACGCTTCCGCTATTCAGTTTTATATTCAACACAGATGGTCTTGCGGTGATCGGCGATGGTTTTTGTCGGATCTAACAGCAGATTATCGTTGTATAATAAATTTGTTTCAGTAAGATTTGCACCAGATCATAGTCATACTTACAAGGTCTGAATGTCCAACAAAATCTCATTTGAAAATTAGAGCTGCTTTACAGTATCAGTACTGTAAATTCCATCAATTCATAGGGACATTTAAACCAACCAACACAACATAAATCTCTGTAAGATATTTTTCTAGCTACCAGATTACACGCCCAGTCACAAACTTAGGGCAAAGTGCCAGTCCTTGATTGCAAGCAAACAACAGAGATACTGAATCACAGTAGAGGGGCAGTCAGCGGGGCATGTAGTGTCGCTGTCAAGTGTAAGCTGATACAAATATTTCTAATCCAATATACTGATTGTCATTTTTGAATGGATTGAAATACCAACTTCTTCTTTTCCATATTCTGAAACCAAGGGCTGTAAAAGAAGAAACTAGAAAGCAAGCAATTCAACAAAGTATTAGCTATTGTTTATTTTCCTGTTTTTTTGGCATTGTTTTAGTACTTAAGATTGGACATAAGTTCAGTTGAGGAGCTGAATATATATTTTGTGCTCAGGTCAAAGTATATGTAACAGTTACTGCTATACCTGTGTTGTACATGAATTTGTACCTGCATATACTTTTTCTTTGTCCAAACCAATTAATAGAAATGGAACTTTACAAATTTTCCAAACCGTATTTTGCACTCTTTGAGTTGTTTTCTGCTCACTGTGACTTCCTTTGCAAAGTCATATATTTGATTATAAATCCGTTGACTACACATATATGACAAAATATTACATTATAGATTACTTTTCAAATTAAAGTCTATTTAATTAAGAATTGTGACTGTTATTTTGTCTTGGCCCCCGCATCTATATGGCCAAATAATACGTTTGGCTCTGTCTAACTACTTTTCAAATTATTCAGGGTTTGAAACTTAAGTGATCTGTGTTGGGATAAAAATTTAGAAATTGGGATAGTTAGGAAATTAATCAAAATAAATCAAATTCAAATTTAGTTACTCCGATTGTGTTAAACACCGTCCTTGCGTGCATTCCGTCTTGATTTATCGTGCAAGACTTGAAACTTGAACTAAGATAATTTAGAATTATCGCTCCTTAGGGACAACCGTTGAAACGGCTGATGATAACTCTGCAATATTGAGCAGTTGATTGGAATTTATTAACATGACAAAATAGAAAAAGGGGAATAAATGAAAAAAAGAGACTTATTTTCTGTGGAAAGGAATGAACGTTTTTTCTTTCCTTTTCTTTTCCGATGCAAAACAGAGAGGAGAGAGGGTTCAACTCGTATGAAATCATTTGAGTTATAATCAGAATTAACATTAATAGGAGCGAATTAAGGAAGAATCGAAGAGTGGATATCAAATAACATCTCATGAATTAACTTCCTTGAAAACAAGGGTTAAAGAAAAATAGAATTTAAATTAATTACATAGGAAATTTTCATTTTAACTCTCAAGTTTGTAAATATTACAAATTGTGATAAATCTGTACATGTTCATTGCAAACTTGCTACGTACATATAGAAGACATCAAGTAAGTTCCAGTCCACATCATCATCAACATTGACCAAGACGTCTCCAGATGTTGGACTGAAGCGTCCGCCAGGCCCAAAAGCCTCCTTGTTAGGGGTCAAACATTGGTCCCGATCCGGTTCCTCCATCATGGATACGAGAACCTCCACTGTCATTTGTTCCACCTCCTGTAGTATGCATATTGGATTATAAATCCGTGGACTTGAGACTTGCATTGAGACTGTTATTTGGTCTGACTTAGTGTCACGTCCTGACCACCGGACAGATAACTCGCCGCGCTCATCCGCACAAGACGAATCAACTATCATACACAATCAAATATATACATAAATTTTCAATGACATAGACAATAGCCACATTGCATGAATAAATTTACATTTAATAAAGCAGTTGAAAATAAACCTACTACGGTAAAATTTTGCAAACGAAACCCATAGCAAATTTATTTGAAGCAAACAATTTATTCTGTGGCAAATCCCACAATTCATCAAGTTCTACATCTCATTTTCGAATGTCGTGTTTTGTACCTGGAACCCACAGAGTGGAAAGATGAGAGACTGAAAATCTCCCAGTGCGTTATTCTAAAATCCCACCAACAGGAACCAAATAGCACCAAGCACAACTAATAAAAGAGTAACACTAATCATCAAGCCAAATAAATAATTCACAACATGAAATGCTCGCATCCAAACAAAAAAATACAGAACACACAAAGTAATAATAACTGCAGTAACAATAAAATAAACATTGAAGCAAAATTCAATATTTTTCTATTATGGTCATAACTTGAAATTGTGTACTTATATCGAATACGGAGCCTACGTGACCCACAGTCATGCGCTACCATGAAAGTATAGCGCCTACATGATTGACCCACGTGCTACCACGAAAGTGGCGCATGCGCAATTTCTATTGTGAGCTACAAGTTCAGTGTCTACACAACTGAAATTACGTGCTTACCCAGAATACAACGCCTACATGACCCCGGTGATGCTACCACGAAAAGACAGCGCCCACACAACCAGTCAGATTTCCAAGCATGATGTTCAATCAAGTACTCATATGCATGCTATGTCCAAGTATGCCCATAGTTCATTTCAAGATTTTGCCAAAAACAAAACATACAATTTTTCTGCACTATTCACAATAACAAGTTAAAAATTTACATGCTGTATCATGCAATGCTTATCAGGTACTTGCAAATTTTAATCCCACTCATGTTATGTCATGCAAACATATTATGCCACTCATGAGCTCAAGATTGGATACAAATAAAATCATACCAAATATCAAATAAACAAGCAACAAAGCATACAAGTACTTTCAGCTCATTTACTTTCAATAGTCTCATATTTTCAATCACAAGCAATTCACTTATATCCTATTTAACCATGTTTAATCATACCATAATGAACCATACTGTGGTCTGATTTGGGACTGACACTTCAAGTTCAATATTTTCTAACACATAATATAATCTCATGTTACTACTAGACACCTCAATTCATGCTCAATTTTAGTTTAAGCAATTATGTTTTTGTCATGTATCTCAAAATCAAATAAAAAATTAACTAAATGTTAACTAGTAATTGAGAAAGCCAACAAGGAATCACATCAATACCATAGCTCATGTGAGGACTTGCATCATATGCATATAGTGGTTTTAGGAATCATTATAAAATTATTTAGTCATTACCTCTATATTATGTCAATTATGCATCCCTCGCAAATATATATGAACCATTACCATACCTACTAAAAATCAGTCAACCAATCGATAACTATAAAGATTTAACCATCAAGTATAACACAACCATCAAACAAGAAACATGCAACATACAACAGAAAGCCATCAAAGAAACCCGCAAACAAACAATATAAAATATAAGAAGTTGAAAGTAGCTAAGAATAACTCGAAATCCGCACCTTTTAATGGCTGGTATGACAAGCTCGAAGTCTGTTCACTGTTCAGAATCGAGTTGTTCGAGAGAAGCCACATGAAAGCATGTAATCAACTAAGCAAATCAATACGTTGTAATCTTCTCCGACTTTCTCATTTCCCGACCACGTCGAGCTACTGACAACTCTACTTAATTTCTCCTCTCAATTTTCTTATTTCATTTACCGTTGTCCCTTATTTTTTTTTGTCTTTTTCTCACTCATTTTCTCGTTTGATTCTTTTACCGCTCCCTTTTCTTTCTTTTGAGTTTATTTTCCTTCTTTTTTTCTTACTGAAATGATCTGTTGAATCGAAGAGAGATCCCCAAAATAGAAAAGCGGTTTAACCTTTTTAATGGTAATACTTTATATTTTATTTCCCACCTTTCTAAGAAAAATTTCAGCCATGGAAATATTAGTGACGTTTGGTAGACAAATGTGGTAAACAGGTGTCATGCACCGAATTTGACCCGATTTTTTTATTAATCGAAATAAAATTAAATAAATATCGAAACAGAGGAGAGGATCTGGTTTATTTCGAAAAGTAATAAGGACGTGATAGTTTCCAACGTCTCTATGGACGGGTTAACGAAAAATGTCCATGCTAATGATAATCCCGTACTGATTTAACCACTAATTAACCCAAACTCCGGAAAAAAAAAATTTCAGGGACGTTGTAATTTAACACGTCTGTGAACAGTAAAAAATTCTCAGGGACGTTTTAATTAACCATGTCCGTGAGCAGTAAAAAAAAAAAACTTAGGTTTGATTTTGGTTAAATAAAAAAAACTTAGAAAAGTTATGTTTTAACTATAAAAACAATGATTTATTTTTCAACTAAAAAACAATAATTTAGTTTAGTAATATTTTTAAAAATAAAATTTAACATTATAGACACGATTTATATTTTAGATATTATGTCTATCAATATGATGAGTTTGATTTATGTTTTAGCTAAATCAAATGACTTGAGAACTCCATTATTAATTTATTGAGAACTCTATTATTAATCAATAGTTAATGGAGTTCTCAAAAAAATAAAAAAATTTAGGTTTTTCTAAAAAACATAATTTAGTCATTTGATGTAATGGAATTCTCAATAAATTAAATTAAAAAAATATGTCTATGTTATCGGACACATAGATAGTCTACCAATTAAATTCAAATTTAATGCAATTAACTATTGATTAATAATGTATTAAGATCAGCGATATAGAATTTCAAGTCATTTGATTTAGCTAAAACATAAATCAAATCTCATCATATTGATAGACATAATATCTAAAATATAAATCGTGTCTATAATGTTAAATTTTAAATATAAGTTTTATTTTTAAAAATATTACTAAAAACTAAATGATTGTTTTTTAGTTGAAAAATAAATCATTGTTTTTATAGTTGAAATATAATTTTTCTAAGTTTTTTTTATTTAACCAAAATCAAACCTAAGTTTTTTTTTTACTGTTCACGGACGTGGTTAATTAAAACGTCCATGAGAATTTTTTTACTGTTCACGGACGTGTTAAATTACAACGTCTCTGAAATTTTTTTTTCTTTCTGGAATTTGGGTTAGTTAGTGGTTAAATCAGTGCGGGATTATCATTAGCAGGGACGTTTTTCTTTAACCCGTCTGTAGAGACGTTGCAAACTATCACGTCCTTATTACTTTTCGAAATAAACCAGATCCTCTCCTCTATTTCGATATTTATTTAATTTTATTTCGATTAATAAAAAAATCGGGAATTTGACACCACATGAAATTCATTTTATATTATATTTATATATTGGTTAGTGACTTGCACAAAACCTATATTTGTATAAATAATTAAACTTGAATTATAAATTACTAACTATCTATTTAATATATTGTTAAATAAAATTTAAAGCATTCCTAGACTAAAATGGAACCCATATACTTATAACCGTACAATCAACTAACTTTAAAATAGTTGTTCATATTATTTAACACAAATTAAAGGTAAATCTAAACATATTATGAATCGTTATAAATATTTCTTCAATTACTTTTTCTTTATATTATTAAGTCAAATAAAATCTCCACATGTGCGATAACCGAGTTGCTATAATTGAGTTATTCAATAAAAATAAGAATATTTCAAGTTTAACAGGAAATCTATATAAGCACTTAAATATTCAAAATGATGCGAAATATATTAAAATGAAATAATAATTCCTTCGACTATGTGTTTTACCTCATGTCACCTAATATTTTCACGTATTAGAAAAAAAAAATAGGATGTTACACTTTGTCAAACTTAATTAAGTGTATGTACATGTCTATACATATTTATTGCAAAATTATGTGATTTTTATTAATATCCAACATTAAATATAAATTGTCAAATATGTTCATAGAAGGTAGGTTTTAATAAAAATGTCCAAATCGGTCAATTATTGGCTGATTCTTATTTTTTTTAAGAAACAAGCCAATAATTGGCCGGTCCTTGAGTTTTATTCTTTCCTGAGCAGGGCACTACAAAATAGCGTTTCTCTCTCCAAAAACTGCATTTTACTCAAACCAGAACTGAGAAAGAGAGGAAGAGAGGAAGAGAGGAACATCGGAGGTGATTTCGGAGGCGGAAAAAATGAACAACAACAACTGTGGTAAGACGAAAAAAATATCCTAATTGTTACTATAAGAATGTAAGGAACTGTCAAATTTGTGTAATGTGGTGTAATGTGGGATTATTGCGGACGGCCTAGCTATCATGAACTATTGGACGATGATTTTGTAGAAAATCCATATGGCTACGGTTTAGGAAACAAAAAGGTTGCTCCTGTTGCTGAAGCCTTTTAGTTTCCAAACTGTAGCCATATGAATTTTCTACAAAATTATCGTTTGATAGTTCACGATACCTAGGCCGCCCGCAATAATCACACATTACACAAATTTAACATTTTTTTCTATTCTTACAATAACAATCATGATATTTTTTTTCGCTTTACCACGGTTGCTCCTATTCATTTTTTCCGCCTTCGAAATCGCCTCCGAAGTCCCTCTCTTCCTCTCTTCTTCTCTTCTCTCTTTCACAACTATGGTTTGAGTAAAATGTGGTTTTTGGAGAGAGAAAACACCATTTTGTAGTGTCCTGCCTAGGAAAGAATAAAACCTAAAGGCTGGCCAATTATTTGCCAGTTTTAAAAAAAATAAGGATCGGCCAATAATTAGCCGGTTTGAGTATTTTTATCAAAACCTATTTTCTGTGAACATATTTGATAATTTATATTTAATGTTGGATATTAATAAAAATAACGGTACAAAATTCCTACATCTATTTTGCATGCACATTTAAAATGCGCTTATCATCCCCACATGTTGGACTACAGCTTCGAAACTTTAAATTGTTGACATTTTTAAGAAGATTAGGCGGACCGCAACTATATATCCTGAAAGGGCCTTATGCTCCTTAAATACACTTCTTTGAAAGGGCTAATATGTCAAATACAAATCTTTATAAAAAGAGACCCGGCCCTTCTCTGTTTGTAACATAGCATTTCCATAGAATTAAGATAATTTGTTTTTCACATGATGCGCTTTCAAAATATAATTCTTACCTCAATAATGGTGCTCCTTACCGTTGGCTTATTGCTTATCAGCCAAGCTCAAGTAGTCCGGGCTCGCAGCGGACCAACAGGTACCACGGGTTCATTTATCAAAGTTCGTCTATTTTTTAATTTCTTTTTCTGTGAATCTATAAAACTGGTTGTTATTATTATATCATTTTTGTCAAATATTTTTCTTATAGTTAACATAATATTTTTTAACTTGGACTTCCGAGTTTGCATCAATTTTAAAACAAATTGTATATAATTCGATTAATAACATACTTGGTTTCTTGTCCAAAATTTCTATTATTTGGGAAATGTCCTGTTTTGACTGTATAAAGCACCTCATATTTAATTTATATGTTTTATTTTATTTTATTTACTAGGTCAACCGCCTTCACCGCGTGGTAATCCTTCCTGCGGTATTCTCTGCTAGAAGGAAGGCAGAAATAAGTTGAAGAAATCGGAAAACACCATTTCACTTTTTTTTTTTTTTTTGATATGATAATAAGAAAACACCAATCAACCTTGTTTCACTTTTTGGTAGAGATGCAGCGGGTGTGGGACAATAGTATGATTTTTTTTTGAATAATATATACAGTTTTAGATAACACTGGTACCTACAAGGTGTTCTCTATTCTATAGAATATGATGTTAATTAATAGTTTGAGATGAAACTTCTGTTAGACAATAAATTACTGATGAAATATGGTTGTAGACTTAGTTTACCAAAAAAATTTAAGAATTTTTTTTTCTAAATTTTAGTTTTACTAATAAAAAGAGTTGCACAAACCAATATCACCAGAATCCACACCTAAGTATTTCTCGAGGATGCAAAGCAAACATCAATTCTATGTCAAAAAAAAAATGATTGATTTTTTTTTTGGCGACAGATTTTTTTTTTTCTGTATTTCTTAATATATTTTTTTGTCAAACAATCTAAGAATGAATTATAAGGGATGTTTTTCTAGTTTAGGCTCAAAATATAAATTCGTGTTGGAGAAACTGAATTGGTCTTCTTTGCTTACCTAAATATTTTTTATTTTTATTTTTTATTTTGTATAAATTAATTCAATCTCCAAAATTATCAAAAGATTATTTACTTGATAGTAAAATCTATTAAAATTTGAATTATTTTGCTCGTGCAGACAAGACATATTTGTTTTAGGAAATTGATTGAACTTGATATAAAATTTCGAATTAATCATAAATACATACATAAAATTAGATTTTCTTTTTATACTGAGTATAATTAATCAGCAAAATAAGTTCCGAGAGTGTTGTTGCTTCTGTTCATGGTGACTAAGAAGAAATTAAGCGATCACATATCAAACAACGACTCTTCTTCTGAAGGAGAATGGCTTGTTCCACACCACCTTCCTCTCCATGCCGAAAACCTTAAGTATAAATCACGCGATAATCTTGAATGCGGTCATCGAATTAATTATAAAACAGGCGCACGCAGACGAACGAACGGGTCCCATCTGATCTAATTAATTAGTTTGGACCGTTAACAACCATCTTCATGTGATAAGGAGTCCACAATGTCAAAAAAGGACTTAGGTAAAGGGTGATTTCCCAAATAGAAATTTAAGTCAAGAAACCAAGTACGTTATTACTGGAATTATATACAATTTGTTTCAAAATTTTGATGCAAATTAAGTTCTGAAATACTTGTTACAAAAACTATGTCATCATCAGTTAACTGTAAGACAAAATTAATATTTGAGAAAAATGATACGATAATAACTAGGAAATAAGAAATTAGGATAAAAATATAGGAACTATGATAAATGAACTTGCAGTACGTGATGGTCTGCCAACATGCACTACTTGATCGAGCTTAAGCCAATGGTAAGGAGCACCAGTATTGAGCTAAGAATTATATTTTGAAAGAGCATCATGTCAAAAAAAATTACCTCCTATGGAAATGCGTGTTACAAACAGAGAAGAGAGTCTCTTTTTCCTATAAAGAGGCAGCTTATGTTGTATTTTACATATAAGCCCATTCAAAGAAGTGTATTACACGTCCAAAGGCCCTTTCTGGAAATTTTGTTTTTTTTTTTTTTTTTTTGAGGAAAACAGAGGTCTAGCCTCTATTTGATTCAATACCGAGATGTTACATAAGGTATGTTACAAATCACCATTGAAAGGGTGTTAAGTTAAAAGATAAAAAGAAGAAAGGAAACATGTAAAGAGCTTGCCCAGATTGGCTCTCTCTATTACAAAGAAATTAAAACTAAGAAATATAAAGTGCAATTAATTGTCAATGTCTCCCCTTTTGTGTATGTGAGCATCATGATCTAGTCCATTGTCACTGTATTGTACTTCCATTGCTCTCTTATCTGGTATAAAAGCTCCTCTGCGTCTTTTTCAGTTTCTCAAAAGATTCTGGAGAACCTTTCTGGAAATTTTGTTCTGGAAGATTATATTTTTGACAGAAAAAAAAAAAAAATTCTGTGATCTTTCTTCTCATTGCAAATCTTCTAAAAAATATCAACAAGTTCAAAATTTAAAGTTTTTCCAACATGCAAATTTTAAATTGGCTCGCTATAGATGTGTGTGGAGTTTTGCAATGAACATGCAGAGATATAAACTTAATTTTCGAAACCATATAAATAGTTTGAAAACTAGTTAGACAAAGCCAGACGTAATATTTAGAAATATATATGCAGGGAACAAGACAAAATATATAAAAGTCTCAAGTCTAATTAAATAGCCTTTAATTTTGAAGAGGCAATATGAATAAAATTTTCAAGTCCACAGATTTGTAATGCAATATACGACTTTCAAGAAGAAATGACCTTCAGTGGCAAAACTGAAGTGCACAATAATACGGTTTGGAAAATTTGTAAAGGTGACAAAAGACGCGTAAATTAACTAGACTTGGAATATGACCTTGACAGGTTGACCCCAAGTCCCCAAGTCTTGGTGTAGCTTGATGGGGCCTGATATTTTGTTGGTGTTCCCTCTCAGCAAGAGATGCGTGATATTTCTTTTATAAATTAAGGAAATCGAGACGACAAAGAATGAACCTATAGTTGCTGGACTTTGATCTTAAATTAAATTTATTACACTAAATTGGTAGTGTACAAACACTCCTAATTGTAGTCCTTTGATTCGCATACAATATTTAAGCCAACGAGTTTACAGTTTCACATGATGGAGAAAATTAAGCGTCAATTATTTAGTTGTTTGCAATTATTAGGTGCATGGGATTATAATAATATGAATATATTATTACTTTTCAACATCTTCCTGAAACTTACGAATCAATTTTACGAATGATATACTATCTAGTTCATTTTATTTATAAAAAATATTCACATTGTGATATATAATTTATATTACAAAACAATAAACTATTCTCCATAGTTTGTATTATTTCGAAATTATAAAATTTGAATAAGACTTAATGCATCGTACAAAAATAATTAAGTAGTAGTTCCGAGAAAAATAAGTTTTTCTTCCTATTATGAGCCAGCATGTTCGTAACAGAATATACAGACATAAATAAAATAGAGTTAAAACATTTCCTTCATCTTTTTCCAAAATAATCCAAAAAAAAAAAAAAAATTCTATTTGCACATTTGGTCGTGTCATTTCTAATTTATTAAACCATCATCAAACCACTACAAGAAAACAGGCATTTCCCGGCGCTTAAGAATGCCGCTATAGACCTCAGAAAATGCTGCTATTGACATTTGCCGGCGTTTCCATTAGTGCCGGAAATAAAGCAGTCGGGAAAGGCATATACCGGCATTTCAAGGGTCTTTTGCCGGCACTTGGTAAACGCCGCCCGAAATTACTAATTCCCGGCGCTTAGTGAATGCCGTCCTAACTTTTATCATTTCCCGGCGTTTTTTACTTTTTTTCCCGACGTTTGATAGACGCCGGTAAAATACACAAAAAAAATTAAAACAAATTCCTTCAATTTTTCCGGCGTTTACCAAGCGCCGCTAAAGGTCAAAAAAATTGAAAAAAAAAATGCTGCTACGATATAGTAATGGATGGTCAACCAGAGTGAATAAACTATGCACATTAACCAATTATTTGGAGCATTCGAATATACATACAACTAATTTTAACGTTGAAAATAAAAATAATACATCTTTAAAATTAACTAGAGGCGGACGGTTGTTCCTGTTATTCCTGTCCTTTGTCGCTATCGATGCTGCAAAAATTTGAGTTAATATCTAACAATAGAGCCTCGGTTCAAAAAATAGTTTCAAATCTCTCTGCATAAGTTAATTTAGGTAAAATCTGACAATAGAGCTTCAGTTAAGCACTAATTTGCAAACAACACTCAAACTAAACCATAAGTTTAGGCCAAATTAAACAATAGCAGATGCAAGACATGCTTTCCAGACAAACAATGTATTTAACAATTAAATATATAACTAGTTTTTTGATGTTGCGGTTACGCCGCAACCGTAATTTTGTTGTAAATGGTTGTGCATGTGGATGTTAGATTTCTTTATGAGATCCCAGAGAAGTACAGTACCATGCCTCTTTTAATCTCTTTTGCCTTGCTTAAATGAATAATTTAACTTATCCAACTATTTTGGTTTAGGAGGCATGAAACGTACAATTAAAGGAAACAAAATAAATAAAGAAAAACTCACTAAGTATTTATGGATAAATATGTCTTCAGGAAGTGACCTACTGAAAATAGTTGTTGGACTGATTACATAACAAAGAGATTATATATACTGGTAAAAGAGAAGAAAAATAGGGAATAAAGAAAATGTGTGTGTTTGTAATTGAAATGAACAAATTCTGTCAGCACACAGAATTAAAATTTGGAAACAACAATTTACTAATATTTCTCTTATGCTAGCATTCTGAGTAATAAACCGCAGTCATCAACAATTCTATGTCAATTACCTAAAGTGCTAATGTGTCAACTTATATGAGCTTCATTCAACACGATGAATATGTAAATGTACCTTAAAAGCAAGTTCAAGCCGAAACATACTATGCATATGATCATTTTTGTGATGTCGGAATGCTGGTCAATATGGGTGAAATGAACTGCTTCCCTCATGATGAAGCTTATACCTATTGTTGTGTTTCCATTTAAAAAGTTAGGGAGAAACTGCAAAGAAAGAATGAAACAAATGGTCAACAATTATGTATATGAAGAGTAGATTTTAATATCAGGAATATGAGAGAGAATTTGACAAGGATGGACGATGGAAAGTTGGCAACAAATCTTTCATTAGTAGCAGGTTTATATACAGTTATTGTACGAATGTTAAAGCTAGGCAAATAACAACAAAGGAGTATGTCACAATTACCAAGATACCCTTATGGTGCTAGCAAATTACAGACATGAGTATATTCTGGTACTGTACCAGTTTTGTACTAAGTATATTATGGTACTGTACCAGTATGTACTAGTTAAATTTAATTAGTCCGTTACTGGTTCAATCTGAGTATGAGTTGACTGTATTAGTACCAGTATCATTCTGTTATTGGGACTGTACAAAAAAGTGAAGCATAATAAGAAAATTGTATACTCAAAGAGGTAGATGTTTACTAAAAGAGTTAGATGTTCCCTTCCTTCTAGTTATTCTGCAGCATAAGGTTGGATTTGATTAATACATCCTATAGAGGAAAAAGTTGACAAGTTTGTAAATTGTAATTTGACAAAGAAGATAGTAGAAGTATAGATGAAAGAGTAGATAGGGGTAAAAATATAAAGTATAGTTTTTGTTTTTTTTTTTTTTTTTTTTTGTCTATTACTCAGGTACTAAAACTGAATGAAAGTAAGATGTCAGCTTGGTACTTCCTTCATTTTTGAAGGTACTAAATTTACCAAAACGACATAGGTAAAATTTCACCTAATTTTCTCAAGCGAAGTTTGATGAACCCTCATCTAGTACTGCTGCAGGGTACAACCAACAGGTATATTTTTTCACTTTGACAAATTTTGACAGTAATGTGAATTCTTAATTTTTATTTCAGGTAGAATATTCTGGACAATTCGGTGCTACCTTAGCTTCCTTGTATATTCTTTGGCTTTTCCAATTTGGAAATGGACAGGCTCAATTGAGTAATACATATGCTTTGAGATAAATTTTAAAACTTCAATTCAATCCTGGCATATTTTGGTGCAGCTAGTTATGACCTTATTTTGAGCCAATTGTCAGAGAAAACTTGATGCACCAACCTTTCTAAAGAGGAAGAAATTACCTTAGTAGCAGTGGAGAACTTGAGCTTCTTCGTTGAGAGGATGCGACTCCCAATCGAAACAGATATCTCACTTCTTCTGTTGCGCTTTCTGATCTGAAATGCCAAAATAGGAAGACAAGTTCGCCCCTTAAAATTGGGCTTTTTTACAATCTGGTCTGTCATCACAATACAAAAAAAATAATAATAAAAGGCTCGATTGACCAAACAAACGCCCAAGTTCAAATCAGAAAATCCTAGAGGAGATCATACAAATCAAGCTTATTCAACAAACAAGCATTTCATCAACAATTCAAGCATTTCTAAGCAACTGAAAATATCAATGTTTATAGTGCAATTTCACACAAGGAAAATCAATGAATACCATAGAAATTCCATTTAATTTCGCCATTACTGTCTTGTTCTATCAGTTTTTGAAATTTCTCTTAATTTGTCAAGAATCTTGCAAATTGCAAAATTCCCAATTAAATTCAAGATGCAGTATGTATCAAAGAGAGAGAGAGAGAGAGAGAGAGAGAGAGAGAGAGAGAGAGAGAGAGAGGAAACTTGCCTTGAGTGATGGAGTTCCAGAGAGAGAGAGAGAGTACCAGCAGAGTGGAGAGGAGGGAACGATGAGGTCGCCAGCCAAAGTCTCAAAACGAGAGAAAAAGAGACAATAGTAAGGTTGCCTTGAGTGACAGAGTTCCGGAGAGAGAGAGAGAGAGAGAGAGAGAGAGTGTGTGTGTGTGCCGGCGGAGTGGAGAACGGGAACGACGAGGTCACCAGCCGAAGTCGCGCCACCGTTGCGGATCGAGAGAAAAAGGAGGCAGTAGTAAGGTGGAAGAGGAGAGGAAGAGAAGAATGAGGTGAGCGTAGAAAAGAGGTGGAGAGGCGCGGAGGCGAGGCGGAGAGGAAAAGCTCTAGGCGCGAAGGTGTGGGTCGTGAGGCAGAGAGGCGGGAGGGTTTGGGGTCTGGCGCGCGATTTTTTTAACCCAAACTTAAGCCGGCGTTTGATATTGCGCAATCAAATTTCGCGGGCTGTACTGGCGTTTTTTATTAGCGCCGGCTGGGTTAGCGCCGGTAAAGACGTATTTTCTTGTAGTGAACAGTGAAACAAAGCAACATACATTTAATAGAAGTTTCTTTTTTTGGACTTTCCAATCAGTTTCTTTTTTTGGTATCTGCTGTAGCACTTGTCCCAGTAACCGGAATCATTGATTGAGTCGAAAGTCGAAACAATGCTTTCGTATGGTTCAATCGAGCACCACCAGGGCTTGCTTGCCCAATATATAGCAATTTCATTAATTGTTATGTAGTTCGTGTCGAACACAAACTCGACATCTTCAATCAGAGTATTTTAATTTAATGATTGCAAAATAGAGAGCACAGGGAATTAATCAAGATTCATCGCTGTAGTCAAAGTCTGCGCCACCAGAGATATCCATAGACTGTCTTTGCACTTCTGTGTATAACAAATTAACAATAGTGCAGTGAGTTACATCAGCTGTCATGTTTGTTGTAACTCTTTCTCGAGTCAAATTAAGTCACTGTAATACCAGTGTTTTTGGTGCTAAAAAAAATTAGGCAACTTTATCTGTCTAATTTCATCTATATATTTTAATAATATTTTTACTTGGGCCTTCCTATTATATTAAAATTTGATACAAAAAGGTTGATTTGGTTAAATACTTTACCAAATTTATAATTATTTTTTCTCTATCTTATTGTAAAAATTCGGCATCTTCTATAGTAATTTTTTGGCTCCAATCCTGAGTGTGTTATCAATAGTTTTAAGTGAGTCATTTGAACTTCATTAGAACTTAGATATTTATTATTCAATTTACAATACTTAGTCAATAAGCATTACAAAGCTTTCTTAGATGTAGATATAATTTTTTTTCTATAATTTTGTTATGCGATCTACATAATAATGAAAATATAATAATTTTTTCTTTAAAAAGTAACTTTAAGTTATTTATGCTATGATATTTGAAATAATAAAAGAATCTCAATTCTCAAAATAATAACTTTAGCTACTGTGGATTTTGACCCAAGTCAGAATATAAATACTTTGATAGCATATAGCTTAACTGGTATTAGGCTCTCATTTAACTCAATTTAAATTATAATTAATGAAATGAAAATTAATGTAAGTCGAAAACTAGCTTTTAATTGAGTGACCAAATATAACATTCACACAAGAAGTCACATGTTTGAGAATTCACATCGTCAGCAGATGCGGACTCCATGTTTGAATATATAAAAAAAAAAAAAAAAAAAACTTGTTCTCTATTATTAATAATTTTACAAAAATAATAATTAGATAACTATGTACAATTTTTTTTTATCAAGAAGAATAAATCCAAATTCTTCAAAAAAATAATCACTTAATTCGTTCTGAGTTCAAAGTGTCGTTACATGAGCTGACTTGTTAGTTAACTAAATGACCCGCATCACAATCCACTTCACAAGGAATAATTACAGCAAACCCATAGCACTAATTTGCTCATCTTTCTCTCTTCCCAAAGCGAACCACCGCTTATCTTTCTCTTGAAAGTTGAAACCTCCATATCTTCCTATAATCCTATTACTCATCTTATCAATCCAGCAATCCTGTTTGATACCCGAGTAGCATGGATCCTTTGGCAATTGCGGCAGTGGGCTGGCTGATGAGTGCTCTGGTCAGCAAAGCTGTAACTGCGTTATCGGAAGCATGGGCAAAGCGCATCGGCCTCGGAAATGAGTTCAAAACCCTCAAGGATCAGTTACTGGAGCTTGGTGCTCTGCTTACAAGCGCCCGCCGCCTTCCTACTGACAATAGTTTCCTGGAGGAGTTGGTTCAGAACCTTCAGCAACTCGCGTATCAAGCTGAAAACTTACTTGACGAATTGGACTACCACCGACTGGAGGACGAGATTCAGCAAAGAGGTACCTGAGAAAAGTTATTGTTCTCTGATATATACACAATCATAATTTCAAGATGTGTACTTTTTCTATTATTAAAACGAAACATATAAAATTAAACCAAAATATATTTGCCTTTTGACTTTTCATGATTTGTAAAGGTCCCATGTCAAAAATCCACAACTCTCAACCAATAATTACTAATGAAAAAGTACCATGAAAGTGAGGAAAATCATATAATGCACGTATGGCTTTCTTTCTGTTAATGGCGAGTACCGGAAGGAGCAAAGAGAATAGAAATATATGGCAGAGAGAAAAACCAGGGTATTATTATTTGCAGAAGTACCAAAGTGATTATGCTAACTTAAAACACCCAACAATAGGAACAATCTTCGGTTGAGGAACTTGGAGAAGCGATGTGCTGTCCATTTATTGTGGAAATGGATGTCTCCATTCATCCTTAACATGCCTCATTAAGTTATTACCCCATATTTAATATATTACGTCTCAAAAGTATGGTTGATGACCAATCCTTTATTTTATGGACACATATTACGATTCAATTAATTTTTGTGTTTGGTACATTTTTTCTAGCAGGTACCCAGGGAAAAGTAAACTGCAGCAATAAATCATCAGTTGCATTCTTTTCTTCTTGGCTTTCGGCTTGCAAGCCGTTCTGTCCTTTCAAATTTAAAGGGGATGTCTTGTTGCTCTACATTAGATGCGCTAGCACTACCCAAAACCTTACCTTCCAGAATTAATCTATCCCGAAGGATGAATGACATAGTTGAGCAGTTGTAGAAATATGAGGAGAAAGTACGCAAGGCTGTGGATACGGGATCACTAGTTATAATTGTCAAGAATACTGAAATAAGTCAAACTGAAGCAACAAACTTACCTCAAACATCACCATTTGATACTGAATCTACAGTTGTTGTGAGAAAGCAAGAGCGTGACCAACTACTGAACGTATTGACAAATGAAGAATCTTCAATAGCTGGTAAGATCCTTGTTCTAGCAATAGTTGGTTGTGGTGGTGTGGGGAAGACTACTCTTGCTGGATTAGTTTTCAATGATCCAAACGTTGAAAGCAGCTTTGATGTTAGATCTTGGATTTGTGTGTCTACACATTTTGATATTGTCAGGCTTACACGTGATATGCTACAAAGTGTTTGTGGCAACATATTTGATGGACTCAGTAACCTCGCGGTGCTCCAAAAAAAACTTAAAAGACAAATTGGAGACCAAGAGATTCCTACTTGTTTTGGATGACATGTGGGAAGATAAAGATAAGAGCCAATGGGATAAAATGATAGCTTTATTAAATAATTGCATGGTGAAAATGGCCATAATCTTAGTGACTACGAGAAACCAATCTGTTGCCAACATGGTTGATGCAAGATATAATTTTGATTTAAAGGGACTAGATGCTAATGTATTTTTATCATTTTTTAGTACATGTATATTCAATGATTCCAACTATGGAGGAAATTGGAGATTAAGAAACATCGGACAACAAATTGCCAATAAGTTGAAGGGTAACCCACTAGCAGCAAAAACTGTAAGTGCTCTGTTAAAAGCAAATCATGATGAGAGATATTGGATGGCAATCAGGGATAGCGAAGAGTGGAAATCTTAGAATGGTCCAAATGATATTATGCCCGCACTTCGGTTAAGTTATGGGCGTATGCCGTTTCATCTCCAAAGGTGTTTCTCATATTGTGCTATTTTTCCAGAGGATCACCTTTTTACATGTAATGAGTTGGTATATCTATGGATGGCTCAATGTTTTCTCGATGTATCTAAAGGCATAAGGATGGAGGATATTGGGAGTGCTTACTTCAGTGATCTGATCAACCGTGGTTTCTTCCAAACCAAACAATCAACATATGGTGATAAAGTGTATTATACATTTCATGACTTGATTCATGATTTGGCATGTTTGGTTTCCTTCAAAGAATGTTTCAGCATTAATGGTGCCAAAACTAAAGAAATTCCACAAACCATACGTCATTTGTCAATTTTAATAGTACAAAAATGGCCGAAACTGAAGAAGAAATAGTCATGGCATTGGCATGTTTGGAAAGAGAAAATCTAGGATCGCTATTTAATTGGGACAAGTTGCCTTCCCGTATTTCTCGTAATATTTTGGACCTGCTCAAAGAAACAAAATTTCTCCGTGTAGTGAGATTATATCTATGTGGCCCGGTACAACTACATAAATACTTCCAAAATTTTGTTAGCCTCCGTTATCTAAGATTAATTATGTCGGATTTCGACAATTGCAAGACCCTTCCAAGAGAAATTTGTAGGCTATATCACCTAGAAGTATTGGAAATAGAACATGGGAGGCTTTTGGATAAGTTGCCAAATAATTTTAGTGACCTTGTGAGCTTGCGGCATTTTAGTGATGACATATATAACAATTTGCACTCTAAGATATTGGGTGAGGGAAGCTAACCTCTCTGCAAGAACTGAATTATTTTCATGTTGAACAAAAGAAAGGCTATGAGATGGAACAGTTGGGATCTCTTAAGGAGATTGGAGGATTTCTCAAAATCAGGAATCTTGAGAATGTAAAATCTAAGGCAGAAGCAAACAAGGCTAGGCTAGTAGAGAAAGAGAAGCTTGATGCCTTGTATTTAATGTGGTATCGTGGTGAACAAGAGAATGAAAATGTTTTGGAGGGCCTTAAACCAAACACCAACCTCAAATTGCTTGAGATAGATGGATATGGTGGTGTGGCTTCTCCCATGTGGTTGGAGGATTCCTCTCTTATTTTTCTTGAGTCTCTAATTCTAGTGGATTGTAAAGCATGGGAGCTTCTTCCACCTATAGGGCAGTTGGAGTTTCTCAAGCATTTGAAGCTGTCTAGAATGGCTATCAGGGAAATTGGACCTTAATGCTATGGTACTCGTCAAAGCATGAAATTTTCATCTTTAGAAAAGTTGGAGATCACATATATGCCAGATTTAGAAAAATGGGTGTGGAGTGACCAACTTCAACTATTTCTTTGCTTTAAAAAACTCAAGAAACTCGCAATTCGAGATTGCCCTAAATTAGTGGATCTTCCTCTCTCAGGATCTGCTACATCCGAGGTGTTCGAGAGGTTTCCTTTCCTAGAGAATCTCAGAATTAAAGATTGTCCAACATTGGAATATCTGGACTTGCATTCTTGTGTGGCTTTAGAGAATTTGGATATAACGGAGTGCCAATCACTCACTGCTCTTACATTTGGGGAGTATTTGGTCCATTTGGAGTTCCTCACAATTGAATCTTGTAAAACACTGAGCTCAATCAAAGGTCTAAAGTCCTGGGTAAACCTGGAATATTTGCATTTTTGGGAATGCCCTGGTTTCATTGCAGCTTGGGACTTTACATCAGAAGAAATAGAGAGGACTGAACCAGACTTCTCCTTGTCTCTAAAAATAATGGAATGTGACTCTCTTTCCCTTTTAACCTTGTCTATTTGCAAGTAGCTCACTTCACTTCAAATTTTTGAATTGGAAATTTCGGCTTTTACTGAACAACCACTTATTTCTCCGCAGCTCCTTGCCTCTACTGACTTGGTCGATATCAAGGGCTGTAAAAAATTTCTTCAGTCATTTCCTTTTGATCTTTTCTCTTCCCTCCATTTCCTGAAAATCACATTCCCTCACATTAAATCAATATCAACAAACAGCCGTACTGAGATAATTGAAGAATGCTTTAAATTGAGAAACATCAAAGAAGTACGTATCAACGGATTTGCATTTCTTGTTCAGGTAATACTTTAAATATTTTCTATAGCTTCATGCGGACATTTCCAATGTACTTGCCATTATGAGGTAGGTTTGCAAGTTCAGCCAATTCAAGCCACTTCAATCGCTTCGCTTGAAACAGATCAATACATTGAAAATGTGCTTTACTGTTTGATCTGATATATTCTGACACTGGTCATATCCGCCTAGCAAATTTATTCTGTACCGGATGATTTAATATATTATTGTTAATTTGTCAATGGTCAATGTTTTCTTATTTTGTTTTTTGTACATTTGTAGTGCATTATGATAGCCAAAGTCCTTCCCATGTTATCTAGCACTTTACTTTTTCTTTTAATATCTGATTACCAGATTCAATTTTCGACGGAGCTGGGCTCAAACACCTCAGAGGAAGTGATATTAGGCAGACTTCATAGGCGAATGGCACGGGTATAGATCCAAGCATGAGCTGGTCATATGCAAGCTTAGCTGCAATGGCTGGGTATAGATTAAAGCATCTGATGATATTGTACAAAAATGTACTTCTTAGCAAACTTCCTCTTTTTTCCTTTTTTCTATTTTCTTTTTAAGGAAAACTTGTAGGCAAACTCAACAGTACATGTTACGAGCAGAACAGCCTTTTCTTAAATATATCTCATATATATAGATATTCATTCTCGGTTATAGTTATTTTCTCAATACCATGTTTTGCAATCTTTATTCTTCATGAGAAAATCATCTTTGTTTAATATAGTTACTGGACATATCTTCCCAGTAGAGGTCATCTTTGAGAAAATCATCTTTTTTTTTCAATATTCTGGCATCCAAGAAAGCACATCAGAGAAGATAAAGGTTCTCAGCAACTAAAGAATGAAGTTCAACAAAGAAAGAAAAATATCACATTTGAGAAAGACTAATACCACAACTATAACCTAATTCTATCCCTATTCAACCTAATTGAAAATCTAAACAGAAAAGAATGTTCTCAACTACCAAAGAACATCACTTAACTGTTTTCCTCCAATTCTAAGGTAACTGCTACCAGTAACAGATAATTCATGGGGAAATTTTCATATATCTGTTCTATATCAAAATGTGCTGCTAGAATGGGTCAACTCTTCAGTTCTTCAACATATAAACGTGCCAAATCAGGATATGGGAAATCAGTACTGTTACTGGTACAAAAACTGTTTCCAGGGAGAAAATGTTGCCAGTCTAGGTTTATACCTAATACTGATACTGGTACAAACCAGTATGGGAGGTAAATATGCTGCCAATTGAACTATAAGAATTTTATGGGCCTAAACCAGATCTACCATCCTCTTATAAACTGTTTTATCTATATATTCATGTATAGCTGGATGATATTTAAACTCTTTCTTCACCAGCTTCATATACAGTAACTGAAAGAAACAACATCAAAACTGGAAACCCAACTATTGATCTTTGTTGAGATGCTCGCATGAAAAATTGTCTTCGTTGAGGTTCGTGCATAGAAAAATTGAATGGTTGAGATCGGAATATATGTTCCTGTTATTCGTTTGGAATAACAGCAGATTTATTTCCCAAAAAACACCCCATTCTCCATTTGAACCGAATATTCCCCATCCGGATCCACTGTCCGATACCGAATCCAATGGTTGAGATCATTATCCACTGAATTGGTGAAGAATCCATTCACTTGCGCATTTAGGTCAAGCGAAGAGGCAAACGAAACAAATTGAAAGATGACGTTAATTTATGAAAAATAACCAACTCTCTTTTCAAGTGGAAAATCTCTCAAAAGGAAATTACAATTGGCGAAAAAACTGTAAAAAACAAATTTGTGCATTTCTACATTAAATAGCTCTGTGTCCATGCTCCCCGCATAGAAATCCAACACTATATAAGATTTTGTTTTAAAGACGAGGATTATATTGCTAAAAATAGGTACCCACGCTAATACTCTCGTGAGAAATAACCATTAATTGTCTCGAGGATAAAACTGTATTAAATCTAGTCATGGCACTAGTCGTTTATCATCACCTTTAAAACAAATTTTGTAGATAAATTCCACTTCAATTTAATTTAAAAACTAATTAATTGCCTAAATAAGATAATTGCTATATATTTAAGCATCATCTAACATCCGGGTTAGTCAAGGTCACATTATTTATTGAGCATGATGAACCATCAAAATCATATGATTCGACTCCATTCTCTGTTACTCTTACATTGAAATACGCCGGCTGCTTGGGGTTTGGCAGAATTATACTTGCAGTGGTAAGAAACATGATCACATCAGACATGGTAGGTCGATCGGCTGGATTCTCTTGTACGCACAATAATCCCACATGGATGCATCTCTCTATCTGTCGTCTATGGGGAGCTTCAGTTAATACATGAGAAATTAGCTCTGGAATGTTTCCTCCTTTCCATCTATCCCAAGCCTGAAAATGAAAAGAAGATCAACACCAACAGCTAGCTCGTTGGTTCCATAATACCAACATGAACTTAATTTTTATATGTTCAATTACATATCCAAGGAGGTTGAGAAAATCTCCATATTGGTGGAAACCCATATTCCTTTTGCCGCTAACAATCTCCAGAAGCAATACACCAAAACTGAAAACATCTGATTTGATTGAGAAAAGACCCTCTGATGCATACTCTGGAGCCATGTAACCGCTGATATATAAATATATAGAAGAAAAAACAACATGGTGTTACTGTTTCCATCATTATCATTATCTGAATTTTGTTGTCTTAAATTAATTTTATCTTTTGGGGAAATACTAAAATTTCTAATTCGAGTATATTCTTTTTCTACTTGAACTATATATGCTCTTTGTTTACAATAAAATAAAATTTATCATTTTTTTCTACTTGAACTATATATACTCACTAAGTCCCAACTACCCTGTTGGTATTTGCTTGGAGCTCTTTTGAGCTAAAAATCCGAGCCAATCCGAAATCTGATATCTTCGGATTCATTTCAGAGTCCAAGAGAATGTTGCTTGCTTTCAAATCTCGGTGAATAATTCTTAGCCTCGAGTGTTTGTGGAGATATAAGAGTCCTTGAGCAATGCCTTCAATTATCTCGAAACGCCTTTCCCAATTTAGAAGTTCTCCTCTTGTTTTATCTGTGATACAGCAAATATATATATGCAAATGAATTGCATTATATGCAAAAGAAGAAAAAAGAACAGGGTGTTACCATAAAAAATTTCATTGGTCTTGAATTGTTAGTTTTTAATTAAAATTTTAACATACGAGGAGTCAAATATTGAACTGTTTACTGTTATCATAAAGAAACTTATGGGTGAATAGTTTCTTAATTAGTTTCTTAGAATGGAAGAGAGAGAAACCTAGCTTGTGATCTGAGAGCTAGGCCTCCCAATTCAGATTACTACATGTAGAGGTGTTCATTGGGTCCGGTTTATTTGATTTTTAACTGAACCGGAAAAGTTTGGTTTAAATGGTTCGGTTTTTCGGTTTAATTGGTCCGGTTCGGTTCAAATTTTTAAGTTATTCGGTTTTTCTAATATTGTTCGGTTTATAAATTCTGAAAATCACGTTAACCGAACCGACCGAAGTTACGTAACCCTGGACTCACTAAATCCCGTGACTCCCGTCCCCATCAAACGATTCTCCCAAGTGCGTTATTGTGTCTTCTCCCCAACTTTCCCACCCCCCCTCTTTCCGCTCAAATCGTCGAACCTACTCCCTCACCTGAGTCAAATCACCAAAACTGCGGCTGTCGCTTCATCCTGCTCTACCGAGCTCAACTGTCAAATCACGAAAGCTCTTCTCGCATGATGTTGAGCTTCAAAGCACAGGCACAGTTCAATTTCGTTGTTGGCAGGCAACCACCAGGATGACCGGAACCACCATCCCTAATGACAAAACATGGGCTGAGAAGAGTTCCTTGACAATTTTCATTGATCTAATTTCGTGTGTATTTTTGTATCGCCTTTGGGTTTTAAGTATGCTTCCCATGTCAATTTAAGGTTTGGTGTTTGGTTCAATCATTATTTGGTTCGGTATGTGGTATTATACTTAGCTGATATTGGTTATTTTTTTTATTCTTTTAGCACTTCAACTGGTACCGGAGACTGATTCTCACTCCATTATTTTTTCAACTCACTAATTTTTCTTTTCCTTGTATTTGATCTACATGATGTACAACTCAAGACTAAGGTGTATACTATTTCCCAAACTGTGATAAAAAAAATGAAGTTCACGAGAAGAACTTATGAAATCAGCTTTAAGCATTAAAATAAGTTTATGATAAAATAAAAATAAAAATCTAAGATGCAAGTATGTTCCTTGAAGTGGAAATTTAGAAAAATATGTAAATGTGCATTATTAGTACCAGTAATAGTTAATTTGGATTGAGACTATGAGTTTGACTGTGTTCATTTATATCCTGAGCATATTACATCTTACCTATGCTTATTTATTCTGATTCCTCCCTTCTTTTGTTTCAGACTGGTACCTGTCACTTGGTACCGGTTTTTATTTTGTCATTTCTTTATTATAAACCCTTTCTTTACCTAGATCTACCTTGTTCAGGGTATTGAGTATTGTTTTATCAATTAAAAGGGTTGTTGTTATGTTAATTATATGGTGTCGGAAACAAATTGGTTCTTGTAAATATTAGATACCGTGTTTTATGTGACAAATTGGGTTCATAAATGTAATATGATTGAAACTAAACAACTACAGTGAACGGTAATGAGAAGGAAACAAAGGGTAGTCGAAAAAGATTGAAAATACAAGAAAAAAAATTTGACAATTATTTAATGAAACTTGCAAATGAGTCTTTTATCAAAATACTTCGGTTTGATCAGTTTAACCGAACAAACCGAAATTTACTTTGGTTCGGTTTTAATCGGTTGATGAGTTTTAATTCGGTCGGTTCGGTTCTATTTTTGAAAACCGAATAAAACTTCGGTTTGTCTATTTTATTTCGGTTTTAACTGGAGCGAACCAATGAACACCCCTAACTACATGATTAAAAATTAGTTTGCTAACTAACAACCCCAGTAATATATTACAGATGACCCCTCATGTACGTACTAAGAAAAGAAACCCCAAAATAAACTTATCTAAAAAGAACTGAGTTTTGTAAAATAGAATTACTACTGTAATTTATGGAAACTTATGGAAAAAAGGATAAAATATATATTAAAAAAAAAAACTTTCATAATATGTAGGTTTTTAGAGACATACCGAAAATGAAATAGTCTAAGCTCTTATTGGGCATAAACTCATAAATCAATATTTTCTCCTCTCCTTGGATGCACCACCCGACCAGCCGGACTAAGTTTCTATGTTGCAACTTTGCGATAAGTTCAATTTCATTTTTAAATTCAACTAGACCTTGACCGGAACATGAAGAAAGCCTCTTGACAGCTATCTCAAGTCCATCTTGTAGCTGTTGAGATGTAATTCAAATATGCAGGGGTATTTTAGTCATAGTCTGTTTTATTTTTAGCCAGTGTTTTTATTTACTACGAATAGGTGTGTGTGTTAGTTACAGCATGTTTAATTGAGTGATGGAGGGAATAGCGGTTATTTTTAGAAAAGGAGGGAGATGCCAGAGTTAGTTTTCCTTTTATTCTTCCGAACTCTATATATATGTATGTTCTGTAATAACTGGATCTATCGAGAGAAATATATTACAGAGATAAACTAGTTCTTGTTTTCTTTCTTCTTGATCAAGTGAGTTTCTGTGAGTGATTATTGCCAACATTGTGGTATCAGAGCGAGGGATTGAGGGCCAAGAATGAGTAGTTCTAATCAATTGTCAGTTCCTTCGTTCAATGGTGACAATTATGATTTCTGGAAGATCAAAATGACCACTGTATTCAAATCGCAGGGGTTATGGGATATAGTTGAGAATGGTACTCCAAATCCAAATCCAAATCCTGATGAAACCAACAAACGTGATGCCAAAGCCCTGATGTTGATTCAACAAGCCATGGATGACTCCATCTTTCCTAAAATTGCATCGTGCACTAAAGCAAAAGATGCGTGGGTGATTCTGCAAAACTCCTTTCAAGGGACTGCAAAGGTAATGGTTATCAAACTACAAAATCTGAGAAGAGAGTTTGAAACTCTACAGATGGGGAGAGATGAAAAAATACAGCAATTTCTGACAAGAGTGCAAAAGATTGTGAATCAGATGAAGATCTATGGAGATCAATTGTCAGATCAGACAGTAGTGTGCAAAGTACTGAGAAGTCTGACTGATAATTTCAACCATGTAGTTGCAGCCATTGAGGAATCCAAAGATCTTACAACTTACACCCTTGATGAACTCATGGGCTCTTTGATGACCCATGAATCCAGACTGATGAAAGCAGAAGAGAAATCAGAAGAGAAGGCATTTTATACACAGAGTCAGTTTTTTAGAGGAAGAGGAAGAGGCAGAAGTAGAGGAACATCAAGTGTATTTGGTAGAGGAAGAAGAGGAAGAGGGACAAGTGCAGGAGGAAGAAATTCAGATTCTTCAGGGTATAAGTCGATTGATGAAAATAGTAGAAAGGTGAGATGTTACAATTGCAATCAGGTTGGGCATTACCAGTCTGAATGTCCTACTTCAACCAAGAAGCATGTAGAATGTTTTCATTGTGGTAAATTTGGTCACTATCAGTCTGAGTGTTACAAGAAGATGAGGGAAGAAGAACAAGCCAGTTATGCCAAAGAAGAAGAAAGTGAGAGGGATGAAGGTGAAGCAAGTATGTTAGTGGCTTACACTGACTGTCAAACAGCAACTAATGACATTTGGTTTGTTGATAGTGGGTGTTCAAACCATATGTCAGGACAGAAAGAGTTCTTTGAGGATTTGGATGAGACTCACAGATTGAAAGTGAAGCTGGGTGATGACAAAGCAATTCAAGTAGAGGGAAAAGGTATTGTAAATGTCAAAACATCAATTGGTTTGAAAAGGATAAAAGATGTGTATTTTGTTCCAAGTTTATCTCACAATCTGCTGAGTGTGGGACAGTTGACCAAAAATGGTTACTCAGTTGTGTTTAAAGAAGGCTTATGTAAAATCATAGATGAAAACACATCTCAATCTGTAGCAGAAGTGAAAATGTCAGGTAATAAGCTCTTTCCCTTAGTTACAACCAGTGTTAAAGCCTTAACAGTACAAGAAACCAGTATCTCAGACCTTTGGCATTGTAGATTTGGGCATCTGAGTTCAACAGGCTTGAAACAATTAAGCAAAAAAGGGATGGTTGTTGGTTTACCTGAAATTGGAGAAGTTGAATTCTGTGAGAGTTGTGTGTTTGGTAAACAGTCCAGAAGTTCATTTCCAAAAGGGCAAGCAAAAAGGGCAGAAAATGTGTTGGAATTGGTTCATGCAGACCTATGTGGACCAATGCAAACTGAATCAATTGGTGGAAGCAAATATTTTTTGTTATTCACAGATGACTTCAGCAGAATGAGTTGGATTTTTTTCTTGCATCACAAGTCTGAAACGTTTCAGAATTTCAAGAAATTCAAAGCTGTAGTGGAGAAGCAGTCAGGGAAGAATATCAAAACTCTTAGAACTGACAGAGGGGGTGAGTTTTTGTCTAAAGAATTCATTAATTTCTGTGAAATGGAGGGAATTCATCATGAGTTGACCACTCCATACACTCCAGAGCAAAATGGAGTGGCTGAGAGGAAAAACAGATCAGTGGTTGAGTTAGGGAGGAGTATGTTAAAGTATAAGAGGCTGCCAAATCGTTTTTGGGCTGAAGCTGTTGCTACAGCAGTGTACATTCTAAATGTTTCACCAACCAAAGCACTTATTGACATAACACCTTTTGAGGCCTGGACAGGATCGAAACCAAGTGTGTCACATCTCAGAATATTTGGGTGCATTGGGTATGGTTTTGTTGAGCAGCACAAGAGATCCAAGCTTGATGACAAGTCCATAAAGTATATTTTTATTGGGTATTGTCTTCAAACCAAAGGCTACAGATTGTTTGATCCCTTGAGTGAGAAGGTAGTAGTGTCAAGAAATGTGAAATTTGATGAGAAGGCCAGATGGATTTGGGATGATGTGAAAGAAAAGTCAGAAGAAAATGAAGTGGTGGAGACAATTGAAGAGGATGATGAGAGTGAATCTGAGAGTGATGAGGAGGAAAGAAATGAAGTAGAGCAGACACCTGTAAGGGTGTACATGAGGCGCAACAGAAGCCAGTTTTCTGATGTTGCTGGTAGGAAAACCAGAACATTAGATGATCTCTATAATGCAACACAGATGCTATTAGTAGTTGATCCTGAAAATTATGAAGAAGCAGTGATTGAAGAAGAATGGAGAGTAGCTATGAAAGAGGAAATTGATTCAATAGAAAGGAATCAGACATGGAGCTTAGTTGAAGCTCCTAAGGGTAAAAATGTCGTTGGAGTGAAATGGGTGTTTAGAACAAAATTTGGGCCTGATGGAGAAATTATCAAGCACAAAGCTAGATTAGTGGCAAAGGGGTATAAGCAGCAGCCAGGAATTGATTATGAGGAGACTTTTTCCCCTGTTGCAAGGTTTGAAACAGTTAGAATCTTGTTAGCAGTTGCAGCTGTATGGAGTGTGCCAGTATATCAATTTGATGTGAAGTCTGCTTTTTTAAATGGTGAGATTGTTGAGGAAGTATTTGTGGAGCAGCCAGAAGGTTTTAAAATCAAGGGAAAAGAAGGTCATGTGTACAAACTGCACAAGGCGTTGTATGGGCTCAAACAGGCTCCTAGAGCCTGGTACAGTAAAATTGACCAGTTTTTTTCTGATACAGGTTTCTCAAGAAGCAAAAGTGAACCAAGTCTTTATGTCAAGAAAAAGCAGGATGGCACACTCATGATGGTTTGTCTCTATGTAGATGACATGATCTATCTGGGTACAAATCAAGAAATGGTGGCCGAATTTAGAAGAAGGATGAAGAAACAGTTTGAGATGACCGATCTTGGTCTTCTTAAATATTTTCTGGGCTTGGAGATAATCCAGAGAGAAAATGGCATATTCCTATCACAGCAGAAGTATGCAAGAGACCTGCTTAAAAAATTTGAAATGGTGAACTGCAATCCTTGCACAACTCCAATGAACGTCAAAGAGAAACTGGTAAAAGAAGATGGTACTGGTGCAGCTGATGGTTTGAAATTCAGAAGTCTAGTTGGAGGTTTGATTTATTTAACTCACTCTAGACCTGACATCACTTTTTCAGTTAGTGTGATTTCAAGATTCATGCAAAATCCAAGCAAACATCACATGGGGGCTGCAAAAAGGGTATTGAGATATGTAGCAGGCACAGTTGAGTTGGGAATCTGGTATGGAAGAACAAAAGCAACAAGCCTTGTTGGTTTTAGTGATAGTGACTGGGCTGGATGTCAAGATGATAGAAGAAGTACATCAGGGTATTTGTTCTTTATTGGTACCGCACCTGTAAGCTGGAACACGAAAAAACAACCCACTGTGGCCTTATCTACAGCTGAAGCTGAGTATGCAGCAGTTGGGTCAGCAGCATGTCAGGCAGTTTGGATAAGAAGGGTTCTAGCTGATGTTGAACAGAAGCAAGAGGAGGCCACTGTGATTTTTTGTGACAATAAATCAACTATTGCAATGTCCAAGAATCCAGTTCAGCATGGAAGATGCAAGCATATTGATATCAAGCTTCATTTCATCAGAGATCTAGTGGCAGAAAAAGAAATATGCTTGGAATACATTACAACTGAAGAGCAAAAGGCAGATATTTTAACCAAGGCTTTGTGTTTACCAGCATTGGAGAATCTGAGAAGAAAATTGGGTGTTACAAAGTTTGAATTAAGGGAGGGTGTTGAGATGTAATTCAAATATGCAGGGGTATTTTAGTCATAGTCTGTTTTATTTTTAGCCAGTGTTTTTATTTACTACGAATAGGTGTGTGTGTTAGTTACAGCATGTTTAATTGAGTGATGGAGGGAATAGCGGTTATTTTTAGAAAAGGAGGGAGATGCCAGAGTTAGTTTTCCTTTTATTCTTCCGAACTCTATATATATGTATGTTCTGTAATAACTGGATCTATCGAGAGAAATATATTACAGAGATAAACTAGTTCTTGTTTTCTTTCTTCTTGATCAAGTGAGTTTCTGTGAGTGATTATTGCCAACAGTAGCACACCCTAGAAGAAGAACTTTGAATTACGATAAAACCTAATTCTTCTTTCCTTTTTAGTAAAAAAATAAGGGCCTAGCTAGGCCTTAAAACCTAATTCTTCTTTTAATTTCATCATGAAGTATTTTCATGCATTTTATAATTTGTTGGTTCTTTTACTGATGGCATTTCTTTGTCTTAAAAAAAATTATATTTAGAATAAATAAGAAAGAGAAAAAGAAAAGAAATATGGAGATGGAAGGAAATAGGAAGCACCTTATACACGGGTCCGAATCCACCTTCGCCGAGTTTATTGTCTAATGAGAAGTTACTTGTCACATTAGCTATTTGATTGAAATCAAAGAGTGGAAAATCTGAACTTCTTTCTCTGCTCCATAGATCCAGTGTTTCATTGTTAGTTGCGAGCATTCTTTCTTCTTGAGAAATCTCAGTTTCTAAATCATTAATGAAGATATTAAATGTTAGCTAACCTTGTAATGCAAATGGACATGTTGACAAGCACTGTTCAATTGTATAAAGAACTAAACCTGCATATCTCCGTTTTCTGATTAACAAACAGACGATGAAGCAGCCAATAATAAGCAACGCCACAGATACACTGATGATTATAATGAGGCGCCTGCTCTTTCCTCCTGAAGAAATTTGTGAGGTTGAAATAACCAACACAACCAATAGTTTAATTCTTTTTCAATTTTGCATAGATGAGGACTGAATAAAAAGATTTAACAGTCGTAAGGAACTGATGGATAAACACATTAAAAAAGTCGAAATTAGGTGGCAAATGTTCATCAAGTTGGATTCAGTTTAGTTCACTTTCAACTATAGTCTCTGGGTTAGTTGGATTGCAAAACAGTTTTTATCTCTGGGTAATTTACAGTTACAGCTAGGGCAGAGGTTGGATTATTCCAGAGTACAGCAGGACTGTCAGATTAAGGTTAGCACGTGCCATAGACTGTTAAGACAACATTTTCGGAGTAGGTGTTTATGTAATTTGGGGTTTAGTTCTGCATTATGGTATCTCTTCTAAATTCTACTAAGTAGGTCAACCTTTTTTTTTGTTTAAGCAAGTTTTGTTGTTTGCTCTTCAAATGATTTGATTAAGTACCGCAAATTTAGATACTGGTAGTGTTGCAGAAAAGGAACAGTTCAAGACCTGATCAGATAGGGTCAACATGGCTTTTTATTTTTGTCCCCATTAATTACAAATTCTTCTTTTAGTCTCCTCCTACACACACACACACACACACACACACGGTCACCTATACCTAACATTCAAACGTTTTAATTACCTAGGCCCCAATCGCCTGTGCTTCCGAATGAGTCGTTACGTCTTTGTAGATGTCTACGCAGGACAGTATCTCATAGGAATTAAGGGTCTTTGTAATATACATTAAAAAGATCCCCAACTCCTATGTGAAAACTTGTATATTATATATTAGACTATTTTATATTGACAGCTGAAGCTAATCACTCTGACTACATATCTAATATTTTCAAGTATTAGAAAAAAAAAATAGGATGTTACACTTTGTAAAACTTAATTAAGTGTATGTACATGTCTATACATATTTATTGCAAAATTATGTGATTTTTATTAATATCCAACATTAAATATAAATTGTCAAATATGTTCATAGAAGGTAGGTTTTAATAAAAATGTCCAAATCGGTCAATTATTGGCTGATTCTTATTTTTTTTAAGAAACAAGCCAATAATTGGCCGGTCCTTGAGTTTTATTCTTTCCTGAGCAGGGCACTACAAAATAGCGTTTCTCTCTCCAAAAACTGTATTTTACTCAAACCAGAACTGAGAAAGAGAGGAAGAGAGGAACATCGGAGGTGATTTCGGAGGCGGAAAAAATGAACAACAACAACTGTGGTAAGACGAAAAAAATATCCTAATTGTTACTATAAGAATGTAAGGAACTGTCAAATTTGTGTAATGTGGTGTAATGTGGGATTATTGCGGACGGCCTAGCTATCATGAACTATTGGACGATGATTTTGTAGAAAATCCATATGGCTACGGTTTGGGAAACAAAAAGGTTGCTCCTGTTGCTGAAGCCTTTTAGTTTTCCAAACTGTAGCCATATGAATTTTCTACAAAATTATCGTTTGATAGTTCACGATACCTAAGCCGCCCGCAATAATCACACATTACACAAATTTAACAGTTTTTTCTATTCTTACAATAACAATCATGATATTTTTTTCGCCTTACCACGGTTGCTCCTATTCATTTTTTCCGCCTGCGAAATCGCCTCCGAAGTCCCTCTCTTCCTCTCTTCTTCTCTTCTCTCTTTCACAACTATGGTTTGAGTAAAATGTGGTTTTTGGAGAGAGAAAACACCATTTTGTAGTGTCCTGCCTAGGAAAGAATGAAACCTAAAGGCTGGCCAATTATTTGCCAGTTTTAAAAAAAATAAGAATCGGTCAATAATTGGCCGGTTTGAGTATTTTTATCAAAACCTATTTTCTGTGAACATATTTGATAATTTATATTTAATGTTGGATATTAATAAAAATAACGGTACAAAATTCCTACATCTATTTAGCATGCACATTTAAAATGCGCTTATCATCCCCACATGTTGGACTACAGCTTCGAAACTTTAAATTGTTGACATTTTTAAGAAGATTAGGCGGACCGCAACTATATATCCTGAAAGGGCCTTATGCTCCTTAAATACACTTCTTTGAAAGGGCTAATATGTCAAATACAAATCTTTATAAAAAGAGACCCGGTCCTTCTCTGTTTGTAACACGCATTTCCATAGAATTAAGATAATTTGTTTTTCACATGATGCGCTTTCAAAATATAATTCTTACCTCAATAATGGTGGTCCTTACCGTTGGCTTATTGCTTATCAGCCAAGCTCAAGTAGTCCGGGCTCGCAGCGGACCAACAGGTACCACGGGTTCATTTATCAAAGTTCGTCTATTTTTTAATTTCTTTTTCTGTGAATCTATAAAACTGGTTGTTATTATTATATCATTTTTGTCAAATATTTTTCTTATAGTTAACATAGTATTTTTTAACTTGGACTTCCGAGTTTGCATCAATTTTAAAACAAATTGTATATAATTCGATTAATAACATACTTGGTTTCTTGTCCAAAATTTCTATTATTTGGGAAATGTCCTGTTTTGACTGTATAAAGCACCTCATATTTAATTTATATGTTTTATTTTATTTTATTTACTAGGTCAACCGCCTTCACCGCGTGGTAATCCTTCCTGCGGTTTTCACTGCTAGAAGGAAGGCAGAAATAATTTGAAGAAATCGGAAAACACCATTTCACTTTTTTTTTTTTTTGATATGATAATAAGAAAACACCAATCAACCTTGTTTCACTTTTTGGTAGAGATGCAGCGGGTGTGGGACAATAGTATGATTTTTTTTTGAATAATATATACAGTTTGAGATAACACTGGTACCTACAAGGTGTTCTCTATTCTATAGAATATGATGTTAATTAATAGTTTGAGATGAAACTTCTGTTAGACAATAAATTACTGATGAAATATGGTTGTAGACTTAGTTTACCAAAAAAATTTAAGAATTTTTTTTTTCTAAATTTTAGTTTTACTAATAAAAAGAGTTGCACAAACCAATATCACCAGAATCCACACCTAAGTATGTCTCGAGGATGCAAAGCAAACATCAATTCTATGTCAAAAAAAAAATGATTGATTTTTTTTTTTGGCGACAGATTTTTTTTTTTCTGTATTTCTTAATATATTTTTTTTGTCAAACAATCTAAGAATGAATTATAAGGGATGTTTTTCTAGTTTAGGCTCAAAATATAAATTCGTGTTGGAGAAACTGAATTGGTCTTCTTTGCTTACCTAAATATTTTTTATTTTTATTTTTTATTTTGTATAAATTAATTCAATCTCCAAAATTATCAAAAGATTATTTACTTGATAGTAAAATCTATTAAAATTTGAATTATTTTGCTCGTGCAGACAAGACATATTTGTTTTAGGAAATTGATTGAACTTGATATAAAATTTCGAATTAATCATAAATACATACATAAAATTAGATTTTCTTTTTATACTGAGTATAATTAATCAGCAAAATAAGTTCCGAGAGTGTTGTTGCTTCTGTTCATGGTGACTAAGAAGAAATTAAGCGATCACATATCAAACAACGACTCTTCTTCTGAAGGAGAATGGCTTGTTCCACACCACCTTCCTCTCCATGCCGAAAACCTTAAGTATAAATCATGCGATAATCTTGAATGCGGTCATCGAATTAATTATAAAACAGGCGCATGCAGACGAACGAACGGGTCCCATCTGATCTAATTAATTAGTTTGGACCGTTAACAACCATCTTCATGTGATAAGGAGTCCACAATGTCAAAAAAGGACTTAGGTAAAGGGTGGTTTCCCAAATAGAAATTTAAGTCAAGAAACCAAGTATGTTATTACTGGAATTATATACAATTTGTTTCAAAATTTTGATGCAAATTAAGTTCTGAAATACTTTGTTACAAAAACTATGTCATCATCAGTTAACTGTAAGACAAAATTAATATTTGAAAAAAATGATATGATAATAACTAGGAAATAAGAAATTAGGATAAAAATATAGGAACTATGATAAATGAACTTGCAGTACGTGATGGTCTGCCAACATGCATGCACTACTTGATCGAGCTTAAGCCAATGGTAAGGAGCACCAGTATTGAGCTAAGAATTATATTTTGAAAGAGCATCATGTCAAAAAAAATTATCTCCTATGGAAATGCGTGTTACAAACAGAGAAGAGAGTCTCTTTTTCCTATAAAGAGGCAGCTTATGTTGTATTTTACATATAAGCCCATTCAAAGAAGTGTATTACACGTCCAAAGGCCCTTTCTGGAAATTTTTTTTTTTTTTTTTTTTTTTGAGGAAAACAGAGGTCTAGCCTCTATTTGATTCAATACCGAGATGTTACATAAGGTATGTTACAAATCACCATTGAAAGGGTGTTAAGTTAAAAGATAAAAAGAAGAAAGGAAACATGTAAAGAGCTTGCCCAGATTGGCTCTCTCTATTACAAAGAAATTAAAACTAAGAAATATAAAGTGCAATTAATTGTCAATGTCTCCCCTTTTGTGTATGTGAGCATCATGATCTAGTCCATTGTCACTGTATTGTACTTCCATTGCTCTCTTATCTGGTATAAAAGCTCCTCTGCGTCTTTTTCAGTTTCTCGAAAGATTCTGGAGAACCTTTCTGGAAATTTTGTTCTGGAAGATTATATTTTTGACAGGAAAAAAAAAAAAATTCTGTGATCTTTCTTCTCATTGCAAATCTTCTAAAAAATATCAACAAGTTCAAAATTTAAAGTTTTTCCAACATGCAAATTTTAAATTGGCTCGCTATAGATGTGTGTGGAGTTTTGCAATGAACATGCAGAGATATAAACTTAATTTTCGAAACCATATAAATAGTTTGAAAACTAGTTAGACAAAGCCAGACGTAATATTTAGAAATATATATGCAGGGAACAAGACAAAATATATAAAAGTCTCAAGTCTAATTAAATAGCCTTTAATTTTGAAGAGGCAATATGAATAAAATTTTCAAGTCCACAGATTTGTAATGCAATATACGACTTTCAAGAAGAAATGACCTTCAGTGGCAAAACTGAAGTGCACAATAATACGGTTTGGAAAATTTGTAAAGGTGACAAAAGACGCGTAAATTAACTAGACTTGGAATATGACCTTGACAGGTTGACCCCAAGTCCCCAAGTCTTGGTGTAGCTTGATGGGGCCTGATATTTTGTTGGTGTTCCCTCTCAGCAAGAGATGCGTGATATTTCTTTTATAAATTAAGGAAATCGAGACGACAAAGAATGAACCTATAGTTGCTGGACTTTGATCTTAAATTAAATTTATTACACTAAATTGGTAGTGTACAAACACTCCTAATTGTAGTCCTTTGATTCGCATACAATATTTAAGCCAACGAGTTTACAGTTTCACATGATGGAGAAAATTAAGCGTCAATTATTTAGTTGTTTGCAATTATTAGGTGCATGGGATTATAATAATATGAATATATTATTACTTTTCAACATCTTCCTGAAACTTACGAATCAATTTTACGAATGATATACTATCTAGTTCATTTTATTTATAAAAAATATTCACATTGTGATATATAATTTATATTACAAAACAATAAACTATTCTCCATAGTTTGTATTATTTCGAAATTATAAAATTTGAATAAGACTTAATGCATCGTACAAAAATAATTAAGTAGTAGTTCCGAGAAAAATAAGTCTTTCTTCCTATTATGAGCCAGCATGTTCGTAACAGAATATACAGACATAAATAAAATAGAGTTAAAACATTTCCTTCATCTTTTTCCAAAATAATCCAAAAAAAAAAAAAAAAATTCTATTTGCACATTTGGTCGTGTCATTTCTAATTTATTAAACCATCATCAAACAGTGAAACAAAGCAACATACATTTAATAGAAGTTTCTTTTTTTGGACTTTCCAATCAGTTTCTTTTTTTGGTATCTGCTGTAGCACTTGTCCCAGTAACCGGAATCATTGATTGAGTCGAAAGTCGAAACAATGCTTTCGTATGGTTCAATCGAGCACCACCAGGGCTTGCTTGCCCAATATATAGCAATTTCATTAATTGTTATGTAGTTCGTGTCGAACACAAACTCGACATCTTCAATCAGAGTATTTTAATTTAATGATTGCAAAATAGAGAGCACAGGGAATTAATCAAGATTCATCGCTGTAGTCAAAGTCTACGCCACCAGAGTAATTTTTTGGCTCCAATCCTGAGTGTGTTATCAATAGTTTTAAGTGAGTCATTTGAACTTCATTAGAACTTAGATATTTATTATTCAATTTACAATACTTAGTCAATAAGCATTACAAAGCTTTCTTAGATGTAGATATAATTTTTTTTCTATAATTTTGTTATGCGATCTACATAATAATGAAAATATAATAATTTTTTCTTTAAAAAGTAACTTTAAGTTATTTATGCTATGATATTTGAAATAATAAAAGAATCTCAATTCTCAAAATAATAACTTTAGCTACTGTGGATTTTGACCCAAGTCAGAATATAAATACTTTGATAGCATATAGCTTAACTGGTATTAGGCTCTCATTTAACTCAATTTAAATTATAATTAATGAAATGAAAATTAATGTAAGTCGAAAACTAGCTTTTAATTGAGTGACCAAATATAACATTCACACAAGAAGTCACATGTTTGAGAATTCACATCGTCAGCAGATGCGGACTCCATGTTTGAATATATAAAAAAAAAAAAAAAAACTTGTTCTCTATTATTAATAATTTTACAAAAATAATAATTAGATAACTATGTACAATTTTTTTTATCAAGAAGAATAAATCCAAATTCTTCAAAAAAATAATCACTTAATTCGTTCTGAGTTCAAACTGTCGTTACATGGGCTGACTTGTTAGTTAACTAAATGACCCGCATCACAATCCACTTCACAAGGAATAATTACAGCAAACCCATAGCACTAATTTGCTCATCTCTCTCTTCCCAAAGCGAACCACCGCTTATCTTTCTCTTGAAAGTTGAAACCTCCATATCTTCCTATAATCCTATTACTCATCTTATCAATCCAGCAATCCTGTTTGATACCCGAGTAGCATGGATCCTTTGGCAATTGCGGCAGTGGGCTGGCTGATGAGTGCTCTGGTCAGCAAAGCTGTAACTGCGTTATCGGAAGCATGGGCAAAGCGCATCGGCCTCGGAAATGAGTTCAAAACCCTCAAGGATCAGTTACTGGAGCTTGGTGCTCTGCTTACAAGCGCCCGCCGCCTTTCTACTGACAATAGTTTCCTGGAGGAGTTGGTTCAGAACCTTCAGCAACTCGCGTATCAAGCTGAAAACTTACTTGACGAATTGGACTACCACCGACTGGAGGACGAGATTCAGCAAAGAGGTACCTGAGAAAAGTTATTGTTCTCTGATATATACACAATCATAATTTCAAGATGTGTACTTTTTCTATTATTAAAACGAAACATATAAAATTAAACCAAAATATATTTGCCTTTTGACTTTTCATGATTTGTAAAGGTCCCATGTCAAAAATCCACAACTCTCAACCAATAATTACTAATGAAAAAGTACCATGAAAGTGAGGAAAATCATATAATGCACGTATGGCTTTCTTTCTGTTAATTTTGAGTACCGGAAGGAGCAAAGAGAATAGAAATATATGGTAGAGAGAAAAACCAGGGTATTATTATTTGCAGAAGTACCAAAGTGATTATGCTAACTTAAAACACCCAACAATAGGAACAATCTTCGGTTGAGGAACTTGGAGAAGCGATGTGCTGTCCATTTATTGTGGAAATGGATGTCTCCATTACATCCTTAACATGCCTCATTAAGTTATTACCCCATATTTAATATATTACGTCTCAAAAGTATGGTTGATGACCAATCCTTTATTTTATGGACACATATTACGATTCAATTAATTTTTGTGTTTGGTACATTTTTTCTAGCAGGTACCCAGGGAAAAGTAAACTGCAGCAATAAATCATCAGTTGCATTCTCTTCTTCTGGCTTTCGGCTTGCAAGCCGTTCTGTCCTTTCAAATTTAAAGGGGATGTCTTGTTGCTCTACATTAGATGCGCTAGCACTACCCAAAACCTTACCTTCCAGAATTAATCTATCCCGAAGGATGAGTTGCAGAAATATGAGGAGAAAGTACGCAAGGCTGTGGATACGGGATCACTAGTTATAATTGTCAAGAATACTGAAATAAGTCAAACTGAAGCAACAAACTTACCTCAAACATCACCATTTGATACTGAATCTACAGTTGTTGTGAGAAAGCAAGAGCGTGACCAACTACTGAACGTATTGACAAATGAAGAATCTTCAATAGCTGGTAAGATCCTTGTTCTAGCAATAGTTGGTTGTGGTGGTGTGGGGAAGACTACTCTTGCTGGATTAGTTTTCAATGATCCAAACGTTGAAAGCAGCTTTGATGTTAGATCCTGGATTTGTGTGTCTACACATTTTGATATTGTCAGGCTTACGCGTGATATGCTACAAAGTGTTTGTGGCAACATATTTGATGGACTCAGTAACCTCGCGGTGCTCCAAAAAAAACTTAAAAGACAAATTGGAGACCAAGAGATTCCTACTTGTTTTGGATGACATGTGGGAAGATAAAGATAAGAGCCAATGGGATAAAATGATAGCTTTATTAAATAATTGCATGGTGAAAATGGCCATAATTTTAGTGACTACGAGAAACCAATCTGTTGCCAACATGGTTGATGCAAGATATAATTTTGATTTAAAGGGACTAGATGCTAATGTATTTTTATCATTTTTTAGTACATGTATATTCAATGATTCCAACTATGGAGGAAATTGGAGATTAAGAAACATCGGACAACAAATTGCCAATAGGTTGAAGGGTAACCCACTAGCGCAAAAACTGTAAGTGCTCTGTTAAAAGCAAATCATGATGAGAGATATTGGATGGCAATCAGGGATAACGAAGAGTGGAAATCTTAGAATGGTCCAAATGATATTATGCCCGCACTTCGGTTAAGTTATGGGCGTATGCCGTTTCATCTCCAAAGGTGTTTCTCATATTGTGCTATTTTTCCAGAGGATCACCTTTTTACATGTAATGAGTTGGTATATCTATGGATGGCTCAATGTTTTCTCGATGTATCTAAAGGCATAAGGATGGAGGATATTGGGAGTGCTTACTTCAGTGATCTTGATCAACCGTGGTTTCTTCCAAACCAAACAATCAACATATGGTGATAAAGTGTATTATACATTTCATGACTTGATTCATGATTTGGCATGTTTGGTTTCCTTCAAAGAATGTTTCAGCATTAATGGTGCCAAAACTAAAGAAATTCCACAAACCATACGTCATTTGTCAATTTTTAATAGTACAAAAATGGCCGAAACTGAAGAAGAAATAGTCATGGCATTGGCATGTTTGGAAAGAGAAAATCTAGGATCGCTATTTAATTGGGACAAGTTGCCTTCCCGTATTTCTCGTAATATTTTGGACCTGCTCAAAGAAACAAAATTTCTCCGTGTAGTGAGATTATATCTATGTGGCCCGGTACAACTACATAAATGTAACTTCCAAAATTTTGTTAGCCTCCGTTATCTAAGATTAATTATGTCGGATTTCGACAATTGCAAGACCCTTCCAAGAGAAATTTGTAGGCTATATCACCTAGAAGTATTGGAAATAGAACATGGGAGGCTTTTGGATGAGTTGCCAAATAATTTTAGTGACCTTGTGAGCTTGCGGCATTTTAGTGATGACATATATAACAATTTGCACTCTAAGATATTGGGTGAGGGAAGCTAACCTCTCTGCAAGAACTGAATTATTTTCATGTTGAACAAAAGAAAGGCTATGAGATGGAACAGTTGGGATCTCTTAAGGAGATTGGAGGATTTCTCAAAATCAGGAATCTTGAGAATGTAAAATCTAAGGCAGAAGCAAACAAGGCTAGGCTAGTAGAGAAAGAGAAGCTTGATGCCTTGTATTTAATGTGGTATCATGGTGAACAAGAGAATGAAAATGTTTTGGAGGGCCTTAAACCAAACACCAACCTCAAATTGCTTGAGATAGATGGATATGGTGGTGTGGCTTCTCCCATGTGGTTGGAGGATTCCTCTCTTATTTTTCTTGAGTCTCTAATTCTAGTGGATTGTAAAGTATGGGAGCTTCTTCCACCTATAGGGCAGTTAGAGTTTCTCAAGCATTTGAAGCTGTCTAGAATGGCTATCAGGGAAATTGGACCTTAATGCTATGGTACTCGTCAAAGCATGAAATTTTCATCTTTAGAAAAGTTGGAGATCACATATATGCCAGATTTAGAAAAATGGGTGTGGAGTGACCAACTTCAACTATTTCTTTGCTTTAAAAAACTCAAGAAACTCGCAATTCGAGATTGCCCTAAATTAGTGGATCTTCCTCTCTCAGGATCTGCTACATCCGAGGTGTTCGAGAGGTTTCCTTTCCTAGAGAATCTCAGAATTAAAGATTGTCCAACATTGGAATATCTGGACTTGCATTCTTGTGTGGCTTTAGAGAATTTGGATATAACGGAGTGCCAATCACTCACTGCTCTTACATTTGGGGAGTATTTGGTCCATTTGGAGTTCCTCACAATTGAATCTTGTAAAACACTGAGCTCAATCAAAGGTCTAAAGTCCTGGGTAAACCTGGAATATTTGCATTTTTGGGAATGCCCTGGTTTCATTGCAGCTTGGGACTTTGCATCAGAAGAAATAGAGAGGACTGAACCAGACTTCTCCTTGTCTCTAAAAATAATGGAATGTGACTCTCTTTCCCTTTTAACCTTGTCTATTTGCAAGTAGCTCACTTCACTTCAAATTTTTGAATTGGAAATTTCAGCTTTTACTGAACAACCACTTATTTCTCCGCAGCTCCTTGCCTCTACTGACTTGGTCGATATTAAGGGCTGTAAAAAATTTCTTCAGTCATTTCCTTTTGATCTTTTCTCTTCCCTCCATTTCCTGAAAATCACATTCCCTCACATTAAATCAATATCAACAAACAGCCGTACTGAGATAATTGAAGAATGCTTTAAATTGAGAAACATCAAAGAAGTACGTATCAACGGATTTGCATTTCTTGTTCAGGTAATACTTTAAATATTTTCTATAGCTTCATGCGGACATTTCCAATGTACTTGCCATTATGAGGTAGGTTTGCAAGTTCAGCCAATTCAAGCCACTTCAATCGCTTCTGCTTGAAACAGATCAATACATTGAAAATGTGCTTTACTGTTTGATCTGATATATTCTGACACTGGTCATATCCGCCTAGCAAATTTATTCTGTACCGGATGATTTAATATATTATTGTTAATTTGTCAATGGTCAATGTTTTCTTATTTTGTTTTTTGTACATTTGTAGTGCATTATGATAGCCAAAGTCCTTCCCATGTTATCTAGCACTTTACTTTTTCTTTTAATATCTGATTACCAGATTCAATTTTCGACGGAGCTGGGCTCAAACACCTCAGAGGAAGTGATATTAGGCAGACTTCACAGGCGAATGGCACGGGTATAGATCCAAGCATGAGCTGGTCATATGCAAGCTTAGCTGCAATGGCTGGGTATAGATTAAAGCATCTGATGATATTGTACAAAAATGTACTTCTTAGCAAACTTCCTCTTTTTTCCTTTTTTCTATTTTCTTTTTAAGGAAAACTTGTAGGCAAACTCAACAGTACATGTTACGAGCAGAACAGCCTTTTCTTAAATATATCTCATATATATAGATATTCATTCTCGGTTATAGTTATTTTCTCAATACCATGTTTTGCAATCTTTATTCTTCATGAGAAAATCATCTTTGTTTAATATAGTTACTGGACATATCTTCCCAGTAGAGGTCATCTTTGAGAAAATCATCTTTTTTTTTCAATATTCTGGCATCCAAGAAAGCACATCAGAGAAGATAAAGGTTCTCAGCAACTAAAGAATGAAGTTCAACAAAGAAAGAAAAATATCACATTTGAGAAAGACTAATACCACAACTATAACCTAATTCTATCCCTATTCAACCTAATTGAAAATCTAAACAGAAAAGAATGTTCTCAACTACCAAAGAACATCACTTAACTGTTTTCCTCCAATTCTAAGGTAACTGCTACCAGTAACAGATAATTCATGGGGAAATTTTCATATATCTGTTCTATATCAAAATGTGCTGCTAGAATGGGTCAACTCTTCAGTTCTTCAACATATAAACGTGCCAAATCAGGATATGGGAAATCAGTACTGTTACTGGTACAAAAACTGTTTCCAGGGAGAAAATGTTGCCAGTCTAGGTTTATACCTAATACTGATACTGGTACAAACCAGTATGGGAGGTAAATATGCTGCCAATTGAACTATAAGAATTTTATGGGCCTAAACCAGATCTACCATCCTCTTATAAACTGTTTTATCTATATATTCATGTATAGCTGGATGATATTTAAACTCTTTCTTCACCAGCTTCATATACAGTAACTGAAAGAAACAACATCAAAACTGGAAACCCAACTATTGATCTTTGTTGAGATGCTCGCATGAAAAATTGTCTTCATTGAGGTTCGTGCATAGAAAAATTGAATGGTTGAGATCGGAATATATGTTCCTGTTATTCGTTTGGAATAACAGCAGATTTATTTCCCAAAAAACACCCCATTCTCCATTTGAACCGAATATTCCCCATCCGGATCCACTGTCCGATACCGAATCCAATGGTTGAGATCATTATCCACTGAATTGGTGAAGAATCCATTCACTTGCGCATTTAGGTCAAGCGAAGAGGCAAACGAAACAAATTGAAAGATGACGTTAATTTATGAAAAATAACCAACTCTCTTTTCAAGTGGAAAATCTCTCAAAAGGAAATTACAATTGGCGAAAAAACTGTAAAAAACAAATTTGTGCATTTCTACATTAAATAGCTCTGTGTCCATGCTCCCCGCATAGAAATCCAACACTATATAAGATTTTGTTTTAAAGACGAGGATTATATTGCTAAAAATAGGTACCCACGCTAATACTCTCGTGAGAAATAACCATTAATTGTCTCGAGGATAAAACTGTATTAAATCTAGTCATGGCACTAGTCGTTTATCATCACCTTTAAAACAAATTTTGTAGATAAATTCCACTTCAACTTTTAAATGTAGAATTTAAAAACTAATTAATTGCCTAAATAAGATAATTGCTATATATTTAAGCATCATCTAACATCCGGGTTAGTCAAGGTCACATTATTTATTGAGCATGATGAACCATCAAAATCATATGATTCGACTCCATTCTCTGTTACTCTTACATTGAAATACGCCGGCTGCTTGGGGTTTGGCAGAATTATACTTGCAGTGGTAAGAAACATGATCACATCAGACATGGTAGGTCGATCGGCTGGATTCTCTTGTACGCACAATAATCCCACATGGATGCATCTCTCTATCTGTCGTCTATGGGGAGCTTCAGTTAATACATGAGAAATTAGCTCTGGAATGTTTCCTCCTTTCCATCTATCCCAAGCCTGAAAATGAAAAGAAGATCAACACCAACAGCTAGCTCGTTGGTTCCATAATACCAACATGAACTTAATTTTTATATGTTCAATTACATATCCAAGGAGGTTGAGAAAATCTCCATATTGGTGGAAACCCATATTCCTTTTGCCGCTAACAATCTCCAGAAGCAATACACCAAAACTGAAAACATCTGATTTGATTGAGAAAAGACCCTCTGATGCATACTCTGGAGCCATGTAACCGCTGATATATAAATATATAGAAGAAAAAACAACATGGTGTTACTGTTTCCATCATTATCATTATTTGAATTTTGTTGTCTTAAATTAATTTTATCTTTTGGGGAAATACTAAAATTTCTAATTCGAGTATATTCTTTTTCTACTTGAACTATATATGCTCTTTGTTTACAATAAAATAAAATTTATCATTTTTTTCTACTTGAACTATATATACTCACTAAGTCCCAACTACCCTGTTGGTATTTGCTTGGAGCTCTTTTGAGCTAAAAATACGAGCCAATCCGAAATCTGATATCTTCGGATTCATTTCAGAGTCCAAGAGAATGTTGCTTGCTTTCAAATCTCGGTGAATAATTCTTAGCCTCGAGTGTTTGTGGAGATATAAGAGTCCTTGAGCAATGCCTTCAATTATCTCGAAACGTCTTTCCCAATTTAGAAGTTCTCCTCTTGTTTTATCTGTGATACAGCAAATATATATATGCAAATGAATTGCATTATATGCAAAAGAAGAAAAAAGAACAGGGTGTTACCATAAAAAATTTCATTGGTCTTGAATTGTTAGTTTTTAATTAAAATTTTAACATACGAGGAGTCAAATATTGAACTGTTTACTGTTATCATAAAGAAACTTATGGGTGAATAGTTTCTTAATTAGTTTCTTAGAATGGAAGAGAGAGAAACCTAGCTTGTGATCTGAGAGCTAGGCCTCCCAATTCAGATTACTACATGTAGGGGTGTTCATTGGGTCCGGTTTATTTGATTTTTAACCGAACCGGAAAAGTTTGGTTTAAATGGTTCGGTTTTTCGGTTTAATTGGTCCGGTTCGGTTCAAATTTTTAAGTTATTCGGTTTTTCTAATATTGTTTGGTTTATAAATTCTGAAAATCACGTTAACCGAACCGACCGAAGTTACGTAACCCTGGACTCACTAAATCCCGTGACTCCCGTCCCCATCAAACGATTCTCCCAAGTGCGTTATTGTGTCTTCTCCCCAACTTTCCCACCCCCCCTCTTTCCGCTCAAATCGTCGAACCTACTCCCTCACCCGAGTCAAATCACCAAAACTGCATTGTCGCTTCATCCCGCTCTACCGAGCTCAACTGTCAAATCACGAAAGCTCTTCTCGCATGATGTTGAGCTTCAAAGCACGAGGCACAGTTCAATTTCGTTGTTGGCGAGGCAACCACCGGGATGACCAGGAACCACCATCCCTAATGACAAAACATGGGCCGAGAAGAGTTCCTTGACAATTTTCATTGATCTAATTTCGTGTGTATTTTTGTATCGCCTTTGGGTTTTAAGTATGCTTCCCATGTCAATTTAAGGTTTGGTGTTTGGTTCAATCATTATTTGGTTCGGTATGTGGTATTATACTTAGCTGATATTGGTTATTTTTTTTATTCTTTTAGCACTTCAACTGGTACCGGAGACTGATTCTCACTCCATTATTTTTTCAACTCACTAATTTTTCTTTTCCTTGTATTTGATCTACATGATGTACAACTCAAGACTAAGGTGTATACTATTTCCCAAACTGTGATAAAAAAAATGAAGTTCACGAGAAGAACTTATGAAATCAGCTTTAAGCATTAAAATAAGTTTATGATAAAATAAAAATAAAAATCTAAGATGCAAGTATGTTCCTTGAAGTGGAAATTTAGCAAAATATGTAAATGTGCATTATTAGTACCAGTAATAGTTAATTTGGATTGAGACTATGAGTTTGACTGTGTTCATTTATATCCTGAGCATATTACATCTTACCTATGCTTATTTATTCTGATTCCTCCCTTCTTTTGTTTCAGACTGGTACCCTGTCACTTGGTACCGGTTTTTATTTTGTCATTTCTTTATTATAAACCCTTTCTTTACCTAGATCTACCTTGTTCAGGGTATTGAGTATTGTTTTATCAATTAAAAGGGTTGTTGTTATGTTAATTATATGGTGTCGGAAACAAATTGGTTCTTGTAAATATTAGATACCGTGTTTTATGTGACAGATTGGGTTCATGAATGTAATATGATTGAAACTAAACAACTACAGTGAACGGTAATGAGAAGGAAACAAAGGGTAGTCGAAAAAGATTGAAAATACAAGAAAAAAAATTTGACAATTATTTAATGAAACTTGCAAATGAGTCTTTTATCAAAATACTTCGGTTTGATCAGTTTAACCGAACAAACCGAAATTTACTTTGGTTCGGTTTTAATCGGTTGATGAGTTTTAATTCGGTCGGTTCGGTTCTATTTTTGAAAACCGAATAAAACTTCGGTTTGTCTATTTTATTTCGGTTTTAACTGGAGCGAACCAATGAACACCCCTAACTACATGATTAAAAATTAGTTTGCTAACTAACAACCCCAGTAATATATTACAGATGACCCCTCATGTACGTACTAAGAAAAGAAACCCCAAAATTAACTTATCTAAAAAGAACTGAGTTTTGTAAAATAGAATTACTACTGTAATTTATGGAAACTTATGGAAAAAAAGGATAAAATATATATTAAAAAAAAAAACTTTCATAATATGTAGGTTTTTAGAGACATACCGAAAATGAAATAGTCTAAGCTCTTATTGGGCATAAACTCATAAATCAATATTTTTTCCTCTCCTTGGATGCACCACCCCACCAGCCGGACTAAGTTTCTGTGTTGCAACTTTGCAATAAGTTCGACTTCATTTTTAAATTCAACTAGACCTTGACCGGAACATGAAGAAAGCCTCTTGACAGCTATCTCAAGTCCATCTTGTAGCACACCCTAGAAGAAGAACTTTGAATTACGATAAAACCTAATTCTTCTTTCCTTTTTAGTAAAAAAATAAGGGCCTAGCTAGGCCTTAAAACCTAATTCTTCTTTTAATTTCATCATGAAGTATTTTCATGCATTTTATAATTTGTTGGTTCTTTTACTGATGGCATTTCTTTGTCTTAAAAAAAATTATATTTAGAATAAATAAGAAAGAGAAAAAGAAAAGAAATATGGAGATGGAAGGAAATAGGAAGCACCTTATACACGGGTCCGAATCCACCTTCGCCGAGTTTATTGTCTAATGAGAAGTTACTTGTCACATTAGCTATTTGATTGAAATCAAAGAGTGGAAAATCTGAACTTCTTTCTCTGCTCCATAGATCCAGTGTTTCATTGTTAGTTGCGAGCATTCTTTCTTCTTGAGAAATCTCAGTTTCTAAATCATTAATGAAGATATTAAATGTTAGCTAACCTTGTAATGCAAATGGACATGTTGACAAGCACTGTTCAATTGTATAAAGAACTAAACCTGCATATCTCCGTTTTCTGATTAACAAACAGATGATGAAGCAGCCAATAATAAGCAACGCCACAGATACACTGATGATTATAATGAGGCGCCTGCTCTTTCCTCCTGAAGAAATTTGTGAGGTTGAAATAACCAACACAACCAATAGTTTAATTCTTTTTCAATTTTGCATAGATGAGGACTGAATAAAAAGATTTAACAGTCGTAAGGAACTGATGGATAAACACATTAAAAAAGTCGAAATTAGGTGGCAAATGTTCATCAAGTTGGATTCAGTTTAGTTCACTTTCAACTATAGTCTCTGGGTTAGTTGGATTGCAAAACAGTTTTTATCTCTGGGTAATTTACAGTTACAGCTAGGGCAGAGGTTGGATTATTCCAGAGTACAGCAGGACTGTCAGATTAAGGTTAGCACGTGCCATAGACTGTTAAGACAACATTTTCGGAGTAGGTGTTTATGTAATTTGGGGTTTAGTTCTGCATTATGGTATCTCTTCTAAATTCTACTAAGTAGGTCAACCTTTTTTTTCGTTTAAGCAAGTTTTGTTGTTTGCTCTTCAAATGATTTGATTAAGTACCACAAATTTAGATACTGGTAGTGTTGCAGAAAAGGAGCAGTTCAAGACCTGATCAGATAGGGTCAACATGGCTTTTTATTTTTGTCCCCATTAATTACAAATTCTTCTTTTAGTCTCCTCCTACACACACACACACACACACACACACACATGGTCACCTATACCTAACATTCAAACGTTTTAATTACCTAGGCCCCAATCGCCTGTGCTTCCGAATGAGTCGTTACGTCTTTGTAGATGTCTACGCAGGACAGTATCTCATAGGAATTAAGGGTCTTTGTAATATACATTAAAAAGATCCCCAACTCCTATGTGAAAACTTGTATATTATATATTAGACTATTTTATATTGACAGCTGAAGCTAATCACTCTGAATACATATCCTACCTTCCCTGACAAACAATAGTACCCAAATTCATTTTTTTATCTTGAAGAATATATATAAGAATTGAAGATATTCCGATTTTCTTTCTCTTTTTATTTTTTAGAAAAAAATGAAAGATAAATCAGGTGTTGAATATTCACCTTTACTGGGGCTAGATGTTGAATACATCGGAGGAGGAGGAGGCTGAATTGGCTGGTTACCAGATTCTGGAGGAGGAGGAGGAGGCTGTATTATTGTCCCCGAGATTGAACCTATTTCTTTATCTGGATTTCCGAAAAGGAAGTTGTATATTTCATACCTCAGGCTGCATCGCACTCCTAAAATTCTTCCACCTTGCCTCCCGTTAAAATATTTTGGCATCATATCAATAAGGTCTTGTAAACAAGCACGGCATGTATTATTTGAAAATTCAGGTGTGCACTGTGACAAGCCATAGATTGCCGGCAATGATTCTGTTATGTTTATCACACCAGTCCCAAAACGCTTTCTCGAGTTATAAGCTGCCTGGTCCGAGACACTGCTAAATAATGTATTCACCATAGTGTTGAAGTTGTTTTTCGTAACATTATTCGATGGATCCCATCCACTAATTATACTGCTCGTCACGTTTTGGGTGTTGTACATTATGATTTGGTTCAAATTTTCAGTTGAGTTGAGGAACTGCTGGTTGGAGTACCTGAAGAGGCAGAAGTCATAGTATATTGTGGCTTCTTTTGTGTATGGGCATAGATTCATTACATCTTGGAAGGATTGATTAAGACAGTCGCCACAACTAGAAGAATTGACGTCGCCACGACAGAGGACAAGACCTGAGATCTGGTCCGGTGCTGTACCAATTATATTTTCAGAGAAACCCTGTTCTGCTACTGCATCTGTTGAAAGGGAGGAGGTGAGTGTCTTGAGGTTGGAACTGTATGCGCTATTTACGGTGTAGTTGCCGGTGGTGCCGCAATATTGGTAGAGTACATCAGCTGCAGATGATAGATGCAAGTAGAGATTAGTGAGGAAGAGAGCAAAAAGGCAGGGAGTAATGTTCTGCATTGCTCTGCTTTTGGTCAAGGAACAAAATGATGATGCGCTAGAGGAATTATAATTTTTCTTTTGTTGATTACGGTGGGAACATTTTTCTAGAAAGCTACGTAAGTTGGCTATTCAACAAATTATATAGCTTAATTGAAAATAACACCTATTATTATACAGTTGAAATATAATCGAACTTGAAAATGGACAATGGATATGAGGAAACTTCTGGATACCATATATCTTAGAAATTAGCTGAATTTGACAGTTCCTAATTGAATTTGTCATAGTCCCCGTCTCTGTCTGTCATTGTACGTAGTTGAATTGTATTGTAGTGGGCGAAATTTCCGCTAATCTCTTAACCTGTTGTCATCTCGCCAACGGAACTACAGTTTTTGATTGAAATGTTTGCTTGACCTTAGCGTTTTTCTCTGATTAATCTACTATTAGTCAACAGCAATAAAAAAGCATATATAGATATGATATATCTTGGAAATTTGCAGGGCCGCACCGGTCTTGGTCCATGTCATATATGTATTACTATCTAGACTTGGAAAAGTAGAAAGATATCTCTATTCTATAAGGGGAGCGCTATTTTAAGGTCAATAATTACAAAATTGAAATTGAGAGCTAAGAGAAAATTTTATGTCTAAATGTCTGTTTTACTTGTATACTCTCTCTCTTATCTCTTAATCAATTAATACAAAAGTTAATAAAGGAAAAATATATATTTGTATTATTAACTGTAACTCAACTAAAGGAAGGTACTTATTGCTAAAGTCACTCTTCCAAATTCTGCCCATTTCTGTTAATGCAACCCGACTTGATGAAATTAATATTTCTTGCATAATATTTAGAACAAAGTATTTGTATTTTCATTTCTCTAATTTGCGGTAGAACTATATATTAAACTCATTGCATACTTCATAATTATGCTTCTTTGCTTCATAATTTTTTTTAGGAGAAAGGCCCATAGGCTTAAATTGAAACAAACAAGATTGTATATCAGTATCTTATAGCACATATCATACATACAGGAACCAGTATTAGAACCTTAACAGTATATATCATTTACCCCCATCATGCGGATCCTTAAAGGACCCATTAACCCAACAAACAAAACCCATTTAGACATACCTGTGCTCATATCACATCTACAACTAAGTATTTTTTTTTATATTAATTTTAAAATGTTCCATGTTATAACAAAAATTGAATAGACTGTCTTTAGCGAATTTTCTCTAGTGAGAGAGAGAGAGAGAGAGAGGGAGGGAGGGAGAGAGCTAGAGTGAAGCTGATGCTGCGAATATCGTCGTCGACTTCTTTTAAAGGAAAAAAATAAAAATATTCAATTTAAATAAAACTATAATTTGCACCTGTCCCTACCTGCCTCCGCCTTTTTTTTTTTTTGAGAGCTTGTCAGAGACTGACAAGTGAAATTCATTAATTAAAATTTGTGTTACAATCTGGTTGTGAAATTCCTAGTTTATCTCAGACAGACTTACACAGCCCTTACTATCCTGTTCACAGCTTGTCATGCTTTCAGCGCCCTGCCCAATTTGATATCTGTTATCTATCAGTTCCTAGGAATAACAGTAAGGCCAAAAAATACAGTAATACACTGATCCCGGGTATACTAACTACTCAATTATTATAACACTAGAAATCTAGCAAAACTTGCTCCATAACCTCATTTCCTGTATGCATCTTCTTGCCAGTAGTCCTGCCGGTAAGCTTTGCTCCCCAAATACTACCGCATTACGTTGCTTCCATATATTCCAGGATACATTAATAAACATTACCATCCACCGCTGCCTCCTGATTTTATATCGCTGCTGTACATTTTGTAGTGACTTGTCCCATATTGCTTGGACTGTCATTGCCGGGGTCATTAGAGCAATGCTTGTGACGAGAAACTTCAAACCACACATTGACCGCATATGGGCATAAGTACAGCAGGTGTAGTATGGATTCCACCGGGCAATTCTGACACATTTCGCAGTGTACCAGCAAATTCATTCCCCTACTTCTTAAGACATCTCTTGTTAACAATTTCCCTTGCAGCACCAGATAGGTAAACATTTTGACAGTTGGTGGGATCCTGCAATTCCAAATAACTCTGTATCGCCAAGATATCATCCCTCCATCTGTTAAAATTTTGTATGCTGATTTTGCCGAATATACCCCTGATTTGTCCCATCTCCATACCATAACATCCTCGGCTTCTGTAAGAGATACTGCATCTTGGCTCAATACTTCTGCTGGGTTAACCTGCTGTATATCGTGCCATGCATCAGCAAGCGAGATGTGTGGTTTCTGATAATTTGGTACCCTAGATTGTGCTCTAGGAAGTCCTTGCCATGCATCGTACCAGTACGATATCGACCTGCCTCCGCCTTTTAGTTGTAAGAAACTAACATTAAATATTTTTCTGCAAATATCGCCGTAATTATACCCTATAAAAACCATGTAATATTGAGCAACATAAACTACAAAAGTTTGTTACCAATTTTAATAAAAAAAACATAAAAACTTTTCCAGAGACTGTAAAATCGTGAGGGACATCAAACTCTTGACTTTTGAGTAACTAATTGTCTTAAAACTTTAGATAAATTTCGCCAGAGGTCACTAAACTTTGTTATTTGTCACGAATATGTCACTCAAGTTTGATTTGTCAATTTTAAATCACTCAACTTTGTTATTTGTTCCAATCAAGTCACTATATACTTTTCCGTCCATACTAACGGAATATGCTCATTCCGTTAGTATTTTTTGACGGAATGAGTATATTCCGTTAATATTTTAGACAGAATGAGAATATTATGTTAAGATTTTGGATAAAAAAAATATAGAGTGACTTGATTGGAACAAATGACAAAGTTGAGTGACTAGAAAGAGACAAATTAAACTTGAGTGACAAATTTATAACAAATGACGAAGTTTAGTGACTTGCGAAATTTACCCAAAAATGATGAACAAAGTATACAATTGTTTTTCCTTAATAGTGTTTGCATTCACCTGGAAGCCGTAACTTGCATCTTTCGTGTATTGGAGTTCCTTTGCCCCTTTCGTGAATTTCCACCCACGTACAATGCAATTAATATTTTCCCACGGTGTACACTACCTTAGAAAAAAAATGTTTTTATCAGTATATTTTTTTTTGGTAATTTCTAATAATTTCTGATAATTTTTAAAAATAAAAATAAATTAATTAATAAGTACAAAAAAAATCTCAGAAATCGCCTCAGCCACTGTTTGAGAGCTGAGTTCGGTTTGAAAGAAAAATAAATGAATTGTGAAGGGGCAGGAGAGAGCAAAATCATATTTATAGAACAAATAGTGAATCGCCTCACTGGGGGGGCGGTTTGGTGTGAAGGGTGGTCCGCCCCTCAGTGGGGTTTTAGAGGTATGGTTATTTTTATTAATTTTTATGGTGGGTTATTAATAAAAAAATCGGCCCAACTTGTTTCTGGAATTAACAAAAGACATGCATAAATTGATTGTGGTATTGCTATTACAGCCAAAGCTAATAGAGTCGCCAATGGTTTCAGCAAATTAATGCTCAAAATGTACATGTCGTGTGGTTTCAGTAAGAAAAGTAAATAAAAAATGATTCAGTGGCGCTTGCACTTGACCCTGTTGGAAGCAAAAGGACAAATTAAGTGACTCACCGTAATTTTGTAAAAAGGATAATAGCCGCAATTTATGTCACACTTGGTACAATTTTGGGCCCGGGTGAGAGCATTTTGCACATTTTCAAAATGGAATAGTATATCAAATAACCAGCATGCTGCTTTGATAAATCATATAAATATAACATCAAATGCATACAATTATTGGATGGATGGTGGGTGCTGGCGCCACTAATTTTATATTAACTAGAAAACATATAATTGAATTGAAAGGTTAGTAATGATAATTTAATTTCATCTGCGTACGAGATAAATTGAAACATGACCACATTCAATGAACTTGCTATAAAGGAGGTTAAGTGGGGACATTCATGAACCCATTAGATTTTAAAAGTGCTTTTCAAATTGTACAAATTCTTAGTTGACACAAATTAAATTAGTAAAAAAAAAATTACTTTGTCACTTATTATAATAATAATAAAAAAAACTATTGTAAGGAACATAAACATATATAGCTGCATAATAATGCAATCAAATTGTGTTGTTAAAAAAATGCTTAAATAAAAGCCTAAAACCAACACAGAGATTTGTCATTTGTGAATGCGATATAACACATCCTGTGAAAATTAATTGAAGATTTTTGTTTATTCCAATGATAAAATAATAAATAGGTGTTATTTAGCTTTATTTTTAATATTTTTATTATTCGAAAGTGGTATAAACCAACTATATATAAATAATAAAGATAAACCTTTAATACCTTGATTAATTTTCTCAAATCATTTCAACTTGTATAGCTTGCTTGAACTTTTAAATAGCCACTTAGAGAAAATTATAAGATAATTTTAATATTTTCTTAAAATGGTATAGTCAAAATTTAAGAGAACAACAAATAAATTAATTAACTAAAAATAAACAATAAGTAACAATCATTGGTCCTGCTTCACAACTTGCTCAAATAATAATAGAAAAATGTCGAGAAAAAGCTTTTATTTTAGTATAAAAACAATGTCTCGTGCCTTGCTCAACTAATATTAGAAATATGTCGAGAATTATCTTTTTAATTTAGCTTCAAAGATAATATCTCATAATATCTCATAGCTTGCTCAATAATTGTTATGCGGGTTCATGTGTTAATTTACTTCTACAACCTTATTAAATCATCTAACACATTATAAAAGTTATAGGTCATTTATAAAAGTGGTATATACCACCGATTTATTTCATTAAGAAACGAAAGCTACAATGTTTTTATCAGACGTGGTACCAAACTTCTGATACCTATCTGCCAGATCTCAAAACATAGCAACCAGTCCATCAAAACAAATTACCTAACCTACTGGAATCTGAAACTAAAAAAGCTAAACAGTTTGCAAAATAAAACCAGCAGCTATCAACACAAACAAAATAACACGTAGCTAAATGTCAGAAACTGCTGAATGGACTACCAGTAGACTATATATCGCCATCATTGTGATGCTCTGAATCAGTTTGTTCCATCTACCATAATAACACGAATATACTTGTTGTTTACCAGTGTGAAGTTCAGCATCTGCACTGCTCTTAGAGCATCAAAGGAATGGCTGTAGTTAACATAGGCATAACCAAGGGACCTCCTAGTGTTGACGTCACGGCAAACCCTAACTGACATGACGGGGCCCAGTTGGCTGAAAATGTCGTACAGTTGCGAATCCGTCACATTCGGATCCAGCTCTCCCACATACAACTGGTCTCCGGCTGCCGCCTGAGGAGGACCTTCGGCACCACCTCCATTAGCGGAACCCACAACAGGACCTCCTGCCGCTGTCGCAACACCGTTTGGCACCTTCTGAACCCGCGCCATGTCCCTCTCTCTCTCTCTCTTGGGTTTTCTAAAAGATTGTAACTTTTTCTTTCTTCTTCCTAATCCCTACGAGATAGTAATAGATATATAGAGAGATAAATTGTTGGTCATCTTGATTTTTGTTGGTTTTAGGGAGGCAGCAACTGCACTACATTTAGAATGAAATATTATTTTGATAAAATTAGGTGCATATTTGCAAGCACTTTTAAATTAGAAAAACTTTCTACTGTCTCCATCTAAACTTTTAAAATAGCTAATTTTCTCATCAAAACATTACAATATCCAATATCTCCATACAAATTGAACATTCTTTCTTCTATACCCATTTAACTATTTAACATTTAATTTAATTATTTTACAAATTAAATTGACCATTTTATCCTCTAATTTTAATTGGACATGTCTATTAAAATAATTAATTAAAAATTTAATTAGAAAATTGATGATTGCTTATTTTTCTAAAATAAAAATATGTATTTTTTTTTATAATTTTGTTATAGGGAGAATAATTTTTGATTATCAAATATTCTAAATTATTTTTATATAACAACAAATATTATAAATTAAAATGCAATAAGAATGATTTAATTTAATTTAGAAAAAAATTAGAAACTAAAATTAGAATAATTTTTGGCACCAGCATAAGGCGCCGGTTTCCCGCACTCCACCTTCATATTCATAACCCTTGTTTTTACCACATCAACTGGGTTTGATGTGGCCGCTGCCACCAACCCGGCCGTGAAGCTTGCTGCCGTGTGGGTCCCAAGCCCGTCAGTCTCTTTCCCCCTCCATCCCAGTATTGCCTCCTTTTCCTGATCATATGTGGCAAGCTGTGACGCAGTCACGATCATGGCACGGTTGATGGTCAGAGATGATCCTCTCCACAGGCTCGTGATTCCTTCGTTACGTGCCATGCGAGTTATTGCATCAGCAACACTCTTATAGTTGCGGCGCTCGGCTAATGGGAGGCGACCATCAGCTTGCATTCTGACCATTGCTACATCAGCAGGGTTGCCAACGGCAGCACCAATGCCACCTGAGATGAAACCCGCAGAGATTTTGAGTTGTACAGGAAGAGATGTGCCATCGCCATTAGGCGACCATTTCTTCTTCAAGAAATCGTACAAACCCATACGCGTGGTGGAGTAAAGAGCTTGATGAAGGACAGTGGCGGAGACGCCAGAGAAAAGGCCCAATGGGCCTTCCGAGCGAAGAATCTGGGCCCCGACTGTTATTGGACCGGGTTTGGGAACTGGAGGAGGTGGCGGGAGGTGCTGGTGAGGCAATGGCATGGTGGCCCGACTATGATAGGAGAGAGCCGGTCGAAGAGCAGGGATAGGTGCCGCGACGGTTTCTCCTTGAAGTTGCATTCTAACCTTGATCAAATCAAGAGGATGCGTGGAGGAACCGGCAATCACCGCCGCAATGCCTCCTTCAGCAAATCCCTTCAAACCCATCTCTGTTTTTCTTAGATCAAATCAAAAGAAACTTTCTTTCTCTGAAACAGAGATGGATCAAGGCAACTTGAATCTACCAATTGGAGATGTCACTTAGACCTTGAGATGTAAATCGAGATAAAAGGGGAAACAAATGCGGGACTTGGTTTCTCTGTGACATATGCTATATATGCTATTTTTGAGAGGAGAGAGAGGAGATAGAGACTATTTATAGCAGAGAAGCCAAAGGGGACAAAAGGAAAGTTGGTAAATTTGTAGAAATTTTTAGCCAATTGTAATTTTGTTTAAATTTGAAAAATGGAAAGTTGGTTAAGGGGATCTTTCAATTTGTTTCCTTTGTCTCTCCGCTTGAGGGGAATGGGTTCTCAAGCGGAATGGGTTCTTCGTGATGATATTCACACAATAATTTTTTTTATTAACACAACAAATTCAATTTTTTTTACTTATATGGACATATATGTCCTTGCTTCAATTCTCTCTAGATACCATATTTTTTTTAGAGGAACTTTCTTTGTATTAAAGATGACTGATTATTTATTTATTTTCCATAACTAAACGTCTAGGAATACTAAAATCTTGAAGGGAATGTTTCATTTTTCAAACTTGAGAAGTACAACAACAAAAAATTTAAGCATCATTTCTTGCAGTAAAAAAAAAAGATAAAAACAAGTTTTCTTTGTAGTGACTTTAATCAACTTAGTCGAATTTGTACCATTAAATACTTTGTTTTTTTTGCATCACATGTTGTTTTGCTTTTCTCACTTTTTATTGATTATGCATTAGGTGGTATGTACAACTTTTCAATTGCTGATTTTAGATAACAAAATAGTACAAATTACATTTGTGATATATTATCATGATTTAATAGAAAAAAAAGATACTAGAAACTCAATTAATTGAAAATACACTTCGCATTGACATAAAATATTATCTAACAGAGTTGTTCGATGGAATAATTTTTTCATTTGTAAAGAATGACTTTTAATTTATTATATTCAATTCTTTAAAATTCAAATGTTTTAGGGCTAAGTTTCAGTTGTGAAAATAAAAAAAATAACAAATAGTCATTAATATGAAGAAACAAACATGTATTTTATTAGTTCACCAACCGTATATAATTTGAGCCTTCTATGCTATTTACTTCCATAATTTCTTACATTAATAATTGTTTTTCTTTATTTCCTCACATACTTAGTTTATTAAAATAAATTTGTATTTTATGTGATTTTTATTTGGATTGAAATTAATCTAAATATTTTCGTGTCTGATATTAATTTACTATATTTGTTGATATTAATTTACTATTTGTGTTGATATTTAGAGACAAAATTAAAATCTATTATTAAATTACATGACAACAAATAATATATGACCATATAAAAAAACATTAATAGTTTTAAAAAAATTATCTAAACATAAATGCTTTCCGGTAATATAACGTCAAATTAATTAAATTGTATTAATACTAGAAATATTTTGTTTTACCTCAACAAAATTTAATGAATTAAAGAGCCCATCTTACTACTTCTCTCAACATTATTTTGAATATAAGCTCCATTGTTGAGAAAAGCATAAATTATATTTTTTTTTCTCGGTATGTTATTAATTAAAGCATAGTATTTGCATTTGCTTAGCAGTAATAATTTTATGCTTTTGTTGCAGTTTTTAAGTGGTGTGTTATTTTGAATTTGTATTTGAGGTTATTAAAAATAAAAAAAGCAATTTGAATTTGTTAAGCAAAAAAATGATATATCATGTAGTAAAATCTATTTTTATATTTCTCATACATCTAAATATATTGAAACAAAAAAAAGGACTGAAATACATATTTAACAAAAATTAAAACTATTGATGTACAATACAAGCAGAGATGTATGGGTTAATATTCATTTTTTGTTGTTATTTCAAATTAGATGAAGATCTAACAATGAAAGATATATAGTAACTAATAAATGATCCTCATGCTAGAAGATTACATAATTACTGGGATCAAAAATAGCATTTGAAAAAATATATATGAAGGGTAAAATTGTCTATAAAATTTGAAATTGAGGTTGTTGTGTTAATATAAGATGTCATTGTGCTAATATCAGCACCCGTTCTTCATTGGATTCCTTCCCTCGAGGAGGCGGATGCTTTGATGCTTTTCTTTTTTAGGGTTTACGAATAAATTCACTGCTTAATGATCTCAACCTTTGGATTTGAAATCGGACGGTGGATCCAGATATGGAATATTCGGTTCAAATGGTGAATGGCATGTGGATTTTCGTCGGAATCTCGGAGAATCGGTTGCTTTTATATTTCAATGTTGTTTATTTTAGTTATTATATGTATAGCGGGTGTATAAGAGTTAAGGATCCACTCGCTACACATAAATATAGAAATAACGTAATACAGTTTTCAGTAAGATGGTAGATCTGGTTTGGGCCCAGAAACTTGCAGTTTAATTGGGCCTACGAAAGTTTGACAGCTTCAACAAATTAGTTTATGTTGCTCGTGTTTTTTATAATTACGGCCTTACGGGGATCTTCGCAGAAAAATAATTATTGTTAGTTCTTTTATTAATGGCGTAAGTTTTATTTTACAACAATAGCGCACATGGATTATGTATTTATGTCACGATGTACTGTGTACAAATATAATTCTTTCAAAAATGATAAAAATAAACAAAGAAGCAGAAAAAGGATTGCTGCACAGAAAATAGTAAGTAAAATAATTGCTAGAATCCCTACAAATTAATAATTAGCAAAATGAATTGTTGATGTCTCTTTCAATTGATCTGTTATGGAAAAAGTAACTTTATCGCCAAAAAAAATTAGCTACATTTATAGGTTCTAACTGCAAAAATTCAGCTCCATGGCATCATTGGTGGTTTATTGTATTATATTATACTAGTATCATACTCGTGCATTGCAACGAGACGTATTATAAGCAAACAAAAAAGTTGATGCTAAATTATAATGTAAAGTCCTAAAAATAAATTTAAAAGTAGAAAATCATCTAACTACCCGCCCATTCAAATTACACGAAAGTTTTAGATATTCCTCATTGTCTCTCAAGATCAGAAATATATAATTGTTGAGATAAATTTTCATCACATTCGGATTGTTAGAAATTAATTAAAATAAACCAAGTTAAAATAGAGTTACCTGGATCGTGTGAAGTATTGTTCTTAAGCATATTTTCTAATTTCGGATAGTTTATATAAGTTGAACTTATGAGTGTGATATTAAATTCGATAAAATAATTTTATAATTGTGTATCTCCATTCTTATATTATGCATGTAGTTGTCCTGATCTGCCAATGGCTGAGATTGAAAGATAAATTTTTGGATTCAATATTAGCCCTCCAATCACATAATCTGTATTTTTTTTTATTAAATACATCTGATTTATGTGTAGAAGTCTAAATTTAGTTAAAAACATACTCGCCACACATACTTCTATATAGTTTGTCACAATTAAAATTGAATAAATCTCTAGTGATATGTTTTCTTATTTCTCCTTAAAGTTATCTTTGATTCATGCAATTAAATTATTTCCTTAGATACAAACAGAAAAAAAAAATGGAAGTAGTCTTAATCACTTTTGTTTCTTCTGGAAGAATATGTATGTAGAGTCAATCGAAGGGTACTTTTATATAGGGGTGCTAATGAGCTATGTTCGGCTCAGATTCAGCTCGACTCATTAAGATAAGCATACTTGGCTCGGCCCGACTCGACTCGACTCGACTCGATTTGGAAAGAAAAAACTCGGCTCGGCTCATATAAATACTCGGCTCGCGAGGCTCGGCTCGGCTCGCGAGCCAAGCCCAACAAAGTAGTTATAATAGAACTTGACATTTTCATATGATCTAAAACTTTTACTACAACGATACTGTGTAATTGTAAATTATGGAGATGAATTATATTTGAAGTTAAAATATGCTGCCTCAAGAAAAGTGCGATGTATTACTTTTTTTATATGAGCAAGTATAATGCAATTTTGTTTATACAATATATATATTTTTTTAATTGTGCACTTTATCAAGAAAAATGACACTGTTAACAGGCCCATTATCTTGAAAGACTAGCCCAATGCTCAATTTCAGGGGACAAACTTGGGTCCGATGCCCATCGGACTCAACTTGAGTTCGATGGGTTCCAAAACCGTCCGAATCGCTTTAAGATATGTGCGTATTGCTTTAATATCCGTGCACATTTACTTCAAATTTTAATTTTTTTCAAATTTGAAATTTGAAAAAAATTAAAATTTGGAAAACTTTGAAATTTGAAAAAAAAAATTTGGATCTTGTCTGCACGATTTTTAAAGTGCATCGGATGGACCAAATTGAGATGGGAGGTTGGGGTTTTTGAAATTAAAATCAAATTTAATTTTGAAATTTGCAAAAAATTGAAAATTGAAATTTGAAAAAATTTGAAATTTGAAATCGGTGAAAAAAATGTCTATTGTATTATATGTTTAATATGAATGTTATTTACATGATATAGTTAGTTTATTACTCTATTTTTTTTATATTGTAATTTCTTTAAACATGAAAAAAAATCGGCTCGTGAGCCGAGTCGAGCCAAGTGTTTACATGAGCCGAGCTGAGTTTGGGCTTTTTTTAGTTTCGAGTCCGATTCGTTATGAAATATTGAGCCGCTCAACTCATAGATTCGCGAGCCGGCTCGACTCATTAGCAGCCCAATTAAAGAATCTTAAAAAGAGATTAATGAGATACAAATGTGGCTCTATGTAACGCCTTTTGATTTAATTATTAAATTGAATATTTTTATTTTTTGATATTAATCAAGGAGAACATAATTCTGAGTAAAACTAAAAATAGAATTTTATAATATCTGAATAAAATTCGAAAGTAATATTTTAAATTCCTTCATGCTTATACTTTAATGTAGATGTTATATATAATTTTATTCTATGTATCTCAAAGCAATCAAAGAAATTATCATTTAAATTTATGATGATAAGATACTTTATAAAAAAGAAGATTAATATGGAAATAAAGAATGTAATATAAACATGCATCGAGAATTTGGAAATTATGAAATAAGTAAAGAAAATTTTCATCTGAAAAATAGTTATAACAGCAACGAATAATTAATCAACTTACCAATTACTCAAATTGACCCCATCAAAGGAGGGTACCCATTGGATGCCCTTCTTGTTTTGCAAATTAATCTTATTTCACACTTTCTTCTAAATATTCATTAAAAAAGAAACGGTTGAAGGTAAGATATTAGAGGAAATCAAATAAAACCATCAAATCAAATAGACATAAATTTATTTGATTTCATCTAATTCTCACTTTCAAAGACCTTGCAATTTTGGAAATCAACTATTATTTTTTATCAGAAAACCTTCAGAAAGAGGTATTGAAAGATAAGATATTGGAGGAAATCTAAACGAATTTAGAAGTGAATTGCAATATAAAATGGCTTTCTTTATTTCTTGAGCAACTGTTACAAGAGGACTCTACTGTCCTTGTATAGAACAGCCTATGTTGCTGTTTCAGCATATTCTAGAACTCTTGACAGTTACAATTTAATCTGTTAGAGTCTAACCGACACTCATTAACCATAACAGCCTATCATTACATAACACTAATAACTAGCCGTTGGATGTAATCCTATTAGGCCCCCCTCAAGCGGACATGTTGGGAAGCACTGTCACCTTGGATCGGAGTGAACAAAAACGAGGCAGCTCCAAAGCTTTAGTGAGAGCATCGGCTAGCTGATCATGGGATGAAACAAAACAGATCCGTAAAGAATTGTTGGCCACTCGTTCCCGGATAAAATGGAAGTCGATCTCGACATGCTTTGTTCTAGAATGGAACATAGGATTGGATGCCAAGAAAGTTGCACCGACATTGTCACACCAAAGTGTAGGAGGAGAAGTAAGAGCAATGTGGAGTTCGGCAAGAAGAAATTGCACCCAAACTAATTCCGCACTAGTAATCGTAAGACTTCGATATTCTGACTCCATACTAGAGCGAGAGACTGTCAGTTGCTTCTTTGAACCCCAAGATATTACGTTAGAGCCAAGAAACACACAAAAGCCCGAAGTCGAACGGCGATCATCTATAGAACCCGCCCAATCGGCGTCACTATAAGCATGAAGCACAAATTCTTTGATCGGTTTGATTGTAAGACCATGAGTGATCATCCCATGAAGATAGCGAAGAATGCGCTTAACGACTCCCCAATGAATAGTGGTCGGCGCTTGCATAAATTGGGACACTTTATTCACCGAAAATGAAATGTCGGGTCGTGTGAGAGTGACATATTGCAATGCGTCTACAATAGAGCAGTATAGCGTTGGATCATCGAAGGGGTCACCCTCATGCCGAGAAAGAGAGGTATGTGCAACCATAGGAGTCAGACACGAGTTAGCTTGGTGCATTTTTGACCGAACAAGCAACTCATGAATATACTTGGTTTGAGAGAGGTGGAGACCGTGCACGGTTTTGGTGACTTCAATGCCAAGGAAATAATGGAGCGGTCCAAGATCCTTAAGTGCAAAGGTCTTTTGAATGGAGGCAATGAATTCTTGGATGAGAGTGATGGTAGACCCCGTAACGATAATGTCGTCCACATAAACAAGAACAATAAGTGTGGAATGAGAAGAAGAGCGAATAAAAAGAGAGGGATCATACTTAGAAGCAAGAAACCCTTGTGTTTGAAGTTCGGTGCTCAAGGTATTAAACCATGTCCAAGGCGATTGCTTCAACCCATATATGGCTTTGGACAAGCGACATACATGTTTCGGCTTGGTCGGATCTTCAAATCCTTTTGGTTGTTGCATGAACACCTTTTCTTGAAGTGTGCCATGTAAGAAAGCATTAGAAACATCGAGTTGATGGAGAGGCCAATTATAAGAGAGGGCTAAGGTGAGCACAATACGAATAGTGGTTGGGCGCACAACCGGACAAAACGTGTCGAAATAATTGATACCCTCTTCTTGATAGTACCCTTTTGCTACTAAACGAGCTTTATAACGTTCAATCGAGCCATCGGCATGAGTTTTAACTTTAAACACCCATTTACATCCAACCACATTTTGATCGGGGGATGGTGGAACAAGAGTTCAAGTGTTGTTGGAAATGAGCGCTTGATATTCCTTTTTCATAGCATCGATCCAATGAGGAAATTTTTGTACTTGATGAAAGGTGGTAGGCTCGGCATGAGTAGAAGTAGTGATGAGAGCAACGTGATTTGAAAACGTTTTTGGCTTGATTGTGTGATCACGGGTCCTTGTAATCATAGGATGCACAGAATTGCTTTGAGTGGCACTGGAATTAACACACACAAAAATGCATCTATTTAATGTCCTCCAATTCTCATTTTACAGACCCCTAATTATTAATTTAACTATTTTCCCTTAAAAAAAAAGGTTTTCTCTATATATTTACAATTTGGATATTAACAACAGATTTGCAATTTTATAGAAGAGTTGAGATGAGAAAAGGACCAGAAAACAAAAAATGCATGTGGTGTCAAATTCTTATTCCAAATCACAAGACTTTCATGGCTCTCATGCTTTTTGCATCCCTGACCAATAGTTGCATTTTAGTTCGTTCCAAGGTATTCTTTTTACAGTTTTACTCCTTTTTATTTATGATTAAAATTAAATTCTTGCTGTTAATGTAGAAACGAACTAAAATTTAGCAGCAGTTTAGTTAAAAAATAAAGGGTAATTCTATTTTTCCTCGCCAAATCGTCCCCTAACTGTCTCTCAGATAAAAACGCGTTAATCACGCTAAACGACAAAAAAAACGTGTTAATCGTGCAAAAAATATGCAGACCATAAAACAGTCCGATAGTATTCATTCGGAACACAAATGTATTCATCCTAAAACAAAAAAATATTCAATTAAGGTCTGCACATTAAGACAAAAAAACTGGACATATCACTCATTATATTTTACACGTTTTTAGATGTGTGTGGTTTTTTCTCCGTTCAATCTAACCAATATTTCTGACGATCTTTAAGCAAATTTTCAAATCTAAAACCACGAACGTCTTCTAAATAATTTTCTCTTTCAAATGAGATCCATTATGACATACTTTCGAGTTGTCGGTTGCATAAGTATTCATCATCGTCATGCAAGTATTCATCCTGGTTGTGTAAGTATTCATCCTTAGAATCCGCCTAACTATCCTGCTAATCAATCCATATGCTTGTAATACTCTTGATACATATTTACACTTACACGGCGAGGATGAATACTTGTGCAACCGACAAACTAAAAACGTGTAAAAGATGGGTGAGCGATGTGTCCAGTTTTTTTAAATACTTGATATCTTATGATGAATACTTGATGTATTACAGATGAATACTTGATATATTATAGATAAATACTTGCGTGCGACAGTTGTAAAATCTTTCAAATATTAGGCGGTCCCTAAATATTAAGTGGTCTCCCAGTTAGTTAACAGTTACTCGTATAGTTATTGACTAGGGGATGAATACTTGATATATTATGTATGAATACTTGCATGACGAGGATGAATACTTGTGCAACCGACAATTCGAAAGTATGTCATCATGGATCTCATTTGAAATATAAAATTATGTAGAAGACGCCCGTGGTTTTAGATTTACAAAATTCCTTATAGATCGTTAAAAATATTGGTTAGATTGAACGGAGAAAAAATAAACCACCTCTAAAAACGTATAAAAGATGGTGAGTGATATGTCCAGTTTTTTTGTCTTAATGTGCAGACATTAGTTGAATATTTTTTTATCTTATGATGAATACATTTGTGTTACAAATGAATACTAATGGTGGTCCGCGTCTCTTTTGCGCGATTAACGCGTTTTCTGGGCGGTTTTACGCGCTTTTGTTTGTCGTTTAGCTGTTTTAATGGTTTTTATCTAGGGAATAGATAGGGGACGTTTCACAGGACAGCTAGGCGGACCCAAAAATAAAATAACGAAAAGTAAACAAGGTTTCTAGTTATTTTGTGCAGATAAAATAATTATTGAAAAACAATAGCAGCCATTTAGATATTTCCAAATAATTCTATTGTAATAAATACTTCACTTATATCTCTTCAACGTGGCATGCACATGCAGAAGAGAACAAGTATACAATTGTTTTTTTTATTAATTTTTAAAAATTTCCATATTATCTTATTCTGAATTCCCACATTTTTAGATGGTAGAGATTAAAGCTACTAATGGGTCAATTAATATTTTTTTTTATTTTTTTTGGAGGTAGTTATAATTTTTTTTTCTTATTTTACTAAAATAAAAAAGTGGGCCATGCCTTCCGCAGATCCGCTTGATCTATTCTAACCGTTTAAGAATAATTGCGGTGATTAGTAATCTCGACCGTTGGATTTGGAATCGGACAGTGGATCTGGATATAAGAATATTCGGTTCAAATGGAGAATGGCGTGTGGTTTTTTTTGTTGGAATCATTGAAAAATCGGTCCCTCAAATGTGGGTTACCTGTTTCGATGTTAGTTCTTTCAGATACTGTATATGAAGCGGGTATTTAACCTGCTACACATAGATCTATAAATAAAATAACACAGTTTTTAATATGATGGTAGACCTGGTTTGGGCCCAGAATCTCTTTTGGACTCCAGTTGGGCCTACGATAATTTGACAGCTTCAACAAAATATATTTTTTTTAAGAAAGAAAACATAGCATAGTTGGTTAGAAAAAAAATTAGAACGGTTGGTTACTCAAAAGTCGAGAGATTGATTTCTATTACGTTTTCACAGTCTCTGCAAATGTTTTTTTAGGTTTTTTTTTTATTAAAATTGATAGCCAAATTTTAGTGGCTTATGTTGCTCAATATGACATGGTTTTTATAGGGTATAATTACGGCGATATTCGCAGAAAAATATTTAATGTTAGTTCTTTTAACTAAAAGGGGAGGGAGGTAGGGACCAGGTGCAAATTATAGTTTCATTTAAATTGAATACTTTTATTTTGTCCTTTAAAATTTTAAATGTTTTAAAAAAATTAACGTTATTAATTAGTCATCTGTTATAAAATAAAATTACAAAAAACTTATTTATCTAGTCCTCAAATTTAATTTTCAGCTGCATCGTAATGTAATAGTGTATAACTATAATTCTTCCAAAAATGATAAAAATAAACAAAGAAGCTGAATAAAAAAAAGATTGTTTCGTTTTTATGATAAAAAAATGATAAAATGTCTAAAAAAAAGTGCGGACGGCCGCAAATTAGGAGAGATAATTGTTTCGTTTTTATTTCACTTATATAATTTTTGTATATATCCTTGCTAAGTAAAATAATTGCTATAGTCCATATAAATTATTAGAAAAAATAAATGTTGATGTCCTGTTCCAATTTGTCTGTTCTAGAAAATATTACTTTTCCGGGCTCTAACAGCAAAAATTTAGCTCCACAAATCAAATGGGAATCTCAATGGCGACAATGCCACCGATTTTTTTATTAATCAAAAAGAAAAAGAAAAATATCGCGAAAGGGTGGTTTTTTTGATGGAAAATTGAGATATAGAAAAAACATAATTAATTATCCTGTCCGTGGGACAGTACAAATATTACTGTCCAGCTAATCTCGCTAATCCGCAACTGTAAGCCCGCTAAATGGAAAAACATTGGAACGGTATCTATTCGGTCTGGACAGAAAAAAGAAAAATCCAAAGACAGTATAATCCTTTCAGTCCGGGCTGAAAAAAATAGAAAAGAAAAATAACACGAATGGTATAAAATCCAGGACGATTGTTTAGAAATTAACAGTCTAATTTTATCTTGCTACTATTTTGAAAAACATAAAACTACAACTCAATCCTTAGCTTTTGCAAAAGACGGAAGTTAATCAACTGAAATAGCATTGAGTTTGATTTTTACATTGCACATTTTCGCAAAAGACAAACAAAAAGATGAAATGAGCAGTTAAGTCTACTAACATTAGGTCGGGACGGTATATTCCTTACCGTTTCTGATTTTTCTGTTTCTTTTTTTTTCCGCCCGGACTGGATGAATGTTATTTTTTTTATAAAGAAAAAAGAGTCTAGTTCTTGACTTATTAATCATTTTGGAGTTACAAAAGATATGTAACTAACTAAGAAAACCAATTCCGCTCAAAACATTTGAGCATAAACCAACAAAAAAGGAAATAATAAAAATAGTTTAGAGAAAACACTACTAGAATTCTAACTTTTTCCATGGGATTATCCTTGGAAAAAGCCCTAAAATGATTATTTCCAAGGGCTACCATTGGAAAAGCTACCGTTGCTAATACCCTCCTTGGAAATAGTCAGTATTTCCAAGAGCACCATTGGAAATGCTCTTTTCTAGCTTTTTTCATAAGACTATCCTTAGAAAAGGGCGCATGAAAATACTTTCAAACTTAGATACTGTCTGGAGTATTTCCAAGGAGAGCATTCTGGGGCCTAGTCTAGTATTTCCAAGGGGGTCACAAGAGGGACCCACTAGTGTATTTCCAAGGGGAGGAAGCGTAGGACCTACCTTAACATTTCCAAGGGTGAGGCCCCTGGGACCCACCTGAGTATTTCCAAGGGTATTCAACATGGGACCCACTTGAGTATTTCCAAGGGCAATTTACGTAGGACCCACCCCTGGCCATCAAAAGTGGGCCCCACCTGTCAGATATTGGGGCTATTATTTAAATGGTAGGTTGCATTTCTTCCATGGATATACCCCTGAAAATACTGCTCTTATTTTTTTGGTACCAGAATGCTTTCATTCGACAATCCTCCCAATACCAACCCAGTAATAGCAATAAACATTACTCAACATAGTAAAGCAATAAATATATACATACATCAATCTGTACATGAATTTAAACAACTGGCAGTATTACAATCACCATTTTAATATGGTTAACAATTTTATTAGCATTTAACATCATTTTTTGTTCTTAGATATGAAAATACATTTCGCTAAGGTGACATAACATTTAACATACATTTCGCTAAGGTGACAAAACCCATTAAGAACATCGCAAGTCGATCAAAATTGATTTGGAAGCCAGCATACTTAACCGTACCATGTCTTCAAAGGTTCATTACCAGTCAAATTGTTCTTATATCTGCTAATTCCACTATCTTTATCCTGAAACAAAAATTCACCAACAGTGAATTAGTCACTGTTAAAAAAAATGGAACCAAAGAAGGCTGATGCGTACATTAAGGATTAAAAAATAATTTTTCCTTGATCATTTAAAAAATAATTTGGAAGTAATTCATCGAGAATCGACCGTTGATCGCTCATATAGAAATAAACGGTCCACAATTGTTGGCTCAATTTTAAGAAGCAAATAAAGATGAAATTATATAAAATTGACAATTACAAGCATTATTCGGTCACATGGTACGTAAAAATGTAGAAAATATTTTCTTAGAAATTTATTTATATTATTTTCTGTACAAAATTCACCAATTTTATCATTTGCTGATACGAGCAATCCGACGGGTGATGAAGAGGCAGGACTACCAATGGATGTGTCCATTAAGGGGCTGCCAGAAGGAGGTCCATTTCGCTAAGGTGACATAACATTTATGTTTAGATCCGCACTAGATGCAATCATCTGACTCTTTTAATAATCGCGCTAACTCTGATCATCCGTCCCGATCTAATTATAAATATTACGTTACTTCAGGAAATATGAAATCCTCTCGTAAATTCCTCTTTAATGTCTAAGCAGGAAGAACCCCTATCGTCACCATACTAACTTCTGACTTCTCAACCACATCCAAATGTTTTCAATATGTTAACTAATTATTACATAAATTTCATTACAAAATATTTTCCAAAATTAAAGTAAAATTTTGATGTTAATTGACTAAATTTCACTAAATATTTTCGCAAATACCAACACATGTTGAAAAGGCAAATTATGATAAATTTTATAAAATTAATAATTATAAGTATGATTTGGTCACATAAATCATAAACAAATTGAAAATACTTTTTTGAATTTTTTCATATGATTTGTTCTACATTTTTTTTTACAAATTTGATTTTATAAAAGATCACTCAACTTAATTTATTTTATCAAGTATCAAGTTTATTTAGAAAACATTAAGGATTTAGAAAAAAAATCACTAATTTATTTTAGTCAACTTAATTTCTTTTACTGTGTATGTTTCTTGGTCTTTTAGAAATTTGCCAATAAAAGCCAATAAAAACTAAATATATTTATTTTCCATATTTTTCATATCCCATATGCATGAAAGCCAATAACAACTTCCCTCCAATATCATGTTCAAGTATCAATTTATTAGATTGTCTAAATTTTGACAAACCGTCCACATATTTTTAGATGACGCCAAATATGTTTGGCCACAAAATCATCCAACATGCAAATAACACTAAGAAGAATTATGTTTTTTGCTGCATTCAAATTTACGAAACTATCGTGTAACCATTCAAATTTACCAAAGTACAGTCAAACGAATTATTCGTGATACGGTGCGGAAACCTCTTAAAAACGTTTTATTCGCGAATAAAACGCGCACTTTGTTACTATAGTTGTTCCATTGTATTATAAGCTTTTAAGTCTGTTATACAAAAAGTCGTATTACTTTGTTCACAATAAATCCGTGTAAGGCACAAAACCATCCAGAAGAAGAGAATCGCTGATAGAGTGGGTTTGTTTCATTTGTGTAACAAATGAATTCGGCCACTACACAAGATTTTCAGTCTATTATACAAAAGGTAGTATATATTTGTTCGTAATAAATCCGTAAAAGTCGCAAAATAATTCAGAAGAAGAGAAGCGATGAGAAGTTGAGAACAAAAAATTTGCCAAGTACAGAAAGTGAAACTGGAATTCACCTCGCACTACAAAAGTCTATAAACTCTAAAGAGAATAAATTCGGTTTCCCCCCTTACCTCGACCCAATTTGGGTTTCCCCCGCTCACAAATTTTCGACAAATTTCCCTTCTCTTCCCAAATCCTTCGTACCCTCTCTGCCGCCTACTGAAAATAGTCACTCCCAAATCGGAGTGCAAACGAAGGAAACGGGGTCCACCAGCAGATCTGCCAATCTTGCCCTTTTTCCCGTCTCCATCGACACTTCATTTTTGTTTTCCCTCCAGAAACAAACGTGAATCACTTTCGACGCTGTCTACTTCTTGGCGCGCTGCTTTCTCTCAACGATCTCCAAGTGTAGCCAGGTAAGTTCTTCTCTAATTTCTTTGCAATTTGAACTTCAAGAGTTGGAAAACAACCAAGAGCGTGATTTTTTTTTTTTAAAACATTAAGGTTCCTGGTACTAACTTCAAGAGTTGGAAAACAACCAAGAGCGTGATTTTCTCTTTATGATACAACATTTGGTTTTGTTCGCAGAATCATTTGCAAAATTGTGGTAACTCACACATAGTTTTCCTGTCTATTTATTTTGTCATGCCTTCTAAATTCTAATAACGTGGAAATAACATTGATTGGTCCTTACTGGTAAATTCGCACTTGTGGTACGAAGCAGCAAAATAAATTTGCATAGTACTGTGATAATATAATTAGTTCTGGTTAAATTTATGCAATTTGTAAGGCCATGTTATGACTTCCTCCACACAGAGCAATAAAACAAATTTATTGCAGATATTAATTAAATTAGGAAACCACTTGAGGAATGTGTAGGGTCATATTGTATTTGTTGGACCTACTGCCCCAATCCTCCTCACCAGAATAATTATTTTGGAGAGAACAGTGCAGTTTAACTAAATAAGTTAATCTTATTTGTTTTTCCCATCTTCAGATTTTAATTGTAAAATTATAACTCAATTTAACTCAATTTATTTACTTGTTTTTACAACTCAATTTAACTAAATATGTATAGTATGGTTGGTTTTGTTTGATGTAGTATATATAGTATGGTGATGGTACCACTGTATAGGTAACAGATCAGAACCTTGATGTATGGCCGAACAACTCAGCCTTTGTCTCTGATGCCTTATGCCGTTATTACTATCAGTACCTCTCCTCATTCTTTGAGGCAGCTGAGGTAATTTTCTTATGTAATGCTTATTTTGATCCAAGTTTACTATAAAGATACTATTATAATGAATTTTGTAAAATCTGACCTGAAGACTACCGGTAGAAAAACTAAGGTTTAAGTATGAAACTATACTTGGTGATCAACATTAATCTAACTTGCTCCCCTTGCATGTACTGTACAGTCATGTAATCATTCCATTTTTAGTGAGGCCTTTTTTTGCCAGATGCCAGAGTAAATTATTTTGGTACTAGGCATTGAGACTAGAGTGAAGTTGATAAATTTGATATTGCAGTAGTGGTAAAGACCAACCTGATGCTAGTTGGGTACTATTTTACAATACTTGAATCGATCATTTATTCAAGTTTTACTCTTTCTTGTTTTCTACTAAGACCGTGTACTAATTTTCCTTTGAAATATTTCTTGTAGGAAGGTGGCTGTCTAATTAAAATAGGATGTAAGATGCACATAATATTTAGGAGCAAATGGAGAGTGAAAAAACACTAGTTCGAGCATTTAGTAATAATTAGACAATATATGCTGTGGTAATATTGGTTTGGATGTATCATTTGGGTCAAAGCAAATACATGTTTCATTTTTTGAATCGCGAGTTGCAAAATTTCTCTAGAAGCCATTTCAATGAAATTGTATATTTTGATTCCTCCCCATGATTTGCAAATAATATGGTTTTGTAAGTAATCCTCTCACATAAACTTTTGTTTTGGATAGGTAAATGCTTTAATTTCAGTATGATACAATGCTTTTAATTTTTATATTGAGATGTAGTGTTATTTTCTTGGATTTAAGATGTGTAAGTTCTTTTTATAATTGAATGGGTGCTAGTTCTTTTTGCCCAAGAGTAAGCAAGCAATAGACTGAAGCATCACAGAATTCAATTAAAATAGAAATTAGTTAGTTAACCTTGCTGTTAAACATTCAAAGGGGCATCTCAAATAAACAAACAATTCTGTTTCTAGGAAATAAATTTTTCTAATGGTAGTCTCATGGAAAAAATATTTAACTATAAAATAATATAATTGAATCAAAAAAATATTTCCAAGGACATTTTGTTCCAGTATTTCCATGAGTCTCCATATAAAATAATATAAATATACATACCAAAATATTTTCAAGAGCAATGTGCTACACCATTTTCATGAGTTTCACAATAAAAAAAAATATAAACATACCTAATACAACATTTCCAACGGTAGTCTCATGAAAATAATGTCTCACTTCTTTCATATTATTTCCATGCACTGGAAGTTAGCTATTTTCATGAGATTTCAATAAAATATATTATTCGGTCTGCAAAAGTATTTCCAAAGACAGATAAGAACCATTTCCAAGGGCAGATGTCGGGCATTTCCATGCGCTGCTATTTCCATGGGACTGCTGTTGGAAATAGTTAAATGTGTCAGCAAATCCGATTTTATTTCCAAGGCCCTTCCTCTCCTTGGAAACAGGATATGCTCCCCATGGAAAAAGTGAGAATTATAGTAGTGAAATAAAAGAAACTGAAAATTGGAAATTGAAATAAAAAATGCAAAGTACTATAGCTAACTCAATCTTCTTAAGCTCCTATTCAGAATTTTTTCCACATGTATGAGATGATGGGATTAAATAAATCTACTATCAGTTCAATTAATGTTTTTTTTTCTCTCTTTTTTGTAGGTAGTTATAGTGTTTTTTCTTTTCTTATTTTATTAAAAAAAATGGAGATACCATCTGCTTTAAATTTTATGAAAACAAAACCTCAACAGATTATTATTATCCCTTGGGGGATTTGCATAATTTCCAATTAATTCTGGAAATGGAATGTTAAATTAAATGTCTACAACAGATATTAGAGACTTTTAAATTCATGTGTAATTTGGATTTAAACTGTACACAATGACTTAGTTTAGATAAAGTCAAAAGTCTTAATGACCAAATTTGGATAGACTTGTGTTGAGTGACCTCTACCTAAATAAAAATAAGCCAGAAAGATTCAGTTTTTGAAATTGAACCCAATGTATTTCAAACTTAGTAGCTTCTACCAAGCATTTCAAAGAAAAAGAAATTGAACCCAGTGGAAAGACATATTTCACTGAAAGATTATCTATGCGCGGAAGGGTGCATTATTTGGTGCTTCGTTGTGCGATCAAGCACCTCCTTTTATGCCTCCATGCTTTTTGGATAAGTTTAGCGGCCCTCTCTCTCCAATATGGTGACAAGTACCTTTGCAGTCAAATGAAGTAAGATAACTCTAATCACATACAAGTTTATAAGATTGCCTAATAATAAGTAAAAATATTTTACAAGTAGAATTGCTATATTGAACAAAAAAAAATGCTAGGATAAATTACCCAATTGCCAGTAGATCACGTGTGTAGACCGGTATGATTTGTTGTAAATCATCTGCTCGTAATACCAACACCTCAACATTTGTGAGGCACCTAACAACCATTGTCGAAAATAAGCGCAATCCCTGGTATCTGTTCTTCCCTCCCTCTGTAAAATAGAGAAACATTTTTTAAAATTTCAAATTCTGCAAGTAAAAATTCAAATTTACCCCAAAAGAGTGAAAAGGTTAGAAAGGTACCTTTATAACGGCCTAAAGAGTGCTGTTCTATGCACCAGGGGATGAGCTCCTCACCAAATGCATCCCCATCTTTCAATAATGTCACCTTTCCATCAGACGAAATACTTTCTAACTTACCCTTCACTATAAATACAATCTTCTCTATCATTTCCCCTTGGTACAATAAGATGCTCCTGCTTGGGTACACCTTTCGCTTTAGATTACCACATATAGCATCCAAAATTGAATCATCTGGCGAAGTTATCATCCCCACCTGCAGTTACTGCTTTATTAGGTGTGAATTTTACAGAAGGATTATTATAAATGATTTTAATTCTGAACAAGTTATTCTTGTTCTAGGCTAGTCAAGTCCAACATCAGTATGGTCTTTGGGCTGTTAATGCATTTTTTCTGATTAGAATTCAGATTGGATCTTGTAATTATTTATGATGCAAACAATGGATTCTGGCAGATTGAACAACAAAGAAAAAATAATTAAAACCTATCAAGTACAGTCAGACGCAGCTACCAGTCAGAGGTCTAGTAAGATATATATACCAATAAGTATAATAAGCACAGCCCATAGCAGTAATTTTGGAAGTTCAAAATTCAGAAGCTCAGCTGATATAAACCTCAGCCAAATTTTGGTGCTCAAAATATTTTACCATCAACTGTGTGAAGAAGCAAGGAACAATCACCATGCAAAGAACAGATTAAAAATATTACATTAGCTTTCATAAAACACACACCTCACTTATAAACCTGACAAAATGACGGCGTATTTCCCTTTGAAGGTCCTCTGGTAAGTTCGACAGCAACTCTTCTTCATTCACTCCACGCGTGGTTGTCCAGCTGAGTCTCTCAGCCTCTCTTACTCTCCTACAAATTCATAAGGCAGAAGTGTAAATCAGTTCAGTATTACAACACTAGTCCATTTACATCCATACACATCCATAACCTTAAGTACCATATCCAAATTATTTGTCTACATACTCTCTCAATGCTTCAGGTAGATACCGTTTATGCATCCACTGCTCCAAATCACGCTGTTTTTGTTGCATCTCCAGTCGCCTGGAAACAGAAGTACCCCAAATTATTATTATTGAATATTCTACCAATGTATACAAATTGACGAAAACTTGAAACAAAATAAAAATGATTTGAAATTCATACGCATTTGTTCCTACCATATTGTTTAGTTGCAGTTTTGCTGTGATTGACTGTATTTATTTTACTGTACATACTGATATATAGCTTCTATCAGATTTTCAAAAAAATAAAAAACAAAAAGAAAATGAAAGAAATGTCAACCTTCTCTCGGGGGCTTGAAGGAAGTTCTGCATGTTGCCAATTAATAAGGCGAAGAGTAGCAGACCCAGACCAACAATGGCCATTGTAAAAAGTACTTCCCAAACAAAATAACTTGGCGTTTGATTCCCAGCTAATGTGCTTATTTGCTAAAATTTAAAAAGCAATAACAAATGAATTTACATTTGTGACAACAAACAAACAAGAAGAAAAACAGAAGGCTGTATTCTACCTGAAATCCCCAAAATAAGGAGTAGATGTATCGGGTAATCATACTGTGCTTGGTGGTTAGAAGAACAACCGGTTGATAAATTCCATAAGAAAACTGGTCCAAAGTAGAATCCAAACAATTACTAGAGTTATCATAGTCTCTCCAATGTTGTCTAAATTGCTGACTAAAGTTATCAATGTCTCCATCAGGCACACAAACTATTAGGGATGAGCAAAGTGTCTTGTTGAAGCTGGCACAAGTGTCATGAAGACATTGACTTACCCTCTGAAAATGAGAAATAAGAAAGAAATATTTATCAGGTACATATTTTTTCTCTTATAATGCAAAAAGGAGAAAGTTGAGGCCACTCTGTCTAGGAATTTTAGCAATGTAACATCTATCCAGATAGGTTGCACAAAGGCTTGCAGATGTTTTTGCCCATAGTTGCACACAGGAAGGCATATGCAATGGCGCCACAAATTTTCATGTAAATTACATTATCTTCTTTCTTTTTGGAAGGAATAAGGCTACAGAGACTGGTGCTTAAACATAAATCCAACAACTAACCTGAAGTCCCAAAAGGTACCAGGCAGAACCGACAACATGACCAGCTAGCACAAACTTGAGAAGGTTAACTACAAAATTGGCCCAATATGACTCAAATATGAAGCCACTAGCAGATTCACCACCAAGCAGTGGCAGGAATCTGAGCAATCTGGGGATGTACTGGAGCAATTGGAGCAAGACTGTGGTAGGCAACATATTTTTTACATGGTTTTCTGCAGAAGACCCAATATGCTTTGGAATGACCACCAAACTCATCACCTTTGGGAAAAAAAAATATGGCAACGAAACACAAGCATACGAAATTGACAAGAAATTTATTAGTCTATTACCAGCAATGGAGCGTGAGACAAGATAATTTGGTAATTCATGAAAAAATGGTGAGAAACAATAAAGAATATATAACTTACCTGAGGAAGTGGAAGAACAAGAAAGAGATCAAAAATAAAATATCCACACAGATAATGAAGTGCAACTTTCCTATGTTCTTTAACTAGCTGACCTCCCCAAACTGTTCCCGAATGAGGAGCAACATAAGCTAGTCTAAACTGAAAGAAAGAGGGTAATGTTATGCAAGTACCTAAATAGGGAATCCATTTCACTTGGATTACCTCAATTATTTGCTTTGTGTTTTGAAAACAAAAATTTGAAAACACCTGAAGAAGCATGTGCAGAAGATAAATAATATCAGTGATGCTTCTAACTACCGCAATCGCTCTTCCTAAGGACCAATTTAGCACCATACATTTATTTGTCTGAATGAAAAAAAATCCATGAACAAGTCAGCACAATTGAGCACCTCACTTATTGCTTGAACAGAAAAGAACAGAAAAAGACAGAGCGATAACTTTAATCATAAGCAAAAAATAATAATAATAAAGGGGACAAAGACATATGCACCTTCTCGACAGAAAGCAGAAAGAAAAATAAGGGGTCAATAAAAATGGCTACAAGGCATGATATTACAAAAAATTTATTCCATTGCCGAAGAAATTTAGAATCTGGTATCATAATTGGGAAGTACGATAAAACATTTGCAATTGACTTTTTTGCCCATCCATGAACATCACTGCATCGTATGTTATGCAACTGCAAAACAACATAACAAAACAACTTATAAGTTAGGAAAAATTAGCATACAGCTGGACATCCACCGGGTAATGATGGGGAACACACATAATTTGCATCTATTAAAAATGCTGTCTTCATTTTCATTCACCTCATCACTCCCCGTGCTGCGTCCTAAATCACATATAACTTGCACTCCTATAAGGATGCCCGGAAATTTTAATACAGGATGGCCCAATCAATGTTAATAATCTGTAATTTATACAGTCGTGTACTAAAACACTACTATTTTCTTTGAATTAGCATCTTTCAAGAGAATAAGAGATATATTTGTTTAAGGAAATTTAAAATATGTAATGTTGGCGACTAAGAACATTTTGGATGTGAATATGCTATAAGCTGATTAATTCCTATTCTTGTTTTTACTTCAGTGACTGCAACAAAGATATATCTTTGCTTGGATGAAGAAATTTAAAAGATTTGTTATGTTGGTGAATATGTATTATGGATAATAGGATTTATAAAAATCTTAATATATGTACGTATTGATCTAACATTAATTAATACTTGATTTTGTACAATAAAGTAACTCCAAACAGTGTGTGTTTCTTTTCTTAGATCATTATTTTGCCTTAACACTCATTGAGTGAGACTGGGAATATACAAGTCTGAAACAGGGCAGAGCAGACTTCAGCACAACCAAGACATAACCTGGTTTATTCTAGGCAATTATTGTAACAATTAATATTGAAAATTTCAGCCTATACCCAAGTTTTATTCCAACCCAAAAAATAATAAATCAACAAATTGAGAGTCTAAATTACAACTGAAAATAAGAAGTAAATAATAAATAAATTAATTAAAGAGGCACCTTCTTAAAAACATCAGCATAGTATCTGTAAAAATTATTGCTCTTTATCAACTTCGAGTTCTCATAAGCAGCCAGGCACTCAGGACAATCAGGGAGATCACACAACAAAGGCAGGTCCGACTTCAACAAATCACTGCGCCCCAGTTCCTCTGATATGACAGTGACCGGAGTGCTTGGTATATTGTTTGTATGGTTTCCCTGAGGAAATGGTGTGGAGATCAGGTTCGCTTTTCTCTTGAAATTTTCTAGGGGTGGTGTTTGTGTTTGTAAGAAACCGGCATGGGACACAACTGAGGAGTTCGTTATGAAGGTCTCGTCTGATTGTATTGGCATGGATGCACTTCTCATGGTAAATCGTTTTACTAAAACATTTTTGGTTGACATCGGGATGGTGACTTTATCACTTCCATTGTTTTGATCAGACATTTTGAAACCCTGGAAATAAGCAAGGTGAGAAAAGACTACAAAGTACAAAGTACAAAGTACAAAGAAAAATTATTAAAATAATCGCTAATTCTAGGAGATGCGACGATAATTGATCCTTACTGGGCCTTCGGGTTAGGTTCAAATGAGTTAGTTTTGCCGGCTGTAGAGCAGAAAAAGAGTATATCAGCTCACAATAATCATTAGAGGAACGGAGAGAAAGGATATATAGACACGCGATTGAGATTTGGGAAGAAATACAAAGTTGCTTAGTCTTCTCGAGGTCGTCAACGCGAAGGTTCACCATTTTTTTTTTTATTAACAAAAAAATAGAGAAATAGAGGAAGTAGTGAGTGTGTTTTGGCCGTCATTTTTATTTATATGTAACGTCAAATTTATTTTAATTAGAAATCAGCTAATAATTAGTTGGTTCTTGGTTTTTTTTTTTTTTTTAGTATTTTTTGGTAAAAACCAGCTAATTATTGATTGGTTATTGAATTTTTTTTTAGAGAGATGGTTGATATGATATATTAATTGTGAAGTTTATATTAAAACATGAAATAAAACACATTAATGCTCTAACAAATTCAATACGTGTCTTTCTGTTATAATGCATATGTATTAATTTTTTTAAGTCATTTCTCTTGTTTCTAAAGCACATGTATATTGTACATGTATTTATCAAAGACATCTCTTGTAAACAGACGAGGCTAGAACAAGAAATAAAGGAAGAGAGATGATATATTTACTGAGAAGGTATAAAACAACAATGAAACTTCAAATGGTCATAATTAAAACAACGCTTGAGTGTTTGATTTCAACAAATGACCATTTTTCAAAAAGCTAGCAAAAATACGCATGCATCAGTGTCGCGATGCCAGTTTTCAAAATTTAGAATTGCCAAAAAACAAAGAAAAGAGCTTCAAAATTTGAGTTGAAGTTTTCAATTAAGATTTTCATTTCTATTTTTTGATCTAAGTAGCTCGGTAAATTGGTTATATAATGAACTTGTAGAATACCAATTTTTAGTATTTTCGGAATTTTTTTACTATTTTTTATGATTTATAAAAGATAACACAAAATGACTTAAAAATAAAAGAACTTTGTGAATAATGTATTTTCTCAGTACTTGGGTTGGTTTCTATCTATGTTTCATGGATACGGGTACGGGTATCGTATCGGATACGATACGGATACGGCGATACGGCAATTTTCAAAAATCAAGGATACGGTACGTCTATTATATATATATATATATATATATATATATTATTTTAATTATATTATTAATTCGTATTATATAAATTAAATATTAAAATATAAAACTAAAGATAAGTTTACATTATATATAATGGATACCGTCTTATAACCAGAAATGTGAACTGGCGCAGTGGTAGTGCACTATGGTTGTGAATCAATAATGCGTGGGATCGGAGTCCGAATCTGCTGCGATTCTTCGCTCATGAACTGAGATGCGTGCACGAAATTATTGGACGGCCAGATTTGGAAAAGCAGGGATTTTAGGGTTACGTTCATCCTTTTAGGATCACAGCAGATCTCAATTCGTGGGATCGATTCTCCGCTTCAGCAGAAAAATTTCAATTTTGCGCGGTGCATGGTGGACTATGCGCTTTGTACATTGAATGTGCGGTGCACTGTGGACCATGCGTATCCCGACGTATCTGGACGTGTCAGAGGCGTATCCTAGCGAGTCAATCCGTATCGGAGACCGTATCAAGGGATTAAGTATACGCCACGTGAGCTGATACGCCAGCTGGCGTATCCGATACGTATCGGTATCGGATACGTGTCCGACATGGGTACGGAGCCAATTCTGGAGTATCCGAGTAACATAGGTTTCTATACAATACCTATACAATATATCTCATTTTATACACATTAAACAACTCAGATTCATGTCTTAATATTTTCTAAATTAACACAGATGCATTATAACAGAAAGACACATATTGAATTTGTCAAAGTATTAATGTGTTTTATTTCATGTCTTAATATAAACTTGACTATTAATATATCAACTATCTCTAAAAAAAATTCAAGAACTGGCCAATAACTGACCAGTTTCTACCAAAAACTACCCAAAAAAAAAAACCAAAAACTGGCCAATAATTAAAATAAGGACTGGCCAATAATTGGCCGGTTTGGGTAGATTTAAAATTCGGTAACTTCTGTGGGAATATTTGACAATTTCTATTTAATGTTGGATATATATAAAAATGACGGGTGTTTTTGAGTTCATCGTAACTCTATCAAAATTCAACAATAAAATTTATGGAATTAATTTCAAACAACAATTTCAAACATTATCTTACGAATGATACATTTACATAATAAAATTTTAAATTTGAAAATTAATTTTATATATAGTCAAGTGATAAAAAAAAATTAAAAATAAATATATTTAAATTAATTTATAAAACTTCTAATTTTAATCGTTTGATTTTATACTAAATTAATTTGAAATTTGAAATTTTTTTGTATGTAGATACATCACTCATATAGGTGGATTGATTTCAACAGTTTGTATTCGTTGTTTGAAGTCAATCCGATAAATTTTAAAATTGAGTTCACAAAAGAACTTAATAACACCCTAGTTCTATTCAAATTTATATATATGCCCATCAAAACTTCATGATTTAGATAGTTATCCATCAAAATTTTCAAATTATTTATTTGCCCACTCAAATTTAACATATTTATAAATTTATCCATTCTGTTGATTTTAAAAATACACATTTATTTTTGTATTATTTCGGAAAAAGAAGAAGGAAAGAGGGCTTCTAGAATTGGGGGGACTTTGGGGTCATCCGGTTAAGGTCATCTTCCAAGTTGCTTCGGCAGCAGCTGTCAAGGTAAGTGGAGGATAACATAATATTTTATGTTATATGTGACAGCTGCTGCCGAAGCAAGTGGAAAAACATATTAGCAGAGGAATAATAAGTGTAGAAACATAGTGGGAAGGTAGAACAAAATACAAAAATTACAATGATGATTGTTGTAGAATCTTGTGTTATATGGGACAATACTCGGAAACATAGTTTTTTTTACCAAAATGGTTGCCACTGTTTTTTTCTTCTAGGAAACAGTATACAAAATAATATTTACTATTGAGATGTGAGTGTGAGACTGTTTTTGTGGCCGAAATTTTTATTTATACCATATTAAAGAAAAATAATAAATCAAATGACTATTTTTGCTGAAAATTAGCATTTCTACCACGTCCATCAAATAAAATGACGGACACAATTTTCCATATTCTTGCTCCGCTATTTTCCTTTTATATTAAAAAAATCAAATTCTGAGAGCCAGAAGATTTGACTAGAAATTCCCATTAGTTTAACTTTTTTATGGTTTGAAAGTTGAATTGATTTTTTTAATACAAATGTTATATTTAAATATTACAAAAGTTCCTTTTTGAAAGTTGAATTGACTTTTTTAATATAAATGTTATATAAAAATATTACAAAAGTTCCATTTTTGAAAGTTGAATTGATTTTTTTTAATATAAATGTTATTTTAAAATATTACAAAAGTTACAATAAAAGAAAAAAAATATGGAAAACGGCATCTGCTTTCATTTGACGGACGTGGAAGAAATGCTAATTTTTAGCAAAAGTGAGCATTTGATTTATTAATTTTATTAATATAGTATAAATAAAAATTTCGGTTTTTGTGGGGCAGATGCATGTTGTTTTTCTCTCTATGTCACTGCTGCGAAAATGAGGTGTGTTAGTAATTTTTTTTTGTTTGAAGAAAAGGTGTGTTAGTAATTTGTCTTGAAAAGCAGTGTGGACATGTATTGTTTGTTTACTATCATTACAGAAAATAAGTTAAAATTTTGTTATAATGTAGGATAGTATAATTAACATGGAAATCCTTACATTAGTAAGAACAATGGTGGCCTATGCAATAAATTAAAACTCGACTAATTAATTTAGCAAGCACAGAGTATCATTTACCAGGCCAGGCAAAAACTGGGACCTTTAATATTTTTAAAAGAAAGGGAAACAATTACCATTTGCATAACTGAGGTTGGAACCCTGCAGGAACCCAGTCGATGCCATGGAATGATGGAAGTAAGAAGACCCATGAGATCGAGGCCATGATTGAATAATCAAATTATCCCTTTGAATCCCTCTAACCTCCCACGGCAACGCAAATTTTTTAAGAGTTTCAAATAACAATTAAATCACCATGCCTAATTTGAGTATGTGTCCCCTAGTTACCTGAGGTGCAATTTAAAAAAAATGGACGACTTAGATTATTTCTTACCAGACCAAACTCAATCCGGTGCCTATTGAAACTATTGGGGGGACCTGTTTTGAAATCCGTGACAAGTTAAAAGAACGGTCCAAATTTATCACTTACACCTTAGGTACCTGGAGTGATATAGATTCACCTACTGATAGCTATGTTTAATTGCTGATTTTTTTTTAAATACCCTCTAAATAAATATGATAAATTTCGCTGGAGGTCACTAAACTTTGTCATTTGTCACGAATTGGTCACTCAACTTTGATTTGTCTCTTTTTAGTTACTTAATTTTGTTATTTGTCCCAATTAAGTAATCACTTTATACTTTTCTGTCCAAAATGCTAACGGAATATGCTCATTATGTTAGTATTTTGGACTGAATATGTTCATTTCGTTAGTATTTTTTGACGGAATAAGTATATTATGTTAATATTTTGAACGGAATATAAATATTCTGTTAAAGATTTTGGATGAAAAAATATAGAATGACTTAATTGAGACAAATGACAAAGTTGAGTGACTAGAAAATAACAAATCAAACTTGAATAATCAATTCGTAATAAATAACAAAGTTTAGTGACCTCCAGTAAAATTTATGCAAGAATAAAATATTTGCACCAAAAGAACTAATACATACAAAAAAAAAATAAGGAAGGGCTTTTACAAATGAAGAAGGTATCTGTACCACACCATTCCTATCTTGAAGACTTAAAAAGGTTTTTGTGGGGTCAATCTAACTTGTCAAGTTAAAAACTTGGTGGAATTATAAATGGCGGCTAATGCACAAAAACATATAACATATGGCTGGAGATAACGAAAGGTGATGGAAGTACATGTGGCTGGATATTTTCAGAATGTATTTCCATTCAAATTGTTGAAATTAATAAAGTATATTATACCGAAATTTTTATAAATATACAAAAATATATTTTAATTTAATAATCTATACAAAATTGCGGTGAAATTTTAAATCTACCGAAACCGGCAACGGGTTGCCAGTTTCAGAGGCCAGAACCGGCAGCAAGATTGCCGATTTCAACACCCCAGAACCGGCAGCTGTGTTGCAGATCCCAGAACCGGCAGCACAGTTGCCGGTTCCAAGCCCTGGATTCGGCAACAAGCTTGCCAGTTCTGGATTCGGCTATAAAGCCCCTCCAAGCCGTCCCTTTCTCCCTCACCCCTTCTCCATTGTCTCCCTTCATCAGGTAATTTTTTTTAATATTTATTTTTTATTTAAATTATTTAAATTAGTAAAATTAGTTTAAATTTAAGATAGATTAGTAAAATTAGTTTAATATATAATTTTTTTTAGATAATTAGAAAATGTCTAAATTTTTTTAAGAAAATTAGAAAATGTATAAAAAAATTTAGATAATTAGAAAATGTATAATTTTTTTTAGAAAATTAGAAAATGTCTAAAAATTTTTTAGATAATTAGAAAATGTCAAAATAATTTTAGATAATTAGAAAATACCAAAATAATTTAAAGTAAATTAGAAAATGGCAAAATAATTTTAGAAAAAATAGAAAATATTAAAATAATTGTAGTTAAATTAGAAAATACCAAAATAAATTTAGGTAAATTATAGAATGGTTCCTGATATTATGAAAAACTTTAAAATTATTTAGAATAGTTTTTAGAATTAGTTAGAAAATACTAGAAAATCACCAAAATTGTTTTAGAAACAATACCAAAAATTCGGCCAAAATTGTGTAGAAAAATTCGGCCAAAATTGTTTTCGAAATGGTTTAGAATTAGTTAGAACTAGTAGAACGGTTCAGAAGAAATAATTTACAAAATAATTTGGTACGATTTTTGAAATTCAGAATGACAGAGAGAGAGACCCAGATAATGCAAGGTAGGTTCAGCGAATTGTTATGGATACCCCACAGTCATCATCGGGTGTCTCTGGCTTCGAAAGAGGTTAGCATTTACTGATTTTTCTTAATAAATCGATTAGAAATCAAATCGTATATTGCTTGATATTTTTTTCGTAATGTAGAATTGTTCTAATTTGAACGTGAGAAATTATCGGAGAAATATATTGTACCACGACCGATACGCCCCGTATCTGCTATCGTTGAGATTATACCAGGTTGCGCAGTTACCTGGTATCAATATTGATGCGTCACTTATACATGCCCTTGTCGAGCGGTGGCGTCCAGAAACTCACACGTTTCATCTTCCATTTGGAGAAATGACAGGTATTTAGCGAAATGATTCAAATAAAAAAATGATTGGTGAAATAAATATATGATTTATATTTTTTTTTATTTAAATTAATTACAGTTACGTTAGAAGACGTGAACTGTTTGTGGGGTTTGCCTATAAAGGGGGCCCTAGTGACCGGGAGGTCGGATGGGGTGTGGGTTAGAAGTAGACTGTTCGAATTATTAGGGATCCGAGATGTTGAAGTGGATCTTTTTATGAAGAAAAGGGGATCTGCTCATTCCGATTGGATAATGACAAAGAAAATGCTCCGCCAGAGGTTTAAGAAGCTTCCAGATGGCGCCGACGAGCAAACGGTGCAGTGGTAAGTATTTTCTACTTATTAGATTGTTTGTTCTTTAAATTTTCAATCATGTGCTTACATAAGATATCACGCAGTGGTAAGTATTTTCCGCTTGTCGTGCTGCTTGTTCTACAGAACAAACAAAATATGAAATATGAGGTAGTTCCAAAAATAAATTAAAAAATACATGTGTTTTGAATTATACCTGCGGCATGCCGATCAATGGTCTCACGATGAGCCTGATGTCCGAGTCTCCGACCTTCCATTCGGTCCATTTCCATAACAATGCGATTGTGTCTTCTCCTCCCTTTCTTAATCAGTTTACGGTTTGGTTTGATCGTCAGACCTTCGTATATAGGCCACTCACATTGGTTGCCTTTCGGACCGAATTCTGCACCCCATGTCTGTACCAACATTGACACACTATAAAGAGAATTAATATACAAATTGTCGTCATATCTCATTTCTCGGACCACCACCATGAAATGAGAACATGGTATGCCGGTTAATTGAGGCTTTTGACATGCACATTCAACCTTATTGTTATCTTTAACAACAACTTTATACCCAAAATCTCTGCGAGTATACTCGAACCTCTGCTAATTACGCTTTGCGGGAATTTTTTCACCCTTTACCATGACCTCAAAGGTCCCATGCCTTCTGCTAAAAGGAATCACATGCATGTTAAGAGATTTGTTGATACGCTTTTGCAGAAGCAGGCTTACCTTGTCGGACCACAACTAACCTATTTGTTGCATCATTTCGGCTTTGTTCCGTCGTTGGAAAAACCATTTATTTAACTTGTAGAATGTCTCCTCCACGAGAGCACAAACCGGCAGCCGCCGACTCGTCTTGAACACATTATTTAGTGACTCTGACCCATTTGTTGTCATTATTCCCCAACGATGACCTCCATCATATGCTTGAAACAACTTCTCTGGACATGGAGGCTCGTCCTCGTAATCAGGGTCTCTCCTACCCATCTTGTTAAGGTACGTAATAGCGTCTGGGCAACGAATTTGAAAGTCCTCAAACATCTCCTGTAACCTCCTAGGTTTCTTCTTGTTCACTCCAATTTTGAACCGATCACTGACCTCTCTCTTCCGCCCCACATGCTTGTAGAGGTTCTCGGCAACATGATGAGCACAGTATCGATGCACACATAGATCGCTATCCTCATACCATCCGAGATGTGGATCCTGGAACACGGATTTTATTGCCAAATGTCTATCCGATATGACACAAAAGAATCGACCATCTCCAATGACTTCTAACCGCAACCATCTCATAAAAAATCCCCAAGTATCTGAGTGTTTTTTTTCCACAATCGCGAAAGCCAACGGAAGCAACTGGTTTTCGGCATCATACCCACATGCAACCAGCAGCCGTTCCTGGTACCGTCCCGACATGAAACATGCATCAATACTAATCACTGGTCTTATAAAAGGTATTGCCGCAATACACGGCCCGTATGCCCAAGCCGCGTACAGGAATTGTCTATCATTTGAATTCTCAATCGGTGTCGAGATCACACAATACTTGGTTCCGGGAGTGCCTTTCTTTATAGCTTCCAAAAGCGGAATGAGCAGGTTGTACGAGTTCTCCCAACTCCCATAAATGTTTGCAATTGCGAGCTCACGTCCTCGCCATAATTTGTTGTACTTGGGCGTCACTTTTTGGTACGTTGCCTTCACGACATCTCGGATATGATTTATACTCGCACACACATCCCTTCTCACTGTGCCATCAATGGCGCGTGCAACCATCTCTGCCGTGAGCTGGTCATGATCTTCACGTGTTGCCGGTACTCTGCATCCATGAGGAATTTTTTGTTTGTAAATAATCCAAGATTCTGAGATACCCTGAGGTTTCGCACATAACTTGAACTTGCACAATTTATCTTTGCATATCCATACCATACGCCTAGGTTCGCTTCTTTGAGTCCTAAACTCATAATTTTTTTGGATATGAAACTCCTGAACTGCTATTCTTAGAGCCTCTCTCGACTCATACACTTGGCCTTCAGCTATTGGGTTATCGACAATTCTTGTTGTACGGTTGAAAAAATCAACATCTGCTTCTCGAAAACCCGAAGTGTCGTTGAAAATGTCTACCGGATGTGTCATATTTTCTCGGCCAGTAAACGGGTATTGTGCTTGGCGGGACTGTGACACAGAATGTCTACCGGACTGTGACACAGAATGTGATTGTGTCTGTCTAGTCGGTGAAAGATTTTCGTCGAACCCTGCTGACTCATTTGAGATCATCTCATCCCCGCTTTCCAAACTGTCATCATTAATTGCATCGACAGGTAAACGGGAATAATCAGGTACCTCTACTGGTCTATGGGTCTGAACAGTTCTAGGTTCAGGGTTGCGACTCGTACTTGGTCGGGATCTTGATTTAGGGATCTGTCTGTTTACAGGGGCTTGACTATTCAGATTCAACTGAGAATTAAAATCGGAATGATTTGGTTCCAATTCTACATACAGCTCAAGAACCGGTACCCTTTGGGGGAATGACGCAACAATTCCTAAAATCATTTCGAACGATACCTGGTTTGTTATCAGTACCAATTGGTAGTCCCGCTGACCATCAGTAGACATATTAAATCTGGCTTGGATTTCCATATTTGCTTCACTAGCAGTAAACCCAACCAGTTTATAAATTTCATTTTGGAGATAATCGAAGTTATGATTAATAGTTACCGGAAACGAGTATTTGGGTCGAGTACTGTAGAAGACTTCTTCGTCATTGTACTAGATGTTTCCTCCAACAAAGACTTTCACACATATCATATTTGATTTTTGTTTGATCTGGATAACAAACATTTAAAAAAATTAACGTTACAAAATTAATTAGAATTAAAATTAACTAACAAACAATGTACAAACAAAAAATAAAATAACTCACATCAAAATTGAACGATGAAAATAAAATTAATTAAAATAATTATTCAAAATGAATTAAAATAATTGAAATAATTAATTAAATATTAATCTAAGTTAATTAATATAACTAATTTTAATTAATAAAACTTACTTCAAGATGGAAGACGGAAGAGCAAGAAGTGGGACTGAGATCGGCGCGATTTATAGCAATCCAGAACCGGCAGCAGTGTTGCCGAATACAGGGCTTGGAACCAGGCAACCGTGTCGCTAGGTTTCGGGATCTCGCAACATAGTTGCCGGTTCTAGGGTGTTGAAACCGGCAACTTTGCTGCCGGTTCGGCCTCTGAAACCGGCAATCCTGTTGCCGGTTTGGGTAGATTTAAAATTACGCCGCAATTTTGTATAGATTATTAAATTAAAATAGAATTTTGTATATTTATAAAAATTTCGGTATATTATATAATGAAATACTTTTGGATAATGACTTCCGTGACGTCAGCAATTTATACAAATCCCATCCCATGAAAAACAAATATAGACTTTGAAATTTCTGTCTCCTCAACCATTACCAAATATAGACAAAAATAATTCCGTATATGTGCGGGAACTATATGACTCACTAGTTCCTATAAAGGTTTCTCCCTTAGTATGTCATCTATACATTTATCTTAAATACCATTTTTTCGATAATTAAGTTCTTGATTTCTATCATCATTCATCAATATGACGATTGAAATAATGAAATTTATTATTAAATTTCTTATAAGAGAACTTAATTAAAACGCTACTTATTAATGCATAATAAATGAAAAACAAGTATACTTTGTTAACGGGAGTTTATCCCAAATTTCATGTCATGTGCAGTAACCTCAGTTATTTCATAACGAATATTAAAGGATCTGTGTGATACAGGGATCGGCCATATTTGCTCGAATTCTGATTGGGTGGTTAAGATTCTAAACTCAAAATCCGAGGTAATGCAGAGGATATGCACTCAGTTTATCCAGTGATAAAAATATAATTTTATGAGTGAGTCTATCGCACTATGCATATCACAATTTAGTCCGTAATACGGATAAATATTTTCATTTTTTAAATCCTAACGGTTGATCCAAACAGTTCAAAATAATTTTCATATGAATATGTACTTAAATCACTATTTATTTATGGTCCAAAATTTTCAGATTAAGTGATTTTCTACCTATCTTAAAAAATAGTAATTTTTAAAAAAAATATATAAAATTCGGTCTGCAAGTAGATATTCATATGGAGATCATGTTGAACAGTTCGAGTCCATCATTAAAATTTTAAAAATGAAAATATTGACCCGTATTACGAATCAACCCGTGATATGCATAGTACCATAGACTCACTCTAATTTTATATCACAATTATACGAACAATAGCTGTTAATAATTGATTGGAAGTGAATAATACATAGTACAACATTAACCTAATATTCGTATTTGCAATTAAGTGAATATAGATATTAAAGGAATTTTAAAGTTAAAAAAATAGTACCACAGTGGGCTTGATGCAATTGCAATATCAAACCACATGATGTATGGCTTGAGATTCCGACTGAAGGAATCTGATCCATCTTGTTCCCATGGTTGATGGAATTAATTGTGGTTGCATGTGTTCTCAAATTATCTTCTCATAAATATATAGAGGGTAAATTTCGCTAAAAATCACTAAATTTTGTTATTTGTCACGAATTGGTCACTCAAGTTTGATTTCTCTTTTCAGTCACTTAACTTTGTTATTCCAATTAAGTCACTCTATATTTTTCCGTCTAAAATGCTAACAAAATATGCTCATTCTGTTAGTATTTTTGGATATAATGAGTATATTTCGTTAATATTTTAGACGGAATGAAAATATTACGTTAAGATTTTGAATGAAAAAAATATAGAGTGACTTGATTGAGACAAATGACAAATTAAGTTGACTGACTAGAAATAGACAAATCAAACTTGAATGACCAATTTGTGACAAATGACAAAGTTTAGTGACCTTTAGTGAAATTTACTTAAAATATAGCAAATATACCATTTGGGTTAATTTTTTTTTAAAAACCCTATAAATAGGGGATTTTCTCTCTCATGCCCATTCTAAAATAATTTCAGCTGAGTAGGAAGGGGAGGACTTTTTAGCTAGCTGAGTAGGAAAAGGAGGACTTTTTAGCTAGCTTACGTTATTTTCCGATTTTTAAGTTGGACATTTTAGTTTGACTTTTAAGATTTTAAAACGTCACTTGCACTTTAATTAGTGTCACGACTTCTGGTCTAGCTTACTGAGAGGAGACTCGAAAACCTAAATTAATCATACCACATTTTTACTTCAATTAATTTGACTATGCCTAAGTTGTGTGTTATGATTAATTTTAAAAAGTGTTTTTCAAATTGTACAAATTTGAAAAGACTTAAATTTCTAATTCAAAAGGTTTTAATTGGTTGTGCTGCCTTAGATCAGCTGCCTTAATTTAAGAGTCCAGGATATTGGCTTGCAGGAGTGTCACTGATGCATTTTTGGATCGTTGAGCATCAATTAATATAATAACTCATCACTCGATCAAGAATTGAAGATACTGATACTCGTTCGACCATCCAGAAATATATCAGCAGCACTTTAATGTTCTGCAGCTGCTAAATCTGATACAATTGTCCAACTTATCTGCCAAAACCTTTATACAGATATCGGCCATTTAAATAGATTTGTATTATATTCCGCTCGCCGACATTTCTTAGCTGAATTAACAGGTTCGAAAACCCTACCTTGGATTTACTGTATATTTATAGGAAAAGTTATCTCAGCATAACCGTTGCATTGATGGGAGCAGCTTGGGTCCGATGGGTTCTATAACTGTCTGATTTGCTTTAAAATCAGTGCATATTCAAACACACAAATATTAAAACAATGCGCACAGCTCTTAAAGCGAATCGGACGGTTATGGAACTTATGGGATCCAAACTGCTCCCTGCATTGACATATCAGATGGCTGCCACGTACTAACCGAATATACTCCCGTCCCGTGACTTGATATAAGATATACAAACCAACTTGGCCTGTTAGGCTGATGACATAATCAATGAATATATATATGGCCCAAGTTCATTATTTAAGCCCTAATTAATACAACAGCCCAAGTTCAGAAGGGATACATTATGTGCTTCTATTTTTTTTTTTTTTTTTTTTTGTTGAGTAAAGGGTTGGATCACTTGGGATCAAGCTAGCAGGTTACTCAACTATTTAATATTTACAAAAAAAATTCTATTGAATTTCAAACATGAAATCTATTATTTTTGCCTACTATTTTTTTTTTTTAAATCTTCGCAGAAGCTGTGAAGTCGTGAGAGGGAATCGAACTCTCGACCTTTGGGTACAACAATCCTATGACTTTTTCCTAGCCAATTGTGCTACCTTCCCTTTCTATTTTTGCCTACTATTGACTAATTATCTACTCTGTGCTTTTATTAACTATGTTATATTGATAAAAGAAAATCTTATTCAAAGTATTAATGAGAAAAATAATGCCTTTATTAATTTGATGTGTACGATATACATTGTGCTTGTAACTAATATGTAAATAGTATATGCAAGTTAGTTAGTTATCAAATTCATCTTATTTCATTGACTGATTAAAAAATATGCTGAATTTCATGTATATCCCTAAAAAGTTTCAATATTAAATATTTATCCCTATAAAATCAATAATTACATATATCTTCTTAAAAATTGTAGAAACTCACATATTTGTCCAATCTATTATATTTAACATTAATTTTTTATGTATTCCCATTTTACCCTTCTTCTATTTTTCTTTCTAAGGTCAGTGTATAAGAAAACGTATTAAAACGTACCAGTATCAGTACATAGCCGTACTAGTATTGAACCGTACCGTACCAGTACCACCATTGAACTGTACCAGTACCAGAACTGAACCGTACAGTAACAAATTGCACTGAACATATTAAAGAGCGACTCAACAGATTAAAGAGAGATGAAAAGTATAATGGTCATTGCAATATTAATTAATGTTTAAAAAATATTATTTAATTATTTTTTAAAGATATTTGATATATAATAGAGTTAGATTGGACAAATATGTGAGTTTCTATAATTTTTAAGGATATATATGTAATTATTGATTTTGGAGGGATAAATACGTAATATTGAAACTTTTGAGGGATATACATGAAATTCCCCCTTTATATAATTTGAATTTATATTATAATAAATTTTTAATTGCAAAGAAAGATTGAATGTTCTTGTTTACCGGTTTTTGTTTTGAATCTCACTAATGGGTAAATATTTGTCCAATAGTTAATTAATTATTATTATTATATATATATATGAGTAAAGCTAGTATAGTCTTAAGTGTACTTGGTTCTTGGTACACTTAAATCTGATATTGTCGGATTTGTTTAAAATTTGTGCTATCACAGATCGATCTGATGAGTTTTGCGCTAACGGAAATGGAGAAAACTAAGTTTTTACGCTCTGTTATCTCCATTCGAAGTCATGTTCTCCTCCCTCCTTTCGCCTCTCTCCACCTCCCTCCTTTCTCAATTTCACCTCCCCGCTTCTCTTTTTTTTCTTCTTTACTAGCTTTTCGAATCAGCTAGAAGGGAAGAGATGTGACTCATCTCGCCTCACCTTCCCAATCCAACTTCGCCACTTCGCTCACCTCCCCAATCCGCTAGTGTTTTTGTTTACTCGAACCTGGTATGACAATATCCTCCAATTAGGAGCTGTAGGATCGTGTCATTTTGACCTCATATAGTGCATCCTTCTCTACTTCATATGTTGAATACACTGTACTTTCTCTAAATAGATCCTTAAAGAGGGAATAAATCTTTCTGGTGTATACTTGACGTGCTTCAACCTCTATTGGATCAAACGACCATAGTTGCAGTTGTCCGTTGCAAGATATGAAGTCCTCTTCATCTTCTTCGGCAAAAATGCCCTCAACCATCTTGGTGAATTGTAAGGCAAACTTATAAATTGACGTGTGTGAGTCAGTCCACAACTTCAAAACAGTATTAGCACTTTCACTTCGTTGTGAGGTGGACATATCCGCAAAGAAAGTTTCCCGAAAATAAGTGGGAACCCACCTTTCGCGAGTTCTAAACATCAAGTCCAAATGATGGTTACCATGCAATTTGTACTTCTCAAGCATATCTTCCCATCCCTTTTCAAACTCTTCGATCGTCAAGCTCAAATTAATGCAAGCTTGTAAATCTTCTTCCAATCCTTTAACCTTACCATACAGTGTCTCCAATTTGTCTCTTGCTTTCCTCATAACATGCCATTGACAACACCTATGCTTTGTATTTGGAAAAATCTCTGCTATTGCTACTCTCATTGCCAGGTCTTGGTCAGTGATGATAGCTTTTGGGTGCTTCCCATTCATTGCCTTCAAAAAGGTCTGAAATAACCACTTGAAAATGTCTGCCCCCTCAAACCTAATAAGCGCACAACCAAAAAAAAAAAAGATAACCAGTGGTGATTTACACCAATAAATGGGCTGCAAGGAATGTAATATCGGTTGGTATTATAAGTCGTATCAAATACGATGACATCCCCAAAAGCTTGATAAGATCTCCTTGACCTCCTGTCAATCCAAAATATGTTATTTACTGTTTGGTTGTCATCAACTTATATTTCAAAGAAGAAATCCGGATTCCTTTCTTGCATCATTTTGAAGTAATCGAGTGCTTTCTTAACATCCACCCCAATAAGCTTTCTATTCTCTTTGGCAATTTCATTACTCAAATGTTTTTTTGTGAAAAGAACATTTTGTCGACCACCCTCCTTTTCGACGATTGCCTCAAAAATCTTTGCGGCAGCCACATTTTGGTTACTCAAAATACGGATGCACTCCTTTTGGTCATCTCTAATACACATGTGAGACTTAAAATATCTCTTCTTTGAAGGACTTTGGATCAGTTCATGATTGTGCTCTTCATTAAAAGTGGTTACCGACCATTTTCCATTCTTTTGCAGACTTATGCTCATTGATGCCTTACAATTAGTCCTTCGAAATGAGATTGCTTTCTGAGACGTCTTCTCCTTGTTTGGTGTTATGCCAACACGAGCCCCCTCTTCTTTTTGATGCTTTAATAATCCTTCATTAGAACAAACAAATCTTTGACTAATCAATTTCTTCTCTCCTATAGCAGAATGATATTGTTGTGTTTTCCGAACACTAAATCCAATATTGAACCCATATGAGTTATAAAATTTATAAGCAGCTTCAACACTATCGAGCTCCATGCCAACAAATGGACATTGTTGTAAAGGTTTCTCAACTTGCTCGATTTCAAGGTAAGGATCCACAAGCTGCTCCTATTAAAATCATACAAAAGTACATCAAATTAGAATTTTAAAACAATTTAAATTTAAAAGGTATTTATAATTTCAAATTCAGCACCAAAGAACATTTTACCGTGAACTGTATTTCTTCATCTACATCTCTTGCAGGGAGCAAGGACTCTTCATGAGGGACCATGCTATTTGAGGGCACATCAAAAGACAATGCTCGTGCAACATCCATACTACTTGAGGGCACATCCATACTCTTTCTAATCTATGTCAAACGAAGCATCATAATTTTTTAGTTACAACATTCTGATTTCTCAAGTTCCCAACAATTAGCAGGCCAATTTTGTTCTCTGTTAATATCACGTACTCTTTAAAATTATGTATAAACAAAATAAAACAACTAGAGAGGAAACTAGAGAAAAATTATGCATTCAGATTATCCCTTTGCGATATACACAGAAAAATTCACAGCGTCAGAAGCCCTGTCTTGCTGAGTATTTGATCCTACTGACATACCAACTAGAGAATTTGGTCTATTCACTGACTTGACTTTAGGAGATGAGTACCATAAGGGAGACAGGAGAGGGATAGAACATTACCTTCCACTTGGATTAGCTCAAGGTTTGAAACAATTCCATCGGCAAGGAATAGAATCACAAGGGAGAGTGATCGGCCGCGCACGAAACAAAAACCCTAGCAGAATGGAGAGGTGAGCAAAGTGGCGAAGTCGGATTGAGAAGGTGAGGCGAGGCGAGATGAGTCACATCCCGTCCCTTCTAGCAGATTCGAAAAGCTAGTGAAGAAGGAAAACAAAAGAGAAGGGGGGGGGCGAAATTGAGAAAGGAGGGAGGTGGAGAGAGACAAAAGGAGAGGGAGAAGGAGAACTGACTTTGAAAGGAGATAACAGAGCGTAAAAAAATAATTTTCTCCATTTTCGTTAGCGCAAAACTTATCAGATTGATTTGTGATAGCACGGATTTTTAAAAAATCCGACGATATCAGATTTTTAAAAAATCCGACGATATCAGATTTATGCGTGCCAAGATCCTAGTATACTAGAGTAAAGACTTTACTCTAGTAATAGATAGAGAGATAAATTGTTGGTCTTCTTGATTTTTGTTGGTTTTAGGGAGGCAGCAACTGCACCACATTTACAATGAAATATTATTTTGTTAAAATTAGGTGCATATTTGCAAGCAATTTTAAATTAGAAAAACTTTCTACTGTCTCCATCTAAACTTTTAAAATAACTAATTTTCCAATCAAAACATTACAATATCCAATATCTCCATACAAATTGAACATTCTTTCTTCTATACCCTTTTAACTATTTAACATTTAATTTAATTATTTTACAAACTAAATTGATGATTGTATCCTCTAATTTTAATTGGACATGTTCATTATTTATGAATGTCGTCTTCTTTTTTTTCCATCCTTTTCAAATCCATGTTCTAGCCGGCACGGATGAACTAGAATTAAATCTGCTTAACCTTTAGCACAATTTAGCACAATTTAGCATAATTTAGTATAATTAGCCTAATTTAGAATATTTTAGTATAATTAGTCTAATTTAGCATAATTTAGTATATTTTGGGATAATTAGCATATTTTAGTATAATTTGTCTAATTTAGCATAATTTAGCATATCTTAGAATAATTAGCATAATTTAGCATATCTTAATATAATTAGCATAATTTAGCATATTTTAGTATAATTAGCATAATTTAGCATATTTTAGTATAATTAGCATAATTTAGCATAATTTAGTATATTTTAGCATAATTTAGTATAATTTAGTATAATTAGCATTTAGCATAATTTATATAATTTAGTATATTTTAGCATAATTTAATATATTTAGTATAATTTATCATATTTTAGTATAATTAACGTAATTTAGCATAATTTAGCATAATTTAGCATATTTTAGCATAATTAGCATAGTTTATAGCATATTTTAGTATATTTTAGCATAATTTAGTAAAATGTTAATCTATCAAAATATTAGTTTATCAACTATTTCACAAAAAAAAAAATACTGAACTGTCCAAAAAATGACCGGTTGGAATAAAACTACAGATCGGCCAAAGTTTGACCGGTATGGGCATTTTTAAAAATACGGTGGATTGTTTCATTGACTGATTCACAAATCTGCTTTTATATAATATGAATTTATATTAAAATAAATTTTAATTGCAAAGAAAGATTGAATGTTCTTATTTCCGGTTTCTGTTTTGAATCTCACTAATGTCTAAATCTTTCGGCAATAGTTAATTAGTTATTAATTATTAAATATATATATCTACATCTCTAGTATTATTAGAGCATCTACATTTCTAAAATTCTTAGAGTTTTCAAACAACCTCCATATTTCTGAAATTAAAATTAAAATGTCTTAATTGCCACATCAGCATTTAATTAAAACAGACTGAAAAAATTGAGCGAATACGACCGACCATTTCGCCACGTCAGAGTTTATAAACGATTTCTTATTAAGAAATTATTGAGCAAAGTTGCTAAATAAGAAATCCATCTACATCTCTAAAACTGATTTAAAAACTATCACGTCATACTAGAAACTCTAATAGTTTCAAAGATGTAGATGCTCTTAGAGTTTCTAATCTGAGGTGGTAGTTTATAATTCATTTTTAGAGATATGTGAGAGTTTTTTATTTAGTAATTATGCAGAAGTGTTTTTTATTAATAAATTGTTTATAAACTCCACACTAGTCAAATAATTGGCTTTAATTATTTCTCATTTTTAATTCATTACTGATGTGGCTTAATAGAAACTCTAAAATTAATTTCAGAGATGAGTGTTTAGATATTATTGATACTTTAATTTCTAAAAAATAATTAACAGTTATTTAGAAACTCATTTGAATTTCTGAGATTTAGATGCTCATCATTCATTGATTTGAAAATAAACTCAAATCCTGATTCCCAACTTGTTTATGGAATTAACAAAAGACATAAATTGATTGCGGTATTGCTATTACAGCCAAAGCTAATAGAGTCGCCAATGGTTTCAGCAAAATTAATGTTCAAAATGTGTCGTGAGGTTTCAGTAAGAAAAGTAAATAAAAAAAGATTCAGTGGCGCTTGCACTGGACCCTGTTGGAAGCAAAGGGACAAATTATGTGACTCACCATTTTGTAAAAAGGAATTAAGTCGCAATTTATGTCACACTTGGTACAATTTTGGGCCCGGGTGAGAGCATTTTGCACATTTTCAAAATGGAATAGTATATCAAATAACAAGCATGTTGCTTTGATATATCATACAAGTATAACATCAAATGCATGCAATTATGGTTTCAAAAAAAAAAAAATGCAAGTATTGGATGGATGGTGGGTGCCGGCACTTCTAATTTTATATTAACTAGAAAACATATAATTGAATTGAAAGGCTAGTAATGATAATTTAATTTCATCTGCGTACGAGATAAATTAAAACATGAGCACATTCAATGAACTTGCTATAAAGGAGGTTAAGTGGGGACATTCATGAACCCATTAGATTTTAAAAGTGTTTTTCAATTTGTACAGATTGTGAACTTCACTTACTTTTTTTTTTTATAGTTTTTCTTATTTGACAGGGCTACAAATGAATCGAATCGAATCGAATCGAATCGAATTTTTTACAAACTCAATTTTGATTGTTTTTTATCAATTTTTTATGACAAGGAAGAGTGATATTAGTCGCAGAGAGCGAGAGGTAAAAGTCGTCTAAAGTTTCAGAACTGAGAGCGAGAGTTACGACTTATGAGTTATGACTTATGATAGGGGGTCTTATGTTTTAACTTTTAAGTCATCAGCGGAAATCAACGGTTCACGTTACTTTGAGATTCAAACTATAATAGTTTGTGAACCTATTTCGAACGAACCAGGTCCAGTTTGAGTTTGGTTTGAATTAATTCCGAACTATTTTGAATTGAATTTTTTACAAACTTTTCGAATCAAACTCAAAATCGAATCACGAACTACAAATTTTTTGTGCAGCTCTAGTTGACACAAATTAAATTAGTAAAAAAAATTACTTTGTCACTTATTATAATCCAAAAAAAATCTTGAAACTCGAGGGCTAAGTGTTAAAATAACTATTGTAAGGAACAAATGCGTCATTAGTTAAAACATAACCATAGATGCATAATAATAGCAATCAAATTTTCCTCAAAAAAAAAAATAGCAATCAAATTGAGTTGTTAAAGAAATGCTTAAATAAAAGCCTAAAACCAACACAGAGATTTGTCATTTGTGAATGCGTTATAACACATCATGTGAAAATTGCAGATTTTTGTTTATTCCAATGATAAAATAATAAATAGGTGTTATTTAGATTTATTTTTATTTTTTTATTATTCGAAAGTGATATAAAACCAACTATATATAAATAATAAAGATATACCTAATACCTTTAATACCTTGATTAATTTTATCAAATCATTTCAACTTGTATAGCTTGCTTGAACTTTTAATTAGCCAGTTAGAGAAAATTATAAGATAATTTTAATATTTTCTTAAAATGGTATAATCAAAATTTAAGAGAACAACAAATAAATTAATTAACTAAAAATAAACAATAAGTAACAATCATTGGTCCTGATTCAAAACTTGCTCAAATAATAATAGAAAAATGTCGAGAAAAAGCTTTTATTTTAGTATAAAAACAATGTCTCGTGCCTTGCTCAACTAATATTAGAAAAATGTCGAGAATTATCTTTTTAATTTAGCTTCAAAGATAATATCTCATAATATCTCATAGCTTGCTCAATTATTGTTATGCGGGTTCATGTGTTAATTTACTTCTACAACCTTATTAAATCATCTAACACATTATAAAAGTTATAGGTCATTTATAAAAGTGGTATATACCACCGATTTATTTCATTAAGAAACGAAAGCTACAATGTTTTTATCAGACGTGGTACCAAACTTCTGATACCTATCTGCCAGATCTCAAAACATAGAAACCAGTCCATCAAAACAAATTACCTAACCTACTGGAATCTGAAACTAAAAAAGCTAAAACAGTTTGCAAAATAAAACCAGCAGCTATCAACACAGACAAAATAACACGTAGCTAAATGTCAGAAACTGCTAAATGGACTACCAGTAGACTATATATCGCCATCATTATGATGCTCTGATCAATCAGTTTGTTCCATCTACCATAATAACACGAATATACTTGTTGTTTACCAGTGTGAAGTTCAGCATCTGCACTGCTCTGTCAGCATCAAAGGGACGGCTGTAGTTAACATAGGCATAACCAAGGGACCTCCTAGTGTTGACGTCACGGCAAACCCTAACTGACATGACGGGGCCCAGTTGGCTGAAAATGTCGTACAGTTGCGAATCCGTCACATTCGAATCCAGCTCTCCCACATACAACTGGTCTCCGGCTGCCGCCTGAGGAGGACCTTCGGCACCACCTCCATTAGCGGAACCCACAACAGGACCTCCTGCCGCTGTCGCAACACCGTTTGGCACCTTCTGAACCCGCGCCATGTCTCTCTCTCTCTCTCTCTCTTGGGTTTTCTAAAAGATTGTAACTTTTTCTTTCTTCTTCCTAATCCCTACGAGATATATAGAGATAAATTGTTGGTCTTCTTGATTTTTGTTGGTTTTAGGGAGGGACCAACTGCACCACATTTAGAATGAAATATTATTTTGTTAAAATTAGGTGCATATTCGCAAGCACTTTTCAATTAGGGAAAATTTCTAATATCTCCATTTAAATTTTTAAAATAGCTAATTTTCTCATCAAAACATAACAATATCCAATATTCCCGTACAAATTGAACATTATTTCTTCTATACCTTTTAACTATTTAACATTTAATTTAATTATTTTACAAATTAAATTGACCATTTTATCCTCTAATTTTAATTGGACATGTCCATTAAAATATTTAATTAGAAAATTGATAATTGCTTATTTTTCTAAAATAAAAATATGTATTTTTTTTTTTTATAATTTTGTTATAGGGAGAATAATTTTTGTTTGTCAAATATTCTAAATTATTTTTATATAACAACAAATATTATAAATTAAAATGCAATAAGAATGACTTAATTTAATTTAGCAAAATTTAGAAACCATAATTGAGATAAGTTAACATAAAGAAATAAGCTTGAAAAAAAATAGAAGAGAGAACACAAGAGCTTAATTTTACCGTGGGGAAAAAAATTATGTTCAACTTATTGTTTTTTTCCCATCAATTTACACTAGATTGAAAAAAAAAATATCAATTCCATTTCAGGCAAACTCACCTCCAAACGAGTCATGAGAATTAAATTCCAAATTAGTTCAAAATCCCATCCATTCCCGCGATATTTTGAACAACCGAGCACACCCTTAATACCAAAAAAAATTCGAAAAGCAACTTTTTGTTTAGTGTCAATATTGAAACACATTACACGCCATTATATATTTAACAGTAACAGATAACAATTAGCATGACAAATAATCTGAATTTTCCTACTAACTTTTTTCAACTTTTCAAATCACATCCGAAAAATATTCGAGTGCACAAAAATCAATCACTAACTAGTACCTTAATTAATTACCTATTAGTGCAATAAAAGTATAAAACCAATTTTAAAAACAAGAACCACATCCCCTTAAAAATCTCAACTAAAATTGAAACTATAGATCCATGATTTTCACCACCATCTCCATCAAAATCATCTCTAAAAATCAACTCCGGCGAACACCTTCTTCACTTGTTCAAGCGTTACAAACAGAACGACCGTGAACGGCCCCTGCCGTGTCACCGTCGGAATAAACCCTTTGTACAGCGCTCTCACCCCCTCTTTACTCACCGTCTTCACCAAACAATCAATGGCACCGGCATAAGGCGCCGGTTTCCCACACTCCACCTTCATATTCATAACCCTTGTTTTTACCACATCAACTGGGTTTGATGTGGCCGCTGCCACCAACCCGGCCGTGAAGCTTGCTGCAGTGTGGGTCCCAAGCCCGTCAGTCTCTTTCCCCCTCCATCCCAGTATTGCCTCCTTTGCCTGATCATATGTGGCGAGCTGTGATGCGGTCACGATCATGGCACGGTTGATGGTCAGAGATGATCCTCTCCACAGGCTCGTGATTCCTTCGTTACGTGCCATGCGGGTTATTGCATCAGCAACACTCTTGTAGTTGCGGCGCTCGGCTAATGGAAGGCGACCATCAGCTTGCATTCTGACCATTGCTACATCAGCAGGGTTGCCAACGGCAGCGCCAATGCCACCTGAGATGAAACCCGCAGCGATTTTGAGTTGTACAGGAAGAGATGTGCCATCGCCATTAGGCGACCATTTCTTCTTCAAGAAATCATACAAACCCATGCGCGTGGTGGAGTAAAGAGCTTGACGAAGGACAGTGGCGGAGACGCCAGAGAAGAGGCCCAGTGGGCCTTCTGAGCGAAGAATCTGGGCCCCAACTGTTATTGGACCGGGTTTGGGAACTGGAGGAGGTGGCGGGAGGTGGTGGTGAGGCAATGGCATGGTGGCCCCACTATGATAGGAGAGAGCCGGTCGAAGAGCAGGGATAGGTGCCGCGATGGTTTCTCCTTGAAGTTGCATTCTAACCTTGATCAAATCAAGAGGATGCGTGGAGGAACCGGCGATCACCGCCGCAATGCCTCCTTCAGCAAATCCCTTCAAACCCATCTCTGTTTTTCTTAGATCAAATCAAAAGAAACTTTCTTTCTCTGAAACAGAGATGGATCGAGGCAACTTGAATCTACCAATTGGAGATGTCACTTAGACCTTGAGATGTAAATCGAGATAAAAGGGGAAACAAATGCGGGACTTGGTTTCTCTGTGACATATGCTATATATGCTATTTTTGAGAGGAGAGAGAGGAGATAGAGACTATTTATAGCAGAGAAGCGAAAGGGGACAAAAGGAAAGTTGGTAAATTTGTAGAAATTTTTAGCCAATTGTAATTTTGTTTAAAGTTGAAAAATGGAAAGTTGGTTAAGGGTTCTTCTTCACTTGTTCTTCATTGGATTCCTTCCCTCGAAGAGGCGGATGCTTTGATGCTTCTCTTTTCTAGGGTTTACGAATAAATTCACTGGTTAATGATCTCAACGGTTGGATTTGGAATCGGACGGTGGATCTAGATATGGAATATTCGGTTCAAATGGTGAATGGCATGTGGATTTTCGTCGGAATCTCGGAGAATCGGTAGCTTTTATATTTCAATGTTGTTTATTTTAGTTACTATATGTGTAGCGGGTCTGTAAGAGTTAAGGATCCACTCGCTACACATAAATATATGAAAAACATAATAGATTATGTCACGATGGATTATGTCACGATGTGTAGCGGGTGTATAAGAGTTATATGTGTAGCGGGTGTATAAGAGTTAAGGATCCACTCGCTATATTGTTGTAATTTTATTTTACAACAATAGCGCACCTAATGGATTATGTCACGATATACTGTGTACAAATATAATTCTTTCAAAAATGATAAAAATAAACAGAGAAGCAGAAAAAAGGATTGCTGCACAGAAAATAGTAAGTAAAATAATTGCTAGAATCCCTACAAATAATTAGCAAAATGAATTGTTGATGTCTCTTTCAATTGATATGTTATGGAAAAAGTAACTTTATCGCCAAAAAAAATTAGCTACATTTCCGGGTTCTAACTGCAAAAATTCAGTTCCATGGCGGCATGGCTTCATTGCTTGTTTATTGTATTATATTATACTAGTATCGTACTCGTGAATTGCAACGAGACGTATTATAAGAAAACAAAAAAGTTGCCGCTAAATTATAATGTAAAGTCCTAAAAATAAATTTAAATGTAGAAAATCATCTAACTACTTGCCCATTCAAACTATACGAAAGTTTTAGATATTCTTCATTTTCTCTTAAGATCCGAAAGATATAATTGTTGGGATAAATTTTCATCACATTCGGATAGTTAGAAATTAATTAAAATAAATTAAGTTAAAATAGAGTTACCCGGATTGTGTGAAATATTGTTCTTAAGCGTATTTTCTAATTTCGGATAGTTTATATAAGTCAAACTTATGAGTGTGATATTAAATTCGATAAAATAATTTTATAATTGTGTATCTCCATTCTTATATTATGCAGGTAGTTGTCCTGATCCGTCAATGACTGAGATTGAAAGATGAATTTTTGAATTCAATATCAGCTCTCCAATCACGTAATCACGTAGTGTGATATTTATATAAAAGTCTAAATTTAGTTAAGAATATACTCGTCACACATACTTCTATATATTTTGTCACAATTAAAATTGAATAATTCCCTAGTAATATGTTTCTTTATTTCACCTTAAAGTTATATCTAATTCATGCAATTAAATTATTTCCTTAGAAAAAAAAAAATAGAAGGTAGTCTTAATCGCTTTTGTTTCTTCTGGAAAATATGTATGTAGAGTCAATCGGAGGATACTCTTATATCTCTAGAATGAGAGAGTATATCTTACAGGAATGGCTCATAAGGATCTTAAAGAGAGATTAATGAGATACAAATGTGGCTCTATGTAACGCCTTTTGATTTAATTATTAAATTAAATATTTTTATTTTTTGATATTAATCAAGGAGAACATAATTCTGAGTAAAACTAAAAATAGAATTTTACAATATCTGAATTAAATTCGAAAGTAATATTTTAAATTCCTTCATGTTTATACTTTAACATAGATGTTATAATTCTATTCTATGTATCTCAAAGCAATCATAGAAATTATCATTTAAATTTCTGATGATAAGATATTTTATAAATAAGAAGATTCATATGGAAATAAAGAATGTAATTATATAAACATGCATTGAGAATTTGGAAATTATGAAACAAGTAAAGAAAATTTTCATCTGAAAAATAGTTATAACAGCAAGGAATAATTAATCAACTTACCAATTACTCAAATTGACTCCATCAAAGGAGGGTACCCATTGGATGCCCTTCTTGATTTGCAAATTAATCTTATTTCACACTTTTTTCTAAATATTCATTAAAAAATGAACGGTTGAAGGTAAGATATTAGAGGAAATCAAACAGACATAAATTTATTTGATTTCATCTAATTCTCACTTTCAAATACCTTGTAATTTTGGAAATCAACTATTCATTTTTTATCAGAAAAGCTTCATAAAAAGACATTGGAAGATAAGATATTGAAGGAAATCAAATAACACACAAAAAATGCATCTATTTAATGTCCTCCAATTCTCATTTTCCATACCTTTAATTATTATTAATTTCACTATTTTCCCTTAAAAAACAGGATTTTCTCTATATATTTGCAATTTGGATATTATCAATAGATTTGCAATTTTATAGAAGAGTTGAGATGAGAAAAGGACCAGAAAACATAAAATGCATGTGGTGTCAGATTCTTATTCCAAATCACAAGACTTGCATATTGTTCTCATGCTTTTTGCCTCCCTGACAAATAGTTGCATGTTAGTTCGTTCCATTTTCACTTTATAAATTTGAAAATTTCACATGAGGTTGGAAATAATACAGTACCAATAATTCACACAATATAAATCTTTTTACAATTTTGCTCATTTTTATTTATTATAAAAAATAAAGTAATGTTAATGTAGGAACGAACGAAAATTTAGCAATAGTTTAGTTAAAAAAATTAATAAAAAAGTAAACAGGGTTTCTTGTTATTTTGAGCAGATAAAATAATCATTGCAAAACAAAAGCAGCCATTCAGAAATTTTCAAATAATCCTAGTGTAGTAAATACTTCACTTGTCTCTCTTCAACGTGGCATGCAAATGCAAAGAGAACAAGTATACAATTGTTTTTCATTAATTTTTAAATATTTCCATATTATCTTATTCTGAATTCCCACATATTTTAGATGGTAGAGATTAAAGCTACTAATAGTTCAATTAATATATATTTTTTTTATTTTTTTGGAGGTAGTTATAATATTTTTTTTCCTTATTTTACTAAAAAGAAAAAAGTGGGACATGCCATCTGCAAATCCGCTTGATCTATTCTAACCGTTTACGGATCCGGATATGAGAATATTCGGTTCAAATGGAGAATGGCGAGTGGGTTTTTTTTGTTGGAATCATTGAAAAGTCAGTCCCTCAAATGTGAGTTACTTGTTTCGATGTTGGTTCTTTCAGATACTTAATATGAAGCTGGTAGAGGAAATAGTTAAATATCTACCTGCTACACATATATAGATCTATGTTATTTCAGTTTTTAATATGATGGTAGACCTGGTTTGGGCCCAAAATCATTTTTGGACTCCAGCTCAATTGGGCCTACGTAAATTCGACGGCTTCAGCAATATAGGTATTTTTTTTTAAGAAAAAAAAGATAGCACAGTTAGTTAGAAATTTTTTTTAGCACAATTAGTTACTCATAAGTCAAGAATTAAAATGTCTTTCACAAATTCACAGTTTTAAGACTACAGGAAAAAGTTCAGCGCTAAAATTTGTTTAGAATATTCTAATGGATTTTAGATCCATTCTATTTGAGTTATGGATATAACTAGATATCCGCTCTGAATATCCATCTCTAACGGTAATCGGATAATTTGGATCCGTTTTTAGTCCTACACGGATGGTATAATTCTTACTGTTCTTGATTTTTTTTCCACCCGAATGGGATGGATGTTACGATTCTGATTTTTTTTTTCTTTTCTGTTTAGCGGGTTTACAGATTAGGTGGACGGAAAATTTTGTACAGTCCGTAGGATGGCATATTTCGATTTTCCATCAAAATGTCATTCTTTTGCGATATTATTTTATTTTATTTTCAATTAATAGAAAAATCGGGTCAATGCCGTATTGGTAGTTAATTGTATATTAATTGTTAGAATCTTCCCTTCCAAAAAATTTGCATCAAAATTAAATAAAAGTATCGACTAATCTGTCTCATTTGAAAAATTCGAAAAATAATAGATTTAAAATTTAATAAATTAGATATGGATTAAATTTTTGTTAATTTATAGAGAAATTTGAACATAGATTTTACTAAAAAAAGTCGAAACCAATGTGATCGTTATATATTATTTCTCTTAAGAAAATTTGATTATATAATTAAAATAATATGATGCCTTGTTAAAAATTATTTTTTAATTAAACTTTCTCTATGTTATTGTTCGTCAGAGAATATTAATTATATTGTCTTGCAATTTTTTTCTCAATTATAACTAATTATGACTAATATATTTAATTTTTTTAATGAGACCTGCCGAACCCGCTTAAGATAATTGTTTGTTTTTTTGCTGCACCACAAGAACCTTTAAAAAATAAAACTTGATTTTGAAGGTTAAAAACAAAGATACCCATCTTTTACTATATCAATATCCTCTCAGATACTGCACAAGATTTCCCTCACTTTACGGTTTGAGATTTGGGCTAGCATAGAGGGCAGTAGGGCTTTGAAATTCGTGCCGGTTTGAGATTTGGGCTAGCATAGAGGGCAGTAGGGTTTTGAAATTCGTGCCGAGTTAAAAAAGAACGGTCCGGATACAGTAATTGTAAAAGATTTCCTTTTCAAGTACCTGAGAGGATGTGAATTCTCTTTTACTATCAATTGTGACAGAATTATTATGGCATGTCCAATCTAACAGGTAGACCCGGGCTATATTTTATCTTCATCATGCATGGTTCGTTAAGTATCATCAACTTGAGTTAAACTTTCATTTATTTTTTCCAGGTGAATCACATATTAGCTCAACAAACTAAAATAGGCCCCAAAATTAATCTGGAGTGTTTTTCAGTTCAATTGTCTCTTGATCGATTTCCCCTTTCATAGAGGAATGTTGAAAATGGGATTCAAGATTCCCAATTTTTTTTCCCACTATGCTAAATAATAAGTTATTCACCAATAATAATTGTCTAAATATAGCAGTTTTGTAAAATACTTAATAAGAGCATCTATTTTGGTAAAAGTCATTGCAATTTCATGAATATAATTGCAATTTCAATTTATTTTACTTTCTTTTTTGAAAACCAACTGTGCTACGTCCTCTTTTTCCAATTCATTTTACTTTCAACTGCTCTACATCCATAAAATTGAATTTAATTTTATTTTGACTGCCACATCAACGATATTTAATTGTTTTAAGTTGACATCTTCCTTTCTTCTCCGCTCATATCTTCAGTAGAAATTTCTTAGCAGCAATTTCCTCTTTTTTTTTTGAAAAACTTGGCAGCGGCTGCCAAGGTTGGTTATATTGATAAATAGAAGAGTTCTTACATCTTTAAAAGTTACACATCAGCCATCTCATAACTATTACATATATTGCAATGTCTACAGCTGCAATTTTAATTGAAAAAACAACAATAAAAAAACACAAAAACCAACATCAAAGGCTTAAAACCTAGCCTTGTCAACAATTTTTTTCCCATAATTCTGTCTCGTGCCAGATCCGCTCAGCCAGTGTCTGCAGTTGCATCTGTTCATCCGCAAAAATTCGCGCATTCTGTTCCTTCCACGTCATCCAGCATGTGCAAAGAATTAGAGAGATGCCTTTTATTTTCCAGGAATCTCCCCTGCCCCTGGGATGACGGTATGTGTTGTCCCAAGTGGTCTGAATGTCCATACCCCTGCTTACCAGTTCGAACCCCACCCTGTTATTAAGTATGTACCAGATGTGCACCACATAGGGACATAGGAAGAAAACGTGGAAAGCCGATTCAACAGGGCAGTTTCTACAATTGATGCCATGAAAAATAAAAGATAATAACCCCACCCTACTTATATTGCAGTTTCTACTTAATTCCGTTCCTTTTATTCACCTATGCTCTGGTACCAGTCAATTGATGCCATGAAAATAATCTTAACTGCAATAGATTGAATAGAATTTACATTTACATCACTTAAACAAAGTTTAACAAAATAATCTTAACTGCACTTAACCTAGGGACTATGTCATCCTGTACAAGGATCAATATTTAGTACTTACAATTGCAGTACTTCTAAAAAATTCTGATCAGTGTTTTACTATATGTACAAAATCCAAAACCAGGTGCCATGGTTTATAAATAAACTTCCATTTACACTCAAAGCACATGAAGCTGTTATTCAGGAATCAATAATACATCGTATGTTCAGTGCAATTCACAAAACAAAGTAAAAAGGCATGTCGTGTGCATCTGCGTGCACAGATATTTGGAGGCAAGAAAGGATCCAATATTTATCAGAATTTGCAAAGAGCATCATTGATTTGTGACATTTGCAAGTACTTGTAATAAACAAACCTTACCTGGAGAAGGGAAGGGAAGAACTAGAGAAGGGGATGAAGGGAAGGGAAGGGGACGAACGGAAGGGAAAAGAAGGATACTGGGAAGGATAATTTTGGAAATATCATAATACATTTTTTATACAATACTTTTTGAAATAATTTTAATCAAATATGTATATTAGATGTATAATTGTGGTAATTTCATAAATTTAATGATTTTAGAGTGGCAAATAACTAATTTTATGTTTTGGAGTGACAATTTTCTAATTAATTTTCATGTTTTGGAGTGGCATAAAAATAATTTTACCTAGTTTATATCTTTGATTCTTGGACTCTTAGATTATTGTTATAGTCTATATTGTTTTGCTCGATTTTGTTTTGGTTTCAGTTAGTCGAATATAAGGATAACTCGACTAGAACTGAATACCGCATTGGGAGATTTTCAATCTCTCATCTTTCCACTTTGTGGGTTCCAAATACAAAACACAAGATAAGGAAAGACAATGTTGAACTTCAAGACTGCAGGACTTGCCACAAGAAAAAGTAAGTTATGTCATTTGTAGTGTGTGTGTGTTTATGTAAGATGCATGGTAGAAATCACTTGGCGCTAATGAGCGTGACGGGTTGTCAACCTTATTGTCGGGGTGTGACACTAACTCTCAGCCACTTTGATATCTGGACTAAGACTGGCAATATTATTGGGCTTTGAGATTCGTGCAAAGTTAAAATGAACGGTCCGGATTCACTAATTGTAAAAGATTTCATTGTCAGGTACCTGGGAGGATGTGAATTGGTAGATACGTATATGACATGTTGGACCGGTGCGGTCCTGCAAATTTCCTAGATATATCATATTTATATATGCTATTTATTGTTGTTGACTAATAGTAGATTAATCAGAGAAAAACGTTTTAGGCCGGGCAACCATTTCAATCAAAAACTGTAGTTCCGTTGGCGAGACGACAACAGGTTAGAGATATTAGTGGAAATTTTGCCGACTGCAATGACAGACAGAGACGGCCGGCGACTATGACATGGCCTTGGATTTTGGCCAAACAAACAATTCAATTAGGGGGTCAATGGGTACGATATGGAGGGCTGCACTAAAAGTTTATAGTTCGTGATTCGATTTGAGTTCGATTCGTAACTAATTCGGCTCGAAATTAGTTCGTTGTAAAAAGAATCAAATCAGTTCGGTTCGAAATTAGTTCAAATTCGAACTCAAACTGGGTTAAATTCGATTCGAAACTCTTATTTTCAGTTCTAAATCATGCTTCAATTTCAAACCAGATCAATTCGAAACTAGTTCGAATCGATTCAATCAACTCGAACTCTTTTTTCCAGTTCGAAATCCAGATTTGAATCAAACCAATTCGGTTCAAAATTGGTTCGAACTCAAACTCGAACTGGGTTAAGTTTGATTCAGTTTAATTTGTTTGCAACCCTAGATATGAGTAGGATGGAAGCATTTTTATACACATATTTATTAAGAATTTATCTTACTCATATTTTATTTATATCCATTAAGAATTTATCTTATCATATTCTATCATTACCTGTTAAAATTAGAGGATAACGAAATAGTAGTGGGTGAATAATACTAATATAGTGGTTTCATTATTTTTACAAATAAACCATCAAAACTCATCATGTCATACATATGCAATCACAGTTAGTAATATAAAAAATTAAAATACAATTATACTATCAAATCTAACTAATAGTTTTTTATAAAGCAAACACAAATATCTCTTCTAATAAATTCAATTTGTTAACTAAATAACAAAATATTCAAATAAAAAAGTAATATATTTCACATAATATTCTTCGACATATATTTTCTCATGATATTATTTTTAATAATATATAATTATTGTGACAAAGAAGGAATAAAATTTTCTCATCAGTTTTGTTAGCGTGGATACAATGATATGGAAAACAGAAAACAAAAAAATGAATAAATTAAATATAATATTTATATTTTTTTGAATAATTTATTTTATATAATTACTCATTATCTAACGGGTACGAAATAGCTTTTATCCGTACTCATACCTGTTTATCTAATGAAAAGAAATCATTACTCAATACCCATACTCATATCCAATAAGCTAACGGAAAAAAAACCTTACCCATTTCCGTCTTTACGATACAGTTAGGATAAATGACTAAACGCTTGTCATTGACACTCCTAAATTCAATTAGGAATCGATCAAATTCAGCTCATTTCTAAGATGGTCTCCATGAAGTTTCCTCATCCATGGACGAATACGTATATTGAATAATAGTGTACATAAATCATTCGTTAAAACTTTAATCTAGTTTAATTTGTTGAAGTTCGATTATATCTCTAGGGTATAATAGGTGTTATTTTCAGTTGAGCTATATATATACGTGGCTGAACTACTAGTCAACCAAGGACGGAAGACTTTCAGACTATACAAAAAATTGAAAACAAATGAAGTCAATATATTGACTCCATTCAATGAGTTGATTCGCCCCTATAGCACCGTAATCGGCAATAGAAAAATTAAATTTCCTATTGATTGCATGCATCATCATTTTGTTCCTTGACCAAAAGCAGAGCAATGCAGAACATTACTCCCTGCCTTTTTGCTCTCTTCCTCACTAATCTCTGCTTACATCTATCATCTGCAGATGACATACTCGGCCAATATTGCGGCTTGACCGGCAACTACACCGTAAATAGCACATACAGTTCCAACCTCAAGACACTCACCTCCTCCCTTTCAACAGAAGCAGTAGCAGAACAGGGTTTCTATGAAAATACAATTGGTACAGCACCGGACCAGATCTATGGTCTTGTCCTCTGTCGTGGCGACGTCAATTCTTCTATTTGCGGCGACTGCCTTAATCGATCCTTCTCAGAAGCAATAAAACTATGCCCATACACAAAAGAAGCCACTATATACTCTGACTCCTGCCTCCTCAGGTATTCCAACCAGCAGTTCCTCAACTCTACTGATAATTTGGACCAACTCATAAGGTACAACACCCAAACAATTAGTGGATGGGTCAACTTCGACTATATGGTGAATTTATTATTTGGCAGTGTCTCGGACCAGGCAGCTTATGACTCAAGAAAGCGTTTTGGGACTGGTGTGATAAACATAACAGATTCATCATTGCCAGTAATCTTCGGCTTGTCACAGTGCACGCCTGAATTTTCAAATGATACATGCCATGCTTGTTTACAAAACCTTATTGATCAGATGCCAAAATATTTTATTGGGAACCAAGGTGGAAGAATTTTAGGAGTGAGATGCAACCTGAGGTATGAAATATACCCCTTCTTTTACGGAAATCCAGATAAAGAAATAGGTGCAAACTCGGTGACAGTAATACCGACTCCTCCAGAATCTGGTAACCAGCCAATTCAGCCTCCTCCAATGAATTCAACATCTATCCCCAGTAAAGGTGAATATTCAACACCTGATCGCCTCTGTTATCTTTAATTTTTTTTCTTAAAAATAAAAAGAGAAAGAAAACTGGAATATCTTCAATTCTTATATATATTCTTCAAGATATAAGAATGAATTTGGGTACTATTGTTTGTCAGGGAAGGTAGGATAAGTATTGAGAGTGATTAGCTTCAGCTGTTAATTTAAAATCCTCAATATAAAATAGTCTAATATATAATATACAAGTTTTCACATAGGAGTTAGGGATCATAATTCCTATGAGATACTGTCCTGTGTAGACATCTACAAAGACGTAATGATTCATTCGGAAGCACAGGTGATTGGGGCCTAGGTAATTATAACGTTTGAATGTTAGGTATAGGTGACCATATGTGTGTGTGTGTGTAGGAGGAGACTAAAAGAAGAATTTGTAATTAATGGGGCAAAAATAAAAAGCCGTGTTGACCCTATCTGATCAGGTCTTGAACTGTTCCTTTTCTGCAACACTACCAGTATCTAAATTTGTGGTACTTAATCAAATCATTTGAAGAGCAAACAACAAAACTTTCTTAAATAACAACAAAAAAAATTGACCTACTTAGTAGAATTTAGAAGAGATACCATAATGCAGAACTAAACCCCAAATTACATAAACACCTAACCCAAAAATGTTGTCTTAACAGTCTATGGTACGTGCTAACCTTAATCTGACAGGCCTGTTGTACTCTGGAATAATCCAACCTCTACCCTAGCTGTAACTGTAAATTACCGGGAGATAAAAACTGTTTTGCAACCCAACTAACCCGAATCCGAAGCCAGCCAGACTATAGTTGAAAGTGAACTAAACTGAATCCAACTTGATGAACATTTGCCACCTAATTTCCACTTTTTTAATGTGTTCATCCATCAGTTACTTACGACTGTTGAATCTTTATCTTCAGTCCTCATCTATGCAAAATCCAAAAGGAATTAAACTATTGATTGTGATGGTTAATCAACCTCACAAATTTCTTCAGGAGGAAAGAGCAGGCGCCTCATTATAATCATCAGTGTATCTGTGGCGTTGCTTATTATTGGCTGCTTCATCGTCTGTTTGTTAATCAGAAAACAGAGATATGCAGGTTTAGTTCTTTATACAATTGAACAGTGCTTGTCAACATGTCCATTTGCATTACAAGGTTAGCTAACATTTAATATCTTCATTCATGATTTAGAAACCGAGATTTCTCAAGAAGAAAGAATGCTCGCAACTAACAATGAAACACTGGATCTATGGAGCAGAGAAAGAAGTTCAGATTTTCCACTCTTTGATTTCAATCAAATAGCTAATGCGACAGGTAACTTCTCATTAGACAATAAACTCGGCGAAGGTGGATTCGGACCCGTGTATAAGGTGCTTCCTATTTCCTTCCATCTCCATACTTCTTTCCTTTTTCTCTTTCTTATTTATTCTAATTATAATTTTTTTTAAGACAAAGAAATGCCATCAGTAAAAGGACCGATAAATTATAAAATGCATGAAAACACTTTATGATGAAAATAAAAGAACAATTAGGTTTTACTAAAAAGAAGAAGGAAGAATTAGGTTTTATCATAATTCGAAGTTCTTCTTCTAGGGTGTGCTACAAGATGGACTTGAGATAGCTGTCAAGAGGCTTTCTTCATGTTCCGGTCAAGGTCTAGTTGAATTTAAAAATGAAGTCGAACTTATCGCAAAGTTGCAACACAGAAACTTAGTCCGGCTGGTGGGGTGGTGCATCCAAGGAGAAGAGAAAATATTGATTTATGAGTTTATGTCCAATAAGAGCTTAGACTATTTCATTTTCGGTATGTCTCTAAAAACCTATATTTTATGGTAACACCCTATTGTTTTTTCTTCTTTTGCATATATATTTGCTGTATCACAGATAAAACAAGAGGAGAACTTCTAAATTGGGAAAGGCGTTTTGAGATAATTGAAGGCATTGCTCAAGGACTCTTATATCTCCACAAACACTCGAGGCTAAGAATTATTCATAGAGATTTGAAAGCAAGCAACATTCTCTTGGACTCTGAAATGAATCCGAAGATATCAGATTTCGGATTGGCTCGGATTTTTAGCTCAAAAGAGCTCCAAGCAAATACTAACAGGGTAGTTGGGACTTAGTGAGTATAGTTCAACACTTCAACTAGAAAAATTTAATAAATTTTATTGTAAACAAAGAGCATAGTTCAAGTAGAAAAAGAATGTACTCGAATTGTAAATTTTAGTATTTCTCCAAAAAATAAAACTAATTTAAGACAACAAAATTCAAATAATGATGGTAACAGTAACACCCGGTTGTTTTTTCTTCTATATATTTATTAGCGGTTACATGGCTCCAGAGTATGCATCAGAGGGTCTTTTCTCAATCAAATCAGATGTTTTCAGCTTTGGTGTATTGCTTCTGGAGATTGTTAGCAACAAAAAGAATACGGGTTTCCACCAATATGGAGATTTTCTCAACCTCCTTGGATATGTAATTGAACATATAAAAATTAAGTTCATGTTGGTATTATGGAACCAACGAGCTAGCTGTTGGTGTTGATCTTCTTTTCATTTTCAGGCTTGGGATAGATGGAAAGGAGGAAACATTCTAGAGCTAATTTCTCCTGTATTAACTAAAGCTCCCCAAAGACGACATATAGAGAAATGCATCCATGTGGGATTATTGTGCGTACAAGAGAATCCAGCCGATCGACCTACCATGTCTAATGTGATCATGTTTCTTACCACTGCAAGTATAATTCTGCCAGACCCCAAGCAGCCGGCGTATTTCAATGTAAGAGTAGCAGAGAACAAAGTCGAATCACATGATTTTGATGGTTCATCATGCTCAATAAATGATGTCACCTTGACCAACCCGAATGTTAGATGATGCTTAAATTATAGCAATTATCTTATTTAGGTAGTTAATTAGTTTTTAAATTCTACATTTAAAAGTTGAAGTGGAATTTATCTCCAAAATTTGTTTTAAAGGCAAGGATAAAAAATGATTAGTTAGTGCCATGACTAAGATTTAGAATACAATTTTATCCTCGAGACAATTAATGGTTATTTCTCACGAGAGTATTAGCGTGGGTACCTACTTTTAGCAATTTCATCCTCGTCTTTAAAACAAAATCTTATATAGTGTTGGATTTTGATGCGGGGAGCATGGACACATAGCTATAGAATGTAGAAATGCACAAATTTGTTTTTGACAATTTTTTGGCCAAATGTAATTTCCTTTTGAGAGATGGTTATTTTTCATAAATTAACGACATCTTTCAATTTGTTTCCTTTGCCTCTTTGCTTGACCTAAATGCGCAAGAGAATGGATTCTTCACCAATTCACTGGTTAATGATCTCAACCTTTGGATTTAGTATCGGACAGTGGATCCGGATGGGGAATATTCAAATGGAGAATGGGGTGTTTTTTGGGAAATAAATCTGCCATTATTCCAAACGAATAACAGGAACATATGATTCCAATCTCAACCACAATTTTTCCATGTTCGAATCTCAACGAAGAAAATTTTTCATGCGAGCATCTCAACATCGATCCATTTTTTTATGGAACCATAGTCGCATTTCCTCCAATGCTGTGTGTGCCAGCAACCAAGGAGGGACCTTGTCCTTAAAAATCACCTCGTTGCAATGTCGCCATAAACACCAAAGAACTGTCATGACACAGGTTGCCCAGGCACACTTTTCTTGCCCTCTGTGCTTTCTCCATGATTCTTCTCATGTGGACTGTACCGAGTTAGAAACTTGTACGAGTGCTTCTCCTACCAGGTCCCAAACCCGCTTATAAGTATATGTACACTGAAATACATAACACATTTTGTTTCACATATGAGTTCCCTCTGTGTCAGGATATCATGGGTAAGAACTCTGTTTTTTAGTAGGAGCCAGGTGTGTGAAAATCTTGACCTTTTGTGGAGCCCATGCCTGCCAACTCTCCATGTAGCCAGGATATCATGACTTGTATAATATTTGAATATATTCTTACCAAGAAAAAAAGATTGCTAGGATACATATATAAAAATGAATTCTTGATGTCCTTTGATTATCAATTATATTATCTGAAAGAAATAACTTTGTCGCAAAAGAATTAATTAGCTTCATCGTACAATAAAAAATGCTACTTTTCTGGGCTCCAACTGCCAAAATTCAGCTCCAGTGAATTCAATCTCAATGGCATCATTAGTAGTTAATTGTGTATTTTTTTTTTTAGTAAGAACAGGAGCATGCTTCTATTTGATTAACCACAATTGGTTACATTGTTTACGGGTTTAAATATTAAACCCCTTTGTTAATTGTGTATTGTTAGTATCTTTCTTTAGCACGTGTCGTGCGCGCACCAGATTCTCATGTGTCGGGCATGCACTTTTGCCATTCCTATTTTTATTGCCTGAAGTCTTTGTCAACTTCTCAGATTAATCCCGATACCTAGCCTATGTCGCTTGGGACAAGATTACAAGACCGGTTAAGGAAGGTGCATGGTTACAAAGCTAAATTAAATGAAGTGCTACTGATGAAGAATCTGTTCCATCTGGCCTCAAATGCTGATTTTCTATGGGTTAAAATCGTGCAACTAAAGTACCTCTCTCAAAGTTTACTCTGGCACTCAAAAAAGGGTATATAGATGCATGATTTTCTGGTAATCCATCATGACTTTGAGAGAATCTCTACTGCCAATGGTGGGCTGGAGCATCGGAGACGGCTCGTGGCAGTGTACTGCACTGGGCTAACAGCCGGTTTCCTTACCAGTCTGGATAAGAAATTGATTCTGAGGGACCTTGTCAGTGAAGTACATGTTAGGAGATGGAATTTGTTTATTTTCTTAAACTTCAATTTGTACTTGGCAACAGTTGCTATTCTGTGGACAATTTGACTACAAGACATAGTGGTAATTAGCTAGTTAATTACTAATTACTGGTACTTTGGAGACAATTAATGTAGTATGATTTTTATATGTTCATTGATATTTTTGCTGTAGTGTTAAAGTGATCAAAATTAATTAATTAGTGCTTCTTGAATTGGTTTATACCTGCAGGGTTCTTGTGGCATGAATTAACAATTTTAGTAGTTTAGGTACTTGCGACTATGTAACATATTATACAATTATTTTATTTGAGTATGTTATATACAATTAATATATAAATTTTGGTGTGATTTGAAATTTATTTGGACGTCATTATTATCAATCAAAAGGACGTTAAAATAAATTCATTAATATATATATATATATATAATCTTTCATGAATGTTCCATATAAAAAATAAAATAAAATAATTTTGGTAAAAATTGTCAAAAATATATATAAAAAAATACTACAAAAGTCTGTATATGTTAGAATAACTATAAAAATATAACAAATTCCAAAAATATTGGAAAATAGAGCATACAAATCTAATGGTTCTTATCAGTGTTCTAAATAGCTAGCTATAGTTTTTTCAGACCATAAAAGCTACGCTATGAGATAAAAGTGCGTTATTTTAGCTACGACTGCTACAGCTATAATAGCTGACCGCTTTTACCACTACACGTTACGCGCTATTGCTACCGCTATGCTACATGGGCTTTTTTGCAATTTACATGGATTTCTGTACTTCTATTCATATTTCTGATACTACATGGTCTGCTATAATTAGTATGCTAAACCGAACTATATATTTTTATTCCTTATTTGTGATTTAGTTTCTCATTCTATATCAGAAAATATTCAAATATTAATTTTTTCTTTTGTTTTCTCTTCGTCTAGTATTCATCTGTAAAATTATCGTCGTTCATTTCATTGAAGCTAATTTTGATTATTATAATATATAAAATATTCAAATAGGTATACTAACTTTACTTCACTTATAAAATTAATTGTTCTTCGTCTATTATAATATGTAATACTATGAAATATGAACTATTGAATAATGTTACCTTGTATATTCTTTTTTTTTCCTTCTTATTTGCATGATTGAAAAAAATATATAGACTTAGATTAGTTATCATTTAGTTATTACTCCAATTTTCCAATATTGATCATGTTGATAATGTAACATCCCGAAAATTTTGAGTTATTATTATTTATGCTCACTAAATTTTTTCGTAATATAATTACATAAAAAAAATATTTGGCTAATTATATTTCTATTTTTGTGTTATTCTGAGATCAAAAATTTTGTCAGTATATATTTTAATTTTAATTTTCTGTTCTTCCTCTTATTGTGTTATTAAATATTAACATATAAACGAAGTAAATTCGAAATTAATTATTCTCACAATATTACAGTGTATGCATGTCTCTCTCTCTCTCTATATATATATAGTTATATAATTCTATAGTTCTATAGTCATATGATTTTATTTACTTTATGTATCGATTAATAATCATCTGATATTTCACTATCTTCAAACCGTTGCATTATATTATATATCTATACACCGTTGAATTATATATCTATACAGTATCTCCTACAAAATTTAGTGGATAACTACGTTAATTAATTAATGAGACGCGTCTCTCTGCAAACCAAAAGTTTCATCTTATCTTAATTTAAAACACGTCCCTGTTTAAATTAAATGACCTTTATTTTAGATCATAACAATCCCCTTTTAAATAAACTCCCTGCCGTCTCTCACTCTTTCTATTCCAACCAAAACCCCTTCAATTTATTTCACTTTCCTGCCATGTCTTCATCTCACCATCTAAAGAAAAACAAGAAGAAAATGAGAAATATTATAATAAAAAATCTGATACGGATTATCATTTGACTTTGTGCTTGATTCGAATTCCGAGTACGTCGCAGTGATTATAGACTGTCCTTGCAATTCGATTTGAAATTTCGAGTATCTTGCTATCAGGTAATCGGACTTCTCTATAATTTGTGTTTTCGTTTTCTATGGTTGATTTGAATATGGGTATTGCACATTGAATTATTATGGCATATTTAACGGAATAGCGGGTCTGAGGTTGGAATTTGATATGTGATTGTAGCCTCTCGTTGTTGGATGGATTTCCCAGCGGGTTGGCGGCCTTCCAGTGTTGGATGGATTTCCCACTGGATTGGCGGTTTTGTGGAATTATGTTATGTGGAAGTTGGGAATCGCCTGTGTGATGGGATTCCAACTATGTGAATATGATGTGATTTGTTTTACGGATAACCTAGGACGGCGTGCTATCCCGGTTAAATATGTGTGCATAATTTTATGTGTATTTGTGTGGATTAATTCGGCCTGTTTTGAATGGTTGTTAAATTAAGCCAATTATAGAGAAGCACGTTGTTAAATAACCGGTTACTGAGCTTTGAAGCTGACTCCGTTTTGTTATTTTGTATTCTTTCTGTTGGCGACGTAGGTTGACGGGCCAAAGAAACATGTTATGATGATGTTATAATCACGTTCTGGATGGTAAAAATCTGGGGTGTGACAGATAATTAGTAGAAATATAGACTATAAATTTTGAAAATTAAAAAAACACCATGTATGAAAGCTTTCATTATAGCTGCGCCATTCGCTATAGCTTTTTTTTGTCTCCCAGCTATGCTACTATAATTGCTATTTAGAACCTTAGTTTTTATGTCAGTTCAATAGCTAGAAGCTGACAACTTTAATGGAGCATTTGAATGTGCATATACCTAAAAGAAGATTAATTTGGGATTAAGAATGTAATTATTTAAACGGGCATTAACAATTTGGAAATTATCAAATAAGTGAAAAAAATAATTCATCTAACGAATAGTTATAACAACAAGGAACAACAACCAGTAGTGCAAACATTTTAAAAATAATGGCAACTGTTAAAATAATCAACTTACCAATAATTCAAATTGACCCCATCAGAGGAGGGTTTACATTTGAGGCCCTTCTAATTTTCAAAATTAATCTTATTTCACACTTTTTTTTCTAAATCTCCATTAAAAAGAAAGGTTGAGGGTAAGATATTAGAGGAAATAAAATAAACCATCAAATAAGAATAAATTTATTTGATTTTCTCTAATTCTCTCTTCCAAGTCCCCTAGTAATTTTGGAAATTAATTATTTTCTGAAAAAAAAATCTTCAGCAAGAGACATTGGAACTTGGAAGATCAGATATTAAATAACAAGAAGATTAATTTGGAAATCAAGAATGTAATTATATAAACATGCATTGAGAATTTGGAAATTATAAAATAAGTAAAGAAAATAATTCTCAAATTGACCCCATCAAAGGAGGGTATGCATTGGATACTCTTCTTCTTTTGCAAATTAATTTTATTTCACACTTTATTTTAAATCTTCAAAAGGAACGGTTGAAGATAAGATATTAGAAGAAATCAAATAAAACCATCAAATCAAATAGTCATACATTTATTTGATTTCATCTAATTCTCACTTTCAAAGACCTTGTAATTTTGGAAATCAACTATTTTTTTTTTATCAGAAAAGCTTCAGAAAGAGGTATTGGAAGATAAGATCGATATTGGAGGAAATCAAATAACACAAAAAAAAAATTGCATTTATTTAATGTCCAACAATTCTCATTTTCCAGACCCCTAATTATTATTAAATTAACTATTATTCCTTAAAAAAAGAGGATTTTCTCTATATATTTGCAAGTTGTATATTACCAACAGATTTGCATTTTTATAGAAGAGTTGAGATGAGAAAAGGACCAGAAAAAAAATGTATGGGGTGTCAGATAGTTCGTTCCAAGGTATTTTCAATTTATAAATTTGAAGATTTCACATCAGGTTGGAAATAATACAGTACCATTCACACAATATAAATATTTTTAAAGTTTTATTCATTTTTAGTTTTTATTAAAATTAAATTCTTGTTAATGTAGGAACAAACTAAAGTTTAGCAGTAGTTTAATTAAAAAAGTAAAATATAGAAAAGTAAACAGGGTTTCTAGTTATTTTGTGCAGACAAAATAATTATTGAAAAACAATAGCACTTTAGCAGCCATTTAGAAATTTTGAAATAATCCTAGTGTAATAAATACTTCACTTATCGCTCTTTAATGTGGCATGCACATGCAAAAGACAACAAGCATATAATTGTTTTTCATTAATTTTTAAATATTTCCATATTATCTTATTATAAATTCCCATATTTTTTAGATGGTAGAGATTAAAGCTACTAATAGTTCAATTAATATTTTTTCTGGAGGTAGTTATAATATTTTTCTTTATTTTACTAAAAGAAAAAGAGGGACATGCTATCCACAGATCCGCTTGATCTATTCTAACCGTTTACGAATAAATTCGCTGATTAGTGATTTCGACCGTTGGATTTGGAATCGGACAGTGGATCCGGATATGAGAAAATTCGTATCCTCTGAGATTTCTCAACTTTTGTGTGACCGATGTGTCCGGTTCCTATTTGGGAATAGCGCAGGGGCAGTATTATATGAGCCGTGATTTTTATTCATACCCACCATTCAATATAATTCGCCAACTATGCCCAACAAATCCAAATTCTATCAAAACTACTCAAACCGGCTATTTAATAGTCAGTTTTTAATTTTTATTAGAACCGGCGGTTTAATAGCCGGTTTTAACAAAAATTAGAAACCGGTTATTAAATAGTCGGTTCCTATATTTTATTTTTTTATTTTTTTGAAAAAAGTTTAATTCTTTTTATTAAAGTTTTAGAAATTTTTTATATGTTTCTTTAAAATTGGATAGAAAAATATATAATTTAGTTTATTAGAAGGACTGAAACAAATAATCCAAATCAATATTTTTCAGATCGGGTTTTTCGCAGCTATAAGAAAAATTAAAATACTTCATTGTGTGTTATTGAAAAAAAAATAAAAATTATTTGAATCTTAATTATTGATCCCGGTTCAAAAGTCACTTCTAAGTAAATACAGAAAATATTATGGTATTTCTATTTTTGAAAAAATAAAAATTTAAGAAAAAAGTTGCGCAACTTTGTAATCATTACTCAAATAGTGTTGAATCTGAGTCGTTCGTTGTTTTAATCTGATATAATTCTCGCATCAAAAAGTGTACATTGTGCATAAAAAATCGTGCATAATATATAAAATAATTTAAGAAAAGTTGCCGCAACTTTGTAATCATTACTCAAACAGTGTTGAATCTGAGTCGTTCGTTGTTTTAATCTGATATAATTATCGTATCAAAAAGTGTGCATTGTGCATCAAAAATCATGCATAATATATAAAATAATTTAAGAAAAATGTTGCTGCAACTTTGTAATCATTACTCAAGCAGTGTTGAATCTGAGTCGTTCGTTGTTTTAATCTGATATAATTCTGACATCAAAAAGTGTGCATTTTGCATTAAAAATCGTGCATAATATATAAAATTCTGACACAATTTCAGAAATTTGTTTTATCTTTTTGAAAATAGAAGAATTCAAATATTTTCTATATTTACTTAGATGTGACTTTTGAACCGGAATCAATAACTAAGATTCAATGTATTTTTATTTTTGTCTAATAATAGACAAATAAATATTTTAATTTTTCTTACGGCCGCGAAAAATTGAATCTGCAAAATATTGATCCACAAAATATAAGCCACAAAATTAATAAAGGCAGCGCACCCCAGTAAAGAGTTGCACCCATTTGCGTGAACTGGGTGCAAAATACTTATAAAGTGTGTTTTAGGTCCCACCTATCAGCTTTTACTTTCGATTTTCAATTCAAATGCCATCCTTTTCCCATATCAAAAGAATTGGATTGGACTATACAGTTAGGGTTTTTTTGTTTAACGGGTTAGTTCGGTTTACTTTATTCAACCGAACTAGTACTTTGGTTCAATTCAGTTTAAATATTTTAAAAACTGAAATATACTGAACCGACCATTTCAAAAAAGAGTGATGCTTCTGTGCATACAAGGATCTATTTGTAAAATAAACATATTTTTATTTTCAAAGTTCAAACAGTCGATCGGAACTGTTCATCTTGTTCTCCATATTAATATGTGCTTAGAGACCAAATTTTACATTTTTCTGAACTTTTTTACTATTTATTAAGATGGGTACAAAATTCAATGGTCTGAATTTGATATTTTTTGTACCCATCTTAATAAATAGTAAAAAAATTCAGAAAAATATAAAATTTGGTATCCAAGCACATATTAATATGGAGAACAAGATGAACGGTTCGGATCGACTGTTTGAACTTTGAAAATAAAAATATATTTATTTTACAAATAGATCCTTGTATTCAGAGAAGCATTTGCCTTCAAGAAATTTCAAAACACATAAAAATCCAGAGTTCCAGCTTTCACTTTTCTCCCGTTCCTTTGCTCTTTTAATTAATCCTAGCTGGGTCCCACCCTAGTTCTCCACTCCCACTTCTCTCTCTCTCTCTCTCTCTCTCTCTCTCTCACTTTCGTTCCTTTTTTTTAATTTTTGGCCTTCTCATTCACCTCGCGTCTTCAAATCTCCCAAGAGCTGCACAAATCGTCGGCAAGTACCCTCTCATTCTGATGAAGAAGCATTGGGACGGGGTCGGCACGGCTCCGACAAGTTAATCCATGGATCTTGATCAGTTTTGAGTTCTTGACTTCTTGCTTGGTTAAATTTTTAGTTGGGGTATTGGACGGATCTTGATCGTGGTTTCTGTGAATTGAATTTCTATGTTTGGTACCAGGCAGTGTGTGCTTGAATGTTTACCATCTGGTTTTGGTTTGTAATATTTTAAAATACTTTCGGTTTGAACCGAAAAATCAAACAAACCGAAATAAAGTTTTGATTCGATTCGGTTTGGTTAAGTGGCTAAATGGTTCGGTTCGGTTTTATTTTTGAAATTGGAATAAAACTTTAGGCAGGCTGCCTAGTTCGGTTCGGTTCAGGTTCTGAACCGATGGACAACCCTAAATTTAATAAGGCACTGATCAAATTCAGCTAATTTCTAAGATGGTCTTCAGAAGTTTCCTCATCCATTGACGAATACGTACATCACAGTAAACAAAAAATTGAAAACAAATGAAGTCAATTGACCTTAAAAAAAAATGAAGTCAATTGACTCCATTAAAAAAAAAATGTAGCCAACTGGCGTAGCTTTCTGCAAAAATGTTCCCACTGTAATCAGGAACAATTAAATTTCCTGCCTTTTTGCTCTCTTCCTCACTAATCTCTGCATCATCATCTTGTTCCTTGACCAAAAGCAGAGCAATGCAGAACATTACTCCCTGCATTTTTGCTCTCTTCCTCACTAATCTCTGCTTACATCTATCATCTGCAGCTGGTATTTACTACTGGTCTTGCGGCACCACCGGCAACTACACTGTAAATAGCGCATACAGTTCCAACCTCAAGGCACTCACCTCCTCCCTTTCAACAGAAGCAGCAGCAGAACAGGGTTTCTATAAAAATACAATTGGTACAGCACCGGACCAGATCTATGGTCTTGCCCTCTGTCGTGGCGACATCGATTCTTATTATTGCGGCGATTGCCTTAATCAATCCTTCCCAGAAGCAATGATACTATGCCCATACACAAAAGAAGCCACTATATACTCTGACTTCTGCCTCCTCAGGTACTCCAACCAGCAGTTCCTCAACTCAACTGAAAATTTGAACCAACTCATGGTGTGGAACACCCGAAACATGAATAATGTTACGGAAAACAACTTCAACACTATGGTGAATACATTATTTAGCAGTATCTCAGACTGGGCAGCTTATAACTCGAGCAAGCGTTTTGGGACTGGTGTGATAAACCTAACAGAATCATCATTGCCGGTGATCTATGGCTTGTCACAGTGCACGCCTGAATTTTCAAATAAATCATGCCGTGCTTGTTTACAAGACCTTATTGATCTGATTCTAATATATTCTAGCCAGAAGCAAGGTGGAAGAATTTCAAGAGTGAGATGCAACCTGAGGTATGAAATAGACCTCTTCTTTTATGGAAATCCAGATAAAGAAATACGTTCAATCTCGGGGACAGTAATACCAACTCCTCCAGAATCTGGTAACCAGCCAATTCAGCCTCCTCCAGAATCTGGTAACCAGTCAATTCAGCCTCCTCCTCCTCCAATGTATTCAACATCTAGCCCCAGTAAAGGTGAATATTCAACACCTTATTGCCTCTGTTATCTTTCATTTTTTTTTTTAATAAAAATAAAAAGAGAAAGAAAACTGGAATATCTTCAATTCTTATATATATTCTTCAAGATATAAGAATGAATTTGGTAAGGTAGGATAAGTATTCATAGTGATTAGCTTCAGCTGTTAATTTAAAATCCTCAATATAAAATAGTCTAATATATAATATACAAGTTTTCACATAGGAGTTCGGGATCTTTTTAATGTATATTAAAAAGACCCTTAATTCCTATGAGATACTGTCCTGCATAGACATTTACAGAGATGTAACGACTCACTCGGAAGCACAGGGGATTGGGGCCTAGGTAATTAAATCATTTGAATGTTAGGTATAGGCGACCATATGTGTGTGTGTGTGTGTGTGTAGGAGGAGCCTAAAAGCAGAATTTGTAATTGATGGGTACAAAAATAAAAAGCCACATTAACCCTATCTGATCTGGTCCTGAACTGTTCCTTTTCTGCAACACTACCAGTATCTACATTTGTGGTACTTAATCAAATCATTTGAAGAGCAAAGACAGCAAACAACAAAACTTGCTTAAACAAAAAAAGAGAAGGTTGACCTATGTAGTAGAATTTAGAAGAGATACCATAATGCAGAACCAAACCCCAAATTACATAAACACCTACCTCAAAAATGTTGTCTTAACAGTCAATGGTACGTGCTAACCTTAATCTGACAGGCCTGTTGTACTCTGGAATAATCCAACCTCTACCCTAGCTGTAACTGTAAATTAGTAAATTACCCAGAGATAAAAACTGTTTTGCAATCCAACTAACCCAGAGACTATAGTTGAAAGTGAACTAAACTGAATCCAACTTGATGAACATTTGCCACCTAATTTCGACTTTTTTAATGTGTTTATCATCAGTTCCTTACGACTGTTAAATCTTTTTATTCAGTCCTCATCTATGCAAAATTGAAAAAGAATTAAACTATTGGTTGTGTTGGTTATTTCAACCTCACAAATTTCTTCAGGAGGAAAGAGCAGGCGCCTCATTATAATCATCAGTGTATCTGTGGCATTACTTATTATTGGCTGCTTCATCGTCTGTTTGTTAATCAGAAAACGGAGATATGCAGGTTTAGTTCTTTATATCAGTGCTTGTCAACATGTCCATCTGCATTACAAAAGTTAGCTAACATTTTATACCTTCATTAATGATTAAGAAATTGAGATTTCTCAAGAAGAAAGAATGCTCGCAACTAACAATGAAACACTGGATCTATGGAGAAGAGAAAGAAATTCAGATGTTCCACTCTTTGATTTCAATCAAATAGCTAATGCGACAGGTAACTTCTCATTCGACAATAAACTTGGCGAAGGTGGATTCGGACCCGTGTATAAGGTGCTTCCTATTTCCTTCCATCTCCATACTTCTTTCCATTTTCTCTTTTTATGTATTTATTCTAATTGTATTTTTTTTAAGACAAAGAAATGCCATCAGTAAAGAAACCGACAAAATATAAAATGCATGAAAATACTTTATGATGAAATTAAAAGAACAATTAGGTTTTAACCTTTAAGGCCTAGCTAGGCTCTTATTTTTTACTGAAAAAGAAGAAGGAAGAATTAGGTTTTATCATAATTCAAAGTTCTTCTTCTAGGGTGTGCTACAAGATGGACTTGAGATAGCTGTCAAAAGGCTTTCTTCATGTTCCGGTCAAGGTCTAGTTGAATTTAAAAATGAAGTCGAACTTATCGCAAAGTTGCAACACAGAAACTTAGTCCGGCTGGTGGGGTGGTGCATCCAAGGAGAGGAGAAAATATTGATTTATGAGTTTATGCCCAATAAGAGCTTAGACTATTTCATTTTCGGTATGTCTCTAAAAACCTATTTATTATGGGTTTTTGTAATATTTTATCCTTTTTTTCCATAAGTTTCCATAGATTACAGTACTAGTTCCATTTTACAAAACTCAGTTCTTTATTGATAAGTTTTGGGTTTTTTCTTCTTTTTTTAATTTGTACATGTGGGGTCATCTGTAATATATTACTGGGGTTGTTAGTTAGCAAACTAATTTTTAATCATGTCCTAATCTTAATTGCGAGGCCTAGCTCTCAGATCTCTATCTTCCATTCTAAGAAACTAATTAAGAAACTATTCACCCATAAGTTTCTTTATTATAACAGTAAACTGTTCAATATTTGACTACTCATATTATAAAATTTTTATTAAAAACTAACAATTCAAGACCAAGGAAATTTTTTATGGTAACACCCTGTTGTTTTTTCTTCTTTTGCATATATATTTGCTGTATCACAGATAAAACAAGAGGAGAACTTCTAAATTGGGAAAGGCGTTTTGGGATAATTGAAGGCATTGCTCAAGGACTCTTATATCTCCACAAACACTCGAGGCTAAGAATTGTTCACAGAGATTTGAAAGCAAGTAACATTCTCTTGGACTCTGAAATGAATCCGAAGATATCAGATTTCGGATTGGCTAGGATTTTTAGCACAAAAGAGCTCCAAGCAAATACCAACAGGATAGTTGGGACTTTGTGAGTATAGCGCCATATGCAAAATAAAAATTTGATAAATTTTATTTTATTGTAAACAAAGAGCATAATTCAAGTAGAAAAAGAAAATACTCGAATTAGAAATTTTAGTATTTCCCCCAAAAATAAAAACTAATTTAAGACAACAAAATTCAGATAATGACTGTAACACCCTGTTGTTTTTTCTTCTATATATTTATCAGCGGTTACATAGCTCCAGAGTATGCATCAGAGGGTCTTTTCTCAATCAAATCAGATGTTTTCAGTTTTGGTGTATTGCTTCTGGAGATTGTTAGCAGCAAAAGGAATATTGGTCTCCACCAATATGGAGATTTTCTCAACCTCCTTGGATATGTAATTAAACACACAAAAATTAAGTTCATCTTCATGTTGGTGTTGGTTTTGGTGTTTATCATATAATTTTAATTCTTCTTTTCATTTTCAGGCTTGGGATAGATGGAAAGTAGGAAACATTCCAGAGCTAATTTCTTCTGTATTAACTGAAGCTTCCCTTAGACAAATAGAGAGATGCATCCATGTGGGATTATTGTGCGTACAAGAGAATCCAGCTGATCGACCTACCATGTCTGATGTGATCATGTTTCTTACCACTACAAGTATAATTCTGCCAGACCCCAAGCAGCCGTCATATTTCAATGCAAGAGTAACGGAGAACAGAGTCGAATCATGCTCAATAAATGATGTCACCTTGACCAACCCGGATGTTAGATGATGCTTAAATGGCAATTATCTTATTTAGGCAATTAATTAGTTTTGAAATTCTACATTTAAAAGTTGAAGTGGAATTTATCTACAAAATTTATTTTAAAGGAGAGGATAAAAAACGACTAGTTAGTGCCATGACTACGATTTAGAATATAGTTTTATCCTCGAGACAATTAATGGTTATTTCTCACGAGAGTATTAGCGTGGGTACCTATTGTTTAGCAATTTGTTTTGTACAATTTTTTCAACAATTGTAATTTTGTTTTGAGAGATTTTCCACTTGAAAATAGAGAGTTGATTATTTTTCATAAATTAATGACATGTTTCAATTTGTTTCCTTTGCCTCTTCGCTTGACCTAAATGTGCAAGAGAATAGATTCTTCACAATTCACTGGTTAATGATCTCAACCATTGGATTTGGTATCGGACAGTGGATCCGGATGGGGAGAATGGGGTGTTTTTTGGGAAATAAATCTACTGTTAGTCCAAACGAATAACAGGAACATATGATTCCGATCTCAACCACAATTTTTTCATGTGCAAATCTCAATGAAGAAATTTTTTCATGTAGAGTCAGTCCCTCAAAGGTGGGTTTCCAGTTACTGTATATGTCATCTCGCTATACATGAATATATAGATAAAACAGTTTATAGGAGGATGGTAGATCTGGTTTGGGCCCATAAAATGACTTAACATTATTCACTGTCTAAACCATAGTAGCACTTCCTCCAATGCTCTGTGACTTAAAAATCACCTCATTGCGTTGTCGCCATAAACACCAAAGAACAGCCATTACACCGGTTCCCCAGGCACGCTTTTCTTGCCCTCCTGTTGCCTTGAGCTTTCTCCATGATTCTTCTCATGTGGACTGTACCGAGTTAGAAACTTGTACCAATGCTTTTCCTACCAGGTCCCAAACCCGCTTACTATATGTACACTGAAATAGCAAATGGAAGGCTGTCTGCATTTGACATTCATTGCACGTAACACATTTTGTTTCACATATGATTTCCCTCTGTGTCAGGATATATATCATGGGTAAGAACTCTGGCTTTTAGTAGGAGGTATGTGAAAATCTTGACCTTTTGATTTGTTGAGCCCATGCCTGCCAACTCTCCATGTAGCCCCATCGCATCTTACCCCCATCTAGCATTATTATTTTGCAGAGTCATGCCGCTGTGTACTTACATTGGTTTAGGAGAGATGATTGTTCCTTTCTTATTTGACTTGTATAATATTTGTATATATTCCTACCAAGAAAAAAAAGATTGCTAGGATACATATATAAATTATTAGAAAAATGCTACTTTTCCGGGCTCTAACTGCAAAAAATTCAGCTCCAGTGAATTCAATCTCAATGGCATCATTGGTAGTTAATTGTGCATGTTTTTTTTTTTTTTTTTTGAGTAAGAACAGGGGTCATGCTCCTATTTGATTAACTGCAATTGGTTACATTGTTTAGGGGTTTAAAGATTAAACACCTTAGTTAATTGTGTATTGTTAGCATCTTTCTTTAGCACGTGTCGTGCACGTGCCAGATTATCATGTGCCGGGCACGCACTTTTGCCATTCCTATTTTTATTGCCTATAGTCTACGTCAACTTCTCGGATTAATCCCAATACCTACTTCTATTTGTACTTGGCAACAGTTGCTATTCTGTGGACAATTTGACTACAAGACACTGGTAATTAGTTACTTAATTACTAATTACTCTGGTACTGGTATTTTGGATCATTGATATTTTTCCTGTAGTGTGAAAGTGATCAGAATTAATTAATTAGTGCTTCTTTAATTGGTTTATACGTGCAGGATATATATCATGCATGGGTAAGAACTCTGTTTTTTAGTAGGAGATATGTGAAAATCTTGACCTTTTGTGGAGCCCATGCCTGCCAACTCTCCATGTCTTACCCCAATCTAGCATTATATTTTGTAGAGTGATGCCGCTGTGTACTTACATTGGTTTAGGAGAGATGATTGTTCCCTTTTTTTTTATTTGACTTGTATAATATTTGAATATATTCTTACCAAGAAAAAAAGATTGCTAGGATACATATATAAATGATTAGAAAAATGAATTGTTGATGTCCTTTAATTATCAAATATATTATCTGAAAGAAATAACTTTGTCGCAAAAGAATTAATTAGCTTCATCGTACAATAAAAAATGCTACTTTTCTGTGCTCCAAATGCAAAAATTCATCTCCATTGAATTCAATCTCATTGGCTTCATTGGTAGTTAATTGTGTATTGTTAGCATCTTTCTTTAGCACGTGTCGTGCACGAGCCAGATTCTCATGTGTCGGGCACGCACTTTTTCCATTCCTATTTTTATTGCCTATATAAAGTCTACGCCAACTTCTCGGACTAATCCCGATAACTAGCCTATGTTGCTTGGGACAAGATTACAAGACCGGTAAAGGAAGGTGCATGGTTACAAAGCTAAATGAAGTGCTACTGATGAAGAATCTGTTCCATCTGGCCTCAAATGCTGAGTGGAGAATCTGATGAAGAATCTGCAATCATAACCCCGCTAAACAAGAAAAAAAATTTGAGATGGTAGCATCCATCCGGTCAAGGCAGAAAAAAAGAAAAAATAAAAATTCAAGGACAGTATAATACTTCCAGTCCAGGCGGAAAAAAAATAAAAGAAAAATGACAAACATGGTATAATCCAGGACGATTGTTTAGAAATAGTCTAATTATATCTTACTACTATGTTGAAAAAAAAAATACAACTCAATCCTTTTTTTTTTCTTTTGGTTGAAATTGCCCTTAGGCTTCTTTATTAAAACATTAGTTATTACACACATGACAGATTACAGACGTGAACTCCAGTCATCCCTACTACAAGCTACTATCATTACATTTACTGGTACAGCAAAATGCTAATTTGGACGATTTATTGTCAGAGGTTGGAGAAGAGCGGGTAAGTGAATCCTTGATACGCAAATTGCCCTGATCGTGCCAAGTTGGTTAGAAGATGGGCCCTGTGACTGTGATTATCCTATCTTGATTTGAACTCACACCTAAAACCCCCATTTGACTTTAGAATCTGTACTATGCATACCAGTTCTGTATATGAGCGCCAGTCCACCGCATTTACAGCCAGATAACTTGCCTTAGGTTGTATCACTTTAACCAACAACTCTGTGTCCGTGAAGAAGGTGCAGTTCTCAATTTGCAGTGACTCCGCTGTTCGAATTGCCATGAGTAATGCTTCCATCGCCATGTGAAAGTGTGATATCCCTTTTTTAAAAGGCTTCATATCATATCTGATCAATTGTTGGTGATTCTCCAGAATGCAAGCTGCCCCTCCTTTGCCACCTTGGTCAAAGGAGCCGTCTGATCAGCAAATACATGAGGCCGAGCTCACCCCAGATAATGATTTAAAGATTATTTCAGATGAGCCCCTGTGCCAATTTAGCATTCCCTTAGGTACTGGCAACTGGTTGCAGGACACCTGCCTCAAAGTAGAACATGGATTGCAAACAGTTCTATTGAAGATTTGCGAGCATCTCGATTTCCAAATTTGCCAAGCCAGTAACATAAATAGTGCAATTTGCATCGGTTGCAGATCCCTCCAAAGGTAAGCTAAGACTCCTGAAAAAGAATTCTGAGGTAAGGTGTCAGTACGCAAACCCAAGGTTGAGGAAAACCATGTAGCCTTTGCATGCGGGCATAGAAATAGTAAATGGAAAATGTCTTCATGGGAGGCCTTGCAAATTTGACATTCAGGATGTACATTTTGTAGTCACGTTGCCAGTTCAACCGATGTAGGGAGGCCTCTATTGAGAATTTTCCAAAAGAAGACCCTGATTTTGGCAAAATTCCTTCATTGTACCAGATTTTTTTTCCACAGAAATTTAGCATCGTCATCCGGTACCAGTCTTACAACGGCCTGTAGCTGGTATATCTTTTTGTATGCCCTTTTGACCTAGAATAAACCATTTCTCACCCAAGTAAACATGAGTCTGTCTTCAACCCCGGGACATAATATTTTGTTTCTTAGCTCATCCTCAATCTCCAATGCTAATTGATCACCAAAAAACTCAACTAACCTGTTCATGTCCCATGACTGATTAGCAAACTTGAAAAGGCATTGTTCCCTGAGATGTGTTTGTAAACGCCCAACCTGCACATCTTCTTGCCAATTTCTAAACCAAGGCTGTCCAAAAATTTGGCATTTATTACCATCCCGAAGGACCCATCGCCTTCCAAAATCTTGTGCACAGTTCAATCCGTGAGGTGTGCAACTCAATCCTTAGCTTTTACAAAAGACGGAAGTTATTCAACTTTCAGGAATTATCATTGAGTTTGATTTTTTACATTGCGCAAGCGCATTTTTGCAAAAGACAAACAAAAGGATGAAATGAGCTGTTAAGTGATCTACTGTTTCTGACATTAGGTTCAGGAACGGTATAATCTTTACCGTCTCTGATTTTTTTTTTTGTTTGCGGGTTTACAGATTAGACGGATGGAAAATTTTGTACAGTCCGTGTGTAAGGTCCTTGACCTCACGAAGCTCAATTAGGGTACTCTACAACACAATTTAAGATGAAGACTCAAATTGAAACAAAGAAATTAACGGATTTGATTGAAATCAGTAAAGAATTACAAGAAGTTCGAGCAAGTAAAAACTAAGAAATTATAAAGAACAACTATCAGATCTCATCATCAATTCTGCTAAACTAATCCTATATTTATAGGCGATCAAGTTCCAATTTAGATCAATCAAATCCATTCAGTAGATCTCTTGATTGAATGACGGAACGACACGTCAACACCAGCGTGGAACGTCAGCTGCTGAGCGTTAGAACTCAACTAACTCTATACACAGTAATAATACCTCATCTCTATACATGGTAATAATCTAACTATATACATGATCTAAACCATTCATCTATTAATCTAAGAACGGTCACTTCCCGTTTTGTCACATGGGTCCCTCTCACAGCGCTACGGATGTTTTAATTATGCGGCCCGCTTCATCTTTCTCTACACAACATCCAGCTGGGTCGGAATTGACCCGTTCATGCCAGGGACGTAACACTGTAGGATGTGATAATCGATCTCATAGAAAATTTTGATTTTCTATTAAAACGCCATCTTTTCACGATATTTTTTAATTTTACTTTTGATTAATAGAAAAATCGGGTCAATGCCTTATTAATTGGTAGTTAATTGTATATTGTTAGAATCTTTCCTTCGGAAAAATTTGCTTCAAAAAAAAAAGTATCGACTAATCTGTCTAATTTGAAAATTTCGAAAAATAATAGATTTAAAATTTAATAAATTAGATATGGATTAAATTTTTGTTATTTTATAGAGAAATTTGAACATATATTTTATTAAAAAAAAAGTCGAATCCGATGTGATCATTATATAATTATTCTCTTAAGAAAATTTGATTATATAATTAAAATAATAATATATTATAAAAATAATATGATACTTTGTTAATTATTTTTTAATTAAACTTTCTCTATGTTGTTGTACGTCAAAGAATATTAATTATATTGCCTTGTATTTTTTTTATCAATTATAACTAATTATGACTAATATATTTAAAATCTTTTTTTTTAATGAGACCTGCCGAACCCGCTTAAGATAATTGTTTTTTGGGCCGCACCACAAGGACCTTTAAAAACGAAACCTTGATTTTGAAGGTTAAACAAAGATACCCATATTTTATTATCAAGTGTGATCAAATTATTATGGCATGTCAAATCTAACGGGTAGACCCGGAGTATTTTTTATCTTCATTACGGTTTAGTAAGTATCATCAACTTAAGTTAAACTTTCATTTTTTTTCCAGGTAAATCACATATTAGCTCAACAAACTAAATTAGGCTCCAAAATTAATCACACTGAAGTGTTTTTCAGTTCAATTCTCTCTCGATTTCCACCTTCATAAAGGAGAAATATCGAAAATGGGATTCAAGATTCTCAATTTTTCTTTCGAATTATGCAAAATAATAAGTTATACACCCATGACAATTATTCAAAGAATATAAACATACATGGATGTTTTAGAGGTATAACGATTGATGTAAGTTAAACTTGACAGCTACTATTAAGAATTTAAAATATATATAAAGAGGGATGCACTTACAAATTTGTTAATATATTATGAAGAGAGATCTACTTACAATATATTGTAAGTTACAATATCTTACAACAATTTGATTTCATAATTTTCAAACTACAATCAATCGATCCAAACTGTTCAACATGATATCTATATTAAAATTTATTTGGAGGTGTAATTTTACATTTTTTTTAATCTTTTATATTTATTAAGTATTTTATAAAACTATTGTTTTTAGTGGTCTAGAATTGTTAAAAAAAATCAGTTTTGTAAAATACTTAATAAATAGTAAAACATTAAAAAAATGTAAAATTTGATCTCCAAACACATTTTAATATAAAGATCATGTTGAAATATTTGGATCGACTATTTGAACTTTAAAAATCACAAACCGAATTGTTGTTGAATGTTGTAAGTAGATCCCTCCTCATATATTATATATATACTAGTATTATGCTCATGTGTTGCAATGGGATCATATTATAAGAGAATAAAAAATCTCATACAAAATAACATATTTTTATAAAAAAAAAATATTAACAAACACTTAATCTTACCAAATGAACTTTCATCTTACATGATAACATAAGCATCTTCATAATCAATAAAAACACAAGATCAATCATACAAACCGTATACATTAAATTTATATAGAGTGCTATATATTCATTTAATTTGGATTTTTCTGAGGTGGCAAGTAAAAAAAATTCGGCGTATATGACATGGACCAAGACCGGTGCGGTCCAGCAAATTTCCATGAACCATGATATATGTACTTTTTGTTGAAAACCGGATGCAAGGGAAATTCCCAACATATATCATATCTCACAGACAGAGAGGGAGTGAGGGACTATCACATGGCCTTGATCTGACCAAATGAACTTTCATCTTAGATATATGATAACATGAGCATCTTCATAATCAATAAAAACAAAACAAAAAATACACAAGATCAATCATACAAATGCATACATTAAATTTATATAGAGTGGTATTCATATAATTTGGATTTTTCTGAGGTGGTAGTTAAAAAATTTCGGCGTAAATGACATGGACCAAGACCGGTGCGGTCCTGCTAGATATATGTACTTTTTGTTGAAAACCTGATGCAAGGGAAATTTCCAAGATATATCACATCTCACTGACAGAGAGGGAGTGAGGAACTATCACATAGCCTTGGCTTTTGGCCAAGCAGACAATTCAATTGATCCACTGATGAATACGTACATCGAATAATGCCGTACATAATCATTCGTTGAAACTTTAAACAAGTTTTGTTTGATGAAGTTCGATTATATCTCAAGGGTATACTGGGTGTTACTTTCAGTTGAGCTATATATGTGGCTAAACTAGCTGACTAAGGGCAAAGTCAGACTTTCAAATTATGAGAATCAGACGTGAATGAAAATCATGTAAAAAATTTCTACTACGAATGAAGATCAATTTCACATTATACATGATGTTTTAATTTAAATTATATTAAAATTAAAGTATAAATATAAAAAAAAAAAAAAAAAAATGGAGTCAATGGAGTCATCCCTGTGACCACCTGACGTACCTTTCTTGAAAATGTTCCCACCGTAATCTGCAATAGAAAAATTAAATTTCCTCGAGTGCATGCATCATCATATTGTTCCTTGACCAAAAGAAGTTAAGCAGAGCAATGCAGAACATTACACCCTGCCTTTTTGTTCTCTTCCTCACTAATCTCTGCTTACATCTATCATCTGTAGCTAACGTCCTCGGTCATTCTTGCGGCACCACCAGAAACTACACCGTAAATAGCACATACAGCTCCAACCTCAACACACTCATCTCCTCCCTTTCAACAGAAGCAGTAGCAGAACAGGGTTTCTATAAAAATACAATTGGTACAGCACCGGACCAGACCTATGGTCTTGTCCTCTGTCGTGGCGACGTCAATTCTTCTAGTTGTGGCGGCTGCCTTAATCAATCCTTCCAAGATGTAATGAATATATGCCCATACACAAAAGAAGCCATTTAGTTACTACGACTACTGCCTCGTCAGGTACTCCAACCATCAGTTCCTCAACTCAACTGATAATTTGAACCAATTGATTTTATGGAACACCCAAAACTTCTTGAGTGGATGGGATCCATCGAATAATGTTTCGAAAAACAACTTCAACACTACATTAAATACATTATTTGTCAATGTCTCGGACCAAGCAGCTTATAACTCGAGAAAGCGTTTAGGGACTGGTGTGATAAACATAACAGAATCATTGCCGGTGATCTATGGCTTGTCACAGTGCACGCCTGACTTTTCAAATACTACATGCCGTGCTTGTTTACAACACCTTATTGTTTTGATTCCAAAATATTTTAGCGGGAAGCAAGGTGGAAGAATTTTAGGAGTGAGATGCAGCCTGAGGTTTGAAATATACACATTATTTTCTGGAAATCCAGATAAAGTACAATCTCGGGGACAGTAATACCGACTCCTCCAAGTAAAGGTGAATAGTCAACACCTGATTGCCTCTGTTATCTTTCATTTTTTTTCCTTAAAAATAAAGAGAAAGAAAACTGGGATTGAACTGTAACCAAATCCGAAGCCAGCCAGACTATAGTTGAAAGTGAACTAAACTGAATCCAACTTGATGAACATTTACCACCTAATTTCGACTTTTTTAAATGTGTTTATCCATCAGTTCCTTACAACTGTTTAATCTTTTTCTTTAGGAGGAAAGAGCAGGCGCCACATTATAATTATCAGGGTATCCGTGGGGTTGCTTATTATTGGCTGCTTCATTGTCTGTTTGTTCATCAGAAAACTGAGATATGCAGGTTTACTTCTTTATACAATTGAACAGTGCTTGTCAACATGTCCATTTGCATTACAGAAGTTAGCTAGCATTTTTTAAGACAAAGAAATGCCATCAGTAAAAGAACCTACAAATTATAAGATGCATGAAAATACTTTATGATTAAATTAAAAGAACAATTAGGTTTTAACCTTTAAGGCCTAGCTAGGCCCTTATTTTTTACTAAAAAAAGAAGGAAGAATTAGGTTTTATCATAATTCAAAGTTCTTAGAATGTGCTACAAGATGGACTTGAGATAGCTGTCAAGAGGCTTTCTTCATGTTCCGGTCAAGATCTAGTTGAATTTAAAAATGAAGTCGAACTTATCGCAAAGTTGCAACACAGAAACTTAGTCCGGCTGGTCGGGCGGTGCATCCAAGGAGAGGAGAAAATATTGATTTAAGAGTTTATGCCCAATAAGAGCTTAGACTATTTCATTTTTGGTATGTCTCTAAAAACCTATATATTATGAAAGGGTTTTTGTAATATTATGCCCAAAGAGTCTTTCCTTTGCCTCTTCGCTTGACCTAAATGCGCAAGAAAATGGATTCTTCACCAATTCACTGGTTAATGATCTCAATCATTGGATTCGGTATCAGACAGTGGATCCGGATGGGGAATATTCGGTTCAAATGGAGAATATTTGGGAAATAAATCTGCTGTTATTCCAAACGAATAACAGGAACATATGATTCCGATGTCAACCATTCAATTTTTCCACGTGCGAATCTCAACGAAGAAATTTTTTTATGCGAGCATCTCAACGAAGATCAATAGTTGGAATCGGAATAACGGCAGATTTATTTCTGTTTTTTTATGGAATCATGGGAGAGTCGGTCCCTCAAAGGTGGGTTTCCAGTTTCGATGTTGTTTCTTTCAATGACTGTATATGAAGCGGGTGAACAACATCAAGTCCTACTGTCTGTTACAATCCTGTGTGTATTTAAGAAATAGCCAATGCCCTCCCTGTTCTCACACATTACCCCTTTCAATACATAAATGACTTACATTATTCACTATTTCACTGTCTACCTACAGGCTACAGTGCCTAAACCATAGTAGCACTTCCTCCAATGCTCTGTGTGCCAGCAACCAAGGAGGGACCTTGTCCTTAAAAATCACCTCATTGCGTTGTCGCCATAAACACCAAAGAACAGCCATGACACCGGTTGCCCAGGCACACTTTTCTTGCCCTCCTGTTGCCTTGTGCTTTCTCCATGATTCTTCTCATGTGGACTGTACCGAGTTAGAAGCTTGTACCAATGCTTCTCCTACCAGGTCCCAAACCCGCTTAGTATATGTACACTGAAATAGCAAATGGAAGGCTGTCTCCATTTGACATTCATTGCACGTAACACATTTTGTTTCACATATGATTTCCCTGTGTCAGGATATATATCATGGGTAAGAACTCTGGTTTTTAGTAGGAGGTATGTGAAAATCTTGACCTTTTGATTTGTGGAGCCCATGCCTGCCAACTCTCCATGTAGCCCCATCGCATCTTACCCCCATCTAGCATTATTATTTTGTAGAGTCATGCCGCTGTGTACTTGCATTGGTTTAATTAGGAGACATGATTGTTCCTTTTTTTTATTTGACTTGTATAATATTTGTATATATTCTTACCAAGAAAAAAATATTGCTAGGATACATATTTAATGGTTAGAAAAATGAATTGTTGATGTCCTGTATCAATTATATTATCTGAAATAACTTTGTCGCAAAAGAATTAATTAGCGTCATCGTACAATAAAAAATGCTACTTTTCTGGGCTCTAACTGCAAAAATTCAGCTCCAGTACTGAATTCAATCTCAATGGCTTCATTGGTAGTTAATTGTGTATTGTTAGCATCTTTCTTTAGCACATGCCGCGCACGTACCAGATTCTCATGTGTCGGGCACGCACTTTTGTCATTCCTATTTTTATTGCCTAAAGACTTCTCATATTACTACTAGAATTCTCACTTTTTTCGTGAGTTAAAATATGTTTTTTTCCGTCGGCTTATCCTTGGAAAAATCTCTGAAATGGTCTTTTCCGTGCGCTACCGTCAGAAATAGCCTCGATGGAAATACCATTTTTCCTGACTTTTTCCATCACCCTTGGAAATTTATTTTCCCCCAGATCCAAAATACATCTCAGCCAATTTTCAATCCCCCCCCTTGCCATAGAAAATCCAATCCTATGTATTGAGACCGAAATTTGGATTGGATCTTGAATAGAGACTGAAATTTAAGTTCGGTTTTAATTGGAAATTGGGTAGAATTTAAATATTGTTGTAAAAAATTCTGAATTATTGTTATGTTAATTAATCAATATTGTTGTTATTTGTGTTTTCTAGTCCATTGACTTGATGTGTGACTGTGAGATTTAGGTTAGGTAAGTCATGCCGTCATTTTTTTGCATAACCAAAAAGTAAATAAAATAATATTAATAATCAGACCACCAAAAAAATTTCATCCATAACCAAACCGCCCCCCGGGGGGGCGGTTTAGTCCCCAAGCATCCCGCCCCCTAATGGGGCGGTTTACCCCCTAACCAACCCGTCTCCCAGGGGGGCGGTTTACTTTTTTATTTTTATTATTATTTTTTTAATACGATGATGGATTAATTATAATTATGTTTATAATTTATGTATTTTGTAATATTATGTTAATATTTGTTTATATTTTTAATACGATGGATTTTATGATTTGTGAATAGTTTAAAACATAAGTGAACAAAACAATCAAATAACGTCTGATCAACATAAAATATAGAAACGAAAACAAAGTGAATAAAATCACCAAATAACGTCTAATCAACATAAAATATAGAAACGTAAATATAAAAATACTACTGTCAGGGGTTATTTGGTCTGTCATTTTTATCCATGCCCAAAATCATTAACATTTCGCCAACTCTGCCCACCAAAATCAGATTGTGTCCAAAATGTCCAAACCGGCTATTATACCGCCGGTTCCTATCTTCTTCTTTTTTTTGGAAAAAGTTATACTTTTTTTATTTTTTTTATTAAAGTTTTAGAAATTTTTGATATGTTTCTTTGAAATTAGATAGAAAAATATATAATTTAGTTTATTAGAAGGACTGAAACAAATAATCCGGATCAATATTTTTCAAATCGGATTTTTTGCAGTTGTAAGAAAAATTAAAAATTTTCATTGGGTATTATTAGAAAAAAGAAAACTTTCGTAGAAGTGTCAAATTTTTTTTTAAGAAACATTATTTAAAATATTTTCCTAAAAATCATGCATAATAATATTAATAACATCATTTAAAAAAAATATATTATTAATTACTTAAAAAAATTGCATTAAAATGATTTGAAATTTTTCTAAAACATTAAACGACCATAACTTTAATCCATCATCGTATTAAAAAAAAAAAGTAAACCGCCTCCCGGAGGGGCAGTTTGGTTATGGATAAAAAAATTTTGGGGGTCTGATTATTAATTTTGTTTTATTTATTTTTTTGGTTATTAAAAAAAATGACGGTATGTCATGCGTGGCTAACCAATGTAAATAAGATCATGTACAAATTATAATAGTTCATAGTATTGTTTGATTGGTACTTTGGATCTGGATCTCTGTTTTTCTCTCTACAGCAATACAGCAATGTAGAAACTAGGGCTGCACAAAAAAATCGTATTTCATAATTCAATTTGGCATAGTTCAAAATTAATTCAAACTAAACTCAAACTAGACTTGGTTCGTTCGAAATAGGTTCGCAAATTATTTTAGTTCGAATATCAAAGTAACGTGAACCGTGAATTTCCATTGATGACTTATATTCTGTAGGGCGCAAAAAGTCGCAAGGTTAGGTTAGCTAATGATGCTGATATATTTGTGGAGGAATGTTCCCGCATGGGTTCAGATCTCCAGTCCCTTAGCAGACATGAGCGGGGCACCGAACTCAGGGCATTGCTGAACATCTTTTTGCATACCTTTCGGTTCACCCTTAGCCAGACCTACGTTCATGATCATTCAGCTAGAGTTTTATTATTTGATTGTGGAGACGTTTAACTCCCGACGAGCGCAAGCCCCCATCGTTAATTACATCAGAAAGACTTATCAGGTCTAACTGAATACCTCGTTCATTTCGGAATTTGTGCCTATTTGGTTTTTATTGAGTGATGGGGCTAAAGGGCTCATGTTTTTATCATTTTATACATATATTTGAGGTTCTTGATTGCTTTAGACATTCATATAGATACGTTTATGTGTATATTTAATAATGGCATCTGTACAAACATTGGTCATGAAAGACATGTGTGCATATTTATAATTTTGATTATTTTTAGGAAAGCATGTGTTATACTTTATGAAATTCATGATTTATTTATAAAATATAACATTTGATTTAATAGAAGGGCATTTTGGTCATTTCAAGTTATGACTGAAGTTTGAACATGTTTAATTTTGATTTAGAATGATAGAGAATTAAATTTGGGTTCATTTGGTTTTGGTTTGAGTCAATTTGGACTTGAAATAAACAAGTTATGATAAAAATGACTGATTTGTAAATATTTTTATGTTCCAGGGGCTTGTTTATAATTTCTGGAAGGACTTGAACATGTAATTTGGACTTTTGATGAGATTTGGAGTGCAATTTGGGCTTCCAGGGACTTATTTGAAGGGATTTTATACAGGCAGGGACCTAATTGTAAATTTCTAGGGACTGCGCTGTAAATAAACTTGTCAAAAGGACCTATTTGTAAAAGAGTTATATTGATTTGATTTGATTTGATTTGAGAATGAATCTGAGCCTTTGGATTTGAGATTTGGGCCTTTGAGATATGTATATGGGTTTCAAGATGTGTGCAAAGGCTTATGGGCCTTTGGATTGGGTTTTGAGATTTGCACAAAGAGATGAGTCTTATTAAACCCGACATGTGGGCCCCATCTGTCAGAGTTCATTTGATTTAACAGAGGGAAAACGTGGGCCTTTAGATCAAACATTTGCATCAAGATGTGTGCTGATTTCAAATGAGTTATTTGGTGCTCTCATCGCGCGGCGCAGGATGCATCAAAATCCGTGCAAGTTCATATGAACCCGATTACACAGGACCCTCCAGTCCGATTAGGGCTTTCTTCTCCGGCATAACTCCGGCCATGGCAGGCGCTGAGTCGGTGCAGTTTGAGTCGCCTTGACTCTAGGAGTCCATCGGTGGCATTGTCGGCTATCGGCGATCATCGTAACAGTGGTTCAACCTCTGACATGCATCATCGGTACCGGTTTGGGTTTTGGATCCGATTCTTCATGAAGATTGCTCGATTGATTTGTTGTTTGATATTATTTGAGTGCTTAAGAGCTCAGAGAAACATCAATTTGAAGGGCAACATACAGTATAATCGGATTATGAGAACTCGGCACTGTACCGATTTGGTACCAACATACAGTATAAAGGGCAATAATCAAGACTAGACATTGAAATCATCATCTAGGATCATATTTGGAGCATGTCAAAGGGTTTAGAAACATTGCATTTGGTGTTTGGACATATATTATATATATGGAAATTGTTAATATGCTACGCGTAGCATAGAGGGCCTCCGTGCAACGGCTCAAAATTTGAATTTTTAAATTCCTAACGGTTGATCCAAACAGTTAGATGTGTTATACATATTGAAATGTGCTTGGAGACCAAATTTTATATTTTTTGGATTTTTTTTACTATTTATTAAGCCACTTTGAAAATCGCTGATCTAACGGTTTCACTGTTGGTTAAGCCACCGTTGGATCAGCGATTTTCAAAGTGGCTTAATAAATAGTAAAAAAAATCCAAAAAATATAAAATTTGGTCTCCAAGCACATTTCAATATGTATAACACATCTAACTGTTTGGATCAACCGTTAGGAATTTAAAAATTCAAATTTTGAGCCATTGCACGGAGGCCCTCTATGCTACACGTAGCACCGTAGCCACGTCCTATATATATTCATATGTAACATGTATAATTTCACATTCTTGAGTGTTAGAAAATCATATTTTTATTCAGGTTTTTATGAAGAAACATGCTTGATAAGATCAGAACCATGTGGTATCATGCATCCAGATTATCTGTAAGCATTTTTATAATTTTTAGGAATTTATTTGCATTTTTAAGGATTTTCTCAAAGCTACCAGGAGCATATTTGTCCAGACAGTGACAGAATTTTGCATTTAATTCATAATTTTATTCTGGGAGCTATACAACTTGGATTTGAGCAAACTTTGAGTCTAAAATCATTTCCAGAGAGTTTAGATTATGAATATATTTTTTGTTTGATATTTCAAGATCATTTGGTTTATAAAAAGGTTAAAATAGTGAACTGGGGTCATGTGCCAGTATACTGTGCATAGTGCAGTGTTGATTTTTCAAGAAAATATGAAGTTTGGAAAGTGTGCCAATAAATGGAAAATTTGTGAGAAAAGTGTTTGTCTTTGAGTCCTCTATTGAACTGTATTTTTAGATTTTCAATTTGGTCCCTGGTTTGGTCCAGACTTGCTGGTTTTCCAGCAGAGGTCAAATCTGTGATTTTCAGTGTATTTCTTGTACCAGTTGGTATTGCACTGCCTTGGGCTATTGGAACTGGACTTGGTACAGTACCAAAGGTCTGTCAAATATGATTTGGACATGAGAGAGAGTCTGGTTTGCATCAGAACAGGTTTTCAAGAGCATATGGCCACTGTTTTGGTATGAAACAACATAAAAAGAAGATCAAAGCTCCAAGATTCAAGCATTCAACATATTTAAAACATTTTAAAAGCTGTCAAAACATTGATTTATGCAGGGAGGTCCCTGGTTCTTGTAAAATCATGTTTTTAGTGATCTTTTCACTTGATTAAAGGGCAAATCATTGAGGTTTCATTAGGAATGAAGTACAAATGACATGGGGTGACCTTAATCACTGCCTATTTGCATTCAGACCCTCTGCCTCTCACTATTTGCAACTAAGTCCTTCAAAAATGACAAAATCATGAATTTTGGCAGCATAACAGTATGCTTTTGTCATTCTTGAAGGTTTCATTTGCAACTAGACCCTTGTTTATTAAGGAATTGTAGAGGATACCATAAGGCTCAACTGCTACAACCCTTGTGTGTTTGTATTTTTTATTTTTATTCACTTTAAACCCTCATATTAGATCTTTTGATCAAAGTAACATGAGAATCCGCTGTGGAAGGATCTCATAAGGCTCAACTACTCCACATCTTTATGACTGATCACTTTGTTAAAGGATCCAAGGGCAAAAAAGGAAAAAAAAGAAGAAGAAAGAAAGCAAAATACATGCATATATGCATTAACTTTGTACATTTTTGTATAAAATCAAGATCAAGCATAAACGAGATCATTATTCAGTATAAAATACAGATCTTGCACAGTGCTTTAGTATAAGCATACATATATACATGTTTTTATTTGAAAACAGTAGAGAAAGAGAGGGAAAGAGGGAGGTTTGATCATCAAGCTCTGTGCCTAAGCACAGAGCTCTCCCTTTTAAACTTCAAAACAGCTAACACTTACAGAGAATCAGATCTGAAAAGAAAGATTAAAGAGATGACAAGAAAAGATTACAAAAATCAACAATAAAATGGAAACTTTCAAAAGAACTTCATTCACCTCTGGAATTATTACATAATATAGTCTAAAGAGACTCTCAAAACTATGCTATACCTATTGATTTGCAGAGAGGAGAAGAAAGCAACAAGTTTTCCACTTATGAATTTAAAAAGAGGCTAACCTAGAGCACCATCAGTATTTCTTAGTATATATCTGTCTATCTCTCTATTTCTGTATATTTCTCTATATCTCTATATGTTTTTTGCATCTAATATGGGTGCCCTTATATAGGCCAGGAGCTAGGGCATAGCTCTGCATCAGCTGGGCTTGTTTCATCATGCACCATAGCTGTTTGATCATTGGTTCATGCTATTCCATGTTCATTTATGTGCCATGCTGGCAAAGATCATGCTTTTATCACTGCATATCATATATTTTAATGATTTGAACGTATCTTGACCCTTGGATTGGCCTCCTATGCATGAGGCCGCATCTGGGTCCTTGGCAGCCAGCCACATCGGGCATGAGTGTGATAGGCATGACTATGCGCCTCTGGGAAGAATGTTCCTATATTTGTCATTGTGTATGCATCACGTGACACATGTTCTTGGGACCACTAGCGCCAGCAACGGCTTAAACAGCATGGTGCAATGTGCTTGAGCCAAGCTTGAGTTTAGAGTGTTCCCACTCGAATGGAACATTCTGGAACATGAGACCTTGATAGATAACATCATTATTGATCACTCATCATGAGCCTAAGCTCAATTTATCACCTTGATGACGTATGCATCCATTTCAGGCATGCCCTGAAAGGATTGTGTGTTTTTGAAAGTTAATATATTTCATATATTTTGTTCATAAATTTGAATGTTATTATTTTATTTATATGCATTCTTGTTCCTTGAGTTAAATGTTATATCTTGTGAAATATTCAAGAAGATGCTCTTGGTCTTGAATCTTAGAACTCATAAGATGACGACATATAATTTTAAATATGTTCACAATCGAGGTGATTATAGGGAACGCTAATCACCAAGTTGAGATTGTCATGTTATTAAAAGTACACTGAAGTTCTATAAGTGTTAGAAAATGATATCATTTAATAACATGAATATGTAGTAACGGGTTTCTGCATATTGAACAATGACCTAACAGAATGAGACATTATATGGATTGTGTTTTGTGTCATTAATGTTTCATTGTGTCTTTAGAGTCCATGATATGAGATATGTCAATTTCTCACATGAGAATTACATATTGTGATTATCATCTTAAGCTATTAATTTAGTGAATAGGTGGTAGTTCATGTGTATGACTTGTGCGGGAGAAATTTATATATTAATAGTATCATTGTCCCTCGAATGAGTTATGATATTAATGGGCCCTTTGGTAAAGTGAGATTATATGGCTAGCAATATAACTGATAGAGTTATATATATAATTCACTTGAGAACACCAAGAAACGAATATATTGTGAAAATGACACGATCCTATTTCATATAATATTCTTAATATCATAAGACAATGACAGACACAGTTATCGTGGATTGATGTACTCATCTATTGTCATTTGGTGATTGTAATGTAGTGATAGAACCTCTTACAGTCTATGATATGAAAATTCATATCATAAGAAAGCCAAGATGATATAGATCCTCATAAAGGTCACAACAACTAAATGGGAAACAACAAGTATTTTGATATAGTATGTATGTTATAATATACATAGAGATATCAAAATAAAATGTCATTTTATGACATGCTTAGATACAAAATTAATTCATGTTGGCTTGTGATTTTATTTGGTATTAATGATTGACGTCATTATAAGAATATTATTACATAACATGAATTAATTAAACCATGCAAAAGATTATGGTTAAGAATAAAATAAAGAAAAGGTTTATGATATTCATAAAAGAGAGAAGGCCCTTTATGCAATTGTGCATATGACCCTTTAATATTCTCCCATATTTATATATATATGAAGGTGAGATGAAAAGGTGATGAATAACAGAAATTTTTCTCTTTCTCTCTTAGTTTTGGTTGTCATAAAAGAGAAAAACGTTTTTTGATTTTTCTCTCCTTTATTTTATTTGATTAGCCACCAAATCAAATTGGAATTGAAACTTTGATTGAAGAAAGGTGGTTGTATCTAAGCTCCAAGCTTTGTGTTTAATCTATCAAAGGAACACTTAGCTTGTTGTTTAGGTTCAAGGTAAACCGAGAGGCCTAACCGAGAAGAAGACGGTACCGGCGGCACAACCGACAAAGACTCAAAGAGAAGATATTAGAGATTTGACAATCTCTAGGTATGAACCCTACAAACTCATATTTAGAGATAATATATGTTAAATATGTTATATGTGCAAGTATTTGATGTTTTATATTTGTCACAAGAACGATCTTGTTGTATTGATGTTAAAAAAAAAAAAATTGCTTCCGCTGCGAACTCATATAAAACAAAAACAAAAATCCTTCAGTGGTATCAGAGCATGGGTTTTGATATACTTCTTGTGACAATAAGATTGTTTATTTTGTGTTTAATTTAATACACAAGAGGATTTAGTTAACTATCTCTCAAGTAATTGTTCTCAGAATCTGTCCCAAATTTATCATTGTTAATTTTATTGCTCTAGACTATTTTATAATCCGTTTTTCGAGAATCTAAAATTTTCTACAATAGTTCATGATGTGTAGAAGTAGATTCTAAAATAAAATGATAGGTTTATTCCATTTTATTAGCAGAAACAAAAATGAGAAAACAGATGCTGGTCTAGAACTTTCATGTCCACTTTTTTCTGTTTTGACTTGATTAAAAATAGTATAGCTGTTATTTGGTTGATTGGAAAAATATGTATGATATATCATTAGAAAGATATGAAAATTTACTTTTCAGTAAATCATATTGTACAAGACAAAAATATTACATATTTTTATGAAAATTGAAAATACCAGCACAAGGTCCTAGAAATTCCAGAATTTGAAACACCAGATTCAAACGAATTTTATTAAAAATCCAGTACACCAAATTTAATGATTTAAATATGGTAATAAAGATGCTTGAATCTAGTTTTCAGAAATGTGTCTCTTTGAATTTAATTCAAAACACATCAAAAATGGTAGTGGGAATACCAACAGGTGTGCAGGCTGTCATTTTTGACTGACTGTTGTTATTCTTGTTTAGTGGACCATAACTAATATTTTGTATTGGGCTCACCCAAATAACTAGAGGGTAATAAATAGAATTAAAATTTGTTTTGTCCAGCAAATTGATTTTAATTAGTATGAATGATATAATTTGGAAGGAGACAACATTTATGTACTAAATGTTCATTTTATATTAAAAATCATTTTTTTTTTGGGTTCTAAAATGATTTAGGAGAATCAATACTTGAGAGATATAGTTTTAACATAAATATACTTGTATGCTAACTTTGTTTTGTAGGTTGGATTGTGGGTTTGTCTGGCTCAAGATTCCAATGTCTTGTGTGTTGTAATTTGTGAATGAATGCTTGAATGTTTGTAATGCGGCCTAAGATGCCCCGTGATATTTAATTAGTGTTAATATAATTAATGGCAAAAATGTTGCCATTCATATGTATTATTCATTCATGGCTTGCATGCCACCTAGAATTTAGGACGGGAATTATTTATGTAATTCTTTCTTATATTTTTCATTAGAATTTTAGATTGATTCTAAAATAAGAAATGAAAATAGGGTGGGTCTTGTAGCATAGAAATTTGATTTCTTGAAGATGAAGCCTACAAGAAAATGCAAGCGGGAGCCATACAACCCACGCTTGATTGCATGAGATATGATATATTAGTTGATCATTTATTTATGGTTAGGATATGGTATTAGTTAATACACGCCTACCAAAATTATCATAATATCATACAATTTTATGTCCATAAATAAAAAAAAACACTAAGAATATCTTTGCTTCTCATTTTATCCACTTAAGCCATATTTAGGATAAGCATGAGTGTGACTTGAATATGGACATAGTGGAACTTGTAAAATAAGTTATTAGGCCAACGATGAAATAGAGTGTGTGAGGCACATTTCTATTCATCATGTGGGAATAATTTATTTTACTTGTTGCCCAATAAAATGAGTTTTCTTAACAAATCATCAAGATGAGGCTTGGGTTTTGGGAAAGAGAGTTTGGTCAAGAAATTGGATTATAAAACTTTCTTGATGCAAACGGCAAGAGTCATAAAAGTTAAGAAATTGGTCATTTCTTAAAAGGTTATGATTGGTAATTAGCACCTACCCGGACAAATAAGTTAGATGAGTCTATCTATTTGAAAGGGATCTTGTATGACTACAAAACAGGACAACCTTAAAAATTTTGTAGTATAAATAATTTTATAATTTATGAACATTAATATATATCCAAATAAATGAATTTTGCAGCAATGTCGCAACTTCCAAATTTTCTGAGATCTATGATCGAAAAGAACATTGCTAACGATGGGTCCAATTATTCCGATTGGATTCTCAAGTTGAAAATCGTCCTAAGGTTAGAGGATCTGTCGTACATTCTGGAAAATGATTGTCCAGAAGCGGTAGATGAGACTAACCCTACGGAAGAAGAACTTGAGGATCAAAGGTATTGGAAAGAACAATCCAAAACTGTGCAGTGTCTGATATTGAGCACCATAGGTGATCAATTGCAGAGAAAGTTTTTTGACACTCCAGCCAAAGAAATAATCGCACAATTGGAGAAAATGTTCACTGATAGCGTATCGAAAGAACGCTATAAGACCACCATGGCACTCACAAGGTGCAAAATGATGGAAGGTGAATCGGTCTCCATGCAATTTCTTAAAGTGCAAGGGTATTTGGAGAAATTAGAGAAGCTTAGTGCTGCAATACCTGAGGATATTGCAGAGGATATCATTTTGGGATCTCTCCCAGCATCTTATAAGGACTTTATCATGCATTACCACGTGCGTGAGAATAAGATGTCGTTGAATGAGCTTCATAATGCTCTTAAGACTACTGAAGTGGACATGGGTAAGACAAAGGAGAAATCTGTCTTAGCCGTTGCGTCGTCAAGCAAGAGGATTGCCAAGAAAAGAACAAGAACAACCCAAGTAAGGGCAAGAGTGGAGTAGCTCAAGCGAGCAGCTCTAAAAGAAGCAAGCCCACTCCAGACACGGAGTGCTTCTATTATCACGAAAAGGGACACTTCAAGTTGAACTGCCCCAAGTATAAGCGTGACTTTGGATGAAGGCAAAGTTAAGAGGAAGCGTCAGAAATGTATACTTGTTATTGAATTAAATCTAAATTTAGCTACTTCTATTTAGGATTGGGTAATTGATACTGGATCATGTACTCACTTAGTTTCTAATGTACAGGCACTAAGGAATAGAAGAACACTCCCAAAAGAAGAGGTAGTGCTGAAGGTTGGCAATGGTGCAAGCATATCAGCAGTAGCTGTTGGCACAGTAGCTGTTCATTTACCTAGTGGATTAGTTTTAGATTTAAAAGATGTTTATCATGTTCCTTCTATATTTAGAAACATTATCTCTGTGTTGTGTTTAGATGTAGATGGATACTGTTTTGAAATAAATGATTCTCATATGATTATCAAGAAGGATGGTTTATTTTATGCAAATGCTTTCATTTCTAATGGATTATATTTGCTTGATTTAAATGATAAACAAATATTCAACATCAATAACAAGATATTCAAATTGTCTCAAGTGAATGAGACATTATTGTGGCACTATCGCCTTGGTCATATAAATGAGAAACGCATAAGGCAATTGCAACAAGCTAATCTTTTAGGTTCGCTTGATGTTGAAGCAATTGAGATATGTGAGCCTTGTTTGATTGGAAAGATGACCAAATCACCTTTCAAGAGAAAAGGTGTGAGGGCGAACAACTTGTTGGAATTGATACATTCTGATGTATGTGGTCCAATGAGTACTAGTGCAAAAGGTGATTATAGGTATTTCATTACCTTCATAGATGATTATAGCCGATATGGTTATGTATATCTTATGAAGAACAAAAGTGATTCCTTTGAGAAATTCAAAGAATACAAGAACGAAGTAGAGAACCAACTAGACAAGAAGATTAAAGCTCTGCGGACTGATCGTGGAGGAGAATATTTGAGTAACGAGTTTGATACATTTTTGAAAGAGTGTGGTATTATACCATAACTTACTCCACCTGGAACACCACAGTGGAATGGTGTTTCAGAAAGGAGGAATAGAACCCTGCTAGACATGGTTCATTCAATGATGTGTCAAACTGAGCTACCTTTATATTTTTGGGGTCATGCACTCCAAACAGCAACTCTTACACTGAATATAGTTCCTTCCAAATTCGTCGAAAAGACTCCTTATGAGGTGTGGACAGGCAAAGTATTCACTCTCTCTTTTCTCAAGGTTTGGGGTTGTGAGGCATACGTTAAGCGTATGATGTCAAACCAAACTTGAACCCAAGGCAGATAAATGTTTCTTCATTGGATACCCTAGGGAAACTAAGGGGTATTGTTTCTGGCACAAGCTTACGAATACGATATTCGTTAAGAAGGGTGCAGTGTTCTTAGAGAAGGAATTTCTCGAAAGAACCAAAAGTGGTGAGACTAGAGTAATACTTGAGGAAACTCAAGAAGATCTACATCATGACATGAATGATGACAATGATGTTCATGATGTTCATGAAATCTCACACAGAGGTCCTTTGATTAGTGGGAGTACGAGCAAATCAACGTCACACGAGGATGTTGTAGAAGCTCAAACTTCTTTATCAAGTGTTCAGCAAGCTCAGGTTGAGCCAGAACCAATTCCACAAGAAATTGTGGAAGAGGCTCCAGAGGTTCAAGAAGAGTTGCAAGAGCAACAGGGACTTAGAAGATCTACAAGAGTTAAGAAAGTTCTCGATTTTTATATGGGACTTCATGAACTTTTGGTGGTGGATACTGATGATCCACAGACTTATGAAGAAGCAATGAGAAGAGATGACTCCAAAGCATGGCATGAAGCCATGCAATTCGAAATTAATTCCATGTATGAGAACCAGGTGTGGAACTTGGTTAATCTTCCTGATGGAAAGAAAGCCGTTCGTAATAAATGGGTTTTCAGAAGGAAGACAGACATGAATGGGAACCTGTCAACATACAAGACCAGACTTGTAGCAAAAGGTTTTACTCAAGTCCAAGGGATTGATTATGACGAAACCTTTTCGCCAGTTGTCATGTTCAAGTCTATCCGGATAATGTTAGCTATTGCTGCATATTATGACTATGAAATATGGCAGATGGACGTCAAAACAGCCTTCCTTAACGGGAAGTTGGATGAGGATGTTTATATGTTACAACCTCAAGGTTTTGAAGATCCAAACAATAGTAACAAAGTGTGCAAACTTCAAAGAGCCATTTATAGGTTGAAGCAAGCATCAAGGAGTTGGAACAAACGATTTGATGAAGAGGTAAAAACTTTCGGATTCATTCAAAGTAAAGAAGAACCTTGTATATACAAGAAAGTCAGTGGGAGTAGTATAATGTTCTTAATTCTATATGTCGATGACATATTACTCATGGGCAATGATACTACTTTGATGGAGCAAACAAAGGACTCATTGAAAACAAGTTTTTCAATGAAAGACATGGGCGAGGCTCAATATATCTTAGGGATTAAAATATATAGGGATAGGCCTCGTAGACTCATTGGTTTAAGCCAAAAGGTTTACATTGACAAAATCTTAGAAAGGTTCTAGATGGAAAAGTCTAAGAAAGGAAATGTGTCAATGAGTACTGGAGTGCAGCTAGCAAGTCTCAGTGTGCTTCAACACAAAAATACATTGAATACATGAAGAACGTACCTTATGCTTCTTGCAATAGGTTCGATCATGTATGCTATGACGTGCACAAGACCCGATGTCGCATATGCTCTAAGCATGACTAGTCGTCATCAGGCTTCACCAGGTCCAACCCATTGGACTGCAGTCAAGAATATTCTTAGATATCTTAACAGGACTAAGAATAAGTTTCTTGTCTATGGTGGTCAAAGAGAGTTAATTGTAAAGGGTTACAGTGATGCTAGTTTCATGACAGATCACAATGATAAAAGATCTCAATCGAGATATGTGTTTCTTCTGAATGGTGGAGCTGTTAGCTGGCGTAGTTGGAAGCAATCAACTACCGCTGACTCAACTACCACAGCAGAAGTCATGGCGGTCGTTGAAGCGAGCAAGGAGGGAGTTTGGACGAAGAAATTCCTTGAGGAACTTGGGGTTGTGTCGTCGAGCTCAGGGCCTTTGGAACTATTTTGTGACAATAGTGCATCTATATCGCAAATTAAAGAGCCAAAGTCTCATCACAAGACCAAATACATGGATCGTAAGTATTTTGTGACAAGAGATTTCATCGACGAAGACAAAATTTCATTGATGTGGATAGACACACAAAGCAACACAGCTGATCCCCTCACAAAGGCTCTATTGCAAGCCAAGGGCGAAATGCATTTTGAGACCATGGGTTTACAGGACCATGGAGATTGGCTTGAGGATTGATAGTGTGAGGCTCCTATATTTTTCTTTATAATTTATACATATGACTATGTATTTGAAACTTTAAAAACAAGTGGGAGATTGAAAGGATTGTATGTTTTGAAAGTTAATATATTTCATATATTTTGTTCATAAGTTTGAATGTTATTATTTTATTTATATGTATTCTTGTTCCTTGAGTTAAATGTTATATCTTGTGAAATATTCAAGAAGATGTTCTTGGTCTTGAATCTTATAACTCATAAGATGACGACATATAATTCTAAATATGTTCACAATCGAGGTGATTATAGGGAACGCTAATCACAAGTTGAGATTGTCATGTTATTAAAAGTACACTGAAGTTCTATAAGTGTTAGAAAATGATATCATTTAATAACATGAATATGTAGAAACGAATTTCTGCATATTGAACAATGACCTAACAGAATGAGACATTATATGGATTGTGTTTTGTGTCATTAATGTTTCATTGTGTCTTTAGAGTCCATGATATGAGATATGTCAATTTCTCACATGAGAATTACATATTGTGATTATCATCTTAAGCTATTAATTTAGTGAATAGGTGGTAGTTCATGTGTATGACTTGTGCGGGAGAAATTTATATATTAATAGTATCATTGTCCCTCGAATGAGTTATGATATTACTGGGCCCTTTGGTAAAGTGAGATTATATGGCTAGCAATATAACTGATAGAGTTATATATATAATTCACTTGAGAACACCAAGAAACAAATATATTGTGAAAATGACACAATCCTATTTCACATAATATTCTTAATATCATGAGACAAGGATAGACACAGTTACCGTGGATCGATGTACTCATCTATTGTCATTTGGTAATTGTAATGTAGTGATAGAACCTCTTACAGTCTATGTTATGAAAATTCATATTATAAGAAAGCCAAGATGATATAGATCCTCATAAAGGTCACACCAACTGAACGGGAAACAACAAGTATTTTGATATAGTATGTATGTTATAATATACATGGAGATATCAAAATAAAATGTCATTTTATGACATGCTTAGATACAAAATTAATTCATGTTGGATTGTGATTTTATTTGGTATTAATGATTGATGTCATTATAAAAATATTATTACATAATATGAATTAATTAAACCATGCAAAAGATTATGGTTGAGAATAAAATAAAGAAAAAGTTTATGATATTCATAAAAGAGAGAAGGCCCTTTTATGCAATTGTGCATATGACCCTTTGATATTCTCCCATATTTATATATATATGAAGGTGAGATGGAAAGGTGATGAATAACAGAAATTTTTCTCTTTCTCTCTTAGTTTTGGCTATCATAAAAGAGAAAAACGTTTTTATTTTTTATTTTTCTCTCCTTTATTTTATTTGATTAGCCACCAAATCAAATTGGAATTGAAACTTTGATTGAAGAAAGGTGGTTGTATCTAAGCTCCAAGCTTTGTGTTTAATCTATTAAAGGAACACTTAGCTTGTTGTTTAGGTTCAAGGTGAACCGAGAGGCCTAACCGAGAAGAAGACGGTACCGGCGGCACAACCGACAAAGACTCAAAGAGAAGATATTAGAGATTTGACAATCTCTAGGTATGAACCCTATAAACTCATAGTTAGAGATAATATATGTTAAATATGTTATATGCGCAAGTATTTGATATTTTATATTTGTCACAAGAACGATCTTGTTGTATTGATGTTAAAAAAAAAAAAAATTTGCTTCCGCTGCGAACTCATATAAAACAGAAACAAAAATCCTTCATTCCCGTGCCTGGATAGGTGTTTGTTTCATGAACCGGCTTAATTGCCACTTTTCTCATTAAATTGACAAGTCAATTAGGATCGCCTCATCCCCATTAGTGTTCTGGTTGAATCCCAGCACCCAATTTGGTTCATAGCCCTAGTTTCTATTCATGCTCATAGCTTGATCTCAGCTCCATTATTGTTTGAGAGAAGAGAGCTTTTAACAAGAAATTCATACGAAGGAGAGGGTGCAATCACCATTAACAAGCTTGAATAGCATTCGGGTTTGAGCTTCATCGATTCCATCAATCACTGCTCTCCATTTTTGCTTCCTTCGCGAGCTCAGGGAAGAAGAAGACCTGACAGGTGAGGGCCCGCAAGTCAGTCCCTCAACAGGGCAGCGAATCACGTTTTATTATTTCATCTTTTCCTTGTTTGAGTCCGGTATACCATGAACCATGCATAGGATACACCGTGGTGTACAGAGAAGCAAGACCATGCGGCTTGAAGGGGTCGGAGCGCCTCTCATTCAAAATCCAGCGACATTGAGTCGCTCTTGGGTGCACTTGGTGCATCATGAGCCAAAGAAATGACAGTCCGGTGTATAGAATTATAATCCCGTGTACCGCGTCTATCCATCTTTGAGGCCCAACGAAATTGTACTTGTGCCCATGACAAGTGGACCCGGGTTGCAAGGGTTTGTTTATGAACCCAAGACTTGTACCCAGAGAGGTAATTGCTGACTTGTAAGCCTTCTGTGTTTATGTGGCACCAATCAGAGTGTACCATGTCAGCAATTCTTTATAAAATTCATAACTCTTCAATCATTTTGAGTTATAAATCATATGACATTTTAAAATTCATGTTATTTCATGAGGAATCAGTATGTGAATTCCAAAACATTGTTCTTGATCCAATTTAAAGAGCTTTCGAGTACCCTTGGTATTTTCCAAGCATTAAAACATTGCTTATTAATTTATAGCAACATTTTAGGGTACAACATATTCGTTGATGACTTAAAAGTTAAAATATAAGGCCGTCTAGCCATAAGTCATAACCCTCGCTCTTATTTCTGAAACCTTAGACGATTTTAACCTCTCGCTCTCGGCGACTACAATCATTATTCCTCGTTGAAAAAAGTTTGTAAAAGATTCGAAATTGAGTTCGTAAGCAATTTGATTTGAAATTAATTCAAACCAAAACTTAGTTCGAAATTAATTCAAAACAAGCTCAAACTGGAGTAAGTTCGATTCGGTTCGATTCGTTTGCAACCCCAGTAGAAACACACCATGGGGTTCTCCCAGCCTTTTCCCATGTTGAACTACTACTCATGCACTTAATGGTAAATAGCTATATGTATGTAGGTAGGGATGCACAAAATATTCGTGGTTCGTAATTCAATTATAGTTTGATTCGAAAAAATTCGATTCAAAATTGGGTTAGATTCAAAATTAATTCAAACCAGTTCAATTCAAACTAGAACGAACCGAATTCGAACCCAGGCAGGTTCGTTCAAAATGGATTCGTGGGTTCGCGTCGCTATTTTATTTTTGAGCTTTGAGATTTCTGGGCCAGTATTATTTGAGCTTTGAGATCTGTGGAGCGGTGGAGAACTCATTTGAACGATTGAGAATTCCAAAAAGTCACGCGCAAAGTTTGAGATATGTCAAAAGATGCGTATTTGACCATGTCTCCCTATCTCCCTCTTAGGCTCCCTCTATTTTATTTTTATCAGATCTCTCTCCCTATTTCCCTCTTAAGCTCTTACGCCATGGATGCAAAACTCCGGTGAGCAAAAAGTCTCGCCCTTGCTCACGCCTCCTCCCTGCCTCCTCGCTCTCCTCTTCGCCGCTTTGACCACCTCGCTCTCCGCACTATCTCCTCCGTCTGTCACCTCTGCTCCTCCGGCCGTCTCTCCTCTGCCTCAATTTCAAACTTTAACGAATCAAATCGAATCTAGATCGAATTCAAACATGCATCTTCAGTTCGAAACTTAGTCTTCATTTCAAACCAGTTCGATTCGAACTTGAACGAACTCGAAATTCGAACCTATTTGATTTGGTTTGATTCGTTTGTAGTCATATATGTAGGTAATTAATGCACATTTGTTATTTAATAAACATTATTATATGATAGCTAATTAAAATGATCACATTTGTTAACATGAAAAAACATGGATCAAATTTCAATTTCGGTCTTGTGTATCACATTTGTTAATTTCTTTCGGTTCCTACATGGACCGAATTTCAATTTTGGTCTTGTGTAGTACACAAGACCACAGGATTAGATGTGACTTAGAATGAAAAAAAAAATGAAAAAAATTAGAGACCGAGATGCATTTTGGGTCTAGAGAAAAAAACAAATTCCAAACTGAGATTCGGTTTTTATGGTTTTTCTAAATTCAAGAAGCAATCATATTGGTTTTCTAAAATTGATTTTTCTATTTATGGTTTATAAAAAAAAATCCAATTTGACTACAAGACAGTGGTAATTAGTTCGTTAATTACTAATTACTCTGGTACTTTGGAGATAATTAGTTAGTATGATTTTTATATGTCCATTGATATTTTTCCTGTAGCGTGAAAGTGAACAAAATTAATTAATTAGTGCATCTTTAATTGGTTTATAGGTGCAGGGTTCTTGTGGCATGAATTAACAATTTTAGTAGTTTAGGTACTTATGACTATATAACATATGTTTATCCATTGTTTGAGTGTGCTATATACAATTAATATATAAATTTTGCTTTGATTTGAAATTTATTTGGACGTCATTATTATCAATCAAAAGGACGCTAAAATAAATTCATTAAAAAATATGTATCATTTTTCATGAATGTTCGATAGCAAAAATAAAATAAAATAATTTTGGTAAAAATTGTCAAATATATATAAAAAAAAACTACAAAAGTCTGTATATGGTAGAATAACTCTAAAAATATTGGAAAATAGAACATACAAGTTTAATGGTTCTTATGGCAGTTCAATAACTAAAAGCTGACAACTTCAATGGAGCTTTTGAATGTGCATATACCTAAAAGACGATTAATTTGGGATTAAGAATGTAATTATTTAAACGGGTATTAACAATTTGGAAATTATCAAATAAGTGAAAAAAGAAAATCGTCTAAAGAATAGTTACAACAACAAGGAACAACAACATGTAGTGCAAACATTTTAAAAATAATGGCAACAGTTAAAATAATCAACTTAGCAATAATTCAAATTGACCCAGAGGAGGGTTTACATTTGAGGCCCTTCTAATTTTCAAAAGTAATCTTATTTCACACTTTCTTATAAATCTCCATTAAAAATGAACGATTGAGGGTAAGCTATTAGAGGAAATTAAATAAACCATAAAATGAGTATAAATTTATTTGAATTCCTCTAATTCTCTCTTTCAAGTCCCCTTGTAATTTTGGAAATTAATTATTTTCTAAAAATCTTCAGCAAGAGGCATTGGAACTTGGAAGATAATATATTTAATAACAACAAGATTAATTTGGAAATTATGAAATAAGTAAAGAAAATAATTTTCATCTAAAAAGTAGTTGTAATTAACAGCGAGGAATAATTAATCAACTTACCATTTACTCTAATTGACCCATAAAAGGAGGGATGCATTGGATGCCCTTCTTGTTTTTCACACTTTCTTCTTGATCTTCACTAAAAAAAGGCACGGTTGAAGGTAAGATATTAGAGGAAATCAAATGAAATCATCAAATCAAATAGGCATACATTTATTTGATTTGATTTAATTCTCACTTTCCAAGACCTTGTAATTTTGGAAATCAACTATTCTTTTTTATTATAAAAGCTTCAGAAAGAGGTATTGGAAGATAAGATATTGGAGGAAATCAAATAACACAAAAAAGTTGCATTTATTTAATGTCCTCCAATTCTCATTTTCCAGACCCCTAATTATAATTAATTTAACTATTTTACCTTAAAAAAAAGGTGATTTTCTCTATATATTTGCAATTTAGATATTATCAACAGATTTGCAATTTTATAGAAGAGTTGAGATGAGAAAAGAACCAGAAAACAAAAAATGGATGGGGTGTTAGATTATTATTCCAAATCACAAGACTCACATGATTCTCATGTCTTTTGCATCCCTGACAAACAGTTGCATTTTAGTTCATTCCAAGGTATTTTCAATTTATAAATTTGAAGATTTCACATCATGTTGGAAATAATACAGTACCATTCACACAATATAAATCTTTTTACAGTATTAGTCTTTTTTATTTATGATTAAAATTAAATTCGTGTTAATGTAGGAACAAAGTAAAATTTAGCAGGAGTTTAGTTAAAAAAATAAAATAAAGAAAAGTAAACAGGGTCTCTAGTTAATTATTTTGTGCAGATGAAATAATTATTAAAAAACAATAGCAGCCATTTAGAAATTTTCTAGTGTAATAAATACTTCACTTATCTCTCTTCAACGTGGCATGCAACTGCAGAAGATAACAAGTATACAATTGTTTTTCATTAATTTTTAAATATTTCCTAATTATCTTATTCTGAATTCCCACATTTTTTAGATGGTAGAGATTAAAGCTACTAATAGTTCAATTCATATATATTTTTTTATTTTTTTTGGAGGTAATTATAATATTTTTTTCCTTATTTCACTAAAAGAAAAAAGTGGGACATGCCATCCGCAGATCCACTTGATCTATTCTAACTGTTTACGAATAAATTCAGTGATTAGAGATTTCGACCGTTGGATTTGGAATCGAACAGTGGATCTGGATATGAGAATATTCGGTTCAAATGGAGAATGGCAAGTGGTTTTTAGTTGTTGGAATCATTGAATTAAAAATCGGTCCCTCAAATGTGGAGAGGGGGGGTGTCCGATGCCCATCGGATCAAAGTCTGTTCGATGGGTGGTCTTTATCGTCTGATTCACTTTAAAATATGTGCGCATTACTTTAATATCCGTGTTGTTTGTTTTAATATTCGTGCGCATAGATTTTGAAGTAGATCGGACAGTACAAACCACCCATTAACACATTATTCTGGTCCGATGGGCATCGGACACCCTCCTCTCCCATCAAATGTGGATTACCTGTTTCGATGTTGGTTCGTTCAGATACTGTATATGAAGCTGGTAGAAGAAATAGTTAAATATCTACCTACTACTTATAGATTTATAAATAAAATAACACAGTTTTTAATATGATGGTAGATCTGGTTTGGGCCCAGATTTGGACTCCAGCTCAATTGGGAATACGTAAATTCGACGGCTAAAGCAATATAGATCTTTTTTTTTTTTGCAAAAAAAAAAAAAAAGATAGTATAGTTGGTTAGAAAAACTTTTAACACAATTAGTTACTCATAAGTCAAGAATTTAATGTCTTTTCCGACTTTGCAGTTTTAAGACTACAGGGAAAAGTTCAGTGCTGAAATTTGTTTAGGATATTCTAATAAATTTTAGATCCACCATGTTTGAGTTATGGATAGAACCGGATATACGCTCTGAATATCCATCCCTAACGGTTCTCATATTCGAATCTAGTACCTCTGGTTAGTATATAATAAACATCTATATCTCTAGAAATTCTATTTATTCGAATTCGGATATTGGTCGGATACATAATCGGATAATTTGGATCCGTTTTTAGCTCTACGCGGATGGTATAATCCTTACCGTTCTTGATTTTTTTTTTTCCATCCAGATGGGATCGATGGATGTTATGATTCTGATTTTTTTTCTATTTAGCGGGCTTACAGATTAGGCGGATGGAAAATTTTGTACAGTCCGTGGGTTGGCATATTTCGATTTTCCATCGAAACGTCATTCTTTTGCGATATTATTTTATTTTATTTTCAATCAATAGAAAAATCGGGTCAATGCCGTATTGTTAGTTAATTGTATATTAATTGTTAGAATCTTCCCTTCCAAAAAATTTGCATCAAAATAAAATAAAAGTATCGACTAATCTGTCTCATTTGAAAAATTTGAAAAATAATACATTTAAAATTTAATAAATTAGATATGGATTAAATTTTTGTTAATTTATAGAGAAATTTGAACATAGATTTTACTAAAAAAAAGTCGAATCCAATGTGATCGTTATATATTATTTCTCTTAAGAAAAAATGATTACATAATTAAAATAATATGATGCCTTGTTAAAAAAAAAATTAATTAAACTTTCTCTATGTTATTGTTCGTTAGAGACTATTAATCTTGCAAATTTTTTCTCAATTATAACTAATTATGACTAATATATTTAATTCTTTTTTAATGAGACCTGCCAAACCTGCTTAAAGTAATTGTTTTTTTTTTTTGCTGCACCACAAAAACTTTTAATAAAATAAAACTTGATTTTGAAGGTTAAAAACAAAGATACTCATCTTTTAGTAGATCAATACCCTCTCAGTTAGTGCACAGGATTCTCCTCATTTTATGGTTTGAAATTTACTCTCAGTCCGTTTGAGATTCGAACTAGCATAGATGGTAGTAGGACTTTGAAATTTGCGCCGAGTTAAAAATAACGATTCGGATACACTAATTGTAAAATAATTCTCTTATCAGATACCTGAGAGGATGTGAATTCTCTTTTACTATCAATTGTGACCAAATTATTATGGCATGTCAAATCTAACGGGTAGACCCGGACTATATTTTATCTTCATTATGATTCGATAAGTACCATCAACTTAAGTTAAACTTTCATTATTCTTTCCAGGTGAATCACATATTAGCTCAACAAACTAAAATAGTCCCCAAAATTAATCTGGAGTGTTTTTCAGTTCAATTCTCTCTTGATTTCCCCTTCCATAAAGAATAAATGTTGAAAATGGGATTCAAGATTCTCAATTTTTCTTTCCGTCTATGATAAATAATAAGTTATTCATCAATAAAATTGTAAAATACTTAATAAATAGTAAAAATAAAAAAAATGTAAAATTTGATCTCCAAACACTATAGAGATCATATTGAACGATTTGGATTGACTATTTGAACTTTAAAAATCACAAAATTGAATTGATGTAAGATGTTGTAATTTACAAATTTTGTAAGTTGATCTCTCCTTACACACACACACATACTTATATGTAAATGTATATACATATATGTATATGTACATATATATACTATATAAGAGGGGATCCACTTACACCATCCATTTTTAAAGTTTTTAAAGTCCAAACAGTCGATTCAAACTGTTCAACATGTTCTTCATATTAAAATGTGCTTAGATCCCAAATTTTACATTTTTTTTATTATTTTTACTATTTATTAAGTATTTTACAAAATTATTGTTTTCAGACCATTGAATTTTTGTACTCAACTGAATAAATAGTGAAAAAATTGAAAAAAAAATGTAAAATTTGATCTGAAAGCACATTCTAATATATCCAACATGTTGAACGATTTGGATCGACTGTTTAAACTTTAAAAATAGATAGCATAATTTTGTGTCACCAAAAAATGGTGTAAATGTATCCCTCCTCATTCTATATATACATAGATATACTATATATACGAGTGATGCTAACATGCTTTGGAAATTAAAGTGGGTGTTTTAATTTCCACTCATATCTCTATTTTCAAAATTCAAATAGTCAATCCGAACTTCTCAACATGTTATTCATATTGAAATGTGTTTGGAGACCAAATTTTACATTTTTGGAAATTTTTTACTATTTTTTTTAGAATTTTTGAAAGTCAGTGTTTTTCTGAATTTTTATTATTATTTTTATTTAATGAAAAATACTGATTTTCAAAAATTCTATAAAAATAGTTAAAAAATTCCAAAATATGTAAAATTTAGTCTCCAATGACATTTCAATATGAAGGACAGGTTGAGAAGTTCGGATTGACTATTTCAGCTTTAAAAATAGAGATATTAGCGGGAATTAAAACACCCACTTTAATTCTCAAAAAATGGTAGCATCACTCCTATATATACATATATACATATAGGGATGGGCTATGGTGAGTTGCGAAGTAAGATGTCATTTTTATTTCACGCTCATATTTTTATTTTGAAAATTCAAACAACCGATCCGAACTGCTCAACATGTTCTCCATATTGAAATGTGCTTGGAGACCAAATTTTATATTTTTTGGAATTTTTGTACTATTTATTAAGCCGCTTTGAAAATTGCTGATCCAATGGTCCAGAAAATTTTACTGTTTTTTACTGTTCACTCGGATTTGCGATTTTCAAAGTGGCTTAATAAATAGTAAAAAAATTCTAAAAAATGTAAAATTTAGTCTCCAAGAACATTACAATATGCAGAAAATGTTGAACGGTTTGGATTGGTTGTTTGAATTTTCAAATTAGAATATGAGCATGAAGTAAATTAAACGTTCGCAACTCACCATAGCCCATCCCTATACATATATACACATATAGTCATGAGAAGGGTTCAAATGCCTCCATTTTTTGTGCCTCCATCATGCCTCCATTTTTAAAAACTAAAATAACTCAAAATTTGAAAATTAAAATTCAAAATAAAACCGTTGGATATGATCTATATTATTTTATTTATGTGCTCATAAAAAATTATCACATTTCAATTTTGTTTTTATATGATTCAATAAGTTGAAAAATCAATGTCTAGAAATTATCCAAATTAGTACATTTTTAAAAAACTCTTGATGACAACCAAAATAAAATTGAAATATCGTAATTTTTTACATGTGGATAGATAAAATAATATAGATCACATCCAACGGTTTTATTTTGAATTTTAAGTTTCAAATTTTGAGTTATTTTAGTTTTTAAAAATAGAGGCATGATGGAAGCACAAAAAATGAAGGCATTTGAACCCTCCTCTATAGTCACATACACATATGTACATACTATATTTACATATTAGGTAAAAATAAGCCATCAAAGCTGCAGCATCACCCTCATCAAGGTTCAACTGCTGCGTCTTCTTCACATGATCTCTATCGCATGTTCTTTTCGGTGAACATACAATTTTCTGCATATAATTAAACATATAATTTATTTGTTTTTTTGTGAAAATACAAAAATTAGATAAATATTAAGCTTTGTTATTATTTTATGAAAGTCTATTTAATTATTTTAAATTAGATAAAGATTAATTTTATAAGTAATACAATGTAAATTTGATTGTTACTCATCCAAATTTAATTAATATGAGTGTTGTAGAGGGTAATGAGATGATCCAGCCAGCTCAGTATAGTTTCTGGCAATAAAAAGTGTGTTTAATTTTTAATGCTTGTATTACATTATATAATTAATGAATTATTTGAGTGTAATGTTATGTCTTAATATAGTTTTATTACAAATTATTTTTTTTACCAATTATTTCTTACGTTTTGGACCTTTTGGCTACAAAACAGGCTTTTTGCCAAAAAAAACCGAGTTTCTGAGTCAACTCGGCCAATTCATCCGATTCCGATTCCATGGTCAAGAACCCGATTCCGATTCCGATTCTGAGTTTCAGAACCATGGATACGGAATCCGTATTGGACACCGCAGAAGATTTACCTCACTTTACATATTGAAATTAATTCTCAGCCACTTTGATATTCAAATTAACTAATACAAGGGCAGTATTATTAGGCTTTGAGATTCGTGCAAAGTTAAAATGAACGGTCCGGATTCACTAATTGTAAAAGATTACAATGTCAGGTACCTGGGAGGATGTGAATTGGTGCATACGTATATGCATGGACCAAGACCGGTGCTGTCCTGCAAATTTCCAAGATATATAATATTTATATATGCTCTTTATTGTTGTTGACTAATAGTAGATTAATCAGAGAAAAACGCTAAGGTCAAGCAACCATTTCAATCAAAAACAGTAGTTCCGTTGGCGAGACGACAACAGGTTAGAGATTAGCAGAAAATCAGCAGGTTACGACTGTATCCGAAAATTTAACTGTGACTATTCGATTAGTTGAATGGTAGATAGGTTGAATGCACAGGAGATTCTAGAGTTTTCAAGAATTAAAAACAGTTGCAAATTTTGACCGGATGGAAAAGCTTTTAATTTTGAGACGAAGCTTCATTGATTTAGTCAAATTTAGAATTAATATGCATATTTTTTGTTTGCAATTTCAAAGATAGCTTTTAATTTCTTTTCTCTTAAAATATGTTAAGTTGTTGTTTCGACTGGGAGGTTTAATAGAAAGTTCAATTTGTGTGTTTACTTGAGACTTTATCTTTTATTTTCTTCTATTTACTAATTAACTGCTACGTGTATTTAATGGATAACGAGACCGCTTTGTGTCACTTACTCATACCTGTTTTATCGACTAAGATACATATATTATAATAAATGAGTAAATGAATATCTTGTCACCTCTAAATTCAAATTAGGAACTAATCAAATTCAGCTAATTTCTAAGATGGTCTCAGAAGTTTGGTCATCCATTGACGAATAAGTACATCAAATAATACTGTACATAATCGTTGGTTAAAACTTTATTGGAATACTCTATTTTGTAAATAGAATGACAGAGAATAAGATAACAAGAAAAATCTTACGGTGGGATCTATTATTGCAATTCTAAGAAATGAGTTGGCCGTCTTTTTTGTGCCTTTTATTATTCAATACTTATATTTCGGTAAAAATTTTATTTAAATTTTGACTTCAATTTGCTAATTAGCTAGAAACGGTCTCACTTAGAATTGTGCCAAACAAATTTTTAATTAGCTTACTAAAAATATTTCAATACTGTGTCAATCATTCGTGTACATAAATCATTCGTACATTGAATAATAGTGTACATAAATCATTGAATAATAGTGTACATAATAGTGTACATAAATCATTAGTTAAAACTTTAATCTAGTTTAATTTGTTGAAGTTCGATTATATCTCTAGGGTATAATAGGTGTTATTTTCAGTTGAGCTATATATATACGTGGCTGAACTACTAGTGAACCTAGGACGGAAGACTTTCAGACTATACAAAAATAGAGTATACAAAAAAATTGAAAATAAATGAAGTCAATATATTGACTCCATTCAATGAGTTGATTCGCCCCTATAGCACCGTAATCGGCAATAGAAAAATTAAATTTCCTCTTGATTGCATGCATCATCATTTTGTTCATTGACCAAAAGCAGAGCAATGCAGAACATTACTCCCTGCCTTTTTGCTCTCTTCCTCACTAATCTCTGCTTACATCTATCATCTGCAGCTGACGTAGTCTACCTTTCCTGCAGCGCCAGCAACTACACCGTAAATAGCGCATACGGTTCCAACCTCAAGACACTCACCTCCTCCCTTTCAACAGAAGCAGTAGCAGAACAGGGTTTCTCTGAAAATACAATTGGTACAGCACCGGACCAGATCTCTGGTCTTGTCCTCTGTCGTGGCGATGTCAATTCTTCTATTTGCGGCGACTGCCTTAATCAATCCTTCCGAGATGTAATGGATCTATGCCCATACACAAAACAAGCCACTATATACTTTGACTTCTGCTTCCTCAGGTACTCCAACCAGCAGCTCCTCAACTCTACTGATAATTTGAACTATGCCATATTGTGGAACCTTAAAAACGTGACGAGCAGTGTAATTAGTGGATGGGATCCATCAAATAATAATGTGAAAAACATCTTCAACACTATGGTGAATACATTATTTAGCAGTATCTCAGACCAGGCAGCTTATAACTCGAGAAAGCTTTTTGGGACTGGTGTGATAAACATAACAGAATCATTGCCAGCAATCTATGGCTCGTCACAGTGCACGCCTGGATTTTCAAATAATACATGCCGTGCTTGTTTACAAAACCTTACTGATGCGATGACAAAATATTTTATCGGGGCGTCAAGTGGAAGAATGTTAGGAGTGAGATGCAGCCTGAGGTATGAAACATACACCTTCTTTTACGGAAATCCAGACAAAGAAATAGGTACAATCTCGGGGACTGTAATACCGACTCCTCCAGAATCTGGTAACCAGCCGATTCAGCCTCCTCCAATGTATTCAACATCTAGCCCCAGTAAAGGTGAATATTCAACACCTGATTGCTTCTGTTATCTTTCATATTTTTTTCTTAAAAATAAAAGAGAAAGACCCTTTTTTAATATACAAGTTTTTGCATAGGAGTTAATGTATATTAAAAAGACCCTTAATTCCTATGAGATACTGTCCTGCATAGACATCTACAAAGACGTAACTACTCATTCAAAAGCACAGGCGATTGGGGCCTAGGTAATTAAAATGTTTGAATGTTAGGTATAGGTGACCATATATGTGTTGGTGTTTGTGTGTGTGTGTGTGTGTGAACAGAATTTGTAATTGATGGGGACAAAAATAAAAAGCTGCGTTAACCTTATCTGATCTGGTCCTGAACTGTTCCTTTTCTGCAACACTACCAGTATCTACATTTGTGGTACTTAATCAAATCATTTCAAGAGCAAACAACAAAACTTGCTTAAACACACAAAAAAAAGGTTGACCTACTTAGTAGAATTTAGAAAGAGATACCATAATGCAGAACTAAACCCCAAATTACATAAACACCTACCCCAAAAATGTTGTCTTAACAGTCTATGGTACGTGCTAACCTTAATCTGACAGGCCTGTTGTACTCTGGAATGACCAACCTCTACCCTAGCTGTAACTGTAAGTTACCCAAAGATAAAAACTGTTTTGCAATCCAACTAACCCAGAGACTATAGTTGAAAGTGAACTAAAATTGAATCCAACTTGATGAACATTTGCCACCAAATTTTAACTTTTTTAATGTGTTTATCCATCAGTTCCTTATGACTGTTGAATCTTTTTTCTCCAGTCCTCATCTATGCAAAATTGAAAAAGAATTAAACTATTGGTTGTGTTGGTTATTTCAACCTCACAAATTTCTTCAGGAGGAAAGAGCAAGCGCCTCATTATAATCATCAGTGTATCTGTGGCATTGCTTATTATTGGCTGCTTCATTGTCTGCTTGTTGATCAGAAAACTGAGATATGCAGGTTTAGTTCTTTATACAGTTGAACAGTGCTTGTCAACATGTCCATTTGCATTACAAGGTTAGCTAACATTTTATATCTTCATTAATGATTTAGAAACTGAGATTTTTCAAGAAGAAAGAATGCTCGCAACTAACAATGAAACACTGGATCTATGGAGAAGAGAAAGAAATTCAGATTTTCCACTCTTTGATTTCAATCAAATAGCTAATGTGACAAGTAACTTCTCATTAGACAATAAACTCGGTGAAGGTGGATTCGGACCCGTGTATAAGGTGCTTCCTATTTCCTTCCATCTCCATACTGCTTTCCTTTTTCTCTTTCTTATTTATTCTAATTATAATTTTTTAAGACAAAGAAATGCCATCAGTAAAAGAACCAACAAATTATAAAATGCATGAAAATACTTTATGATGAAATTAAAAGAAGAATTAGGTTTTAACCTTTAAGGCCTAGCTAGGCCCTTATTTTTTACTAAAAGAAGAAGGAAGGATTAGGTTTTATCATAATTCAAAGTTCTTCTTCTAGGGTGTGCTACAAGATGGACTTGAGATAGCTGTCAAGAGGCTTTCTTCATGTTCTGGTCAAGGTCTAGTTGAATTTAAAAATGAAGTCGAACTTATCGCAAAGTTGCAAAACAGAAACTTAGTCCGGCTGGTCGGGTGGTGCATCCAAGGAGAGGAGAAAATATTGATTTATGAGTTTATGCCCAATAAGAGCTTAGACTATTTCATTTTCGGTATGTCTCTAAAAACCTATATATTATGAAAGGGTTTTTGTAATATTTTATCCTTTTTTCCATAATTTTCCATAGATTACAGTACTAGTTCCATTTTACAAAACTCAGTTCTTTATTGATAAGTTTTGGGTTTTTTTTTAATTAGCATACTAATTTTTAATCATGTAGTAATCTGAGTTGGGAGGCCTAGCTCTCAAATTACAAGGTTTCTCTCTCTTCCATTCTAAGAAACTAATTAAGAAACTATTCACCCATAAGTTTCTTTATTATAACTGTAAACAGTTCAATATTTGACTCTTCGTATCTTAAAATTTTAATTAAAAACTAACAATTCAAGACCAATGAAATTTTTTATGGTAACACCCTGTTGTTTTTTCTTCTTTTGCATATATATTTGCTGTATCACAGATAAAACAAGAGGAGAACTTCTAAATTGGGAAAGGCGTTTTGAGATAATTGAAGGCATTGCTCAAGGACTCTTATATCTCCACAAACACTCAAGACTAAGAATTGTTCACAGAGATTTGAAAGCAAGCAACATTCTCTTGGATTCTGAAATGAATCCGAAGATATCAGATTTCGGATTGGCTCGGATTTTTAGCTCAAAAGAGCTCCAAGCAAATACCAACAGGATAGTTGGGACTTTGTGAGTATAGCGCCATATGCAAAATAAAAATTTGATAAATTTTATTTTATTGTAAACAAAGAGCATAATTCAAGTAGAAAAGGAAAATACTCGAATTAGAAATATTTTAGTATTTCCCCAAAATATAAAATTAATTTAACATAACAAAATTCGGATAATGATGGTAACAGTAACACTCTATTGTCTTTTCTTCTGTATATTTCTCAGCGGTTACATAGCTCCAGAGTAAGCATCAGAGGGTCTTTTGTCAATCAAATCAGATGTTTTCAGCTTTGGTGTATTGCTTCTTGAGATTGTTAGTAGCAAAAGGAATATTGGTCTCCACCAATATGAAAATTTCATCAACCTCCTTGGATATGTAATTAAACATATAAAAATTAAGTTCATGTTGGTGTTGGTGCTAATAATATAATATAATATTAATTCTTCATTTCATTGTCAGGCATGGGATAGATGGAAAGGAGGAAACATTCCAGAGCTAATTTCTCCTGTATTAACTGAAGCTTCCCTTAGACAAATAGAGAGATGCATCCATGTGGGATTATTGTGTGTACAAGAGAATCCAGCTGATCGACCTACCATGTCTGATGTGATCATGTTTCTTACCACTGCAAGTATAATTTTGCCAGACCCCAAGCAGCCGCCGTATTTCAATGTAAGAGTAACGGAGAACAAGAGTCGAATCATGCTCAATAAATGATGTCACCTTGACCAACCCGGATGTTAGATGATGCTTAAATGGCAATTATCTTATTTAGGCAATTAATTAGTTTTTAAATTCTACATTTAAAAGTTGAAGTGGAATTTATCTACAAAATTGATTTTAACGGCGAGGATAAAAAACGACTAGTTAGTGTCATGACTACGATTTAGAATATAATTTTATCCTCGAGACAATTAATGGTTATTTCTCCCGAGAGTATTAGCGTGGGTACCTATTGTTTAGCAATTTTATCCTTGTCTTTAAAACAAAATCTATATATATAGTGTTGAATTTCAATGCGGGGAGCATGGACACAGCTCTATTAATGTAGAAATGCACAAATTTGTTTTGTACAATTTTTTCGACAATTGTAATTTTGTTTTGAGAGATTTTCCACTTGAAAATAGAGAGTTGGTTATTTTTCATAGAGAGTTGGTTATTTTTTCAATTTGTTTCCTTCGCCTCTTCACTTGACCTAAATGTGCAAGAGAATGGATTCTTCACAATTCACTGGTTAATGATCTGAACCGTTGGATTTGGTATCGGACAGTGGATCCGGATGGGGAATAGTCGTTTCAAATGGAGAATAGGGTGTTTTTTGGGAAATAAATCTGCTGTTAGTCCAAAAGAATAACAGGAACCTATGATTCCAATCTCAACCACAATTTTTCCACAATTTTTCCATGTGCAAATCTCAATGAAGAAATTTTTTCATGTAGAGTCAGTCCCTCAAAGGTGGGTTTCCAGTTACTGTATATGTCATATCGCTATACATGACTATATAGATAAAACAGTTTATAGGAGGATGGTAGATCTGGTTTGGGCCCATAAAATGACTTAACATTATTCACTGTCTAGACCATAGTCGCATTTCCTCCAATGCCAAGGAGGGATCTTGTCCTTAAAAATCACCTCATTGCGTTGTCTCCATAAACACCAAAGAACAGCCATTACACCGGTTGCCCAGGCACGCTTTTCTTGCCCTCCTGTTGCCTTGTGCTTTGTCCATGATTCTTCTCATGTGGACTGTACCGAGTTAAAAACTTTTACCAGTGCTTCTCCTACCAGGTCCCAAACCCGCTTAGCATATATACACTGAAATAGCAAATGGAAGGCTGTCTCCATTTGACATTCATTGCACGTAACACATTTTGTTTCACATATGATTTCCCTCTGTGTCAGGATATATATCATGGGTAAGAAGTCTGGTTTTTAGTAGGAGGTATGTGAAAATCTTGACCTTTTGATTTGTTGAGCCCATGCCAGCCAACTCTCCATGTAGCCCCATCGCATCTTACCCCCATCTAGCATTATTATTTTGTAGAGTCATGCCGCTGTGTACTCACATTGGTTTAATTAGGAGACATGATTGTTCCTTTTTTATTTGACTTATATAATATTTGTATATATGAGCAGGGTCAGATCCAGGATTTTCATCAGGAGAGCAAAAAAATATCGAATCGGATTTAAACCCATAACTAATTGGATATTTGATAAAAAATAATACCTTAACTTATACTTTATAATGCTCTGACTTGTAATTTATGATATTCTGATTTATAATTATAAATACCAATAATATTTCAAGAAATTTATTTTAATTTTAACTATAAATTTAACCCGAATTACCAATTAAACATTCAGAGGGGGCAAAATAAATTTCAGGGGGGGCAAAGCCAGTCGAAACCAATAAATCTCCACTAAAACTCAAAATCTAGGGGGGCGGCTGCTCCCCCCCCGGAATACATTGGGTCTGCCCCTGTATATGAGTAGAACTAGGGTGCTCCTAGGAGTACCAAGCCCCTTTGTACTCTTAACTCTAAAACCTATCGGATTAATTTCGAACGATGAATCCAAACAGTTGAAATCCTTCTACCTTACGAGTGATGTGTCTACATATGAAAATTTTAAAATTTCGAATTAATTTATTATAAAGTCGAGTGGTCAAAATTAGAAGGTTTCTAAATTAATTTTAATGCATTCATTTTTTGGAAGCCTTTTGAACACTTGACTTTATACTAAATTAATTCAAAACTTTAAAATTTTCACATGTAAACGCATCACTCGTAAGGTAGAAGGATTTCAACGGTTTACATTCGTCGTTCAAAGTTAATCGGATAGGTTTTAGAGTTAAGAGTACAAAGGGGCTTGGTACTCCTAGGAGCACCTTAGTTCCAAAATTTTTTTTTTGACCACTGTCAAAATTCGTTTTAAATTAAAAACCACCCGGAGCGGTTTATGTAAAAAAATACCACCCCGCACAATGGTTTCGCGCACCCGCCAAAACGGGTCCGCACAAGCCTTTTGTGCACCTATTGGTCCGCACCATGGTTTGGCGCACCGGGTCTGCACCATGGTTTGGCGCACCAGGTCCGCGCCAATTGATCAAAAGCAACTCATGAAACTTTACGCGTCTTTGACCGGCTATTCAAAGCCCAATTTTGTAAGGACCATCCGATTAGCATCAAGATCCGTGCTAACTACATTAAAATCCGTGCAAATATGTCAATTTCCATGCGCGCTAATTGGTACACCAAACCCTTGTGCGGACCCTTAGTGCGCCAAACTATGGTGCGGATCTGGTGCGCCAAACCATGGTGCGGACCACTCTGGTGCGCAAAAGACTTATGTGGATCCGTTTTGGTGGGTGCGCGAAATCATTGTGCGGGGATGGTATTTTTTTACATAAACTGCTCCGGGTGGTTTTTAATTTAAAACGAATTTTAACAGCGGTAAAAAAAAAATTTCGGCCTTAGTTCTACTCTTGTATATAAATAACTTTGTCGATGTCCTTTATCAATTATATTATCTGAAAGAAATAACTTTGTTGCAAAAGAATTAGCTTCATCGTACAATAAAAAATGCTACTTTTCTGGGCTCTAACTGCAAAAATTCAGCTCCAGTGAATTCAATCTCAATGGCGTCATAGCATCTTTCTTTAGCACGTATCGTGCACGCGCCAAATTCTCATGTATCGGGCACGTACTTTTGTCATTCTTATTTTTATTGCCTATATAAAGCCGTCATTTTCATCCATGACCATCAAACCTTACATTTCGCCAACTCTGTCTATCAAACTCAAATTTTATTAAAAATGCCGAAACCGGCGGCTTAATAGCCGGTTCCTAATTTTTATTAGAAACCGGCGACTATACCGCCGGTTTCTAATAAAAATTAGTATTTTTTTTTAAATCTGAACAGTTGTTATATAATTTTTGAGTAATTTGTAAATATCAAATTCGCTCTGAATATTTGAAATATAATTTTGATATTATAGGTTACGAATCATTTGAAATTCTCGTTTTTAAGACGACGAATTAACAAAATTAGTTGATTGATTTATTTCAACTAAATTTATTATGACTTTAACGAGAAAAACGAGACGTAAATGACAAACATAACAGATCCAAATAACAAACGATAGAGGTAATAATCAGATTGAAACATAACAAATGACAAACAGATCCAAACAGAAATAAATAAACAGATCGAAATGTAAATCATATGGAACAATAAAAGTAAAAAACTATCATCATCTAAACGGAGAAGGGGAGTATCGGTCGGCCGGATGTCCTCTGTTAGCCCTTTCGGGCAGTCCAGCCCAGGCCGCATCACGTGTAGCAACAGCAGCGGCATCAGCCTCTCTCCTGATACGTGATGCGGTCTCCCACGGATCATCATCCCCCAGAATAGTAGCTGGCGGGGGTGTAGAGAAGAAAGTCTCTACCAGCCCAGCCGCATAGTCAGAAGGGGCCTGTGACCCGCTGGCCTCACCGTCGTGTGTCATCACCGTAGAATATCGCCCCGGCATGGATGGTGATAGGCTCTCAATCTCATCGAGACTGATAGTCAGCCCATAATCCTCTATGTGGTCGAAAGATGAAGATTCGTCGTGCGGTGGCTGTGGTGGCGGCGGCGGCATGCTAGCTGGACTCTGTAAACCAAACCAAACAATGGTATAAATTTTTCTACTAATAATTACTCGACTCATAACAAATACGACTTACCGGTGGCTGCACTGGACGTCCCTCAGAGTTGTAGTAGGCTGTCCAGCCGGAATTAGATAGCACCCATTAATAGTAGTCCCAATCCGCGTCCAAGTGGGATGGAGATGGCATATCCTGAGTGCAGACTAGCGGCGCATCTGGCTCGTCTGGCTCTACCACCCGCCAATCAATGTTCTCTGCCGTCGCCGCTGGAATCAGGAAACATAATGGTACCGAAAAGGTCCATCACGTAACCCCGGGTGTATCTGCAAAAACAAAGTAGATGGTTAGTATTATAATTATATAAGGTAATTAACAGATCAAAAGTAAAATATTATTATTATTATTACCTCCGAATCTCTATATCAGTAGAGGCGTCCGTCAGACCAGCAATGAAGTGCCGCCGCAACTCTGTTCTCTACATGTGATAACTGGACTTCCCCTTATCGGCACGTAACTTTCTCGGATCTGCCCCCAAATACTGCTCGATGTCATGTGCGAAGTCTCTACTGTCAGATACTCCGCCTACGGGAATGCCCCTGATCGGCAAACCCCAGAGGGCACTCACGTCCTGCAACGTGACAGTCATCTCCCCGAAAGGCATATGGAACGTGTGCGTCTCGGGATGCCATCGCTCCACTAATCCTGCGATAAGAGATGCATTGATTGAGACAGTTGTGTCCCGCAGGATGGACACAATCTGATATAGTCCCAGCCGGATGAGATATGGGTCCATCTGTGAGAAGTACTGCATCCGAGGGACCGAAAAATTGACGTCCATCAGAAACTCGTTCTGCGTTGAAAAATAGCAAAATAATGTATTACATAATGTATACAACAAAATTGAAATTTCGTCGGAGGTAGACAAAATGTAGCATACCTCACGGGAAGCCAGGGATACCCAGTGCTCGCGGTGGGGTATCCATAAGAGAGGGCTGAAGTGCTTAGTACTGGTGGGGTCAATCGGCGGCTCAACCTGTGGTGCACGTCTAGGCCGTCCTCTACCTCTACCTCCAACCATTCTAATTTCATAAAGTATGGTTAGTTAAATTATACTATACTCAACTATACAAAATTATGCTAAGTTATATAACTATACCAAATTATACATAATTTTACCAAGTTAGATAACTATACTAAATTGTACTAATTTATAAAAAAAAATTGGAACATTTCTAATGAATTGGTAGCAATTTATAAGAATTTCTAACAAACGGTAGCAATTTATAACAATTTCTAACAAATGCTTGCAATTTATAACAATTGGTAGCAATTTCTAATAAATCTCTAATCAATTTTAACAATTTCTAACAAAATGTACTAATTTACAACTATTTGGCCTACTTACAAATATAAAATAAAATATAGAGACTTACTTGCAAAAACAGGAAGAGCAGGAGAAATCTGGAAGAAAGAGAGAATATGAGGAGAGATGGTGTCAAATTTGATGAAATGAATTGTCAGGAAATTTCGGAACAGTGCACACTTATAAATAAATTATTTTTTTGGAGCGACCGGCTGCTTAATAGCCGGTTTCTAATTATTATTAGGAACCGGCAGTATAGCCGCTGGTTTGGACAGTTTTAAAAAAATTTGAGTTTGGTGGGCAGAGTTGCCGAAATGTAAGGTTTGAGGGGCATGAATAAAAATGACGGTATATAAAGTGTACGCCAACTTCTCGGATTAATCCTGATACCTAGCCTATGTCGCTTGGGACGAGATTACAAGACTGGTTAAGGAAGGTGCATCGTTACAAAGCTAAATTAAATGAAGTGCTACTGAGGAAGAATCTGTTCCATCTGGCCTCAAATGCTGATTTTCTATGGGTTAAAATCGTGCAAGCAAAGTACCTCTCTTCTCTCAAAGTTTACTCTAGCACTCAAAAAAGGGTATATAGATGCATGATTTTCTGGCAATCCATCATGAATTTCAGAGGATCTCTACTGCCAATGGAGATCGGCTAAAATCCATCATGATTTTCTGCAATGGTGCTAGAGCATCGGAGACGGCCCGGGGCTGGTGTACTGCACTGGGCCAACAGTCGGTTTCCTTACCAGTCAGGATAAGAAACTGATTCTGAGGGACCTTGTCAGTGAAGTACATGTTAGGAGATGGAATTTGTTTATTTTCTTAAACTTCTATTTGTACTTGGCAACAGTTGCTATTCTGTGGACAATTTGACTACAAGACACTGGTAATTAGTTAGTTAATTACTAATTACTCTGGTACTTTGGAGACAATTAATTTTGTACGATTTTTATATGTTCATTGATATTTTTCCTGTAGTGTGAAAGTGATCAAAATTAATTAATTAGTGATTCTTTAATTGTGGCATGAATTAACAATTTTAGTAGTTTAGGTACTTCTTCTGACTATATAACATATGTTTATCCATTGTTTGAGTGTGTTATATACAATTAATATATAAATTTTGGTGTGATTTGAAATTTATTTGGACGTCATTATTATCATTCAAAATTAAGGACGTTAAAATAAATTCATTAAAAATATATATATAATCTTTCATTATTGTTCCATAGCAAAAGTAAAATAAAATAATTTTGGTAAAATTTGTCAAATATTTATAAAAAAAAATACTACAAAAGTCTGTATATGGTAGAATAACTCTAAAAATATTGGAAAATAGAACATACAAATTTAATGGTTCTTATGGCAGTTCAATAACTAAAAGCTGACAACTTCAATGGAGCATTTGAATGTAATTATTTAAACGGGCATTAACAATTTGGAAATTATCAAAGTGAAAAATATAATTTTCATCTAAAGAATAGTTATAACAACAAGGAACAACAACCAGTAGTGCAAACATTTCAAAAATAATGGCAACTGTTAAAATAATCAACTTACCAATAATTCAAATTGACCCCATCAGAGGAGGGTTTACATCTGAGGCCCTTCTAATTTTGCAAATTAATCTTATTTCATACTTTCTTCTAAATCTCCATTAAAAAGGAACGGTTGAGGATAAGATATTAAAAGAAATAAAATAAACCATCAAATGAGAATAAATTATCTGATTTCCTCTAATTATCACTTTCAAGTCCTCTAGTAATTTTGGAAATTAATTATCCTCTAAAAAAAATTCTTCAGTAAGAGGCATTGGAAGAAAATATATTTAATAACAAGAAGATTAATTAATTTGGAAATCAATAATGTAATTATATAAACATGCATTGAGAATTTGAAAATTATGAAATAAGTAAAGAAAGTAGTTTTCATATAAAAAATAGTTATAACAGCAAGGAATAATTAATCAACTTACCAATTACTCAAATTGACCCATCAGAGGAATTAATCTTATGTCCCACTTTCTTCTAAATCTTCATCAAAAAGAAACGGTTGAAGGTAAGATATTATAGGAAATCAAATAAAACCATCAAATCAAATTATAGGCATAAATTTATTTGATTTTATCTAATTCTCACTTTCAAAGACCTTGTAATTTTGGAAATCAACTGTTATTTTTTATCAGAAAAGCTTCAGAAAGAGGTATTGGAAGATAAGATATTGGAGGAAATCAAATAACACAAAAAAAATTGTATTTATTTAATGTTTTCCAATTCTCATTTTCCAGACCTCTAATTTAATTTAACTATTTTCCCTTAAAAAAACGAGTTTTCTCTATATATTAACAATTTGGATATTACCAACAAATTTGCAATTTTTTAGAAGAGTTGAGATGAGAAAAGGAGCAGAAAAAAAAAATGCATGTGGTGTCAGATTTTATTCCAAATCACAAGACTTGCATGGTTCTTATGCTTTTTGCATCCCTGACAAATAGTTGCATTTTAGTTCGTTCCAAGGTATTTTCAATTTATAAATTGAAAATTTCACATCAGTTTGGAAATAATACAGTACCATTCACACAATATAATTCTTTTTACAGTTTTACTCTTTTTTTATTTATGATTGAAATTAAATTATTAATGTAGGAACGAACTAAAATTTAGCAGCAGTTTAGTTAAAAAATAAAATAAAGAAAATTAAACAGGGTTTCTACTTATTTTGTGCAGATAAAAAAATTATTGATAAAAAATAGCAGCCATTTAGAAATTTTCGAATAATCCTGGTGTAATGAATACTTCACTTATCACTCTTCAACGTGGCATGCACGAATTCAGACCTACTTTGGTTCGATAGGTGTAATGACCATGCGATCTGCATCAAAAGTTGTAAACTAATTAAAATATGTGCACGTCTATTTCAATTTCTGTACGCACATATCTTAATGCTAATTGTACGGTGTGTGTATCCCATCTTTTACTAAAATAAAAAAGTGGGACATGCCATCCGCAGACCCGCTTGATCTATTCTAACCGTTTACGAATAAATTCGGTGATTAGAGATTTCAACTGTTGGATTTGGAATCGGACAGTGGATCCGGATATGAGAATATTCAGTTCAAATGGAAAATGGGGTGTGGGTAGGGGTGTAAACGGAGCGGATTCGAAGCGGATAATGCTGATACCATATCCACATCCACATTTCAATGAGCGGATACAGATACGGATACGGATAGCAAACGGATGTCAAAATGTAAAACCAAATCCATGTTAAACGGATACGGATACAGAGCGGATACGAATACGGATTCGGAACGAATAATTGTCGGATAATTTAGTTATATGAACTTTAAGTCTTTAAGATATAATAATAATTAATAAAGCTTAAATATGAAAATAAATGAATAATTGTAAGTTGATGGAGAGATTGATATTGGAAAGATGGGAGATATAAGACATTGGAAATATGAGAGATATAAGATATTATATTCATATAATATATAAAGAAAATAAAAAAGTAGTACATATAATATTCTATTCATAGGGCAAGGATCCGAGTATCCGGAATTATCCGAATCCGTTTAATCCGGATTCAATTTGTCATACACAGAAATTATCCGAATCCATATCAGGAATTATCCGAATCCGTTTAATCCGGATTCAATTTGCCATACACAGAAATTACCCGAATCCGTATCCGGAATTATCTGAATCCGTTTTATCCGGATTCAATTTGCCATACACAAAAATTATCCGAATCCGTATCCGGAATTATCCGAATCCGTTTAATCCGGATTCAATTTGCCATACACAGAAATTATCCCAATCCGTTTAATCCAGATTAGTATGAAAATGAATTCGGATACATGCGGATATCCGCTCCATTTAGGGTTCACGGATATTATCCAAATCCGTATCTGGAACAATTTGCCATACACAGAAATTATCCGAATCCGTATCCGAAATTATCCGAATCCGTTTAATCCAGATACAGATTTTGCTTGGATTCGGAGCGGATTCGGAGCGGATTATCCGGCTCCGTTTTCAGCCCTACGTGTGGGTCTTTTTGGTTGGAATTATTGCAAAGTTGGTCCCTCAAATGTGGGTTATCTGTTTCGATGTTGGCTCTTTCAGACACTGTACATGAAGCAGGTGTAAGAAATAGTTAAATATCGACCTGCTACACATAGAACTATAAATAAATTAACACAGTTTTTAGTATGATGATAGACCTAGTATGGGCCCAGAATCCTTTTTGGACTCCAGCTAAATTGGAATTCGCATCCTCTGAGATATTTCAAACTTTGCGTGACTTTTTGGAATATCTCAATCGTTCAAATACGTTCTGCACGAATCTCAAAGATCAAATAATACTGGCCCCCTATGTCACCCCAAATAGGCACCGGACATGTTGGTCACGCAAAAATTGAGATATCTCAGAGGATACGCAGCAAAAGTTTTCAAAAGTAGCACAGTAATTAGAAAAAATAGTGTTTTTTTTAGAAAGAAAAGATAGCACAGTAATTAGGGAAAAAAATTTAGAACCATTAGTTACTCAAAATTCAAGAGTTTAATTTTCACCACGATTTCATAGTCTCTGCAAAAGTTTTAAAAAACAAAAAAAGTTCTTTTTTTCTTTATTAAAATTGGTAGCCAAACTTTCGTAGTTTATGTTGCTTTAGAATAAGAAAGATGCCTTAGAACATTAACAGAGCACCACAAGACACCGCGCATCTTAGCTGAAGAAGTAGCAATGGAATATATAGAAGCTGGTTCCAGGTTCACTACGAATAAATAAAATGAAGGGAAGGAATGGGATATTTCCAGTCTTTCTCTTCATGTGTTTTTCTATTTTTTTTTATTTTACTCTATTTTTACTGCATTATTTCGTTACTAGATTTTTTACACTTTGTTTTATGTAAAACTTGACATCTCTGGCGTCCCAATCAATAAAATTTAGAGACTTGATTTATGTGTTTCTCTCAAATAAAATAAAACAGCAAAAATTTAGCTCCACATATCAAATGGGAATCTCGTTGACGTCAATGCCAACGATTTTTTAATAATAAAATAAAAAATATCGCAAAAAAATGACGTTTCGATGAAAAATTGAGATATAAGAAAAACGGAATTGATTATCCCATCCTACAGACGGTACAAATATTACTATCCAGCTAATCCTTGCTAATCCGCAACCATAATCCCGCTAAGTCAGAAAAAAAAATGTAAACGGTAACATCCAACCCGTCCGGGCAGAAAAAAGAAAAAAGAAAATTCAAAAACAGTATAATCCTTCAGGTCCGGGTGGAAAAAAAAATGACACGGATGGACGATTGTTTATGAAGTCTAATTATATCTTGCTACTAGTTTGAAAGAAAAAAAATACAACCCAATTTTTTGAGAAAAATAGAGACTAGACCTCCAAGTTTCATTGATCGGTCATCAGAGCCTCAGAGCTGTCACTTTTCGAAGGATCCGAATCTACTGAAATTCAAGACAAATGAACAGTGTTTCTAAAATTCCTACAATCCGGATCCAGCCATCGAACTATTCCGAGATACGTGCGCAGAAAATCAGCTGTTCCGAGATACGTACACAAAAAAAGTTGAACGCTGAGATCTTAGATTTCAGAAATTTCAAAGAATCTCGGACTTTAGCCGATTTAAATTTCTTTTACAAGGTTTTTAGGCACTGGACCAAAATGGTAAATTACATTAAATAAAATATAGGGAAAATTTTCAGTGTGCCCATCTAAACTTTTGAAATAGCCTATTTTCCAATCAAAATATCAAAATATCCAATATCCCATACAAATTTAACATTATTTCTTCTATCCCCTTCTAACTATTTAACATTTTATTTAATTATTTTAAAAATTAAATTGACCAATATATCCTCTAATTTTAATGGACATGTCCATTAGTTTTTAATGTCCTCTTCCTCCCTCCATAGAATCCATCTCAATACTTTGTTTCTCTTATTATTTTATGTTAATATTACATTTTCTTTCAATTATACTGATATCCACCGTCTCTCAGCAGACAAGTTCGAGAACTTATTAATAACAACCAACAAAAAAATTCAGAGGGGTACTACTCCGCTGGAGAAAGATACCATTACCTTTCCGATTGATTCACGATAGATATTTGTATATACTATTATTTTTCCCTCTTTTGTTATTCGTTTCATTGTGAAAAAATTGAAATGGATCTCGTACAATTCTGATTTTTCAACTACATTAACAAGCATCTAACCGCTTCTGCTACATGTCCGAACTTAATCGATTTACTTTTCTTAATTTATATTAGAAAATTGACAAGTGTTAGTACTTGGCACCTGGAACATTCAGTATTCTTTCTTGTATTGTTTCTGATTTATTAAACAACATTTGAATTATGGTGAAATTTGGAGCAAAAAAAAGAAAAAAAAAACATTAGTATTTCTTTAATTGTAAGAGAAATCATATGGACATGTTTGGATACTTGTATTTCTTTAATTGTAACGACTTTGTATGAGCAAAGAGGAACAAACTGATACTGGTATTTCTTTAACATATTTGGATAATAGTGTGTGAAATCATATACCTTTAGTATGGGATTGGTAGAATTGGGAGAGGTGATATTAACATGGAACAAGAAGAGAGACAGAGTGCGGATATGGTGAGGAGGAAAGATGAATTTCATGGAGAAAGGGAGGAAGATGACATTAACAAATAATGGAGATGTCCATTAAAATTAGAGGCTATATTGGTCAATTTAATTTTTAAAATAATTAAATAAAATGTTAAATAGTTAAAAGGGGATAGAAGAAATAAAGTTAAATTTATATGGAGATATTAGATATTTTGATGTTTTGATGGAGAAATTGGCTATTTCAAATATTTAGATAGGCACGCTAGAAATTTTCTCTAAAATATATTAAAGTACTTTTAAAGAGAGCAAAAGACGAAAGTTATTCAACTTTCGGCCATGTTCGGTGTGCCACTGTGTCCGTGGGGAAAAAAATTATTTGAATATTTTTTCCACGTGCACCGTGTTTTGGCTATCCAAATTGGATCCAAACCTAAGTCAATTCTCGTTTCCACCTGACAGCCAAACAGACCCGAAAGAATTAGCATTGAGTTTGATTTTTATGCATTTTTGCAAAAGACAAACAAGAAGATGAAATGAGCAGTTAAGTACTACTATTTCTCATCTTTTGACGATATTTTTTTTACTTTATTATCGATTAATAGAAAAACCGGGTCAATGCCATATTGATTTAAAAACAGTTGCAAATTTTGACCGGATGGAAAAGCTTTTAATTTTGGGACGGTAATCTAAAAAGCTTCATTGTATTTGTTTGCAATTCTAAAGATAGCTTTTAATTTCTTGTCTCTTAAAATATATTTGTAAGTTGTTGTTTCGGCAGGAAAGTTTAATAGAAAGTTCAATTTTGTGTGTTTACTTGAGACTTTATCTTTTATTTTCTTCTATTTACTAATTAACTGTTACGTGAATTTAACGGGTAAGATCGTAACAGGACCGCTTTGCGTCACTTACTCATACCCGTTTTATCGAATGCAATACGGGTAGGATAAATGAGTAACCTGTACATAAACTCTTTTTTCTTTATTTATCAATATATTGATTGGCCTGTTTGGCCAACCTTCAAAAAAAAAAAAAAAAGGATAAATGAGTAAATGGATGTCATTGTCAACCAAGGATTGAAGACTTTCAGACTATACAAAAATAGAGATAGAGTATACAAAAAAAATGAAAATAAACGAAGTCAATTAATTAACCTTAAAAAAAAATGAAGTAAATTGACTCATTCAATGAGTGGATTGGTTCCTGTAGCTAACTGACGTAGCTCATTGAATTGGTTCCTGTAGCCAACTGACGTAACTTTCTGGAAAAATGTTCCCACCGTAATCAGTAATAGAAAAATGGGAAAATTTGTTTTATGCAACTCTATTTGTCAAAATGTCACTCAAAAAATAATATTTGTCAAAATGTCATTAAAACTCATTTAGAATTTTAATTTTGTAATTATCTCAATTTAAAAATTATAAACTTTCAAAATGTTCAAACTGCTCCTGTCAGATTTTTTTTTTTTCGAATTTCAAATTTTTTAAAAATTTCAAATTTTCTACAATTTCAAATTTTTTCGAATTTCAAAATTTTTAAATTTTTTGGAAAATCAAATTTTTTTTGGGAGTCCGAGCCGGGGGCTGCCACGAAAAAATTTGATTTTTGAAAAAAAATTGAAATTCGAAAAATTTGATTTTCCAAAAAAATTTGAAATTCGAAAAAATTTGAAATTTGAAAATTTTGAAATTTCAAAAAAAATTGAAATTCGAAAAAAAAAAAATCTGACAGGGAACAGTTTGGACATTTTGAAAGATTACAAAGAAGATATTACATCCGTGCATGCTTTCTATGCTCACCATGCATTTATCGCTAGTTCGCTACCTAGTATCGATTCGAAATAAGAGATAAAAATGATATTAAGATCGGATAGATCATCGCTGGATCGGTTCTCTCGCCATTCGCCAAGGTCTAGCAACCGCTTGATCCAAGGAAACTCGCAAGAGAGAGAATCCAAATGAAGCTGGGGTTCGGATTCGGACTTCTAGAATTTTTAAATTGAGATTAAAGAGGAATAATGACAAAATTAAAATAAACATTGAGTTTTAATGACATTTTGACAAATATTATTTTTTGAGTGACATTTTGATAAATATCAAGTTTCAGATATAAAACAAATTCTCCTAGAAAAATTAAACTTCCTCTACTGCATGCATCATTATTTTGTTCCTTGACCAAAAGCAGAGCAATGCAGAACATTACTCCCTGCCTTTTTGCTCTCTTCCTCACTAATCTCTACTTGCATCTATCATCTGCAGCTGATGTACTCTACCAATATTGCGGCACCACCGGCAACTACACCGTAAATAGCGCATACAGTTCCAACCTCAAGACACTCACCTCCTCCATTTTAACAGAAGCTGTAGCAGAACAGGGTTTCTCTGAAAATACAATTGGTACAGCACCGGACCAGATCTCTGGTCTTGTACTCTGTCGTGGCGACGTCAATTCGTCTAGTTGCGGCAACTGCCTTAATCAATCCTTCCGAGATGTAATGGATCTGTGCCCATACAAAAAAGAAGCCACTATATACTACGACTACTGCCTCTTCAGGTACTCCAACCATCAGTTCCTCAGCTCAACTGAAAATTTGAACCAAATCATAATGTACAACACCCAAAACGTGACGAGCAGTACAATTAGTGGATGGGATCCAACGAATAATGTTATGAGAAAGAACTTCAACAATATGGTGAATTTATTATTTAGCAGTGTCTCGGACTGGGCAGCTAATAACTTGACAAAGCGTTTTGGGACTGGTGTGATAAACATTGAACCCTTCCCGGTGACCTATGGATTGTCACAGTGCACGGCTGATATTTCAAGTAATACATGCCGTGCTTGTTTACAAAACCTTATTGATCGGATGCCAATATATTTTGACGGGAATCAAGGTGGAAGAATTTTAGGAGTGAGATGCAACCTGAGGTATGAAATATACACCTTCTTTTTCGGAAATCCAGATAAAAAAATAGGTACAAACTCGGGGACAGTAACACCGACTCCTCTAGAATCTGGTAACCAGCCAATTCAGCCTCCTCCTCCTCCAATGTATTCACCATCTAGCCCTAGTAAAGGTGAATATTCAACACCTGATTGCCTCTGTTATCTTAAATTTTTTTCTTAAAAATAAAAAGAGAAAGAAAACTAGAATATCTTCAATTCTGATATATATTCTTCAAGATATAAGAATGAATTTGGGTATTGTTTGTCAGAGAAGGTAGGATAAGTATTCAGAGTGATTAGCTTCAGCTGTTAATTTAAAAATCCTCAATATAAAATAGTCTAATATATAATATACAAGTTTTCACATAGGAGTTAGGGATCTTTTTAATGTATATTAAAAAGACCTTTAATTCCTATGAGATATTGTCCTGCGTAGACATCCACAAAGACGTAACGACTCATTCGGAAGCACAGGCGATTGGGGCCTAGGTGACCATATAGGTGACTAAAAGCAGAAATAAAAAGCCGTGTTAACCCTATCTGATCTGGTCCTGAACTGTTCCTTTTCTGCAACACTACCAGTATCTACATTTGTGCTACTTAATCAAATCATTTGAAGAGCAAACAACAAAACTCGCTTAAACAAAAAAAAAAAAAGGTTGACCTACTTAGTTGAATTTAGAAGAGATAACATAATGCAGAACTAAACCCCAAATTACATAAACACCTACCCCAAAAATGTTGTCTTAACAGTCTATGGTACGTGCTAACCTTAATCTGACAGGCCTGTTGTACTCTGGAATAATCCAACCTTTGCTCTAGCTGTGACTGTAAATTACCCAGAGATAAAAACTGTTTTGCAATCCAACTAACGCAACAGCCAGACTATAGTTGAAAGTGAACTAAACTGAATCCAACTAACTGTAAATTTTCCACCTAATTTCGACTTTTTGAATGTGTTTATCCATCAGTTCCTTGCGACTGTTGAATATATTTTTCTTCAGTTCTCATCTATGCAATATTGAAAAAGACTTAAAACTATTGAATATTGATTGTGTTGGTTATTTCAACCTCACAAATTTCTTCAGGAGGAAAGAGCAGGCGCCTCATTATAATCATCAGTGTATCTGTGGCGTTGCTTGTTATTGGCTGCTTCATCGTCTGTTTGTTAATCAGAAAACTGAGATATGAAGGTTTAGTCTTTATACAATTGAACAGTGCTTGTCAACATGTCCATTTGCATGAAAAATTACCTAACATTTTATATCTTCAATAATGATTTAGAAACTGAGAGTTCTCAAGAAGAAAGAATGCTTGCAACTAACAATGAAACACTGGATCTATGGAGCAGAGAAAGAAGTTCAGATTTTCCACTCTTTGATTTCAATCAAATAGCTAATGCGACAAGTAACTTCTCGTTAGACAATAAACTCGGCGAAGGTGGATTCGGACCCGTGTATAAGGTGCTTCCTATTTCCTTCCATCTCCATACTTCTTTCCTTTTTCTCTTTCTTATTTATTCTAATTATAATATTTTTTACGGTAATTATAATATCCTCCACTTAATAGTCCTCCATTAAAGTAGATAAATTCTCTAGATAAATTCTCTAGTTATAATTACTAGTTTTAACTAATTTGTGTTCCCTACAAACTAATTTTTTTTACTGTAGTCCTGGTGTCTTTAAACAAATTCAATTCATTTTTCAAAACAAAAAAATCTAGGAATCTAACTCATTAAAAAATTAATAAATATGCTGGAGCAAGAAAATGAAAGCGCATGATCTGCTGCATGATGAATACTTGTGCAACCAACAACTCGAAAGTATGCCATCATGGATCTCATTTGAAAGAGAAAACTATGCAGAAGACGTTTGTGGTTTAGATTTACAAAATCCCTTACAGATCGTCAAGAAATATTAGTTAGATTGAACGGAGAAAAAACAAATTATTTCTAAAAACTTGTAAAAGATGGATGAGTGATGCGTCCATTTTTTTAAATACTTGATATCTTGAGATGAATACTTGATGTATTATAGATTAATATTTAATGTATTATAAATGAATACTTGTGTGCAACAGCTGTAAAATCTTTCAAATATTTAGGCAGTCCCAAAATATTAAGTGGTCTCCTAGTTAGTTAGTAGTTACTCAAGTAGTTATTGACTGGGGGGACAAAATGGGAGATTGATTAGTGGGACAATTAGGCGGATCCTAAGGATGAATACTTACACAACGAGGATGACAATTTGCTCCATGAGGTATGAATACTTGCATGACGATGATAAATACTTGTACAACCAACAATTCGAAAGTATGTCATCATGAATTTCATTTCAAAGAGAAAATTATGTAGAAGACGCTTGTAGTTTTATATTTGCAAAATTCCTTACATATCGTCAGAAATATTAGTTAGATTGAACGGAGAAAAAACAAACCACCTTTAAAAAACGTGTAAAAGATGGGTGAGTGATGTGTCCATTTTTTTTTTAAATACTTGATATTTTAGAATGAATACTTGATTTATTACAGATGAATACTTGATGTATTATAAATGAATATTTGCGCACGACAGTTGTAAAATCATTCAAATCTTATGCGGTCCCCAAATATTAAGTGGTTCTCTAGTTAGTTAGTAGTTACTCAGGTAGTTATTGACCGGGGGACAAAATGAGAGACAGCTAATTGCTACCTATTTTTTAAGACAAAGAAATGCCATCTATAAAAGAACCGACAAATTATAAAATGCACGAAAATACTTTATGATGAAACTAAAAGAACAATTATGGTTTAACCTTTAAGGCCTACCTAGGCCCTTATTTTTTACTTAAAAAAAGAAAGAAGAATTAGGTTTTATCGTAATTCAAAGTTCTTCTTAATTCTAGGGTGTGCTACAAGATAGACTTGAGATAGCTGTCAAGAGGCTTTCTTCGTGTTCCGGTCAAGGTCTAGTTGAATTTAAAAATGAAGTCGAACTTATCGCAAAGTTGCAACACAGAAACTTAGTCCGACTGGTGGGGTGGTGCATCCAAGGAGAGGAGAAAATATTGATTTATGAGTTTATGCCCAATAAGAGCTTAGACTATTTCATTTTCGGTATGTCTCTAAAAACCTATATATTATGAAAGGGTTTTTGTAATATTTTATCCTTTTTTCCATAAGTTTCCATAAATTACACTACTAGTTCCATTTTACATAACTCAGTTCTTTATTGATAAGTTTTGGTTTTTTTTTTCTTAACTAGTACATGTGGGGTCATCTGTAATATATTACTGGGGTTGTTAGTTAGCAAACTAATTTTTAATCATGTAGTAATCTGAATTGGGAGGCCTAGCTCTCAGATCACAAGGTTTCTCTCTCTTCCATTCTAAGAAACTAATTAAGAAACTATTCACCCAAAAGTTTCTTTATTATAACGTAAACTGTTCAATATTTGACTACTCATATTAAAAAATTTAATTAAAAACTAACAATTCAAGACCAAGGAATTTTTTTATGGTAACACCCAGTTGTTTTTTCTTCTTTTGCAAATATATATATTTGTTATATCACAGATAAAACAAGAGGAGAACTTCTAAATTGGGAAAGGCGTTTTGAGATAATTGAAGGCATTGCTGAAGGACTCTTATATCTCCACAAACACTCGAGGCTAAGAATTGTTCACAGAGATTTGAAAGCAAGCAACATTCTCTTGGACTCTGAAATGAATCCGAAGATATCCGATTTCGGATTGGCTAGGATTTTTAGCTCAAAAGAGCTCCAAGAAAATACCAACAGGATAGTTGGGACTTTGTGAGTATAGCGCCATATGTAAAATAAAAATTTCATATATTTTATTTTATTGTAAACAAAGAGCATAGTTCAAGTAGAAAAAGAATATACTCGAATTAGAAATTTTAGTATTTCCCCAAAAGATAATTAATTTAAGACAACAAAATTCAAATAATGATAATGATGGTAACACCCTGTTGTTTTTTCTTCTATATATTTATCAGCGGTTACATGGCTCCAGAGTATATATCAGAGGGTCTTTTCTCAACCAAATCAGATGTTTTCAGCTTTGGTGTATTGCTTCTAGAGATTGTTAGCGGCAAAAAGAATATTGGTCTCCACCAATATGGAGATTTTCCCAATCTCCTTGGATATGTAATTAAACATATAAAAATTAAGTTCATGTTGGTGTTGGTGTTGATAATATAATATTAATTCTTCTTTTCATTTTCAGGCTTGGGATAGATGGAAAGGAGGAAACATTCCAGAGCTAATTTCTCCTGCATTAACTCAAGTTTCCTTTGGACAGATAGAGAGATGCATCCATGTTGGATTATTGTGCGTACAAGAGAATCCAGCCGATCGACCTACCATGTCTGATGTGATCATGTTTCTTACCACAACAAGTATAATTCTGCCAGATCCCAAGCAGACGACGCATTTCAATGTAAGAGTAACAGAGAACAGAGTCGAATCATGCTCAATAAATGATGTCACCTTGACCGACCCGGATGTTAGATGATGCTTAAATAGCAATTATCTTATTTAGGCAATTAATTAGTTTTCAAATTCTACATTTAAAAGTTGAAGTGGAATTTATCTACAAAATTTATTTTAAAGGCGAGGATAAAAAACGACTAGTTAGTGCCATGACTAAGATTTAGAATACACTTTTATCCTCGAGACAATTAATGGTTATTTTTTACGGGAGTATTTGCGTAGGTACCTATTGTTTAGCAATTTCATCATCGTCTTTAAAACAAAATCTTATATAGTGTTGGATTTCGATGCGGGGAGCATGGACACAGAGCTATTGAATGTAGAACACAGATTTGTTTTTGACAATTTTTTCGCCAATTGTAATTTCCTTTTGAGAGATTTTCCACTTGAATTAACGACATCTTTCAATTTGTTTCCTTTGCCTCTTTGCTTGACCTAAATGCACAAGACAATGGATTCTTTGCCAATTCACTGGTTAATGATCTCAATTCTCAACTGTTGGATTCAGTATCGGACAGTGGATCCAGATGGGGAATATTCGGTTCAAATTGAGAATGGGGTGTTTTGTGGGAAATAAATCTGCTGTTATTCCAAACGAATAACAGGAACATATGATTCCGATCTCAACCACAAGTTTTCCATGCACGAATCTCAATGAAGAAAGTTTTTCATGAGAGCATCTCAACGAAGATCCGTTTTTTTATGGAATCATCGTAGATTGGTAGATGTTGTTTCTTTCAGTTCCTGTAAATGTCATCTCGCTATACATGAATATATAGATAGGACAGTTTATAGGAGGATATATGGTAGATCTGATTTGGGCCCATAAAATGACTTACATTAAACACCAAAGAACAGTCCTGACACCGGTTGCCCAGGCACGCTTTTCTTGCCCGTTGCCTTTTGCTTTCTCCATGATTCTTCTCATGTGGAGTGTACCGAGTTAGAATTTAGAAACTTGTACCAGTGCTTCTCCTACCAGGTCCCAAACCCGCTTAGTATATGTACACTGAAATACATAACACACTTTGTTTCACATATGATTTCCCTCTGTGTCGGGATATCATGGGTAAGAACTCTCCATGTAGCCCCATCTAGCATTATTTTGTAGAGTGAAGTCGCTGTGTACTTACATTGGTTGAATATATTCTTACCAAGAAAAAAAGATTGCTAGGATACATATATAAATGATTAGAAAAAATAATTTTTGATGTCCTTTATCAATTATATTACCTGAAAGAAATAACTTTGTCGCAAAAGAATTAATTAGCTTCATCATACAATAAAAAATGCTACTTTTCGGGTCTCTAACTGCAAAAATTCAGCTCCAGTGAATTCAATGTCAATGGCTTCATTGGTAGTTAATTGTGTATTGTTAGCATGTTTCTTTAGCACGCGTTGTGCACGCGCCAGATTCTCACGTGTCGGGCACACACGCACTTTTTCCATCGCTTGGGACAAGATTACAAGACCGGTTAAGGAAGGTGCATGGTTACAAAGCTAAGTGAAGTGCTACTGATGAAGAATCTGTTCCGTCTGGCCTCAAATGCTGATTTTCTATGGATTAAAAGTTTACTCTGGCACTTAAAAAAAGGTATATAGATGGGCTGCCAATGGTGGGCTGGAGCATCAAAGACGGCTCGGGGCCGGTGTACTGCACTGGGCCAACGGCCAGTTTCCTTACCAGTCAGGATAAGAAACTGATTCTGAGGGACCTTGTCAGTGAAGTACATGTTAGGAGATGGAATTTGTTATTTTCTTAAACTTCAATTTGTACTTGGCAACAGTTGCTGTTCTGTGGACAATTTGACTACAAGACGCTGGTAATTAGTTAGTTAATTACTAATTACGTACTCTGGTACTTTGGAGACAATTAATGTAGTCTGATTTTTATATGTTCATTTATATTTTTCCTGTAGTGTGAAAGTGATCAAAATTAATTAATTAGTGATTCTTTAATTGTGGCATGAATTAACAATTTTAGTAGTTAAGGTACTGATGACTATATAACATATGTTTATCCATTGTTTGAGTGTGTTATATACAATTAAGAATAAGGCTAGCGTGCTACGTGTAGCATAGTAACATGTCGTGCTATTTCTTCAAAAACCTATTGAATAAACTTCAAATGACAAATCTAAACTGTTGAAACCGATTTACTTCACGAGTGATATATTTACATGTCAAAATTATAATGTTTTGAATTCATTTGGTGTAAAGTCAAGCGGTCAAAAAAATAAAAATTATAAGTTAATTTTAATACATTAATTTTTCATTATTTTTTTACCGTTTGACCTTATATTAAATGAATGTAAAAAATTGTAAATTTTATATGTAAATACATCACTCGTGAAGTATATCGGTTTCAACGGTTTGGATTTGTCATTTGAAGTTTATTCAATAAATTTTTGAAGAAGTAGCACGACATGTCACTATGCTACAGGTAGCACGCCAGCCTTTTTCTACAATTAATATATAAATTTTGGTGTGATTTGAAATTTATTTGGACGTCATTATTATCAATCAAAAGGACGTTAAAATAAATTCTTTTTTTTTTAAATGTTGACGTTAAAAATAAATTCATTAAAAATATATATAATCTTTCATGAATGTTCCATAGCAAAAATAAAATAAAATAATTTTGGTAAAAATTGTCAAATATATAAAAAAAAAATACTACAAAATTCTGTATATGGTAGAATAACTCTAAAAATATTGGAAAATAGAACATACAAATTTAATGGTTCTTATGGCAGTTCAATAACACAAAAAGCTGACAACTTCAATGGAGCATTTGATTGTGCATATACCTAAAAGAAGATTAATTTGGGATTAAGAATGTAATTATTAAAACGGGCATTAACAATTTGGAAATTATCAATAAGTGAAAAAAAAATTATTTAAAGAATATTTATAACAACAAGGAACAACAACCAGTAGTGAAAACATTTTTAAAATAATGGCGACTGTTAAAATAATCAACTTACCAATAATTCAAATTGACCCCATCAGAGAGGGTTTACATTTGAGGCCCTTCTAATTTTCCAAATTAATCTTATTTCACACTTTCTTCTAATTTCCCTTAAAAATGAACGGTTGAGGGTAAGATATTAGAGGAAATCAAATAAACCATAAAATGAGTATAAATTTATCTGATTTCCTCTAATTCTTTCTTCCAAGTCCCCTAGTAATTTTGGAAATTAATTATTTTCTAAAAAAAATCTTCAGCAAGAGACATTGGAACTTGGAAGATCAGATATTAAATAACAAGAAGATTAATTTGGAAATCAAGAATGTAATTATATAAACATCCATTGAGAATTTGGAAATTATGAAATAAGTAAAGAAAATAATTCTTAAATTGACCCCATCAAAGGAGGGTATGCATTGGATGCTCTTCTTGCTTTGCAAATTAATCTTATTTCACACTTTCTTCTAATTAAAAAGGAACGATTGAAGGTCAGATATTAGAGGAAATCAAATAAAACCATCAAATCAAATAGGCATCCATTTATTTGATTTCATCTAATTCTCACTTTCAAAGACCTTGTAATTTTGGAAATCAACTACTCTTTTTTATTAGAAAAGCTTCAAAAAGAGGTATTGAAAGATAAGATATTAGAGAAAATCAAATAACACGAAAAATGATGCATTTATTTAATGTCCTCCAATTAATTCTCATTTTCCAGACACCTAATTATTATTAATTTAACTATTTTCCCATAAAAAAGGGGATTTTCTCTATAAATTTGAAGATTTCACATCAGGTTGGAAATAATTCAGTAACATTCGCACAATATAAATCTTTTTACAGTATTACTCTTTTCTATTTATGATTAAAATTAAATTCGTGTTAATGTAGGAACAAACTAAAATTTAGCAGTAGTTTACTTAAAAAATAAAATAAAGAAAATTAAACAGGGTTTCTAGTTATTTTGTGCAGATAAAATAATTATTGAAAAACAATAGCAGTCAATTAGAAATTTTTAAATAATCCTATTGTAATAAATACTTCACTTATCTCTCTTCAACATGGCATGCACGAATTCAGACCTACTTTGGTTTGATGGGTGTAATGACCATCTGATCTGCATCAAGATTCGTGCGAACTAATTAAAATCCGTACATATCTGTTTCAATTTCTGTGCGCACATATCTTAATGCTCATTATACGTAGTTAGAGCTAATTGGACAAAAAAGGAGGTCCAATGCCCATCGGGCCTACTCCTATCTTGGCATGCACAAGCAAATAAAACAAGTATACAATTGTTTTTCATTAATTTTTAAATATTTCCAAATTATCTTATTCTGAATTCCCACATTTTTTAGATGGTAGAGATTTAATTAATATATTTTTTATTTTTCTTGGTGGTAATTTTTAATATTTTTTTTCCTTATTTCACTAAACGAAAAAAGTGGGACATGCCATCCGCAATCCGCATGATCTATTCTAAATTTGCAAATAAATTCACTGATTAGTGATCTCGACCGTTGAATTTGGAATCTGACAGTGGATCCGGATATGAGAATATTCGGTTCAAATGGAGAATGGCTTGTGGGTTTTTTTGTTGTTGGAATCATTGAAAAGTCTGTCCCTCAAATATGGGTTACCTGTTTTGATGTTGATTCTTTCGGATACTATATATGAAGCGGGTGGAAGAAATAGTTAAATATCGACCTGCCACACATAGATCTATAAATAAAATAACATAGTTTTTAGTATTATGGTAGATTTATAATTTCAGCTGCATCGTAATGTAATAGTGTATAACTATAATTCTTCCAAAAATGTTAAAAATAAACAAAGAAGCAGAATAAAAAAAGATTCCTGCACATATAATTGTAAGTAATATGTCTAAAAAAAATTAGGAGAGATAATTGTTTCTTTTTTTTATTTCACTTGTATAATATTTGTATGTATCCCTACTAAGCAAAATAATTGCTATAGTCCATATAAATTATTAGAAAAATTAAATGTTGATGTCCTGTTCCAATTTGTCTGTTCTAGAAAATACTACTTTTCCGGGTTCTAACAGTAAAAATTTAGCTCCACAGATCAAATGGGAATCTCAATGGCGTCAATGCAACCAATTTTATTATTAATTGATAATAAAAATAGAAAATTCTGTAAAAGGGTAGTGTTTCGATGGAAAATCGAGATATAAAAAAAATAGAATTGATTATCCCGTCACACGGACAATACAAATATTATTGTCCAGCTAATCCCCATAATCCACGCTAAGAAGGAAAAAAATTTAAGACGGTATCATCCATTCCATCCAGGCAGAAAAAAGAAAAAATAAAAATACAAGAACAGCATAATACTTTCATTCCGGGCGGGAAAAAAATGACAAACATGTTATAATGCAGGAAGATTGTTTAGAAACAGTCTAATTATATCTTGATACTATTTAAAAAAAACAACTCAATCCTTAGCTTTTGCAAAAGACGGAAGTTATTCAACTTTGAGGAATTAGCATTGAGTTTGATTTTTACATTGCCCATTTTTGCAAAAGAAAAACAAAGGGATGAAATTAGCGGTTAAGTGCTACTATTTTTAACATTAGGTTCAGAAATGGTATAATCCTTACTGTCTCTGATTTTTCTTTTTCTTTTTCCATCTGAATGGGATTATATTACCGTTCTGATTTTTTTTCTGCTTAGCGGGCTTACAAATTAGGCAAACGGAAAATTTTGTACAGTCTGCAGACAGTGGCGAAGCTAAGAATTTTTTAGAAATAGATGAACATATATAGTTGCAAAAAAAAATCTACATAATATAATTTTTTTTAAAGAAGTGGGAATAACCACCAATTTACAATAAACTAGAAACCATTACAGAGTTAAGTACTGGTACCACCTATGCAAAACATAATGAAACATAACCTACTTAGATATTACAAGTCAAATACCAAGCTGATACATAGTAACCACAAGAACAAAGTGCCACCGAATTGCAAAACCTTAACTGACAACCATAGAGGATTAAGCATAAAGGACCCTAACAAATCAGAAAATCCACAAGATACTAAAAACTGCAAAATAGCATTTGTACCTTGAAGAAACAGCATCAGTCTTCACTGGCAGTCGCCGAACCTGTGCCTTGCAAGATAACATAAGCCTATCACCATCAACACAAAACAGCTAAAAACCTGACAAGCAACAAATTTATAAAAACAACCTCCATAATGCTACAAAATCAAAATAATATAAATGAACAGAGACACAACTAAATCATACGTTTATAACAAATATTCTTTTACATATAAAAAAATATATTAATGCGACAAAAAAATACAAAATTAGTCGAACAGAGGCACGACTTTGACTACTTTGACTGATTGAGATGTGAGACGTCTTAAGTCAAAAGCACAAAATTAATGGAACGCGCACAAACAAAATATAACCAACTAAATAAAGGCAGCGCATCCCAATACAGAGTTGCACCCTTTTGCCTTACTGGGTGCAAAATACTTATAAAGTGTGTTCTAGATCCCACCTATCAGCTTTTACTTTTTTAAACTGAACCAATACATTGATTCAATTCAGTTTAAATATTTTTAAAACCGAATATACAGGACCGACCGTTTCGAAAATTTTCAAATCCACTTCATGTGGAACCCAGACTTCACTTTTCAAATCCACTTCATGAGAAAAGTAAGAGTGAAAATCCTGCTGCAGCCGAACAGTGAAAATCCCCTTTGGGCTGGGGTATGGGTATGGGAAGAGAGAATTAATCCTAGCTGGATCACACCCTGGTTCCCCACTCCCAGTTTTATCTCTTCCTTTCACTTTCGTTCCTTTTTTTTAATTTTTGGCCTTCTCATTCACCTCGCGTCTTCAAATCTCCCAAGAGCTGCACAAATCGTCGGCAAGTACCCTCTCATTCTGATGCAGAAGCGTTGGGACGAGACCGGCACGGCTCCGATAATTTAATCCATGGATCTTGATCAGTTTTGAGTTCTTGACTTCTTGCTTGGTTAAATTTTTAGTTGGGGTATTGGACGGGATCTTGATCGTGGTTTCTGTAAATTGAATTTCTATGTTTCATATCAGACAGTGTGTGCTTGAATCTTTACCATCTGGTTTTGATTTGTAATATTTTAATATTTTAATCAGTACAATATGAATCGTGGTTTCTTGCAAACAAGCACCCAATAGGTGTGTTATGTGCAGAATGGATAGTGAATCAGTACAACACCTTCTGATTGACTGCTCGTTTGCAAGAGCGGTGCATGGGGTCAAGGATGGATCACATCACGGATACAACAAGATTAACGATGAAGGTGGTACTGGAAAGTGCAATGCCTAAACAAGAACGGGCACTGCTACTCATTACACGATTCGTATTGTGGAGAGAACGCTGCTCCAGAATTTTTCGAGACAGAGACAAAGGAATAGAGGAATTGGTTGAAGAGATAAATTGGTACAGCACACACTCAGCATAATATGGGCTGCTGGATGGTTTTACCAGCATCTCAGGGAAGCAGCTGCTAACTGACAAGAGTACTGACAGCGATGGTCGGTACCAACATGATGCTGGTAAAGACCAGGAGAGTAGAGAAAATGCACTGCTGCACTGTACCAGTCTGGTATTAGCAAAACTGGTACAAAGGAAAGTGACACCAACGTTCTACATCTTTTCAAATTAAGAGTTTTCAAACAGTAGTTTCCTTTTTTATTTTTTACTTTAATATCCTTCATTTATATTCACAGTTTATTTTCGTTTAGGTTTTATTCAAGGCTCAAACTGCTTTGAGCAAATCTAATTTTTGTAGGCAGTGGATACAGACTCTATAACTGCATTTCCAATTATCAATTCAATATGGGCAAAGACCCGTGTTTTTTCTCAAAAAAAATATATTTTAATATACTTCAGTTTGAACCGAAAAACTGAACAAAAACCGAACAAACCGAAATAAAACTTTAGTTCGGTTCGGTTGATAGACTAAAACAGTTCGGTTTGGTTTTATTTTTGAAAACAGAATAAAATTTTAAACTGCCTAGTTCAATTTGGTTTCAACCTAACTGAACCGATGAACACCCCTAAATTCAATTAGAACTGATCAAATTCAGCTAAATTCTAAGATGGTCTTCAGAAATTTCCTCATCCATTGACGAATACGTACATTAGAATATACAAAAAATTGAAAACAAATGAAGTCAATTGACCTTTAAAAAATATGAAGTCAATTGATTCCATTCAACAAGTGGATTCTGCAAAAATGTTCCCACCGTAATCAGCAATTAAAAAATTAAATTTCCTCAAGTGCATGCATCATCATCTTGTTCCTTGACCAAGAGCAGAGCAATGCAGAACATTACTCCCCACCTTTTTGCTCTCTTCCTCACTAATCTGTGCTTACATCTATCATCTGCAGCTTACGTACTCGGTCAATCTTGCGGCACCACCGGCAACTACACTGTAAATAGCACATATAGTTCCAACCTCAAGACACTCATCTCCTCCCTTTCAACAGAAGCAGTAGCAGAACAGGGTTTCTATAAAATTACAATTGGTACAGCACCGGACCAGATCTATGGTCTTGTCCTCTGTCGTGGTGACGTCAATTCTTCTAGTTGTGGCGGCTGCCTTAATCAATCCTTCCAAGATGTAATGAATCTATGCCCATACACAAAAGAAGCTATTAGTTACTACGACTACTGCCTCGTCAGGTACTCCAACCAGCAGTTCCTCAATTCAACTGATAATTTGAACCAATGGATTTTATGGAACACCCAAAACGTGATGAGTGGATGGGATCCATCGAATAATGTTTCAAAAAACAACTTCAACACTACATTGAATATATTATTTGGCAATGTCTCGGACATAGCAGCTTATAACTCGAGAAAGCATTTTGGGACTGGGGTGATAAACATAACAGAATCATTGCCGGTGATCTATGGCTTGTCACAGTGCACGCCTGACTTTTCAAATACTACATGCCGTGCTTGTTTACAACACCTTATTGTTCTGATTCCAAAATATTTTAGCGGGAAGCAAGGTGGAAGAATTTTAGGAGTGAGATGCAGCCTGAGGTTTGAAATATACCTCTTCTTTTCTGGAAATCCAGATAAAGAAATAGGTACAATCACGGGGACAGTAATACTGACTCCTCCAGAATCTGGTAACCTGCCAATTCAGCTTCCTCCAAGTAAAGGTGAATATTCAACACCTGATTGCCTTAAAAATAAAGAGAAAGAAAAATGGGATTGAACTGTAACCAAATCTGAAGCCAGCCAGACTACAGTTGAAAGTGAACTAAACTGAATCCAATTTGATGAACATTTGCCACCTAATTTCGACTTTTTTAAATGTGTTTATCCATCAGTTCCTTACGACTGTTGAATATTTTTCTTCAGGAGGAAAGAGCAGGCGCCACATTATAATCATCAGTGTATCTGTGTGGTTCCTTATTATTGGCTGCTTCATTGTCTGTTTGTTAATCAGAAAAATGAGATATGCAGGTTTACTTCTTTATACAATTGAACAGTGCTTGTTAACATGTCCATTTGCATTACATAAGTTAGCTAACATTTTATATCTTCATTAATGATTTAGAAACTGAGATTTCTCAAGAAGAAAGAATGCTCGCAACTAACAATGAAACACTGGATCTATGGAGAAGAGAAAGAAATTCAGATGTTCCATTCTTTGATTTCAATCAAATAGCAAATGCGACAAGTAATTTCTCATTAGACAATAAACTCGGCGAAGGTGGATTCGGACCCGTGTATAAGGTGCTTCCTATTTCCTTCTATCTCCATACTTCTTTCCTTTTTCTCTTTTTTTATTTATTCTAATTATATTTTCTTTAAAACAAAGAAATGCCATCAGTAAAAGAACTGACAAATTATAAAACGCATGAAAATACTTTATGATGAAATTAAAAGAACAATTAGGTTTTAACCTTTAAGGCCTAGTAGCTAGGCCCTTATTTTTTACTTAAAAAAGAAGAAGGAAGAATTAGGTTTTATCATAATTCAAAGTTCTTCTTCTAGGGTGTGCTACAAGATGGACTTGAGATAGCTGTCAAGAGGCTTTCTTCATGTTCCGGTCAAGGTCTAGTTGAATTTAAAAATGAAGTCGAACTTATTGCAAAGTTGCAACACAGAAACTTAGTCCGGCTGGTGGGGTGGTGCATCCAAGGAGAGGAGAAAATATTGATTTATGAGTTTATGCCCAATAAGAGCTTAGACTATTTCATTTTCGGTATGTCTCTAAAAACCTATATATTATGAAAGGGTTTTTGTAATATTTTATCCTTTTTTCCATAAGTTTCCATAGATTACAGTACCAGTTCCATTTTACAGAACTCAGTTCTTTATTGATAAGTTTTGGGTTTCTTTTTTCTTTTAATTAGTACATGTGGGGTCATCTGTAATATATTACTGGGGCTGTTAGTTAGCAAACTAATTTATCATGTAGTTATCTGATCAATTGGGAGGCCTAGCTCTCAGATCACAAGGTTTCTCTCTCTTCCATTCTTAGAAATTAATTAAGAAACTATTCACCCATAAGTTTCTTTATATTTGACTCTTCATATTATAAAACTTTAATTAAAAACTAACAATTCAAGACCAAGGAAATTTTTGATGGTAACACCCTGATGTTTTTTCTTCTTTTGCATATATATTTGTTGTATCACAGATAAAACAAGAGGAGAACTTCTAAATTGGGAAAGGCGTTTTGAGATAATTGAAGGCATTGCTGAAGGACTCTTATATCTCCACAAACACTCGAGGCTAAGAATTATTCATAGAGATTTGAAAGCAAGCAACATTCTCTTGGACTCTGAAATGAATCCGAAGATATCAGATTTTGGATTGGCTCGGATTTTTAGCTCAAAAGAGCTCCAAGCAAATACCAACAGAGTTGTTGGGACTTAGTGAGTATAGTTCAAGTAGAAAAAGAATGTACTCGAATTCGAAATTTTAGTATATACCCAAAATATAAAACTAATTTAAGACAACAAAATTTTGATAATGATGGTAACAGTAACACGCTGTTATTTTTTCTTCTATATATTTCTCAGTGGTTACATGGCTCCAGAATATGCATCAGACGGTCTTTTCTCAATCAAATCAGATGTTTTTAGCTTTGGTGTATTGCTTCTGGAGATTGTTAGCAGCAAAAGGAATATTGCTCTCCACCAATATGAAGATTTTCTCAACCTCCTTGGATATGTAATTAAACATATAAAAATAAAGTTCATGTTGGTGTTGGTGTTGATAATATAATATTAATTCTTCTTTTCATTTTCAGGCTTGGGATAGATGGAAAGGTGGAAACATTTCAGAGCTAATTTCTCCTGTATTAAGTCAAGCTTCCCTTAGACAGATAGAGAGATGCATCCATGTGGGATTATTGTGTGTACAAGAAAATCCAGCCGATCGACCTACCATGTCTGATGTGATCATGTTTCTTACCACTGCAAGTATAATTCTGTCAGACCCCAAGCAGCCGGCGTATTTCAATGTAAGAGTAACAGAGAACGGAGTCGAATCATGCTCAATAAATGATGTCACCTTGACCGACCCGGATGTTAGATGATGCTTAAATAGCAATTATCTTATTTAGGCAATTAATTAGTTTTTAAATTCTATCTTTAAAAGTTGAAGTGGAATTTAACTACAAAATTTGTTTTAAAGGCAAGGATAAAAACGACTAGTAAGTGCCATGACTAAGATTTAGAATACTGTTTTATCCTCGAGACAATTAATGGTTATTTCTCATGAGAGTATTAACGTGGGTATCTATTTTTAGCAATTTCATCCTCGTCTTTAAGACAAAATCTTATATAGTGTTGGATTTCGATGCGGGGAGCATGGACACAGAGCTTTTGAATGTAGAAATGCACAAAATTGTTTTGTACAATTTTTTCGCCAATTGTAATTTCCTTTCGAGAGACTTTCCACTTGAAAATAGAGACTTGGTTATTTCTCATAAATTAACGACATCTTTCAATTTGTTTCTTTTGTCTCTTCGCTTGACCTAAATGTGCAAGAGAATCGATTCTTCACCAATTCACTGGTTAATGATCTTAACCGTTGGATTCGGTATCAGACAGTGGATCCGATGGGGAATATCTGGTTCAAATGGAGAATGGGGGTGTGTTTTGGGAAATAAATCTGCTGCTATCCAAACGAATAACAGGAACATATGATTTCGATGTCAACCATTCAATTTTTTGACATCCAATTTTTCCACACGTGAATCTCAACAAAGAATTGTTTTCATGCAAGCATCTCAATGAAGATCAATAGTTGGAATCGGAATAACAGCAGGTTTATTTCTGTTTTTTTTTATGGAATCATGGGAGAGTCGGTCCCTCAAAGGTGGGATTCCAGTTGCGATGTTGTTTCTTTCAGTTACTGTATGTGAAGCGGGTTTAGAAAGAGTTTGAATATATAGAATTATAGATAAAAACAGTTTATAGGAGGATGGTAGATCTGGTTTGCGCCCGTAAAATTCTAACAGTTCAATTGGGCCAACGAAAGTTTGACGGCTTCAACAAAATAATTTGTTTTTTTTTTTTTAAACTTGATTGTGAATACTTATTATAAAACAAAAAAAAATCAAATTGGGGAGAGGCTAAATATTCTTTCTTTATTATATTTCAATCTTAGTGTCATCCTCAATATCTTACAAACCTCTATTTATAAGCTAGAGAAAGCAAATTAAAAACTATACAATTAACAAGAGAATTAATACATAAATTAAATCTAATAGAAAGTGGATGAGGTGGAGAAGGTGAAATGTCTATATTTAATATTTCATAACGATACTAAAGTTGTATTAATAAATTTGTTTACAACATCAAGTTCTGCTGTCTGTTACAATCCTGTGTGTATTTAAGAAATAGCCAATGCCCTCCCTGTTCTCAGATTACCCCTATCAATACATAAATGACTTACATTATTCAGTGTCTGCTTACAGTACATAAACCATAGTAGCATTTCCTCCAATGCTGTGTGGCAGCAACCAAGGAAGGATCTTGTCTCTAAAAATCACCTCATTGCGATGTCGCCATAGACACCAAAGAATAGCCATGACACTGGTTGCCCAGGCACGCTTTTCTTGCCCTCCTGTTGCCTTGTGCTTTCTCCGTGATTCTTCTCATGTGGACTGTACCGAGTTAGAAACTTGTACCAGTGCTTCTCCTACCAGGTCCCAAACCCACTTAGTATATGTACTGTAATACATAGCACATTTTGTTTCACATATGATTTCCCAAACCCGCTCTGTTTTTTAGTAGGAGCCAGGTATGTGAAATTCTTGACCTTTTGTGGAGCCCATGCCTACCAACTCTCCATGTAGCCCCATCGCATCTTACCCACGGGCATTAACAATTTGGAAATTATCAAATAAGTGGAAAAAAAAAAAATTCATCTAAAGAATAGTTATAACAACAAGGAACAACAACCAGTAGTGCAAACATTTTAAAAATAATGGTGACTGTTAAAATATTCTAACTTAATTACCAATAATTCAAATTGACCCCATCAGAGGAGGGTTTACATTCGAGGCCCTTCTAATTTTCCAAATTAATTTTATTCACACTTTCTTCTAAATTTCCATTTAAAAAAAAAAATAGTTGAGGGTAAGATATTAGAGGAAATCAAATAAACCATAAAATGAGTATAAATTTATTTGATTTCCTCTAATTCTCACTTTCAAGTCCCCTAGTAATTTTGGAAATTAATTATTTTCTCAAAAAAAATCTTGACCAAGAGGCATTGGAACTTGGAAGATAAGATATTTAATACCGAAATTTTTATAAATATACAAAATTCGGTTTTATTTAATAATCTATACAATTTTTGGAACGAATTTCAAATCTATCCTTACCGCTTATAAAATTGCCAGTTTCAGAGCAAATAACCGCTCACAGGATTGCCGGTTTCAAACCCCAGAACCGGCAACAGAGTTGTCCTTTCCAAAACCGGCAACAGGGTTGCCCTTTTCAACCCCTGGAACCGCTGACCCTGTCAGCGGTTCTGGGAAGCTATAAAACCCGCTCCAGCCTCACTTCTTGCTCTCCCCGTCTCCATTCTTACGCTGATCTAAAATAGGTGAGTTTTTATTAATTGAGATTAGTTATATTAATTAACTTAGATTAATATTTAATTAATATTGATTAATTTTTTTAATTTTTTTAATTCATTTTGAATAATTATTTTAATTAATTAATTTGGAATAATTAATTTTTAATTAATTAATTCAGAATAATTAATTTTTAATCAATTAAAATTAATTAATTTCATTTTGAACGTTCAATTTTGATGTGAGTTCTTTTATTTTTTGTTTGTACATTGTTAGTTAATTTTAATTCTAATTATTTTTGTAACATTAATTTTTTTAAATGTTTGTTATCCAGATCAAAGACAAATCAAATATGATATGTGTGAAAGTTTTTGTTGGAGGGAACATCCAGTATAATGACGAAGGAGTCTTCTACAGTACTCGACCCAAATACTCGTTCCCGGTAACTATTAATCATAACTTCGATTATCTCCAAAATGAAATTTATAAAGTGGTTGGGTTTACCGCTAGTGAAGCAAATATAGAAATCCAAGCCAGATTTAATATGTCTACTGATGGTCAGCGGGACTATCAATTGGTACCGATAACAAACCAGGCATCATTCGAAATGATTTTAGGAATTGTTGCGTCATTCCCCCAAAGGGTACCGGTTCTTGAGCTGTATGTAGAATTGGAACCGAATCATTCTGGTTTTAATTCTCAGTTGAATCTGAACAGTGAAGCCCCTGTAAATAGACAGATCCCTGAATCGAGATCCCGGCCAAGTACGAGTCGAAACCCTGAACCTAGGATGTTCAGACCCATAGGCCAGTAGAGGTACCTGATTATTAGAGGTGCTATCGGGTCGGGTCGGGTCCGGATACTATTATATTTGGACCCGTACCCTAAAAGTGTTCGGGTCCAAATTTCAATCCATACACTTATTTGTTTCAAATTGGGTCGGGTCCGGATCCGGATACCTATCTACCCGTAGATATTTCGGGTCCAGTCTTTCGGTTCCGGGTAGATAGATACCCATAACTTGTTTGTAAATTATCGGGTCTGGTCCGGATCCAGAGCGGTTCCGGATCCGAAGCGGGTATATGTCACAACTCATAAGTATTTGAGAAATCATTTACATTTAAATATAATTATAATTTCTTAAACATCTCATTATCTCACATAATAAATCATTATAATATAAATTAAAATGTTGTTGTAAAATAAAAATTATACTATTGTTCTTCTTCATAAATAATATAAAAATTATACTATTGTTCTTGAAATTAAAATATTGAAGAAGAGATATAATTTTTAGAAAGTAAAATATTTGTTCACAAAAGATCAAGAAGGATATATAACAGATTTTTTATTTTAATGAGATTTATTACAAAGGACATATCAAGCAATAAATTTCCATAATTATGGGGAGGATATAAGGCAAATGATATATGCAATAAATGTTATAGAAAAAATTAATATGCAAACGAGATTATTAGAGTGTTGTGACATTTGTTAATCAGATATTAAATTAATATGCAAAACTAATATATGTTTTATCGGGTATTTATACAGGTATAGGGTCGGGTTCGGTTATGGGTCGGATAATAAAATCAAACCCATATCCTACCCATTACAACATCGGTTCCGGTTCGGATCCGGATCGGATATTAAATTATTAAATTTGTAACCGTACCCATAATTTAGCCGGTTATATTTTTTAAACCATACCCTACCCAAATGAACCGGATCCGGGTCAGTTCCGGTTCGGATCCGGTTCGGTTCCGGATCGGTTCCGGATAATCGGGTAAAAGTAGCACCTCTACTGATTATTCCCGTTTACCTGTCGATGCAATTAATGATGACAGTTTGGAAAGCGGGGATGAGATGATCTCAAATGAGTCAGCAGGGTCCGACGAAAACCTTTCACCGACTACACAGGCACAATCACATTCTGTGTCACACTTCGGTAGACATTCTGTGTCACAGTCTCGCCAAGCACAATACCCGTTTACTGGCCGAGAAAATATGACACATCCGGTAGACATTTTCAATGACACTTCGGGTTTTCGGGAAGCAGGTGTCGATTTTTTCAACCGTACAACAAGAATTGTCGATAACCCAATAACTGAAGGCCAAGTGTATGAGTCGAGAGAGGCTCTAAGAATAGCAGTTCAGGAGTTTCATATCCAAAAAATATTCCAGTTTAGGACTCAAAGAAGCGAACCTAGGCGTATGGTATGGATATGCAAAGATAAATTGTGCAAGTTCAAGTTATGTGCGAAACCTCAGGGTATCTCAGAATCTTGGATTATTTACAAACAAAAAATTTCTCATTGATGCAGAGTACCGGCAACACGTGAAGATCATGACCAGCTCACGGTAGAGATGGTTGCATGCGCCATTGATGGCACAGTGAGAAGGGATGTGTGCGCGAGTATAAATCATATCCGAGATATCGTAAATGCAACGTACAAAAATATGACGCCCAAGTACAACAAATTATGGCGAGGCCGTGAGCTCGCAATTGCAAACATTTATGGGAGTTAGGAGAACTCGTACAACCTGCTCATTCTGCTTTTAGAAGCTATAAAGAGAGGCAATCCCCGAAACAAGTATTGTGTGATCTCGGCTCCAATTAAGGAATCAAATGATAGACAATTCTTGTACGCAGCTTGGACGTACGGGCCGTTTATTGCAGCAATATATTTTATCAGACCAGTGATTAGTATTGATGCATGTTTCTTGTCGGGACGGTATCAGGGTCAGCTGCTGGTTGCATGTGGGTATGATGCCGAAAACCAGTTGCTTCCGTTGGCTTTTGCGATCGTGGAAAAAGAACACTCAGATACTTGGGGATTTTTTATGAGATGGTTGCGGTTAGAAGTCATTGGAGATGGCCAATTTTTTTGTGTCATATCGGATAGACATTTGGCAATAAAATCCGTGTTCCAGGATCCACATCTCGGATGGTATGAGGATAGCGATCTATGTGTGCATCGATACTGTGCGTATCATGTTGCCGAGAACTTCTACAAGTATGTGGGGCGGAAGAGAGAGGTCAGTGATCGGTTCAAAATTGGAGTGAACAAGAAGAAACCTAAGAGGTTACAGGAGATGTTTGAGGACTTCCAAATTCGTTGTCCAGACGCTATTACGTACCTACAATTTTCATTGTTCGAAAACTATTTTCCTAAAATTATTCTGGCATTTCCTAAATTACCTAAGATTATATATTGTAGTTTTCTCAATAAAATATTCTGGAGATATGCTAAACCGTTTTGCTATTTTCTAACTAATTCTAAACAATTTGGGAATTTTCAACTAATTTGGAATTTTCTACACAATTGTCACACCCCGCAACCAGAAATAGTGACAGAGCCCTGTTGTAAACATACAACTTCATGTATGCTTACAAGGCAATTAAATTACCCCCTATCACAACACAATAAAAGACATAAAACAAGCCTATATATATAATAGTCAAAGTACAACATATCTGGTAGAAGTATAACATACAAAAGGTATCTCGTACTGATACCAACCATGAGGTACATAAGGAGCTATATAACCCAACAAAATATGCCCTCTAGTCAATGACCAAAACAACCACTAAGGTAATATGGTGACATAAACCAAGGCCTACTACTTGCGTGCCTCTCCAGGATCAGCCGCACCAGAACCTGTAAAAAGTACCCAAAGGGTGGGGGTGAGAATATAATTCTGAGTGCGAATTTGCCACAATTGAGTTATTGGACTTGCAATCAGACTCCATGTTCAAAAATTAAATCCATACAAAAGCACATTAGTCATTCTATAACAATATATAAGTATATACATATGCTCGACAACAAATAATCAAACGAAGTACAATTTACGGAATTTCCAAGGTGAAGTTCAAACAAGCACATATTTGGCCTAACTTATTTTAGTATGGCTGGTAGCACTTACAGATGTTCCAACAAGCTGGACCCTTTATCAAACCCTCATCTGTAGGGTTACAGGCACCTACAGATGTTCCTCCAAGCTGGACCCTTTATCTGACACCCATCTGAAGTGCTTTGGCTTAACCATTTACTAAGGTCTGGTTCCAAGTCATATGATATTTCATATGCAATAAACTCAGAATCTGTAATTTCCAACACATTAAACAAAACAGTAAACGCCCCGCAATTGACAGGATAATAAAACGTTCCTTTATAGTCACCCAAAGTCTCCGTCACAATCAGTCAACGCCCTACAATTGACTGATTCGATCAATCATCGCCCAGCAGTTGATTAACCACACCATGTGCACATATTGGTTCGAAGTCATCACCCAACAATAGACTTTGTCGGCTCGCCCAGCAAGCCAGACTTTGCAAATTCATTCACATAATTCCGTCTACTCGCCTAGCGAGTCAGACTTTGCAAATTCATTCACATAATTCCATAATCATCAATTTGTGATGACTTTCAATCATAACAAATCATAAGAGCACAATCAAGATGACAACCATACGAATATGCAAGTCAACCATGTCACACAATTTGGTTCTAACCAAATTGAGTTATGCAAACAATTCACACAATTCCAACTATGCAACAATCAAACATGCAATCCGTCAAAAATGCAACAATCAAACATACAACATGACAATCGAAAAAAAAGAATTTAATTTCTGAAAATGAAACATCAAACAAGTCCAAGAACCCCGCACCTGATGACGAACAGCGTATCGCGTGCCTATGGTTCGGACGTCTCGAAAGGTTCCGCAACCTCTTGCTCAACCGAGCCTACACCTATTTCAATCATACATAATTGATTTAATCTTTGTTCGACAATTGATATGCCTACTTGGGTTTTATTAGTTCACTTATGTTTTCCTTAACATAATTCCTATAGATTCACACAACCTATAAATTAGTTTTTAGGACCGTACACATTTGATCAATGTATTCTGAAAAATACTGGTACAGAAGCTGCTGGTACGCCAGTTCGGACGACTATTTCTCAACATTTTCCCGCATAGCACTCCCTCAAAATTTTACACAACCTTGTCATATATGTTTACTAGCATCTTAGAAAGTTTCAACAGAAAATAAGCAGTCTAGCCCCTGGTTTTCAATATTTTTCTCCAGCAGTCTGAATTTTCCAGAATCTGGACCTATCAAGGCAAAATCCGTACCAGTAAGATTTTGGGTAGTGTTTAAGGACGAAATTAAATATGGTCACATTGTTAACTTCAAATTCTAGTTGCCCATAAAATTTGGTGATCATACGCCTTTAGAAACCCTAGTTTTGGAGTATCCAAAGTTGACAAAACTTTCTGAAATTTCCAGATTTTTGGTTTTCCCGAATTACAAAAACTCTAGATTAATCAAAACAAAATAATTTCCATATTTTTTTTCAAGGGAAAGAGAGAAACTTACCAATTAACACCTTTATTTGTTCGATTAGACTAGATTAACCACAACCCCTCTCTAATTTTCGGATTTGAGTCAAACCCTAGATAAAAAATCGAGATTTAGCACAAATTGAGAGAAAAACTACCAAACAAGCAACATAGAAGCTCAATGGAGATGGATTGCTCACCATTTATACAAAAAATTTCAGATTTGAGCAAATCCTAGAAAATGGAGATGAATTTTAGATTTTTGACAGACAATGGAGAGAAACCAAGTACCAATAGAGAAGCTAGATGACTATTTTGGAGAGATCTCAACGTTTTCCACTTCTTTCTTCAATTGATTTGATGGACTTTCAAGGGAGAAGGTGATCTCTCCTTTCTTCTCTTCTCTCTTCTCTTCTTTTTTTTCTTTCTCTTGGGCGGACAACACACACAAGGTAGGGAAGGGATGGAGGGAGAGAGAGAGAAAGACATGTATTTGGCAATTTTGCTAAATAAACCCTCAAAGTGTTGGATATTCATAAAAGAAGGAATTTTATCCATATTCATGCATAAAAGATTATATCTTGTTCCAATTTATATGAGGTATAAATTTCTAGATTCGATTAAGTTTGTTTGTTTCAAAAATTCAGACCAATGTTTAATTATTGTTTTAAATATTTTTTTTCCTTAACGTAACAACAATTTTGGCCGAAATTTTGGTATTATTTCTAAAACAATTTTGGAATTTCATAATATTTTTTATTTTGGTGATTTTCTAAATTGTTTCGGTATTTTCTAACTAATTCTAAAAACCATTCTAAATTTTTCTAACTAATTCTAGAATTTACCTAAATTTATTTTGACATTTTCTAATTTATCTAAAATTATTGTGATATTTTCTAATTTATCTAAAATTATTTTGGTATTTTCTAATTATCTAAAATTATTTTGGTATTTTCCAATTATCTAAAATTATTTTGGTATTTTCCAATTATCTAAAATTATTTTGGTATTTTCTAATTATCTAAAATTATTTTGACATTTTCTAATTATCTAAAAAAATTAGACATTTTCTAATTATCTAATTATTTTTAACATCTTCTAATCTATCTTAAATTTAAACTAACCTTACTAATTTATCTAAAAATAAAACGAAATTTAAAAAAAAAAAAGAACAAACCTGTTGAGGAGGGGAGGCCTTGGAGGTTGGGGGAGGGGATGCGTGAGAAGAAAGGGACGCGGGGTGGGATTTATAGCCATTCCCAGAAATGACAACCCTGTTGCCGGTTCCAGGGGTTGAAAAGGGCAACCCGGTGGCCGGTTCTGGGGTTTTGAAACGGGCAATCCTGTGAGCGGTTATTTGCTCTAAAACCGGCAATTTTGTAAGCGGTAAGGATAGATTTGAAATTCGTTCCAAAAAATGTATAGATTATTAAATAAAAATCGAATTTTGTATATTTATAAAAATTTCGGTATTTAATAACAAGGAGATTAATTTGTAAATCAAGGATGTAATTATATAAACATGCATTGAGAATTTGGAAATTATGAAATAAGTAAAGAAAATAAATTTCATCTAAAAAGTAGTTATAACAGCAACGAATAATTAATCAACTTACCATTTACTCAAATTGACCCCATATATGAAAGGAGGGATGCATTGGATGCCCTTCTTGTTTTGCAAATTAATCTTATTTCACACGTTATTCTAAATCTTCATTAAAAAGGAACGGTTGAAGGTAAGATATTAGAGGAAATCAAATAAAACCATCAAATCAAGTAGTCATATATTTATTTGATTTCATCTAATTCTCACTTTCAAAGACCTTGTAATTTTGGAAATCAACTATTTTTTTATCAGAAAAGCTTTAGAAAGAAGTATTGGAAGATAAGATATTGGAGGAAATCAAATAACACAAAAAAATTGCATTTATTTAATGTCCAACAATTCTCATTTTCCAGACCCCTATTAACTATTTTTCCTTAAAAAAGAGGATTGTCTCTATATATTTGCAATTTGTATATTACCAACAGATTTGCATTTTTATAGAAGAGTTGAGATGAGAAAAGGACCCAAAAAAATATATGGGGTGTCAAATTATTATTCCAAATCACAAGACTTGCATGGTTCTCATGCTTTTTGCATGCCTGACAAATAGTTGCATTTTTAGTTCGTTCCAAGGTATTTTGAATTTATAAATTTGAAGATTTCACATCAGGTTGGAAATAATACAATACCATTCACACAATATAAATATTTTTAAAGTTTTATTCATTTTTAGTTTTTATTAAAATTAAATTCGTGTTAATGTAGGAACAAACTAAAATTTAGCAGCAGTTTAATTAAAAAATAAAATAAACAAAAGTAAACAGGGTTTCTAGTTATTTTGTGCAGATAAATTAAATAATTATCGAAAAACAATAGCACTTAGCAGCCATTTAGAAATTTTGAAATAATCCTAGTGTAATAAATACTTCACTTATCGCTCTTCAATGTGGCATGCACATGCAAAAGACAACAAGTATACAATTGTTTTTCATTAATTTTTAAATATTTCCATATTTTCTTATTATAAATTCCCACATTTTTTAGATGGTAGAGATTAAAGCTACTAATAGTTATAATATTTTTTTTCTTTATTTTACTAAAAGAAAAACATGGGACATGCCATCCGCAGATCCGCTTGATCTATTCTAACCGTTTACGAATAAATTCGTTGATTAGTGATTTCGACAGTTTGGATTTGGAATCGGACAGTGGATCCGGAAATGAGAAAACTCGTATCCTTTGAGATTTTTCAACTTTCGCGTGACTGACTTGTCTGGTTCCTATTTGGGAATAGCGCGGGGTAGTATTATCTGTGCTTTGCAATTCGTGCAGAACGTATTTGAACGATTGAGATTTTTCAAGAAAACACGCAAAAGTTGAGATATCTCAGAGGATGCGAATTCCATTGAAAATCGGTCCCTCAAATGTGGGGTTCGTGTCCTCTGAGATATATCAATTTTTGCGTCACTGACTTGTCCAATGCCTATTCAGGGGAACGTAGGGGCCAATATTATTTGAGCTTTGAGATTCATGCAGAACAAATTTGAACGATTGGGATTTTTGAAGAAGTCGCGCAAAGTTTGATATATCTCAGAGGATGCAAATTCTCAAATGTGGGGGTTACCTATTTCGATCTTGGTTCTTTCAGATATTGTATATGAAGCGGGTGGAAGAAATAGTTAAATATCGATCTGCTACACATAGATCTATAAATAAAGAACACAGTTTTTAGTAGATGTAACACTATGCAAAAATGTGAATATGAAATGATAACTTAAAAATATACAAACTGTCTCAATTTATTTTTCAGCAAGTAATATTTAAAGAATTAATATCATGGATATATCATTAACAATAAATAGACCAATTTGAAGTTTATTATAATTAAACATGTTATTTTGAAATTGGTCCTAAAGTATAATTACTTGTCGAATCAATTTTAATTGATTTGTGAGTCTAAATTTAAAAGAGTAATTAAGAGGATCTAATCTTAAATATTTCAAAAATGTGTAAAGACTTGTATGTAATAAAAGTATATTTCTAGGGTGTTATGTAAAAGAAGTTCAATCTTGCCCTTGCGTGGCGCTATCTGGTTCTTTTTAGTTGGAAAAAAAAAAATGCAGACTAAGCATCATAGTTGCTCTCCTTATTTTGCTACTCATGGCTTCTCTTATTGTATTGCACCAAGCCTTATTATTTTTACTAGAGACTTATCTTTATCATTTTTTACACCTACGTCAAATAATCCTCTAAATGAAAGTTAAATAGAATTTAAGAAAAGAGAGAAAGGGTAAAGCTCGGTGCAAGGCAGGAGGTTGTAACGACTCTCTTGTTATATTTCTTGAATATGGGTATGCATGGAACCTCTTACTTGATCTCTGAGTGTGGTAATTTCTTCTTTTCCTGATTTCTTCTCGTTTAGTTAGTTGATAAAAATAGTTATTAATGACTATATTTTTGTTATCTATCTATGCTTGAGTTAAGATCCGAAATAGAGGAAACTTATTTGCAAACTATAGTAATTACTTTACAAGCATTCATAAAATAGTTTTAGTCAAACATTATGACTTGTATTTTATAGATATCTCTGGTACTGGACAAAAGTCCATATTGGTTCATATGGTTGCAAGGGAAAATATTTATTTAAGAAACTAGAGTAGGTATTTACAAAGGCTTCAATGTGAGATGCAATTTGTATTGTCAGTTAAAAGAAATAGGAAATTAAGGTCCGGTTGGAAATTAAATTGCTTTGGCATGAGTTGAGATTCTAATATGGAATTACTTGAGTTTTGGAGGGAATTTGGTTATGCTTGCAAAGAGATATCTTGGATCAGTGGGGTTTTATTCTAAATCATAACCTGTAAATAATTTTTTAAAAAAAGAGTCTTGATTGAAAATGTGTATGGAATTTGGAACAAATGTGATTTCCTAATACAAATCTTTTAGTTGAACAGTTAATTGTGAAAATATGTAGTATATTCTAATATCTTGTTCTGAGTACAATTTTAAGTTATTAATTTTGAATTGGAAAACTATTATATATAGAGATATGAATTCGACCATTCAAATCGAATTGGCTTATCGGATGCACTTACAGAATGGTAGCTTGGCAGTAAATCATGTCATACCCTACGATATCAGGTGCGAGACTATTGGATTAGTCTAAGGTTCATAACTAAGAATTAAATCATTACTCGTTGTGCATTTTGAATATTTGATTAACTGCATTGATTGAACTGTTGCATCATATGCATAGCCCAATATAATTGAAACTGAATTACAGGTGAGTATGTTGACTGTCATGTTGATATTGTTTATCGATTGATTGATTCTTATTGCAAATGACTGATTGAGACCGCAGTGATTGAATTAATTGAATTAATTGAATACTGTAATCCTTGAACCTCCATATAGTGGAGAACAAGGATTATATATCGTAAAGTCTAGCTAGCTACTATACTTTACTCCAGGACCCTTATGCGCATATGGTGAATGGCCCCAACTGAACCCAGTACCGGTTGGGTAGGGGATATTGAATAAATATGAATTATGACTGTAAGATTAATGAACTGTGGTAATTGTCTTATCAATGATTTTATTTCCGATAATGACAGTACTGTGATATTGATTTCGTATTGTTTTTGCTAATCGATTGTCATGATAGTTAAAACTGTCTTATCATCGATTTTCTTTCTGATATTGACGGTATTGAGATATTGATTCTATATTATTTTCATTATTAAATTGTAAAGGTAGGAAACCAAATGTTATCAGACTTTATGGTTTAAAAGATTTAGACCCAAACCATTTATTCTGATAAGATTTATTGAGTTCTCATTTATCTATGTAATTATTGTTGTTCAATTGGATACTGTTATTGAGCATTTGCATTCGTCATTTTAAAATGAATTGTTAATTTCTCGTACGATGATTTCATTCTGAATATGAATTTCCTTCGAATCCAATAATTTGAGTGGCAATCAACACTGAGAAATAATTTATTATTTCTCACTCATTTCTCCTTGTGGGTTACAGGTTTATTAGACGAAGATTGAGAAACGTTTTTGGGATTGTAATTGACAGCAGGACCACCTAAAGGTATGGGATTTGGGATTATTTTATCTGACATGGTGCAGAAAATTCATCTAGCATCATCCACTGTAAAATGTTAGATAAATATTATAAATAAATTGAAATGTGGGATAATAATTGATGCTATTGGTAATGCATAAAAAGATCCATGCCTTGTGTTACGTAAATTTAAATGGAAAAATAGACGCAGTAGGTCCGTCGCACCTCCGGATTGGGGGTGTGACAGTAGACGGCACAAATATTACTGTCCAGCTAATCCCCGTAATCCGTAACTATAATCCTGAAAAAAAGAAAATTGAGACCGTATCATCCATCCGGTCCGGGCAAATTAAAAAAAAAAAAAAAAAAAAATCCAAGGACATTATAATACTTCCAATCCGGGAGGAAAAAAAAAATGACAAACATGATATAATCCAGGACGATTGTTTAGAAACAGTCGAATTATATCTTACTACTATTTTGAAAAAAAAAAATACAACTCAATCTTTTGCAAAAGACGTAAGTTATTCAACTTTCAGGAATTAGTATTGAGTTTGATTTTTTACATTGCGCATTTTTGCAAAAGACAAATAAAGAAATGAAATTAGAAGTTAAGTGCTACTGTTTCTAACATTAGGTTCAGGAACAGTAAGGAAGTATAATCCTTACTGTCCTTGATTTTTCTTTTTTTTTTCCACCTGGGATTATGTTATTGTTCTGATTTTTTTTTTCTGCTTAGCAGGCTTACAAATTAGGCAGACGGAAATTTTGTACAGTCTGTAGACAGTGGCGAAGCTAAGAATTTTTTCAGAAGAAGGTGAACATATATAGTTGCAAAAGAAAAAAAATCAACATAATATAATTTTTTTAAAGAAGTAGGAATAACCACCAATTTTCAATAAACTAAAAACCATTAAGAGTTAAGTACTGGTACCACCTATGCAAAACCTAATGAAACATAATCTACTTAGATATTACAAGTCAAATACCAAGCTGATACATAGTAACCACAAGAACAAAGTGCCACCGAATAGCAAAACCTGAACTGACAACCATAGAGGATTAAGCATAAAGGACCCTAACAAAACAGAAAATGGACAAGACACTAAAAACTGCAAAATAGCATTTGTACCTTGAAGAAACAGCAGCAGTCTTCACTGACAGAACCTGTGCCTTGCAAGATAACATAAGCCTATCACTATCAACACAAAACAGCTTAAAACCTGACAAGCAACAAATTTACAAAAACAACCTCCATAATACTACAAAATCAAAATAATATAAATGAACAGAGACACGACTAAGTCAAACGTTTATAACAAACATTCTTTTACGTATAAAAAAATATATTAATGCTACAGAAAAAAATGCAAAATTAGTTGAACAGAGGCACGACTTTGACTGATTAAGATGTGAGTCGTCTTAAGTCAAAAAGCACAAAATTAATGGAACGCGCATAGGCGCATAGGGGTGTCAATGAAAACCGTTTAGCCGTTTATCCTACCCATATCGTATTCGATAAGGCGGGTATGGATAAGATTTTTTTTTTCGTTAGCTTATTGGGTATGGGTATGAGTAAGGATTTGTTTTCTTTAGCTAAATGGGTATGGATATGGGTAAAGGCTATTTCTTACCCATCAGATAACGAGTAATTATATAAAATAAGTTACATATAGATAGATAAATATTATATTTAATTTTTTGTTTCCCATATCAATGTATCAACGTTAATTCATAAGAAAATATATACATTTTGTTGTAAGAAGAATATTATATTAAACATATTACTTTTTTGTTTGAATGTTTTGTTATTTAGTTAACAAATTGAATTTTGAATTTGTTATAACAGATATTAGTGTTTTTTTTTTCTTTATAAAAAAATTATTAGTTAGAATTGATATCATATTTGTATTTTGATTTTTATATTAGTAGTTGTGATTGGATATGTATGACATAATGAGTTTTGATGATTTATTAAAAATAATAAAACTATTATATTAGTATTATTCGTTATTCACCGCTACCGTTTCGTTACCCATTAATATTAACGGGTACGGGTAGGGTAGGGTAGGGTAAGATAAATTCTTAACGGGTACGAGTAGAGTATGGGTAAAGTCAATTCTTAGTGAATATGAGTATGAAAATGCTTCCATCCTACCCGTATCATACCCATTGACACCCCTAAACGCGCACAGCAAAATATAAGCCACAAAATTAATAAAGGCAAAATACTTATAAAGTGTGTTCTAGGTCCCACCTATCAGCTTTTACTTTCGATTTTCAATTGAAATGCCAAAGAGCAAAAGAATTAAATTGGACTATACGGTTCGGGTTTTTTAGTTAAACGGGTTGGCTCAGTTCACTTTCTTAAACCGGACTAATACTTTGGTTCAATTCAGTTTAAATATTTTCAAACCAACTTCCTGTGGGAACTCAGACTTCACTTTTCTCTCCCTCTTTTGCTCTTTTAATTAATTGTAGCTGGTCCCACCCTAGTTCCCCACTCCCAGTTTTATCTCTTCCTTTCACTTTCGTTCCTTTTTTTAATTTTTGGCTTTCTCATTCACCTCGCGTCTTCAAATCTCCCAAGAGCTGCACAAATTGTCGGCAAGTACCCTCTCCGACAAGTTAATCCATGGTTAAATTTTTAGTTGGGATATTGGACGGGATCTTGATCGTGCTTGAATCTTTTTTATTTGTAATATTTTAATATTTTAATATACTTCAGTTTTAACCGAAAAACCAAACAAACCGAAATAAAATTTTGGTTCGATTCGGTTTGGTTAAGTGGCTAAATGGTTCGGTTCGGTTTTATTTTTGAAATTGGAATAAAACTTTAGGCAGGCTGCCTAGTTCGGTTCGGTTTCTGAACCGATGGACGCCCCTAGGTTCAATTAGGAACTGATCAAATTCAGCTAATTTCTAAGATGGTCTTCAGAAGTTTCCTCATCCATTGACGAATACGTAAATCACAGTACACAAAAAATTGAAAACAAATGAAGTCAATTGACCTTAAAAAAAAATGAAGTCAATTGACTCCATTAAAAAAAAATGTAGCCAACTGGCGTAGCTTTCTGCAAAAATGTTCCCACTGTAATCAGCAATAGAACAATTAAATTTCCTCGAGTGCATGCATCATCATCTTGTTCATTGACCAAAAGCAGAGCAATGCAGAACATTACTCCCTGCCTTTTTGCTCTCTTCCTCACTAATCTCTGCTTACATCTATCATCTGCAACTGACTTTTACTACTATTCTTGTGGCACCACCGGCAACTACACCGTAAATAGCACATACAGTTCCAACCTCAAGACACTCACCTCCTCCCTTTCAACAGAAGCAGTAGCAGAACAGGGTTTCTCTGAAAATACAATTAGTACAGCACCGGACCAGATCTATGGTCTTGTCCTCTGTCGTGGCGACACCGATTCTTATTATTGCGGCAACTGCCTTAATCAATCCTTCCTAGAAGCAATAATACTATGCCCATACACGAAAGAAGCCACTATATACTCTGACTTCTGCCTCCTCAGGTACTCCAACCAGCAGTTTCTCAACTCAACTGATAATTTGAACCAACTCAGTGTGTGGAACCCAACCGTGATGAGCAGTATAATTAGTGGAAGGGATCCATCGAATAATGTTACGGAAAACAACTTCAACACTACGGTGAATACATTATTTAGCAGTATCTCGGACTGGGCAGCTTATAACTCGAGCAAGCGTTTTGGGACTGGTGTGATAAACTTAACAGAATCATCATTGCCGGCGATCTATGGCTTGTCACAGTGCACGCCTGAATTTTCAAATAAAGCATGCCATGCTTGTTTACAAGACCTTATTGATCAGATTCTAAAATATTCTAGCCAGAAGCAAGGTGGAAGAATTTCAGGAGTGAGATGCAGCCTGAGGTATGAAATAAACCCCTTCTTTTACGGAAATCCAGATAAAGAAATACGTTCAATCTCGGGGATAGTAATACCAACTCCTCCAGAATCTGCTAACCAGCCAATTCAGCCTCCTCCTCCTCCAATGTATTCAACATCTAGCCCCAGTAAAGGTATATATTCAACACCTGATTGCCTCTGTTATCTTTCATTTTTTTTTCTTAAAAATTAAAAGAGAAAGAAAACTGGAATATCTTCAATTCTTATATATATTCTTCAAGATATAAGAATGAATTTGGGTACAATTGTTTGTCAGGGAAGGTAGGATAAGTATTCCGAGTGATTAGCTTCAGCTGTTAATTTAAAATCCTCAATATAAAATAGTCTAATATATAAATACAAGTTTTCACATAGGAGTTGGGGATCTTTTTAATGTATATTAAAAAGACCCTTAATTCCTGTGAGATACTGTCCTGCATAGACATTTACAGAGACGTAACGACTCACTTGGAAGCACAGGGGATTGGGACCTAGGTAATTATACCGTTTGAATGTTAGGTATAGGTGACCACATGTGTGTGTGTGTGTGTAGGAGGAGGCTAAAAGCCGAATTTGTAATTGATGGGTACAAAAATAAAAAGCCACATTAACCCTATCTGATCTGGTCCTGAACTGTTCCTTTTCTGCAACACTACCAGTATCTACATTTGTGGTACTTAATCAAATCATTTGAAGAGCAAAGACAGCAAACAACAAAACTTGCTTAAACAAAAAAAGAGAAGGTTGACCTACGTAGTAGAATTTAGATGAGATACCATAATGCAGAACCAAACCCCAAATTACATAAACACCTACCTCAAAAATGTTGTCTTAACAGTCCATGGTACATGCTAACCTTAATCTGACAGGCCTGTTGTACTCTGGAATAATCCAACCTCTACCCTTGCTGTAACTGTAAATTAGTAAATTACCCAGAGATAAAAACTGTTTTGCAATCCAACTAACCCAGAGACTATAGTTGAAAGTGAACTAAACTGAATCCAACTTGATGAACATTTGCCACCTAGTTTTGACTTTTTTAATGTGTTTATCCATCAGTTCCTTACGATTGTTGAATCTTTTTCTTCAGTCCTCATCTATGTTAATTGAAAAAGAATTAAGCTATTCAATATTGGTTATTTTAACCTCACAAATTTCTTCAGGAGGAAAGAGCAGGCGGCTCATTATAATCATCAGTGTATCTGTGGCGTTGCTTATTATTGGCTGCTTCATAGTCTGTTTGTTAATCAGAAAACGGAGATATGCAGGTTTAGTTCTTTATACAATTGAACAGTGCTTGTCAACATGTCCATTTGCATTACAAGGTTAGCTAACATTTTATATCTTCATTAATGATTTAGAAACTAAGATTTCCCAAGAAGAAAGAATGCTCGCAACTAACAATGAAACACTGGATCTATGGAGAAGAGAAAGAAATTCAGATGTTCCACTCTTTGATTTCAATCAAATAGCTAATGCGACAAGTAACTTCTTGTTAGACAATAAACTCGGCGAAGGTGGATTCGGACCCGTGTATAAGGTGCTTCCTATTTCCTTCCATCTCCATACTTCTTTCCTTTTTCTCTTTTTTTATTTATTCTAATTGTATTTTTTTAAGACAAAGAAATGCCATCAGTAAAAGAACCGACAAATTATAAAACGCATGAAAATACTTTATAATGAAATTAAAAGAACAATTAGGTTTTAACCTTTAAGGCCTAGCTAGGCCCTTATTTTTTACTAAAAAAAAGAAGGAAGAATTAGGTTTTATCATAATTCAAAGTTCTTCTTCTAGGGTGTGCTACAAGATGGACTTGAGATAGCTGTGAAGAGGCTTTCTTCATGTTCCGGTCAAGGTCTAGTTGAATTTAAAAATGAAGTCGAACTTATTGCAAAGTTGCAACACAGAAACTTAGTCCGGCTGGTGGGGTGGTGCATCCAAGGAGAGGAGAAAATATTGATTTATGAGTTTATGCCCAATAAGAGCTTAGACTATTTCATTTTCGGTATGTCTCTAAAAACCTATATATTATGAAAGGGTTTTTGTAATATTTTATCCTTTTTTCCATAAGTTTCCATAGATTACAGTACCAGTCCATTTTACAGAACTCAGTTCTTTATTGATAAGTTTTGGGTTTTTTTTTTCTTTTTAATTAGTACATGTGGGGTCATCTGTAATATATTACTGGGCTGTTAGTTAGCAAACTAATTTATCATGTAGTTATCTGATCAATTGGGAGGCCTAGCTCTCAGATCACAAGGTTTCTCTCTCTTCCATTCTTAGAAATTAATTAAGAAACTATTCACCCATAAGTTTCTTTATATTTGACTCTTCATATTATAAAATTTTAATTAAAAACTAACAATTCAAGACCAAGGAAATTTTTGATGGTAACACCCTGATGTTTTTTCTTCTTTTGCATATATATTTGTTGTATCACAGATAAAACAAGAGAACTTCTAAATTGGAAAAGGCGTTTTGAGATAATTGAAGGCATTGCTCAAGGACTCTTATATCTCCACAAACACTCAAGGCTAATAATTGTTCACAGAGATTTGAAAGCAAGCAACATTCTCTTGGACTCTGAAATGAATCCGAAGATATCCGATTTCGGATTGGCTAGGATTTTTAGCTCAAAAGAGCTCCAAGCAAATACCAACAGGATAGTTGGGACTTTGTGAGTATAGCGCCATATGTAAAATAAAAATTTGATATATTTTATTTTGTTGTAAACAAAGAGCATAGTTCGAGTAGAAAAAGAATATACTCGAATTAGAAATTTTAGTATTTCCCCAACAGATAAAATTAATTTAAGACGACAAAATTCAGATAATGATAATGATGGTAACACCCTGTTGTTTTTTCTTCTATATATTTATCAGCGGTTACATGGCTCCAGAGTATATATCAGAGGGTCTTTTCTCAACCAAATCAGATGTTTTCAGCTTTGGTGTATTGCTTCTAGAGATTGTTAGCGGCAAAAAGAATATTGGTCTCCACCAATATGGAGATTTTCCCAACCTCCTTGGATATGTAATTAAACATATAAAAATTCAGTTCATGTTGGTGTTGGCGTTGATAATATAATATTAATTCTTCTTTTCATTTTCAGGCTTGGGATAGATGGAAAGGAGGAAACATTCCAGAGCTAATTTCTCCTGTATTAACTCAAGCTTCCCTTGGACAGATAGAGAGATGCATCCATGTTGGATTATTGTGCGTACAAGAGAATCCAGTCGATCGACCTACCATGTCTGATGTGATCATGTTTCTTACCACAGCAAGTATAATTCTGCCAGATCCCAAGCAGACGACGCATTTCAATGTAAGAGTAACAGAGAACAAGAGTCGAATCATGCTCAATAAATGATGTCACCTTGACTGACCCGGATGTTAGATGATGCTTAAATAGCAATTATCTTATTTAGGCAATTAATTAGTTTTTAAATTCTACATTTAAAAGTTGAAGTGGAATTTATCTACAAAATTTATTTTAAAGGCGAGGATAAAAAACGACTAGTTAGTGCCACGACTAAGATTTAGAATACACTTTTATCCTCGAGACAATTAATGGTTATTTTTTACGGGAGTATTTGCATAGGTACCTATTGTTTAGCAATTTCATCATCGTCTTTAAAACAAAATCTTATATAGTGTTGGATTTCGATGCGGGGAGCATGGACACAGAGCTATTGAATGTAGAACACAGATTTGTTTTTGACAATTTTTTCGCCAATTGTAATTTCCTTTTGAGAGATTTTCCACTTGAATTAACGACATCTTTCAATTTGTTTCCTTTGCCTCTTTGCTTGACCTAAATGCACAAGACAATGGATTCTTTGCCAATTCACTGGTTAATGATCTCAATTCTCAACTGTTGGATTCAGTATCGGACAGTGGATTCAGATGGGGAATATTCGGTTCAAATTGAGAATGGGGTGTTTTTTGGGAAATAAATCTGCTGTTATTCCAAACGAATAACAGGAACATATGATTCCGATCTCAACCACAAGTTTTCCATGCACGAATCTCAATGAAGAAAGTTTTTCATGCGAGCATCTCAACGAAGATCCGTTTTTTTATGGAATCATCGTAGATTGGTAGATGTTGTTTCTTTCAGTTCCTGTAAATGTCATCTCGCTATACATGAATATATAGATAGGACAGTTTATAGGAGGATATATGGTAGATCTGATTTGGGCCCATAAAATGACTTACATTAAACACCAAAGAACAGTCATGACACGTACCGGTTGCCCAGGCATGCTTTTCTTGCCCGTTGCCTTGTGCTTTCTCCATGATTCTTCTCATGTGGAGCGTACCGAGTTAGAATTTAGAAACTTGTACCAGTGCTTCTCCTACCAGGTCCCAAACCCGCTTAGTATATGTACACTGAAATACATAACACACTTTGTTTCACATATGATTTCCCTCTGTGTCGGGATATCATGGGTAAGAACTCTCCATGTAGCCCCATCTAGCATTATTTTGTAGAGTGATGTCGCTGTGTACTTACATTGGTTGAATATATTCTTACAAGAAAAAAAGATTGCTAGGATACATATATAAATGATTAGAAAAATGAATTTTTGATGTCCTTTCAATTATATTATCTGAAAGAAATAACTTTGTCGCAAAAGAATTAATTAGCTTCATCGTACAATAAAAAATGCTACTTTTCGGGTCTCTAACTGCAAAAATTCAGCTCCAGTGAATTCAATCTCAATGGTTTCATTGGTAGTTAATTGTGTATTGTTAGCATCTTTCTTTAGCACGTGTCATGCACGCGCCAGATTCTCACGTGTCGGACCGGTTAAGGAAGGTGCATGGTTACAAAGCTAAATGAAGTGCTACTGATGAAGAACCTGTTCCTGTCTGGCCTCAAATGCTGATTTTCTATGGATTAAAAGTTTACTCTGGCACTTAAAAAAGGGTATATAGATGCATGGTTTTCTGGTGATCCATCATGAATTTGAGAGAATCTCTACTGCCAATGGTGGGCTGGAGCATCGGAGACGGCTCGGGGCCGGTGTACTGCACTGGGCCAACGGCCAGTTTCCTTACCAGTCAGGATAAGAAACTGATTCTGAGGGACCTTGTCAGTGAAGTACATTTTAGGAGATGGAATTTGTTTATTTTCTTAAACTTCTATTTGTACTTGGCAAGAGTTGCTATTCTGTGGACAATTTGACTACAAGACACTGGTAATTAGTTACTTAATTACTAATTACTCTGGTACTGGTATTTTGGATCATTGATATTTTTTCCTGTAGTGTGAAAGTGATCAGAATTAATTAATTAGTGCTTCTTTAATTGGTATATAGGTGCAGGGTTCTTGTGGCATATGAATTAACAATTTTAGTAGTTTAGGTACTTATGACTATATAACATATGTTTATCCACTGTTTGAGTGTGTTATATACAATTAATATATAAATTTTGGTGTGATTTGAAATTTATTTGGACGTCATTATTATCAATCAAAAGGACTGATAAAATAAATTCATTAAAAAATATAACATTTTTCATGAATGTTCCATAGCAAAAATAAAATAAAATAGTTTTGATAAAAATTGTCAAATATATATTAAAAAAAATACTACAAAAGTCTTTATATGTTATAATAACTCTAAAAATATAACAAATTACAAAAATATTGGAAAATAGAACATACAAATTTAATGGTTCTTATGGCCCGAATTTTTTATTAATAGGAAAATAATTAATTAAATATCGTGATTGGGGATGCTTTTCGTTTGATTTTCAAAAGTGGGAAAACCGCTGTTCTGAACAACGGCCAAAGGACGTTATTCCAAACAACGGTCAGATTAGTGATTAGGCTTTACGCGTAAAAGTTTATTAAGTGCGGCGGCCGTTATTTTTTACAACGGCCAGACAATCCATGATCCAAGCTAATGGCCAGCCCAGGCCGTGATCTAAGCCAACGGTCAAGGCTGAAAAAAAAAAAATTGTGGCCATTATTTAGACCAACGGCCAAGTAGTTTTAATAAAATTTTCATTTAATTAGGGAGAGAGCAAGTGATTCAATTTCAGTCCATTTCCACTTTAACAACTAAATATCATACAAAGATTCACATGGCGAGGTTGTCAAAGCAACATATCATTGTTGAGATAAAATGGTGCAAACAACAAATTACATTATTACAAAAGAGTACAATATCTTTTACAAAAATTGCCTTTAGAAAAGCTATAGATATGCACAATAGCAACGAACTTACTACTACAAGCATGTCTTTTTCCACAGGATCAGCAATAAGAATATTCAATCCAAAGTTTAAAGGGTCCAAAAATTGTTACAGACATATACACTTGGATATTGGCATTATCATTTCTTGTATTTTCGACTCTATGGGGCTATTTTATTGTGGTTATGGAGGAATTTCACTATCATAGAGCATCTTTAAGTAGATTTTAAAATTTGTAACCAACAATTAGTCTGATTTGACATATTAGGCAGTCCATGATGAGATTTGAACCCATATTCATCCTTAAATAGCGTCCATCTTACCCACGACACCACATAGAGTCATAGACATTATATAATGTGGTAAGATTAATTTTTTTTAATGAAAATTTTATTAAAACTACTTGGCCGTTGGTCTAAATAACGGCCACAATTTTTTTTTTCACCCTTGGCCGTTGGCTTAGATCACGGCCTGGCCGTTAGCTTGGATCACGGACTGTCTGGTCGTTGTAAAAAATAACGGCCGCACTTAATAAACTTTTACGCGTAAAGCCTAATCACTAATCTGGCCGTTGTTTTGAATAACGTCCTCTGACCGTTGTTCAGATTAGTGGTTTTTCCACTTTTGAAAATCAAACGAAAAGCATCCCCAATCACGATATTTAATTAATTGTTTTCCTATTAATAAAAAATTCGGTCTTATGGCAGTTCAATAACTAGAAGCTGACAACTTCAATGGAGCATTTGAATGTGCATACACCTAAAAGAAGATTAATTTGGGATTAAGAATGTAATTATTTAAAAGGGCATTAACAATTTGAAAATTATCAATAAGTGAAAAAAAATTCATCTAAAGAATCAACTTACCAATAATTCAAATTGATCCCATCAGAGGAGGGCTTACATTTGAGGCCCTTCTAATTTTCTCAAATTAATCTTATTGCATACTTTCTTCTAAATCTTCATTAAATAGGTACAGTTTTTTTTTTGAAAACTTGGTAGTGACTACCAAGATTAAATTATAGCTTTGTTTACAACATCATTCCTTAGATTATTACAGAAATTATAAAGCAAATGCACTCCCTATACCAGTATTTGAATTACAACCACCATGTGCCAATACCGCCCCTGCATCCAATTTGTATCTCTGCCCACAGTATCGCTGCCAAAGTAAAGCTTCCTCCCTTGCTCGGTTTGCCACTAGCCATGGTGGACTTTTTTTATTTCTGAAAATTACATCATTGCGCTGTCTCCATAGAAACCACAGGACCGACAAGAAACTGGAGAGCCAAACCTGTTTTCGTGTAGCAGAATCACCACAGCAGATGGTTCTTGAAGCAGCCCATGTTTCTTCCACTGTACCACCATGGACCATTAAGTTGGAGAATTGATTCCAAACCGACAAAGCATACTGACAGTGAAAAAATAAATGATTTGCTGTTTCAACAGCACCCTCATCACACATTACACAGTGAATCGAGATATTCATACCCCTTCTACTCAACATCTCCCGAGTGAGCAATCTATCCTCGAGTAATAATAATGAGAAAATTTTAACCTTCGAAGGGGCTGCCGCTTTCCAATTCTCAACAAATCTCCATTTAATCTTCCCGGCAGCAATCAATGTTTTGTAAACCGACCCTGCAGAGTAAGAGCCATTGGTAGACCAACGCCATTCAAGACAATCTTCTAATTCACCCAAAACCGGTACCGTACTAGAAAAAAATGAGATAGCTGGAGAATTTGCCGCAAATGCTTCCTGTAAAGAAATATGCTGAGCAATCGGCCTAGGCCCCCCATCCTTCATTCTTCTGAGTGGAATTGCGCCCCAGCAATCGTACCAGAAGGAGATCTTCACCCCATTTCCAATAAACCATTGGGTACACCATTGAAACAACCCATGAATCTTAATTAGGTGATTCCAGAAGAATGATCCATTTACCAACCATGTTTTTGGGTCAGATTGAAATGGCCTATGTTTCCGGAGAATTTGTATGATCGAATACCAAAGACCATCAGTTTGAACCGATGCCTTCCACCACCATCTAAGCAACAGACATCTATTTCGAACCTCTAAATTCGGTATTCCAAGCCCTCCAAACTTTTTCGGCAAACAAACAACTTCCCAATTAATCAAAGACATACCACTGCCTTGTCCTCTACCCCATAGAAAATTTCGGCGGATTTTATCAATTCTTTTCAACACCCATTTTGGAATGACAAAACATGTCATGAGATATATTGGTATACTACTCAGAACTGAAGTGATGAGTTGCAATTTACCACCTATAGGAACAGTTGAAGGTAAGATATTAGAGGAAATCAAATAAAATCATCTAATCAAATAGGCATAAATTTATTTGATTTCATCTAATTCTCACTTTCAAAGACCTTGTAATTTTGAATATCAACTATTCTTTTTTATCAGAAAAGCTTCAGAAAGAAGTATTGAAAGATAAGATATTGGAGGAAATCAAATAACACAAAAAAAATTGCATTCATTTAATGTCCTCCAATTCTCATTTTCCAGACCCCTAATTATTATTAATTTAACTATTTTACCTTAAAAAAGATGATTTTCTCTATATATTTGAAATTTTGATATTACCAACAGATTTGCAATTTTATAGAAGAGTTGAGATGAGAAAAGAACTAGAAAACAAAAAGGGCATGTCAGATTCTTATTCCAAATCACAAGACTTGCATGGTTCTCATGCTTTTTGAATCCCTGACACTGACAAATGGTTGCATTTTTTTTTACTGTTGACTGATAGTCCAAGGTATTTTCAATTTATAAAATTTGAAAATTTCACCTCAGTTTGGAAATAATATACTACCATTCACACAATAAGAGCCTTTTTATAGTTCTACTCTTTTTTTCATTAATTTTAAAGAAGTGAACAAGTGTACAATTAATTTTTTTCATTAATTTTAAAAATAATTTCATATTATCTTATTCAGAATTATAACTTTTATGGGATAGTAGGGATTAAAGCTACTATTAGTTCAATTAATATATATTTTTTGGAGGTAGTTGTATATTTTTTTTCCTTATTTTACTAAAAAAAAAAAAAAAAAAAAGTGGGACGTACCATCCGCTTGATCTATTCTAAACGTTTATAAATAAATTCACTGATTAGTGATCTCAACCGTTGGATTTGGAATCGGACATTAGGAGAGATGATTGTTCCTTTTTTAAGTAAAATAATTCATATGAGAAAAATGAATTGTCGATGTCCTTTTTCAATTTATCTCTTCTGGAAAAGGTAACATTAATTGTGGCCAACTCTTTTCCAATTTTATTGCCCAACTCTACGCCATCTCCATTAATTTGTTTGATTTGATTTATTTGATTCAAAAATAAAGGATTTAAAATTTGATTAGTTACATATAGATTAAATTTTCATTAACTCGTAAAAATATGAATATGGGTTTTATTAAAAAAAATGAGTAAAATCTAATGTGAACATTTTCTTGAGAAATTAATTATATATATAATTATAATAGCAATATCTTGTTAAAATTTATTTTTTAATTAAACTTTATCTATGTTACTGTTACTTAGAGAAGATTATATTTTCTTGTAATTTTTTTTCCACAATTATAACTTATTATTACTATTTTTTAATTATTTTTTAATTATTTTTTAATTATTTTTTAAATGAAATCTGCTGAACCCGCTTAACATAAAAGTTTTAAAAAAAATATGATGATGGCGACCGTTTATATAAAAAAACTTACCAATAACTCAAATTGACCCTTTCTTATTTTAAAAATTAATCTTATTTAACATTATCTTCAAGTTTTTCATAAAATTGGAACGGTTGAAGGTAGGAAATAATATGTTGTTATTAATTCATTATTCCTATCTCAACTGCTGATATTTGTTGAAATATGCGTATGAAGAACTTTATTGAGATTCGTGCATAAAAAAGTTTGAACGTTTGGGATTGGAATAACAAGTTGTCAGATTAATTTTAAAAAAAATCATCAATTAGGCATAATTTGTTTGATCTAATTCTTACTTTCAAGTCCCTTGTAATTTTGGAAATTAAATTAATTATTTTTTTTTTCAAAAAAGCCAACAAGGGGCATTGGAAGATAATATATTTAGTAAATAAGAAGATCAATTTGGAGATCAATAATGTAAGATATTAGAGGAAATCAAATAAACCAACAAAAAGGCATAAATTTATTTGATATCATATAATTCTCACTTTCAAGTCCCTTCTTATTTTGGAAATCAAGTTTTTATTTCTTCAAAAAAACTTCAGCAAGAGGCATTAGAAGATGAGATATTTAATAAATAAGAACGTTAATTTGGAGATTAAAAAATGTAATTATATAAACGGGCAATAAGAATTTGGAAATTATGAAATAAGTTAAGAAAATAATTTTTATCTAAAAAATATAGTTATAATAACAAGGAACAATAAACGGTATGACGAACAATTTAACGATGGACCGTAAAATAAACCAACCTACCAATTAATAAAATTGGCATCAGAGGGTGGTATAGATTAATTGATCTTTCTAATTTTGTAAATTAATCTCATTTCACACTTTCTTTTGAATCTTCATTAAAAAGGAACGGCTGAAGGTAAGATATTAGAGGAAATCAAATAAAACCATTAAATGAACAAGGCATGCATTTATTTGATTTCATCTAATTCTCACTTTCAAAGTCCTTGTAATTTTGAAATTCAACTATTTTTTTTTTCCAAAATAGCCTTCAGAAAAAGGTATTGGAAGATAAGATATTGGAGGAAATTAAATAACACATACAAAAATATGCATCTATTTAATGTCCTCCAATTCTCATTTTCCAGGCTCCCTAATTATTATTATTTTCACTATTTTCTCTCAAAAAGAATTTCTCTGTATATTTGGAATTTGGATATTACCAACATATTAGCAATTTTATAGAAGAATTGAGATGAGAAAAGGAGAAGAAAACAAAAAATGCATGTGGTGTCAAATTCTTATTCTAAATCACAAAACTTGCATGTTTCTCATGCTTTTTGCCTTTCTGACAAAGTAGTTGCATTTACTTTTTAATTAAAAATTAATTCTTGTTAATTTTATAATATTTTGAATTTTTTTAGTATTAAGTCAAGCCGTTAAATGTGTGAGTTTTTAAGTTAATTTTAATGCATTCATTTTTCAACTTTTGACTGCTTTGTTCGATACTAAAATAATTCAAAATTTTAATTATAAAGTAAATTAGTTTGAACGATTTGAATTAGTCGTTTGAAGTCTATCTATCTAATCAATTTTGGAGTTAGTGTCATACATACTAGCCGGACTTGTTTTTTTGTGAACCAATAAATGGAGATAATTAGTATATATGATCTCAAAATCATCCATTATTAAAGGCTATCAATATTAAAGGCTATCAATTTTGGAGAAGTGGAGGTTCCATAACCTTCCGATCTGCTTTAAGATCAGTGCTCACCGGTATTAAAGCGAATGCACACGGATATTAAGCATGAACAGATCTTAAAGTGGATCGGACGGTTATGGAACTCATGGTACCCAAGCTGCTTGGTTTGTTTCTCTTTTGATTTAATGGAGACGTTAGCTTTAATTTAATTAATTTTGATAAGATTTGATCCAACGGTCTGGAAAAGCTTTGGGAATCCCCTCCAAATGGCTTCGGATAGGTTCCAATCCCTCCGCCAAATTCTTTGGCTCTCTCTCGGTGGAGCACCGAACCCAAAACCTCCGCCTCTCTGTGTCTTACCCGAGCTCTCTCTCTCTCCCTCTCTCTCTCTCTCTGAGCCGGAGCACCGAGTCCGCAATCTTTCTCTGAGGACCGAAAACCCTAACCCTAGAGCGAAAATCGAAGAGACGACGTAAATATTCTTTAGGTATATACGCTCGCTGCTTCCATATTTTATATCTCCTTTGAGCATTCATTTCCTTGTGAGTTTTTTGGGTTTTTTGTTTGCTGAGATTTGACATCTGTCCATTGAAGCTCGGGTTTCCCATTTCCTTCAATTTTGAGCTGCAACCTCTCTTTTTTTTGTGAAATTTGTGAATTAAGGGTTAGGGTTGAGCGATTGAATTTGAAATTTTGTGAAATTAGGTTTGATTTAAGGGTTAGGATTAAGAGTTTCAATCAAGAGTTAGTAATTTTGTGAAATTAGTTCAATGTTATTTTTTGTCAAGGAATAAGGGTTTCAAGTATCATCCAAAAATGGTCTTCATAAACTTTCTTGCACCAATTCATGTTGAACTGTACATCTTGATTGTTATGGATGGATGTTATAATTTCATAATGACTTGGATTCTCTGGAGAAAGAGAGAGAAATTATTAACATTCATGCATAGCAACAACAAATGAACAAAAATGTTCACCTTAGATGTTAATAATTTCATAGGGGTCATCCAAAAAGTCACCTCATATGCTTGAAATTATTATATATATATATTGTCCACAAGCGTCTTTTTTTGATCTATCACAAAATATTGCAATAGCAATTGTAGGATGGATATGCTCTGAAGTCTGAACTGATGCTCTGTTGGTTTACTGCCTAAAAAAAAAAAGATTCGGATTCTTAAGTTTGCCACTGATAGCCGAGAAGAACTAGTCAAAAGTACTGGTACGCAGAACCTAAAGTGAGAAAAAGGTCACTGGTGAGAAAAGAAAGAAGAAGAGATGGATAATGGCAGTGGCAGAAAGGTAGTTGTGGCGGCTGTTCAGTTCGCCTGCACCGATTCCCCTTCTGACAATATCGCCACTGCTGAACGGTAACACACCTCGTCATCTCTCTCTTTCTCACTATCTATTTTTCTCAGTAGGTATTGTAACTAATGAAGGCCATAAACCCCTTCTCTGTTTGTCAAAATTCCATTTAGTAAAAATATACTGAAATCATTGCTTATTGATCATTATTCTGAAAAAAAAAAAAAAAAAGTCGTTCTGATGTTAACTGGATTTGAATATTTGACTGTCCGTGTGCAGGTTAATCAGAGAAGCTCACAATAAAGGTGCCAATATTATCCTTATTCAGGTGTGTTTTACTTGTCCAAGTTTCTCTCATTAGTCATTACTATTTATGCATTCCAGTGCATTACTTCTCTCTCTTTTTCAATCTTTGTATGCATGTTTCATCTTGTTGATCAATGATGCATGATTGTAATTAGCAACTAGAACGTGCTCTGCTGCGGCTGTTGTTTTAAATATTTTATTTTGCTTTTTTAGGTGACACTCTTGTCATTTGAAGGAAAAGTTGATTTAAAGTAAAACATGAGCAAATAGACTACAATATAAGTAATTACGCAAAGTTATAAATATCAGTTGAGGGCTGGTTTATTAAATAATTTATTATTCACTTGGACCTAATGTTGGGAAAATTCTGATAATAAATTCCGTAGACAGGACAAAGCTTTCTGTAGGGCAAATTTGAAATAAGTTAAGTAAATTAATTGTGTGATTATGAAGAATTTAAGAATTAAAATGCTTCTAACATTTATGTGGCATCAACTGCCATGTATGTAGTAGGAATGGTTGAAGTTTACATCTATGTTTTAAAATTGAAATGGTGCGAATGTTAACCATCCATGCATTCCTCTTACTGGATTGTTTTTAATTTTATATTTTATTTTTAGGAATTGTTTGAAGGATATTATTTTTGCCAAGCTCAAAGAGAAGACTTTTTCAAGCGTGCTAAGCCTTACAAAAACAACCCTACTATTCTCAAGTACAAGTCACCACTGATATTATATATGTTCATACAAGATTGCTAACCAGTGTTCCTTGGAAAGAAAGTATACGTTTTCATTTTGGTTAATTTATTGTTTAATAGGATGCAAGAAATTGCAAAGGAGTTAGGAGTTGTACTACCGGTTAGCTTCTTTGAAGAAGCAAATAATGCACACTATAATTCCATAGCTATAATTGATGCTGATGGTACTGATCTCGGTCTTTATAGAAAATCACATATTCCAGATGGACCAGGCATGTCATTCACTTGCTTTATCCCTTTGAAAAAAACAATAATAATAAGATGAATCAATTCTTTTAAGGCTCTTTGTTGTTTTCTTTATCCAGGATACCAAGAAAAGTACTATTTTAACCCTGGTGACACTGGTTTCAAGGTAAATTCATTTTTTCATCGATTGTAGCTTCAGCAGTCTTAATCCTTATAAATTTTTATAATGATTTGTGGTTTACATGATTGAGTTAACGGATCTATTTGCTTCCACTGAAAGCAGGTTTTCACAACCAAGTATGCCAAAATTGGTGTTGGTAAGTATTTTAAATTACATCTGAAGTAGTTTAATTATTTCTTTCGTTCCCATTTCCTTGCTGCCAACAGTTCAATTTGAACCCTCTATCATTCAACAAGTAACATATATCAACACTAACTCTGAGTTAAATTTGAAATATTTTGTTTTCCATTTTTTAATAGCTATTTGTTGGGATCAGTGGTTTCCTGAGGCGGCACGTGCCATGGCGCTTCAAGGTGCTGAAATATTACTTTATCCAACAGCTATTGGGTCAGAACCGCAAGATACCGGGCTTGACTCATGTGAGCACTGGAAGCGTGTCATGCAAGGCCATGCTGGTGCTAATTTGGTGTGTACTTTATCCATATTTCCTTTGCGGTTTCTATAAAACCCTGAATCTATGAGTATGGCGATGTACCTGATTGGCAAAAATATGACGAAATTTTATAGCCAACAAAGAAATTAACGCATGCCCATGAGTAATGACCTTCCTGGTCTGGTATTCTACCCGTTGAATAGTTGTTTTAACATTTTGTTAGTCAATTAATTATTTTGGAATGTTTTTATTTTATTTTTCTAGTTAGCTGGTGTCATGTGTAATTGACCCTTTTGTTATGCACAATGTTTCTGTACCCCACATAGGCTTGTCTTGTACTTGTGTAATAACATAATTGTGTGTACATGTTATATTGGCTATTAAATATTCTCTGCTTCTGATTATGTTTGGAATTATGTAGGTCCCACTTGTAGCCTCGAACCGCATTGGAACAGAAATAATCAAAACTGAGCACGGCGACAGTCAAATTACATTCTACGGAAATTCCTTCATTACAGGTATGCCCTTTTCTCTTAAATACAAAATTTCATAGTTTTGTTGCAGAAGCAAACACCTTTCCCTTTCTCTAAAGATAGTTATATTCATGCTTATTCTGACAAACAGGGCCCACAGGAGAGATTGTTGCAATTGGAAATAACAAAGAGGAATCTGTTTTAGTAGCAGAATTTGATTTGGATAAAATAAGATCGCAAAGGCACGGGTGGGGAGTTTACAGGGACCGCCGCCCCGATCTGTACAAGGTGCTTCTTACTCTAGATGGCCAGACTCAGAAGCCTGTTTAGATCAACAATTTTCCCTTTGTTTATTATTTTAGAAACATTGGGGACTCATTTTATATCCAGATATGTAATAATGATAGTAATACTTCATTTGACTGAAATAAAATGCTTTGTTTCTTGCAAATTTTGAGGTTCATGAAATGATGATGGGCTGAACGTTCCTGTACAAATGGGTTATGGGCTCAGGTCCAATAGGGACTCGATCCAATTGTCAGTTGAAATATGATTTAGTCACATGCGAAGTATTTGAGCACTAAATTTATATGAGCATTGTTGGAAAAAAAAAGACATGACATAGGATACAAAATCCAAAACGCATATCACTTACAAAACATACAATTATCAAATTCGGATTTAAAAGATCATGTGCTATATGAAATTGAGAATATACTAATTGATAATAATTCAGATTTATCTATTTATGGCCTTCCAAAACCTCAACAAAATCTGTACAATAATTTGATAACATATTACTAAGGGAATAAATGTCATTAAATGCATCAGATTTATTAGCTGAAGCTATATCTTTATACAATGAATTAAACAAAGAACAAAAAAAATATACAAAGCAATTGTTGAATCAGTAGAGTTAGATAAAGGTTTCCTCTTTTTTATTTATGGCCATGGTAATACAGGAAATACATACTTATATAAAACAATAATTTCAATGTTACGGTCCCAAAGCAGAATTGTTTTACCAGTTTTCTCATCAGCTTTAGCCGCTTTATTAATCCCACGAGGAAGAACAACTTATTCCAAATTTAAAATTCCAATAGATATAGAAGAAAATTCCACATATGACATAAAAAAATGAACAAATCTGGAAGAGCTAATTTATAAAACCTCACTAATAATTTGGGACGATGCTCTAATGAATCATTGGTACTGTTTTGAAGTCTTATATTGAACATTAAGAGATATTTTAGGTACAGATAATGAATGTTCTAAAAATAAACATTTTGGAGGTAAAACAATAGTGCTTGGAAGAGAATTTCGACAAACTCTATTAGTCACAAAGTATGTTAACAAACATGAGATCTTAAATGCATCAATTACCAAATCAAAGCTATGGACTATGGTCCTATTGTCAAGTTTACCGACTCAATACAAATATGCATTTACAACAACCTCAATTGTCACAACAAGATAATGAAGAAGCAACAGCATTTAATAATTAGTTATAAGCCATAGAAAATGGTACCGTTCCAACCAAAAAATTGTCCAATGAACTCGAAACATATTAGATAGAAATACCAAAAGACCTACTTATACATACAGAAAAAGACAAGAAGAAAGTCATTATAGAAATTATTTATCGTGATTTTCAAATATCTTACAAAAATTCTGATTACTTGAAAGAAAGAGCTATAGTTACTCCAACAAATGACAATGTTACCAACAAAAGAAACGGTTGAAGGTAAGATATTAGAGGAAATAAAAAAAAACCATCAAATCAGATAGGCATAAATTTATTTGATTTCATCTAATTCTCACTTTCAAAGTCCTTGTAATTTTAGATATCAACTATTTTTTTTTTTCCAAAATAGCCTTCAGAAAAAGGTATTGGAAGATAAGATATTGGAGGAAATCAAATAACACAAAAAAAAATGCATCTATTTAATGTCCTCCAATTCTCATTTTCCAGACCCCTCGTTATTATTATTTGCATTATTTTCTCTCAAAAAGAAATTTTCTTTAACACTCACTTTCAGGGTGAATTTCTCTGTATATTTGCCATTTGGATATTACCAACAGATTAGCAATTTTATAGAAGAGTTGAGATGAGAAAAGGACCAGAAAACAAAAAAATGCATGTGGTGTCAAATTCTTATTCCAAGTCACAGGACTTGCATGTTTCTCATGATTTTTGCCTTTCTGACAAAGTAGTTGCATTTACTTCTTAATCAAAAATTAATTCTTGTTATTAATACAGGAAAGAAACAAAAATTAAGCAGCAATTTAATTAAATAATAAAATAAAATAAAAGTAAATAGCGTTCCCTGTTATTTTTTTGCTGACAAAATAATTATTCAAGAACAATAGCAGCAATTTAAGGCTCTTCAATGTGGCATGAACATGCAGAAGAGAACAAGTATACATATTATTTTATTAATTTTTACAGATTTTATTTTTTTAGGGTTAGTGGAAAGTTTTTACAGATATCTTATTCAGAATTCCCACATGTTTGAATATGTTTATTGTTTTCATTAATTTTGGGACATACTATCAATTTTAAATTTTATCAAACAACCTCAACAGATTTTTATACTTTAGGGGAATTGCGTAAATTCCAATTTATTCTGGAAATGGAATTAATGCTAAATTAAATGTCCATAACAGATATTAGAGGCTTCTAATAAAATAAATTGCTCACATTTATTAGGCCGAAATCGAATTGGGCTTTAACAGGCTCACTGTCTGAAAAAATTGCAACAATTGGGCTTTATCAGTTGAGAGCTCCGGAACAAAACTCCTTCGGCGCTTCCTTCTTTCTTAGTCCCATATTGCTCCGCGCACTATTTGTTGCTCTCACCAACGCCTATTAATAAGCATCAACTGTGGAATTGAAAGGATATGGAGCTGCGTGGTGAGCGCAGAGCGAACTATTCTTTCGCCTTTTACTAAAGAATACCGTGAGCTCGTCACATTCAAGCAGCATACTTCAATTTTTATATGGGCGCCTCTTTTCGGAGAAGCCCCAACAATTTTCAACAAAGAATTCTTAATTAAGTTCTGTTTATCTTTAAAGCATTTACATTTAATATTAAGTATTTTCATTTTTCTTTTATTCAAATTTAAAAACGAAAATATTCTAATGGTCGATGTTTATTAATCCGAAAATTAAATTTCTTTTATTTTATTCCCAAGTTGGATGTTTAATGTTTATTCAACTTGAATAAACAAATCTTTGTTGGATGTTTATGGTCATAAACAAAAAATAATGTTTATTCAATGATCTGAAAGATAAAATATTTGTTTAAAACAATATTTTCTTACGATTCATTGAATAAACATCAACTTGTAATTTTGAATCAAGTCAGCTCCTTTTTTTTCAATCATTCTTTGTTAAAATCTTGTCTTTAGCGGCCACAATTTTCAAATGAATCGTAAGAGGAGACGGATTGACTTAATTTTTTTATTTTTTTTATTTTTTATTTTGAGTAATGCATGCCCTTAGGCGTTTTAATTAAGAGTGTGTCTTCCATAGACATAAAGACCTATTTGTAAAATAAATATATATATATATATATTTTTTAAGTTCAAACAGTCAATCCGAACTGTTCATCTTGTTCTCCATATTAATATGTGCTTGGAGACCAAATTTTACATTTTTCTGAATTTTTTTACTATTTATTAAGATGGTACAAAATTCAATGGTCTGAATTTGATATTTTTTGTACCCATCTTAATAAATAGTAAAAAAATTCAGAAAAATGTAAAATTTGGTCTCCAAGCACATATTAATATGGAGAACAAGATGAACGGTTCGGATCGACTGTTTGAACTTGAAAATAAAAATATATTCATTTTACAAATAGGTCTTATGGTCCATGGAAGCATTTGCCTTTAATTAATACCAAAGTTTCTTACATCAATGTTTCCTGATAGATAGGCGTATTAAAACAGCACTTCCAAAGACTAAACAAAAAAGTAACAAAACCAAAAGCTCTATATTTTCTTTTTCTAAGTTAACACAATATCCTCTATAGCAGGAGCAAATTCACAGATTGGCAAGGTGAAGCCCAAATATGTCTCTCCTGTTTGAGAACCTCTCTTTGCTAAGAAGGCAGCTAAGGCAATGTGCTCTCTTCCCACATGGGTCACTGAAAAACGCCTCTGAGTCTTGACTTTTTTCCACACCTGTAGCACCTCATGATGGCCTTCCAATCAATGCCCACTGGCGCGTAGCTCGCTGCACATGCTTCAGCCACAGTGCGGGAGTCTGTGAGGAACAGGCAGTGAGTTATATTTTTGGAATTTGCCGTTTCCATGGCCCTAAGTATGGCCGTGGCCTCTGCCTGTAACGGACTCGCCACCCGTGCACCTTGCGATTCGTATGCCATCAATGTCCCGTTGCACTGGAAAACAAATCCAGTACCGCCCCGCCACCCTTCTAGCCACGAGCCATCAGTAGAGCAAAGTATCTTGTTTTGGGGCAGTTGTTGCTGGGGCAACTCCGTACCTGTGTCGCCTGTCTGTTTAGCAGCCAGTGTCCCCGCCAGTAAATTCTCCACCTCAATTAGTGATTTGTAATAGTTGCAGGAGTCCAAGGTGGGCCGCTTCGCCTGAAAAACTAGGTCGTTTCGACATCTCCAGATACTCCACAGTGTTAAGACCACCTCCTTCTAAAGGTGGTCTTTGTACTGAAAAACAGGCGGTGACTTAATTTTTTAAAGTGCTCTTTGTACTAGTGCCAATTGGGCTTTTCAGAGAGGACATAAAATTTCAGTGTGAGAGGAGACGGATAATACATATTGAATACAGGATTAGCTTCACCCCTTTCACTCATCAAATTTACTCTTTTTTTTTCTTCTCTTTTCTGAAGTCGAAATATTTTGAAATTTTTAAATATACCATTCAAAAAAAAAAAAAAACCAAATAACCACGAAATTCTGTAAATTTCAAATTTACCACGTCTGTCATCTATGGTTGGAGACATCCAAATGGATTTTTACTCACACGAATAAACCAAATAACCACAAAACTGACAAAATAGAAGACTAATATTTTTTCGAAACATACTACATATTTTTTAAAATTTTCTTAATAAAAGATAAAATAGGTATTTTATATATTTAAATTAATTTTAATAGAAAAACTATAAAATTGGTAAATTTGTGAGTTTTTGAAGTTTAGAAAAGTAAATATGATATTATGAATTTTAGAGAGAGAAATATGTAATTTTGAAGTTTTGAGGAGTATATATGAAATTAATTTTATTTTGTGAAAAATGCTACAGATTAAAAATCGGATAAACCTTCGAAAGCGAAATCATCTTCTGAGTTCTGACCTCTTCCAAAATTGAGAGGACTCGAGTTATTGTTTCTCCTATTAAAGTTATATTCCTCTGAGGTAACATAATGTTTCTGTTTAGATCCAGGCCAATCCAGATTCCAGACCGAGGGGGGATGCATTGAGTCCCTTTAATATTCGTGTAGATTTTGATTAGACGGTTTGGATCTAAACAGAATATTTCTGTTACCTCAAGTGATACGAATTCTTATCTCCTCTAAAACCCTTCGTTACTGCTTTCTTCAAAGAGAGAGAGAAATCATTGACATGCAGTGCCATCTCCATAGCCATGGCTTCTCTCTGCCCTCCACCATTTCCTCTCTCTAGCGTTTTCATTTCTCCTTCTAGGAGAGGAGGTCCAATGGAGATAGTGTGCTATTCCTCTTCGCATCTCTCCTCTCTCTCTCATGTCCGCCGCACCTGCTTTGGTTGCTTCGGCTTGTTTCGTCTCATTAAAAGGGTTTTCTTATTCTATTTCACTTGCAATTTTTTATTTATTTTAACTTTTAAGGCCAAATTTTCACTAATTTTACACATACTTTTCTTATACGTACTTAATTTGGTAATAATTTTGATTTAAAGCTAACCAATTAATTCCATTGTGGTTATACAGGCATTTCAGTCATTCAACTGATTCAAAGGATAATGTCGGTACTACTCATTTCGCTCTTCAAACTCATTCCTTCAGTTCTCCATCTATGTCTCAAAGATCTGGTTTGTCACTGCATGCTTCTTTGCCTGTTTATGTTTTTGTTTATTTATAATTATTCATTATGTATTTGACCCCCTTCTAGGTAACTTATTATGCGGTTTGCTCTGCATGTCTTATTATAGATTTTTTTTTTCTGTAAAATGTACCATCGGTTTTCATTAAAGAAAATAAAAAGTTTTTACATCTTACAATTAATACTCCTGCAATTAAATTAAATAACAACACATATTAAAACCCTTTCTTACCCTGTTGGAAGGTACTGCTGAGTGATTTTAGCCACCATAGTATCTAAGCACAATCAAGCACAGCCTTTCTTTTTCTGAATTGCATCCTAAACCCAGCAATCAGTGAACAGGGGTCTCTATTCAATCTGATCCTATCGTTGCATAGTATTTGCAAATTTACAATTCGATTGAATTGTGAAAAGAAATTACTGGTTTATTTGCAAATTTAGTATTTGGTAACTTATATAGAGTATAGCATATGCATATTTATGTTTTGAGGTAGAACCGGATTTTACGTTGTTTGCAAATAGTTCCCAAATGTTTTCTTATTGCAACTGACACCATTCAGTTTTAGATATTAGCTTCTAACAAACAATGCCCAATTGCAAGCTGGAGTTATACAGAATCTGTATTTCTTAATATTGGCAATTTTGCTAGTGGTGATAACATTTTGTGTTTACTACAAAGTCATGTAAAAAAATATCAAGTCAACATCATCGGTGTCTAAGCTGCAAATTTCCTGAGCTACTTGTAGAATGTTAGTTTTTTGTTAATATGGAAAAAGTAGGGACAACCAGACAATGTAGTCACTTTTGCTTCCCTTAACCTTGTTTTTACTTGCCGAGCATTTTTTTTTAAGGTTAGTGGCTTTAATGTCTACTAACAATTCAATTGATAAAAAATGTATTTACAATGAGTCAAGTGACTCTAATTCCTAGATCTACTCCACGTATTTACTTGCCGAGCATTACTTGCTAATATGCAAAATATTTGGTTTCATTTGTCAATAAACTGAAATAATGGTTCTGCGAAGGAGTTTCTTATTCTATATCTGATACTGTAATTTGTGCATGTATTATGTAGATCAGACCTATCAATTTAATTTTTATTATTATTTCAGATGTTTGTAGTGTGGCATGTAAAGCACATTGTACAATTTTATGGAGCATAGAAGCAGATATCACAGATGGAGTAGTATATGTAACAGGGGGGCCAGTTTCGTTGGGCAGCTGGGACCCACATCAGGCTATTCCTTTCTCTCGGTCGCTTCACACCTCGAATTTGTGGGAAACCCAAATTGAAGTATGATGACCCAATACTGTATCTCAATTGCAAATAGAACCTAGTATTTCCATATTTGCAAGGAGGGACGGAAAAGAAAGCTGCATTACCCTTACTTTACAATATTAATTTGTAAAGCAGCATTTGAATAAGTTGGGCCGATCCTTTTTTTCGGGCTTATGAAAAAAAAGTGTTTGTCAGGTGAACTTGTCAAAAATGAAAGCAATCGACAGTTTGTATAAACTCGATCTAATGATGAGTGCTGGTGTCAAATAACTGAAAAAAGTTGTGGCTGTTAGACCCAAATATAATAATTCCTTAGCTTTGTTTGCTAATACAGAGAGTTATTGTGTTTCTTTTACAAAGAAGTTGAAAATTTTATTTTATTTTTCTGAAATAATCTTTAGTTGTATCTGATGCAAAGTGTATGACTGGGTCTTTGGAACCTTATGTCAGGTCCGGTACTGGTATTGCCCAGTTTGTAATTTTATATTTACTTTCTCTGGGCTTCCATTGTTTTGTTGATTTTTGAAAATTACATGTGTTTTCAGGTACCATGGGGAATTAACTTTAAGTATAACTATATCATAGGGCATACCTCTTCAGTTATAGAACGGAGACCAGGACCTGAGTATTCTCTCTCTGTTCCCGTCTCAACTGGAGGGGATGACTTTATTAGGGTTAGGGATTGTTGGATGCGTGAGTCAATACATAGGTTTCCCCTTCCTTCATGGGGATCTTGGCTATTGGACTCTGGCTTTACAATAGATCCATTAACCCATCCAGCCCAACAAACTCTCTCTCCAGGTATTTGATCAAATAATAATTTCAAATTTGTTGATTGCTTTAATTTAACTATTTAGCGCTTCTTTTTTAAAGTAGCACGATAGGGAGGCCGATTCAAAGCTGGGGACAATTGATTCTTATAACTGTAATTTTATATTATGTATTTAATCAACTATTTGCTATTCAACAGCATAAATTATCTATTTTTTTTTTTACTTTTTTTCTTCTAAGTTTTATGATGGTAACAAAATGAATAGGATATAAAAGTTCACAAATTTTGAGTGACAATTTCTGAAAATATGAAGGCTTTAGATTCTGGGGCTTATTCCAATTAATAGAAACAGTTTGTGAAGAGAATGCGAAGAAGTATTTGCGCAATACTCATGACAACTCCACAAAATGAATCAAAAGAATGGTCCCTTCCAACAATGAAACTATACAATTTTGATTATTTATTTGTTTATTTCTTTGTTATGATGCTGGATATTTTAATTACTCTCAGTGATTGGCAGGTGAGCAGAAGATTCTGGAAAATAAAAACGGCACTACAAGAAAAGATGACCAGAGTATTATTCAAATCAATGGCCATGATTGCATTGAGAATTCCAACTCCAAGTTACAAAGACAAAAATATGGCCTTATAGAAGAACCATGGTTATTTGACTTTACATATGCCAAACTATACTCACTACTTGAAGAACAAATAAAGGCAGTTGCTGCACGTCCCCCAAGGGAGGTGGAAGTGGGGTCCACTGTCATACTAGTCAATTCCTCAGTGTGCACCATGCAAAGGATTGCAGTTTTGGAGGAAGGGAAGCTTGTTGAGCTTTTGCTGGAATCAGAAAAAGATAAGGTGCAAAAGGATGATATATACCTAGGGGTAATTACAAAGCTCGTGCCTTGTTCAAAACGGGCTTTTGTTGATATTGGTATGAAGCAAGGTTTCATGGAAATTAAGCAATCTATAAAACCATTTGTTTATACCACAGGTGAGAAAGAGGAGGAGAGAGAAGAGGAGAGAGAGGAGGATTTGGAGGGGGTTAACGAAGACGAGGGTGAGAATATAGAAGATGAGTTTGGGGAGGATGTGGAGGTGGCTGATTCTGTGTTTGAGCCATTGCAAGGTGGAACTAATAAAAAGAGGAATCAGTGGGTTAATGTGAAGAAAGGTACAAAGATTATAGTTCAAGTTGAAAAAGAAGAACTCCCCAAAAAGGGCCCTAAACTCACCCCATATCCAAAACTAAGCAGTAGATTTTTGGTTAGTAGTACTTCTTTAGCAGATCTATTTTCTTATTTTTTTTTATAGAGTTATTTCTTTCAGTTGTGTTGCACATATGTCCAGGCTAACGTGTTGGTGTTTGGTTGAGGCCTAAGTTGATTATTCCAATATAGGGCAGCCTAAGCTATTAATGTTTGGTTGAGGTCTAAAGTTATGTCATAGCCTAAGCTGTTAACAAATAGTATCGATCAAAGAAGAGGGGAAAAAAATTGATAGTCGCTGACAGTGGGGCCGTAGGGTGACTAACTCTTAAGTCACCTTGATAGGTGGTTTAAATTTAGAGGCATAATTTTAGAGTTACGCCTAGTTAGGAAGCTTAGTTAATCCGCCTTTGGTGGAATAATTAAGACATCAACCCCTTATTCCATGGTTTAGGCCTCAACCAGACACCACCACCTTATTGAAAGGAAGAATAAAATGAACTTTCATGTTCTGAAAACCCACCATGACATGACCACCATCTCATTGAAACTCTTGGGTCTGACCATGATCAGGGCATACCAGCTGAGGGCTAATATTGTTATTAAACTCCTAAAGCACAAAGAAATACATATAGAACTAATACAAGAACAGATATCTGCCAAAGCTACTGTAATACTGAGGGCTTGGCCTAATTACTGAAAGTTTAAAACAACAAAAGAAATTGACATATAGAAAATTCTTCAGGTGTTAGTTACCGACAAGGACAAGATTTGTGTATCAGGAAAAATTTTCGGGTCGGCGAAGACCCATATGAAGTTAATAGCAAAAAACCTCAAGCCACCACCAGGCATCGGCCTCATAGTGCGAACCGCGGCAGCAGGTCACTCATTAGAGGAGTTACAGAAGGATCTGGATGGGCTTCTTTCCACCTGGAAGAAGATTGTTGAGCGTGCCAGGTCAGCGGCAAGAGCTGCTGATGAGGGCGTTGAGGGGGCTGTGCCTGTGTTGCTGCACGGTGCCATGCCTCAGGCCCTTTCTGTTGTCCAAGATTTATTTAATGACAAGGTTGAAGTATTTGTCTTTGTTTTTTTAGTCTTGTTTTGCCAACCCGGTGTTCTTCATGTAGAGCCTCTGACAGGGGCAGGTCTATGTATAGCCCGGGAGTGCTTAGCCACTCCCATGATTTCAAATTTTTTAATCATGTATATTGAAATTTTATTTTTTCTTAAAAGTTTAAATATAGTTCAGCCCCAACCCCCCCCCCACCAAACCAATCTGAATTTTCCAGGGTTGAAACAAGAAAATTTAGATTGGGCGGGGGGAATATAGAAACAACTTTCAAAACAATAAAAAAAAAATTTCAATATACATAATTATAATTTTTAAAACCATAGGGGTGGCTAAGCACCCCTTGGCTTACATTAAGATCTGCCAATAGTTGAGTTAATTTTTAAAAGCATAAGGGTGGCTAGAGCAGAAATAATTTAAGATTGTCTAAAGCTCTTATTGTTGGTAATTATGGTTGAGTCAATAGTTGAGTTATACATCTAACTATTTAGCCATTTCTTATTGATTTTTGTTTTGCATAACAAAACAATTTACTCGTAAGGGATGATTTTTCTCAGGTCAAAAGCATGGTGGTTGACTCTCCTCGTACGTATCGTGAGGCAAGTGAATGTTTGTTGCTATGCATTATAAAATGCTATCTTTAATACAATCATGGACTTGCAATTAAGCACATGCAGTGAACTAAATAAATTTAAATAATCAAGGTATAGGTTATGTTCACAACAAACTTATTTGACAGCCTTATGATTGACAAAATGCTTACTAATATAAAAAAATTAGATTTATTTGTATATCCCAATAAACAAATAGTCACAAAACTGATTTTGATTCTTTAATTTGCCCAGGTAATGAGTTATCTCCAAGAAAAGGCCCCAGAGCTTTGCGAGAGGGTAGAATTGTATGATAAAAGAACACCCATTTTTGACGAGTACAAAATTGAAGAAGAGATAAACGGCATTCTTTCTAAAAGGTGTGATACTCCGCTATCTTCATCTTGTATAAAAGCAAAAATTGATTTGGTCTGTACTCTGGTGCGAAGGCCATTCGCACCAGATAGGTGAACCATACCATCTTGATTGGGTAGATGTACAATTAAGGATCTTATATACATAATCTGAAAAAATGCATATAATTAGTTCTTACATGCTTGTTCTGGATATAACTTCTGTCATATTAGTCCAGTTATATCATATGCGAAAATTTAACTATGCCTCAAGTATATACTGATTTGAATTTTCAGTTTATGCCAACTGCAGAAATATCCTATATGCTATTAACCCCAAACTTGAGTCATTAGGGTTAATTTATTCAATCAATCCTTCATTTAACCTGCCATTAAGCCTCAGCTTAAAGTCAGTCTTACTTGACCATCAACTATATTAATTTTCCAATATGCAACTCCATTTATTAGGGTTCCTCTATCAAATGGGGGTTCTTTAGTGATAGAGCAGACAGAAGCATTGGTATCAATAGATGTGAATGCTGGATCTAGTGCTTTTGGAGAAGGCGATACTGCAGAGAGAGCTGCTCTAGATGTCAACCTCTTAGCTGCGAAGCAAGTATGAATATTCACCTTTTTGTTGAGGCATATTTTGTGGGGAGTTTTCTCATTATGTTCTGATTTGTTTGGAAGTTTCCATGCGGGGCCCGTAAAGTCTTAGCGGATCACCATTTGCAGTCTGGAAGAGCCAGAAATTAGTCCTGATTTTATTGAAAAGTTTAGGAATTGCTTCTCAGTTTTATAAAACACCAGTATCTAAATTCTTGGTTTCTTTCGCCAAAAAGAAAATTCTGGGTCTATTTTGAAACAAGGATTTGTGGTTCATTGGGAACTTTTCAGACATAGAAGTTTGGGTACAACTAATATTGAAGCTACGAATGTGTTAGGTCAATGGGTGACATCAGAACATTTAGTAAGTAGGAGACTGCAAAATTACCTCAATTAAAGGGGAGATAGTTCTCTTCTGATTTCTTGTTTTGGCAGGAATGAAAATTTTATGCAAGATATATCTAGTTGAGGTTATGTTGCATCCTGTTTTGCATATTACACACTCTATTTGATGAATTTGGATGTACCATGCAAAATTTTGTATATTTTCAATAACATTTCACTCTCTTTTGGTTTAACTTTCAACCATATAAGAGATTTAAGTAAAACAAAAGCTGAGCTCTGAATCCCACATTTTCAGTCTGCTTAGCTTGATTTTGTATTAGGAAAAAAGACTTTTTGGTTCTAGGGCAAATTATCCCAAATATCAAGATATTGTGTTCTATTGTCAAGTATCATAACTTACTAGGGTGTTATTTGCAAAATGTACCATAAATATCTTTTTTTTTTTTTTAAGATTGCAAGGGAGTTGCGTTTGAGAGATCTCGGTGGCATAATTGTTGTGGATTTCATTAACATGTCTGATAAATGTAAGTTACCAGGATTTTAAGCTTTTTTTTTTCTTTAACTTCCATCAATGCTCTCAAACTACAAGTCTTTATTATATTATTTACTCTTTATTATATTATTTACTCTTTCCTGCATCAGCAAGTATATGGAAGGTGTTTGAAGAGATGACAAAGGAAGTTAAACGAGATCGTTCTAAAGTTAAAGTTTATGAGCTCTCAGATCATGGCTTGATGGAGCTTGCTAGGAAAAGGGTATATATCTCACTTTAGTGCGTCCATTCTCCAAGTGTGTGTTTGTGTGTGATTAAGCCTAAATTTGAGCTTTCAGTTATCCCAACTTGTACAAATTAACTCATAATTGAGCCTTATGGACCCCCTTTTGTGCTACTATATTATAATTAATGAGGCCATGGTAATATGCATATTACGGTCTAGAACTTTCAAATCAAGTGTTTTTCGACCTATCTAAAAAAATATTATAAAAATTATAAAAAAATGTAAAATTTGGACTTCAAGTACATTTTCATATGAAGATCATGTTGAACGGTTCAGATTGACTGTTTGGACTTTAAAACGGAATTATGGTTCCATAGCGCAGGCCGCTGTGTAATATGCATATTACCATAGCCTCGTCTATTATAAAACTAAGATTTGACTAACAATTTTGTAGTGTAATTTTGCTTCAGATAATGTTTCAATTACCTTCAGTCAATCCAATGGGTATATTGAGTAAAAGATATATTTTGTTTTTTTTGAGGTGAGAGTAAAAGATATTTGCATGTGTTATAATGTAGGTAAGGCCGAGCGTCCCATTTATGATTAGTCAGCCGTGCATCTGTTGCCCAGGTACCGGCCGGGTTGAGGCACTAGAGATGTCCTTTATGAAAATTGAAAATCATATTCGCCGCTTTCTTGTAAGTCCTTTTTAGGTTTCAATGGAAATTGCAGATCTGATTTGTCTGGTAAATGTTCCATAAATTTTACATTTAACCCAAAGTTAACCTAATTAGTAATTAAGTCTCTGAGTCCATCATTTCTTCTATTAGACCTAATTAACCTCAGGATAGGCTTGGAAGGTGAGAAAAAATATTACAGCTTTGGATTGTGAGAAGGAAGAAAGAATGAAATTGACAGTAAAACCCATGCTGTTGCATACCATTATATAGCAGTGTCATTTCTCCTGTTTGGCCCCTCCTTGATACTATTGTACTCTCTTTTCATGTAGCTGTTTTTATTTTGTGGAGGGTTCAAATGCCTCCATTTTTAGAACTAAAATAACTTGAAATTTAAAACTTAAATGTCAAAATAAAACCGTTAGATATGATCTATATTATTTTTTCTATGCACATAAAAAATGATGGAGGTATGATGGAAACACAAAAGATGGAGGCATTTGAACCCTCTTTTTATTTAGGTGTTATAATGTATTTTGATTCTTTTGGTTAAACAGGCCTTGTCAAATCACAGGCCTGATCCGGAAAATCCTAAAACATGGCCCAATTTAATGCTGCGGGTTGACAAGCACATTAACTCCTACCTGAGATCTGGCAACAGCATTAAGCTGGCTATGTTGAGTGTTTCTCTTCATGTGCGCATCTCTTTAAAGGTACTGCTATATTTCTCGCTTTTCACAAAATTGCCCATAGATGTCAAGAGAGTAACTACATCTCCAACTGGGCTACTTGATCCTCAATCAAGTTGCTGTTACTCTTGGTTCCATGGTTAGCCAGTTTTAACGCAATTTGGCCTCCGCTAACTAACTTGCATATATGTAAAAGAGTAGCGTTAAAATGCCCCATTGTTTAAAATAGTAAAAAAAAATTACAAAAAATATAAAATTGAACCCTTATTTAAGATTCAATTTGAATTTGAATTTAGTGTCAAATGATCTCTTTTTCTTTTTAATCAAACCATTGATTGCAATTTATTCAAGAGTCCAGCTGCACATAACAATACCAAAAACATGTATGTCGTATTTAGCATCAAAGGATCTCTTTTTCTGTGTGTACTGTACTTAAAATAGACTGTCATGCACTTTTTTTTTCTCAAATTAACAGCGGGTGGATGCATTCAGTCGGGGAAAATTTGAGTTAGTATATATGAAAGGAGACCAACAACAGGAAATCATAGACATCTCAGCCTTACAGGTTCTAGACACAAGAACTAAGAATTCAAGCGGCCCCTTTTGCAAAAAGAATTTAAGGAGCCGCGGCCACTTTCTGAATAAGAATTTAAGGAGCCGTGGCCACTTTCTCATTAAGAAATTAAAGAGCGGCGCAACATGATTTATTTCATTGTACAAATAGTCCCTTTGTTCATGGTAAAGCTCAACATTTTTTTCCCCTGCAATTAGGATTTATATTATCTTCAAGATTGAGTACCTATACTGTCCTCACACCTGGAAATAAAATTCAAAAGGTAAAAGTCGATTAATGCAAAAAGTTTATTCGAACCATTGTTTTCTTTTAACTTTTAAATTAATAGGAATATATTACGGAAGTATTTTGTAGTGGGGAAAAGCTAACCCGTTTTTGTAAAGAGTAGTGGTAAAATTCCTAATTTTTGAGCAAATAGTTAAACTTAATGCAAATTTGATTAGAATTAAATTTTGTTTAAATGCATTTGTTCATGGGCAGATCTATGTGTCCAGCGGTGTTCAGCCGCTCCTATGATTTCAGATTTTTTTAATCATGTATGTTGAAATTTTATTTTATTTTTTTTTATATAATTTAACCTTCTTCATAAATTAACACGTGTGTTTGTGGTCTAGGAGTTAGAATTTTTATTTTTACATGTGTGTTTGTGGTTAGTAGTTGAAATTCTAATTTCTAATTGTGGAGACTTGAGTTCGAGTTCCAGTTAACTATTTGTTTATTTTCAAAAAAAAAAAAAAAAAAACTTCAGAAATAAGCATTGGAAGACAAGATATTGAGGAAATCAAATAACAAACAAACAAATGCATCTATTTAATGTACTCTCAGTTCTCATTTCACAGACTCCTAAATGTTATTATTTTAACTATTTTCTCTTAAAAATGGTTTTCTTCAACCCTCTCTTTTCGGGCTTTCTCTATATATTTACAATTTGGATATTACCAACAGATTTGCAATTTTATAGAAGAGTTGAGATGAGAAAAGAACCAGAAAACAAAAAGTGCGTGTGGTGTCAGATTCTTATTCCAAATCACAAGACTTGCATTGTTCTTACTCATAATTAATTAATTACTCATGGCGCATTTTTTTCTATCTTTTGAATTTGTTGGTGAGTATATTATAGTTAATTCATACTCATTTATGTCATTGTATAAAAGGCTCACATCACATGGTTCATTTTTGCAAAAAAAAAAAAAAGTATCATCAGTTTTGTTTATGGTATATTTAAAAAGAGATATCTAAGCGGGGCACTGTGATGGGCATTGGACCGAATCGGTTTTGTTAAAAAAAAAGTATCATATGATTCCAAACTAGCATTGGACTGACTACTAAGAACCGATTTGGATCTCATGAGTAGGGGTGTTCATCGATTTGGTTCGGTTGTATCGAATCGAACTAGACAAACTAAAATTATAATTCGGTTTTAACTATAAAACCGAACCAAACGGAACCGAATCGAACTAAAGTTTTATTTTGGTTTGTTCAGTTTTTTAGGTTCAAACCAAAATATATTAATTTTTTATTTAAAACAATTGTTTTGTAATAAACCGAAATGTTTAAAACAATTGAAATAAACCGAGCTTTTAAGAAATAAACCGGGACAGTCCGAACCAAATTCATAATATATAAAAGTTTGATCAGTTCGGTTATTTCGGTTTGGAAAATTTTTAAACCGGACCGAACTGATGTTATAATTCGGTTTTAAAAACCAAACCAAACTGAATTATTAAACCAAAAAACGAACTATTTGATTCAAACTAATTCACTTCAGTTCAAAACCAACTAAACTAAACCGGACCCTCCTCATGAGTCATGCCCATGGAACGGCCCCGTTTCCGAGAAAGGAGACTCACATTTTTTGGGCCAAATTGGGCTTTAACAGGCTCACTATCTGGAAAATATCAACAATTTTGTACCGAATTCGGCCATCCAAGTTACAACTACAACATCCATCAGTTGATAGCCCCGGAACGAAATTCCTTTGGCGCTTTCTTAGTCCCATATTGCTCCGCGCACTATTTGTTGCTCTCACCAACGCCTATAAATAAGCATTAGCTGAAGGATTAAAAGAATATGGAGCTGTGTGGTGAGCGCAGAGCGAACTATTCTTTCGCCTTTTACTAAAGAATACCGTGCGCTCGCCGCATTCAAGCAGCATACTTCAATTTTTATATGGGCGCCTCTTTTCGGAGAAGCCCCAAACAATTTGAACTTTAAACCTGTACAATTTTTTTTATTGGATACTACAATTTCATAGTATGAGTAATTTATGACCTCATTTTAGAAAATTTGCAAAGAGATCAGCAGTAATTACTAAGCCCCACAAAGGCCATTTTAGACCCAAACAATCGACCGAAGTTAATTTTTTGTATTTTGAACAATTATGTATTTTTATTTATTTGAAACCGAACCAAATCTTTAAAGTAGTTTAAAATCGCAATAACAATTCAACAAAATAAATTAATAATTAAGTTTCGTTGTTAGTTTTATTATTTTTTTACATGCAGATAATATTCTTACATATAATTTTTGTTTACATGTTTTTACATAAAAAAAATTAAGTAGTTATACGAAAATGTGGGAGACGTATTTTTCTGAAAACACAAGCACAGGCTATTTTTGTTGATATATTTCAATATTTTATGAATTTAATTTTCTTTTTTAAAAGAGAAAATGTCTCTATATTTCAATTTTTTTATCTCCTGCTTGTCCTCAACTATAATAATCGAGGAGGGATCCGCTTACACTATTTTTTTTACACAAAATTATACCATTCATTTTTTTATAGTTTTCAACTCCAAACAGTCAATCCAAACCGTTCAACATGATCTCCATATTAAAATGTGTTTAGCGAACAAATTTTACAAATTTTTGAATTTTTTTACTATTTATTAAGTATTTTATAAAACCGTTGTTTTCAAACTATTGAATTTTTCTATCCATCTTAAAAAATTCAAAAAAAATATAAATTTGATCTGCAAACATATTTTAATATATCCAACATGTTGGACGGTCTGGATCGACTGTTTGAATTTTAAAAATATAGGGTGTAATTTTGTGTCACCAAAAAATAGTGTCATTTACAGAAACTACCGTAAATAAAAACTAACGTTCTATCCATTTTTTTTGCTTGTCTCCGCTCCCACCGCACTCTTGTTCTCGCCCTCGCCTCATTGCGCTCTCACCTCCGCTCCCACTTCACTCTTGTTCTCACCCTCACCTCGTTGCCATTTCCACCTTTGCCTCCTCCCTTCTCTGCCCCGTCACCACTCACACTCTCCCAATCTCCTCTCTTTATGTAAAATGGCAAGGACATATTATGAATTTACAATGTTTTAAAAAACCTTTTAAAAAAAGAAAAGAAAAGATGACTTTTACTGTACTGGATGTACAATATCATGATAAAAATAATACTTGTGAATAAACTTGTGTAAAACAATATTAAGAACTTGAAGAACAACTATTAAGAATTGGGAAAAACCAATTTTAAATTTAATAGCATATTTTTAATGGATATTAAGATTTATTTAAAATAATATTAAAGTTTCAAAGCACAACTATTAAGATTAGTGAAAAAAGGTATTAAGACTTGGTTTCAGTTTTCACTGGCGTTTGACTGATAAAAAATATCAACTGTCAAAACATTTGACTGATAAAATTGAAGGATTTTTGTTAGGAAAAATATCATGGAATACAGAGATACTTGTGAATAAACTTGTCTGGGAAAATGTCATTGAAGCATTTGATCTATTTTTCATCTCAAACCGTATAGTGAAGCTCATCCTCAGATCTTCTGTAGTAATACAGAGAGGATACATATCCTTATTTTCTGTACCAATTTCAAAGAGGATCTGTATCCCCTGTATTACTACAGAGGATGGGCTTCACTTTTCAGAAAAAAAAAATAGTTAGTCTTTGAGTTTCGTGCCAAGTTAAAATGAATGTTCCGGATTCAGTAATTGTAAAGACTCCCTTATGCAGAAAGAAAGAGGATGTGAATTCAGAAAATAATCGGCTAAACATCGGGAAGGGAAATCATTTATCATCTCAACTCTTAGAAATTGAGAGGATTCGAGTCACTGAGGTCTGTTTTACTGTTTAGATCTGTACCGTCCATGAGAATCTGAACCAATCCGAACTGAGCTAGAATGCACGGCTTTTTTTATTAATCGAAATTAAATTAAATAAATATCGAAAAGGAGGAACGATATCGGTTTTTTTCGAAATCTAATAAGGCCGGAATTAACTACAACGTCCCTACAGACGGAATAAAGAAAAATGTCCCTCTTAATCATAATTCTTACCCGCGTTAGAGCTTAATCCAAAAAAAAAAAAATTCAAAGAACGATTTATCATGGACTATGTAGACAATCACGTCCTTTATGGACTATTTAGAAAACCACGTCCCTAGGGACTATTTAGAAAAAAAAAAAACGGCCATGTGGCGCATTGATTTATTTGAATTAATTCATTCTTACAATTTTTCTTTGGAAATTTTAGTTGGCCGAAGCATAGATACAACAAGTTCGAATACATAAACACATAAACTAAATAACAAGTTCGAATAACTAGTTATCAGCACAAACACATAAACTAAATAACATGTCAAAATCAAACAAGTATGCGTACGTAGATGAAAGCTGTGAGTCTCTGGTCTCCACCGCTCCACGAGACCAGCGAGAAATGACGGGTCGATATTTATGTGGTCCATTCGAGACACCTGATACAGACCGAGTCTTAGCAAGAATGGTTCGCAAAGGTTGTGGTATGCAACCCCAGTCCGGAGGTGTCGAACATGCACCCCTACATCTCTGTAATCCTGTCAATATTATACAAATTGATTGAAAAGAAGAAGAAGAGATCTGAGTCACACAGGAGCTAGTCAGGTCTATCAGGTGAGAATTTAAAAACTTCAATTTTGAAGATAGATTGCATCGTCGATTATGGTTACTAAATATTCCAATAATTGTTGTAGGGTATCGATGAGCATATCAGGTTGCCTTCACCAGTTGTTACTGGTACACAGGGCGACGTAGCACCCAGTCCGGTCATCACACCACGTACACAAGCAGTGGAGAGCATTTTTGGCCCATCATACAACAATGTCTACGTCAGGCGTAAGAAAACGGACAAGGAACAAGCAAAAGAGCGCAGATACCCAGCACGCAACCGTCGGCAACCGGACAAGTTCACTTTTACTTAGGTGTTTTTTCTAAGTGTTAACTGAATGTTCTTTTTTTTAATTTATGTATTTGTTTAATTCGGATGATTAGACTATATTATTAGTTTATGTGTTTGTGCTAAGAACTACGTACGCATACTTGTTTGATTTGGACATGTTATTTAGTTTATGTGTTTGTGCTGATAACTAGTTACTCGAACTTGTTATTTAGTTTATGTGTTTATGTATTCGAACTTGTTGTATCTATGTTTCGGCCAACTAAAATTTCCAAAGAAAAATTGTAAGAATGAATTAATTCAAATAAACCAATGCGCCACATGGCCGTTTTTTTTTTTCTAAATAGTCCCTGGGGACGTGGTTTTCTAAATAGTCCATAAAGGACGTGATTGTCTACATAGTCCATGATAAATCGTTCTTTGAATTTTTTTTGTTTTTGGATTAAGCTCTAACGTGGGTAAGAATTATGATTAAGAGGAACGTTTTTCTTTATTCCGTCCGTAGGGACGTTGTAGTTAATCCGGGCCTTATTAGATTTCGAAAAAAACCGATATCGTTCCTCCTTTTCGATATTTATTTAATTTAATTTTGATTAATAAAAAAAGCCGCTAGAATGCACGGATTGGTGCGGATTCTGATTAGACGGTCCTGATCTAAACATAATAATTATGTTCTTATCTCCTCTCAAACCCTTCGTAGGGAATCTCCCGTCAGTTGTCAGTTGTCACTGCTTCCTCCGAGTAAGAGAAATATCATTGACATGCAGTGCCATGCCTTCTCTTTGCCCTCCACCATTTCATCTCTCTAGCGTTTGCATCTCTCCTTCTCCTTCTCCTTCTCCTTCTAAGAGAGGAGATCCAATGGAGATCATGTGCTATTCCTCTTCCCATCTCTCCTCTCCTCTCTCTCATGTCCGCCGCAACTTCTTTGGTTGCCCCAGCTTCTGTCGTCTCATTAAAAGGGTTTTCTTATTCTATTTCACTTGCAATTTTTTATTTATTTTTACTTTTAAGGCCCAATTTTCACTAGTTTTACACACACTACACTTTTTCCAATTCGTAAGAAATTTGCTATTAATTTTGATTTAAGGCTAACCAATTCCACTATCATTATACAGGTATTTCAGTTATTCAACTCATTCAAAGGATAATGTCGGCATTACTCATTTCGCTCTTCAAACTCATTCCTTCACTTCTCCATCTCTGTCTCAAAGATCTGGTCTGTCACTGTCACTGTTACTGACACTGCATGCCTTTTTTATTTGTTTATTTATTCATTTTTATTATGTATTTGTACAGAATCTACATCTTTGACCCACTTCTGGGAAAACTTATTATGAGGTTTGCTCTGCATGTCTTATTATAGATTTTTTTTTTTCTGCAAAATTTACCACCAGTTTTCATTAAAGAAAATAAGTTCTTACATCTTACAATTAGCACTCCTGCAATTAAATTAAATAACAACACATACTAAACCCCCCCTAAACCCTTTCTAACCCTGTTGGAAGGAACTATTGAGTGATCTCAGGTTCCATAGTATCTAAACACAATCAAGCATATGCTTCCTTTTTCTGAATTGCATCCTAAACCCAGCAATCAGCAAACATGAGTCCCTATCCAATTCGATCTGATCGTTGTATAGTATTTGCAATTTTACAATTTGATTGAATTGTGAAAAGAAGTTACTGGATTATTTGCAATTTTAGGTTTTGGTAACTTATATAGAGTTTAGCATATGCATATTTATGTTTGAGGTAGAACCGGATTTTACGTTGTTTGCCAATAGTACCCCAATGTTTTCTTATTTCAACTAACACCATTCAGTTTTAGATATTTAGTTTCTAACAAACAATGCCCAATTGCAAGCCAGAGTTATATAGAAGCTGTATTCCATTATATTGGCAAATTTGCTAGGGGTAATAATGTTTTGTGTTTACTGCACAAAGTTGTGTAAAAAAAATCAAGTCAACATGATTGGGGTCTAAGCTGCAAATTTCCTGAGCTACTTATAGGATGTTAGTTTCAGTTAATATGGAAAAAGTAGGGACAATGTGGTCACTTTTGCTTCCCTTAACCTTGTTTTACTTGCCGAGCATTACTTGCTAATATGCAAAATATTTGGTTTCATCTGTCAATAAGGTGAAATAATGGTTATGTGAAGGAGTTCCTTATTCTATATCTGATACTGTAATTCATGCATGTATTATGTAGATCAGACCAATCAACTTAATTTTTATTATTATTTCAGATGTTTCCAGTGTGGCTTGTAAAGCACATTGTACAGTAATATGGAGCATAGAAGCAGACATCACAGATGGAGTAGTATACGTAACAGGGGCCCCAGATTCGTTGGGCTGCTGGGACCCACATCAGGCTATTCCTTTCTCTCGTTCACTTCACACCTCCAATTTGTGGGAAACCCAAATTAAAGTACGGTGTCAAAATACTGTAGCTTAATTGCAAATATGAACCTAGTATTTCCATATTTGCAAGGAGGGACGGAAAAGAAAGCTAAATTACCTTGACTTTACAATATTAACTTGTAAAGCAGCATTTGAATAAGTTGATGTTTGTCAGGTGATCTTGTCAAAAATGAAAGCAATCCACAGTTTGTATAAACTCGATCTAATGATGAGTGCTGGTGTCAAATAACTTAGACCCAAATACAATAATTCCTTAGCTGTGTTTGCTAATAATAAAGACAGTTATTGTGTTGCTTTTGCAAAGAAGTTAAAGAATTAATCTGATTTTTCTGAAACAATCTTTAGTTGTAATTGATCTAAAGTGTATGACTGGGTCTTGGAACCTTATGTCAGGTCCAGTACTGGTATTGACCAGTTTGTTGTAGGGGTGTAAACGGATCGGATATTATCCAATTTCATCAGTATTCATATCCATATCCGAAAAATTATAACGGATAAGGATACGGTTTGGTCACTATCCAATCCGTATCCGACTGTTTACACCCCTAGTTTGTTGGTTTTATATTTACATTCTTTGGGCCATCAATGCCACTTCTCTGAAGTTTACATGTGTTTTCAGGTGCCATGGGGAATCAACTTCAAGTATAACTATATCATAAGGCATACCTCTTCAGTTATAGAATGGAGACTGGGACCCGAGTATTCTCTCTCTGTTCCTGTCTCAACTGGAGGGGATGACTTGATTAGGGTTATGGATTGTTGGATGCGTGAGTCAATACATAGGTTTCCCCTTCCTACATGGGGATCTTGGCTATTGGATTCGGGCTTTACAATAGATCCATTAGCCCATCCAGCCCAACAAGCTCTCTCTCCAGGTATTTGGTCGAATAATAATTTCAAATTTGTTGATTGCTTTAATTTTACTTTTTGGCATTTCTCTTTTAAAGTAGCACGATGGGGAGGCCAATTCAAAGCTGGGGATAATTAATTCATATGAGTGTAATTTTATATTATGTATTTTCTCAATTATTTGCTATTCGACAGCATAAATTGTCTATTTTTTTTTTTTTTTTTACTTTTTTCTTCTAAGTTTCATGATGGTCATAAAATGAAATAGAATATAAAAGGTTAGAAATTTTGAGTGACAATTTCTGAAGAAATGAAGGCTTTAGATTCTGATGCTAATTTTAATTATTAGAAACAGTATTCGAAGAGAATGCGAAGAAGTATTTGCACAACACTCATGATGACTCCACAAAATGAATCAAAAGATGGTCCCATTCCAACAATGGAACTACTACAATTTTGATTATTTATTTGTTTGTATATTTCTTTGTTATGATGCTGGATATTTTAATTACTCTCAGTGATTGGCAGGTGAGCAGAAGATTCTGGAAAATAAAAACGGCACTACAAGAAAAGATGACCAGAGTATTATTCAAATCAATGGCCATGATTGCATTGAGAATTCCAACTCCAAGTTACAAAGACAAAAATATGGACTTATAGAAGAACCATGGTTAATTGACTTTACATATGCCAAATTATACTCGCTACTTGAAGAACAAACAGAGGCAGTTGTCGTGTGTCCCCCAAGGGTGGTGGATGTGGGGTCCACTGTCATACTAGTCAATTCCTCAGTGTGCACCATGCAAAGGATTGCAGTTTTGGAGGAAGGGAAACTTGTTGAGCTTTTACTGGAATCAGAAAAACATAAGGTGCATAAGGATGATATATACCTAGGGGTAATTACAGAGCTCGTGCCTCGTTCAAAAAGGGCATTTGTTGATATTGGTACTAGGCAAGGTTACATGGAAATTATGCAATCTACAAAACCATTTGTTTATACCACAGGTGAGAAAGAGGAGGAGAGAGAGGAGGATTTGGAGGGGGTTAACAAAGACGAGGGTGAGAATATAGAAGATGAGTTTGGGGAGGATGTGGAGGTGGCTGATTCTGTGTTTGAGCCATTGCAAGGTGGAAATAATAAAAAGAGGAATCAATGGGTTAATGTGAAGAAAGGTACAAAGATTATAGTTCAAGTTAAAAAAGAAGAACTTCCCAAAAAGAGCCCTACACTCACCCCTTATCCAAAACTAAGCAGTCGATTTTTGGTTAGTAGCACTTCGTTAGCAGAAATATTTTCTTTTTCTTTTTATAGAGTTATTTATTTCAGTTGTGCTGACATGATCACCACCTCATTGAAGCTCTTGGGTCTGACCATGATCAAGGCTAATATTGTTAGTACACCCAAAAAAATAAATAAAGAAAATACATATAGAAGTAATAAGAACAGGTATCTGCCAAGGAATCAGGGGCGGTCCGATGCCTGGTCAGAGCCTTCCGTTCCGCATCAAGATCCACGCAGACAGTTTAAGATTCACGCGGATCAAGTTCACACGAATCTTGATGTGGATTGGACGGCTCTGACCGGGTTCGGACCGAATTTGATCCAATGCCCATCGGACCATTTACCAGAAATTGGGGTTTAACTGAGACCATTTACCATAAATTGGGGTTTAACTGAGATCATTTACCAGCAATTGGGATTGGACCCAGGCCAGTATGACCATTGTATTACGGTCAGAATAAATATTGCCATGCCATGTCAACAATGGTTCCAACTGGTTCCGGTAATTAAAGCTATTGTAATACTGAGGGTTTGGCCTAATTACTAAAAATGTAAAACATCAAAACAAATTGACATATAGAAAATTCCTCAGGTGCTAGATACCGAAAAGGACAAGATTGGCGTGTCAGGAAAAATTTCCAGGTTGGAGGAGACCCGTCTAAAATTAATAGCAAAAAAGGGCCTCAAGCCACCACCAGGCATCGGCCTGGTAGTGCGAACCGCAGCAGCAGGTCACTCATTAGAGGAGCTACAGAAGGAACTGTATGGGCTTCTTTTGACCTGGAAGGAGATTACTGAGCGTGCCAGGTCAGCGGCAAGAGCTGCTGACGAGGGCGTTGAAGGGGCTGTGCCTGTGTTGCTGCACGGTGCCATGCCTCAGACCCTTTCTGTTGTCCAAGATTTATTTAATGACAAGGTTTAACGCTTTTTGTTTTTTTAGCCTTGTTTTGCCAACCTGGTGCTCTTTGTGTAGAGCCTCTAATCATCTGTGTTTGGCTTGGATCTATATTAAAATTTTGAATGTGATCAAGTCTAGGGGTGTTCATTGGGTCGGTTCAGTTAAAACTAAATTAAAATAGTCAAACCAAAATTTTATTCAGTTTTCAAAAATATAACCGAATCAGCTGAATTTAATTTGTTAACCGAAAAACAACCGAACCAAAATAACCACAATTTCAGTTTGTCCGGTTGAACCGAAATAAAAGAGATTAAATTTTGAAAGGTCAGAACTCAATACATACACAAATATCATTTAATAATCATAGAAATAAATATTGGTTGTTGACATTACATACATTGTTTAATTCCATACAAAATATGTCGATGTTCTAAAATATCCAAACAAAACTTTTCTTGATTTGAAATCCAGAAACTGAAATATGGATTTGAATCATATAGAGTTCGGTCGGTTTGGTCTTTTTGGTTTTGAAAAATCTAAACCGAACCAAATATAAAATCCGAAGTAATTCAAAACTTCAACCGAACTGATCCATGAAAAACCAAACCATTTAATCCAAACTTTTTCTGTTCTGTTGAAAACCAAATAAACCAGACCCAATGAATACTGCTATTCAAGTCACATAGAGCAGAAAGAACTTATGATTGCCTAGAGCTCTTATTGTTGGTAATTTTGGTTGAGTCAATAGTTGAGTTGTGCATCTAGTTATTTAGCCATTTCTTATTGATTTTTGTTTTGCATAACAAACAATTAACTCATAAGGGGTGATTTTTTATCAGGTCAAAAGCATGGTAGTTGACTCTCCTCGTACGTATCATGAAGTAAGTGAATGTTTGTTGCTATGCATTATAAAATGCTGTCTTTAATGCTATAATGGACTTGCAATTAAGCACATTCAGTGAAAACTAAATATATTTAAATAATCAAGGGATAGGTTATATTCACAACAAACTTATTTGACAACCTTATGATTGATAAAATGCTTACTAATATAATTTTTTTTTTATTTGTGTGTATATCCCAATAAAAAAATAATCAGAAATTTGAGTTTGATTCCTTAATTTGCCCAGGTAATGAGTTATCTCCAAGAAAAGGCCCCAGAGCTTTGTGAGAGGGTAGAAATGTATGATAAAAGAACACCCATTTTTGACGACTACAAAATTGAAGAAGAAATAAACGGCATTCTTTCTAAAAGGTGTGATACTATGCTATCTTCGTCTTGTATGAAAGCAAAAATTGGTTTGGTGTGATACAGGTGAACCATGTCATCTTAATTGGATAGATGTACAATGAAGGATCTTATGTACATAATCTGAAAAATTGCATATTATTAGTTTATACATGCTTGTTCAGGATCTAACTTTTATCATATAAAGCCAGTTATATCATACGTGAAAATATAACTATGCCACAAGTATATACTAAATTGAATTTTCGGTTTTATGCCAACTGCACAAATATCCTATATGTTATTAACCCCGAATTTGAGTTATGAGTGTTAAGAGTAGAACTAGGGTGTGATGTGCTCACCAAACCCTTTGGTGAGCATAACTCCATAATCTATCGGATTGACTTTAAACGAGACGGATCCAAACTGTTGAAACCAATATACTTCACAAGTGATGCACGTACATGCAAAATTTTAAAATTTTCGAATTCATTTAGTCCAATGTCAATCGGTCAAAATTGATGAAAAATGAATCCATTATGGATCATTCATTTTTCATCAATTTTGACTGCTTGACTTTGGACTACATGAATTCGAAATTTTTTAAATTTTGCTTGTACTTGCATCACTCGTGAAGCCGGTTTCAACGGTTTGGATTCATCTCGTTTGAAGTCAATTCAATAGATTGTGGAGTTATGCTCACCAAAGGGTTTGGTGAGCACATCCCACCTTGTTCAACTGTGGTGTTAATTTATTCAATCAATCCTTTGATTTAACCTACCATTAAGCCTCAACTTAAAAGTCAGTTTTACTTGACCCTCAACTAAATTAATTTCAAGTATGCAACTCCATTTATTAGGGTTGCTCTATCGAATGGGTGTTCTTTAGTGATAGAGCAGACAGAAGCATTGGTATCAATAGATGTGAATGCTGGTTCTAGTGTTTTTGGAGAAGGCGATACTGCAGAGAGAGCTGCTCTAGAAGTCAACCTCTTAGCTGCAAAGCAAGTATGAATATTCACCTTTTTGTTGATGCATATTGTGGGAAGTATCCTCATTGTGTTGTGAGTTTGGTAACTGTTTCTCAGTTTTATAAAACACAAGTATTTAGATTCTTGGTTTCTTTTGCCTAAAAGAAAATTCTGGGTTTATTTTGAAACAAGGATTTGTGGTTCATTGAGAACTTTTCTGATGTAGAAGTTCATGAACGACTAATATTGAAGCTATGAATGAGTTAGGTCAATGGGCGACATGAGGACGTTTAGTAAGAGTAGGAGATTGCAAAATTACCTGAATTCAAGGGGAGATATTTCCCTTCTGATTTCTTGTTTTGGTGGGAAATGAAAATTTTATGCAAGATATATCCAGTTGAGGTTATGTTACATCCTGTTTTATTACAGACACTATTTAATGAATTTGGATGTACCATGCAAAATTTTGTATATTTTCAATAGCCTTGCACTCTCTTTTGGTTTATCTCCCAACCATATAAATAGATTTAAGTAAAACAAAAGCTGAGCTCTGAATCGCACATTTTCAGTTTGCTTGGCTTGATTTTGTATTAGAAAAAAAAACTCTTTGGTGCTTGGGCAAATTATCCCAATTATCAAGATATTGTGTTATATTTTCGAGTATCATGACCTACTAGGGTGTTATTTGCAAAATGTACCATAAATATCTTTTTTTTTTTAAAGATTGCAAGGGAGTTACGTTTGAGAGATCTCGGCGGCATAATTGTTGTGGATTTCATTAACATGTCTGATAAATGTAAGTTACCAGGACTTTAAGTTTTTTTTTTTTTTTTTCTTTTGCTTTTATCAATGCTCTCAAACTACAAGTCTTTATTATTTTATTTATTCTTTCCTGCATCAGCAAGTATACGGAAGGTGTTTGAAGAGATGACAAAGGCAGTTAAACGAGATCGTTCTAAAGTTAAAGTTTATGAGCTCTCAGATCATGGCTTGATGGAGCTTGCTAGGAAAAGGGTATATATCTCACTTTAATACGTACATTCTCCAAGAGTGTGTGTGTGTTTGTGTGATTAAGCCTCAATTTGAGCTTTCAGTTATCCCAACTTGTACAAATTACCTCGTAATTGAGCCCTATGGACCCCATATGGGTCCATAGCGTGGGCTGCTGGGTAATATGCATATTACCATAACCTCCTCTATTATAATACTAAGATTTTACCAAAAATTTCATAGTGTAATTTTGCATCGGATAATGTTTCAATTACCTTCAGTCAATCCAATGGGTATGTTGAGTAAAAGAAATTTGCATGTGTTATAATGTAGGTAAGGCCGAGCGTCCCATTTATGATTACTCAGCCGTGCATCTGTTGCCCAGGTACTGGCTGGGTTGAGGCACTCGAGATGTCTTTTATGAAAATTGAAAATCATATTCGCCGCTTTCTTGTAAGTCCTTTTTAAGTTTCAATGGCAGTTGCAGATCTGATTTGTCTGGTAAATGTTCCATAAATTTTACATTTAACCCAAAGTTAACCTAATTAAGTCTCCAAGTCCATTTCTTCGATTAGACCAAATTAACCTCAGGATAGGCTTGGAAAATGAGAAAAATTATTATAACTTTGGATTGTGAAAAGAAGAAAGAAAGAATGAAATTGACAGTAAAACCTGTATTGTTGCATACCATTATGTACCAGTGTCACTTCTCCTGTTTGGATCCTCCTTGATACCATCGTACTCTCTTTTCTTGTAGCTGTTTTTATTTTGAGGGTTCAAATGCCTTCATTTTTAGAATTAAAATAACTTGAAATTTAAAAATTAAATGTTAAAATAAAACCTTTAGATATGATCTATATTATTTTTTCTATACACATAAAAGATCAAGACATTTCGATTTTGTTTTGATTAGTATCAAGAGCTTGCAAAAATTCACCAACGTGGATAAATTCCGGACGTTGATTTTTCAACTTATTGATTAATATAAAACCAAAATAAAAAGGTGGTAATTTTTTACGTGCATCTAATGGTTTTAATCTTGACATAAATTTAAATTTTTTTGTTATTAGAAAATAATGCATGGAGGCATGATGGAAGGTGAGGCATTTGAACCCTCTTTTATTTTAGGTGTTATAATGTATTTTGATTCTTTTGGTTAAACAGGCCTCATCAAATGACAGTCCTGATCCGGAAAATCCTAAAACATGGCCCAAATTAATGCTGCGGGTTGACAAGCACTTGCACTCCTACCTCAGATCTGGCAACAGCATTAAGCTGGCTGTATTGAGTGTTTCTCTTCATGTGCACATCTCTTTAAAGGTACTGCTATATTTCTTGCTTTTCACAAAATTGCCCATAGATGTCAAGAGAGCAACTACATCTCCAACTGGCTACTTGATCCTCAATCAAATTGCTGTTACCCTTGGTTCCATGATTAGCCAGTTTTAACACAATTTGGCCTCCGCTAACTAGCATATATGTAAAAGAGTAGGGTTAAAATGCCCCATTGTTTTCGTGCCCTAATGCCTCACATCCTTATCTCCGTTTTTAAAATCCAAATAGCCGATCTGAACCGCTCAACATGATCTTCATATTTAAATGTGCTTGGAGACCAAATGTTATATTTTTTGGAAAAAATTTACTATTTTTTTAGATAGGTACAAAATCACTGTTTTTCCGAAGATTCTGAACCATCTAAAAACAATAATTTTGTACCTTTCGAATATAAATAGTAAAAAAGTTACAAATATTATAAAATTGAACCCTTATTTAAGATTCAATTTGAATTTAACGTCAAATGATCTCTCTCTCTTTTTTTTATCAAACCATTAATTGCAATTTATTCAAGAGTCAAGCTGTACATAACATGATAACAATACCAAAACATGGATGTCGTATTTAGTGTCAAAGGATCTCTTTTTCTGTGTGTACTAATACTAAAAATAGAGTGTCATGCACTTTTTTTTGTCAAATTAACAGCGGGTGTATGCATTCCCTCGGGGAAAATTTGAGTTAAGATATAAGAAAGAAGACCAACAGGAAACCATAGACAACTCAGTCTCACAGGTTCTTTCTGAGATACAGAGTTGGAGGTCTAGCATACAAGCGCCCATTTAATTATTCATAAAAGACCTCTATTCAGATTTCAAATCCAGGACCTTGAAGGCCGGCATTTTTTTCCATAACCAAAAAATTAAATAATATAATATTAATAACCAAATTTTGGAAAAAATTTCAATCCTAACCAGACCGCCCCCCCATTGGGCGGTCTGCCCTACCCACAGAACCGCCTCCCCAACCAGCGGTCTATACCCCATGCAGACCGCCCCCCCACTCGGTGGTCTGCTTTTTTTTTTTTTTTATATTGTATTTTATGTAATTGCTTGTAATTTATATTGTATTTTATCTATTTTGTTGTGATTATATGATTGTATTTCCTTGTAATTTCCTTGTGAACAAAATAACGACGAATTTGGTCGAGTAAACAAAATAACCAAATAACGTCTAGTCAACATAAAATATAGAAACGAAAATATAAGTAAATAAAATAACCAAATAACGTCTAATCAACATAAAATATAAAAAAGAAAATATAAATATACTGTCAATGGCTACAATATGAAATATAAAAACTAGCGACGACGACGACGACCGGACAATGACAATCTGGGAGGCGCCCGCACGCCCTCCGCGGGCGGGACACGTCTCGAGGCTGTGGAGGCTCAGAGGGCTCTGCGGGATCCTCGTCATCAGAATAATCAAAATGCATGTCGTCCTGTGTATACGTGCTCGGTGGTTGTGTCCCAAACGCAAAGATCCTGGCCATGGATCAAACCGGGTAGCTCGTCGTGCCCCACCGCCGCTAGCCTCGTGGTCGTCTTCGCCCGGGGGTGGCATCGATAGTGTGGGCTCGTCCCGGTCCCCCGTATACATGGTCGATGGTTGTGTCCCAAACGCAAAGATCCGCCCATGGATCAAACCGGGTAGCTTTCGCCGTGCCCCACCGCCGCTAGCCTCATGGTCGTCCTTCGCCCCGGTGTCGGTGAGACCAAAGTCTGCTTAGGAGTGAAAGTGGGCTCGACACTCCATGTAGGGTGACCATCCCGTAGTTAGATAATGTTAGTTTTCTTCATACAAAAAAAAAAAAATTAATTATATAGACACGATCCAACCGACCTCGTCATACCGCACCGGCACTCCATATTGATTGTAGTAGGCATGCCATTTCTTGGTGTCCAAAGACCCAATCGTGGAACACCCCATTCGGGTTATCTTCTGCAATATTTAAGTGGAACATCTTAAGAACACATTTTAAAACAAAATTGACGTGAATGAAAAAAAATTAACTTATAATACTGCGGGGGGTGGTGGTAGGTCTCTATCGCGTACGAGGCGGCTCTTGGTTGGGCCTGGTTCGGGAACCGGTGAGTCAATCTTGATCTCACGCCGGTTGATGTTCTCGCCAAGCATCGTATAGCATGCCAACGAGGCGCCCATCAAAATGGGAATCCTCGACGATCGGAGCAGTGTGATGCAGCATAGTACACCCGAACGCCCGGAAACCATTTCTCGCCATGCACACCAAGCTGTGTGCAACTCTTCGAATTGCCGTCAGTACCTGTAAATAATATTTAGAAAATGAGTTGTGCGGAGAAAAAAATAATATTAAAAATAATTTTTATTGCTTACCGATCGAGTGTTGATCGGGCCCATGGCAAATGGGTCTTACTCGAATCACCTATCATTCTCCGCCGAAGAGAATCACCGTAGTCGCCCTGCAAGTATACGGTAGTCATGCACCACCGCTGGTACCAGACATATACCTCAATGTCCAGGGTCCTGCTCCCAAACTGACGTCCGTCGGGTCAGGCGGGACCCACAAATTGACCTCAGGCCTGCGGGCAATCCTGTACAATCCCATATGGTGGGTGCGCCAATCCACCTCAGTCTTCTTGTGGATAGTCCTACATTATAAGTTAATTATACAAAATTTGTGAAATAATATCAATATTTTGTGAGTATTATTGAGTGTGTATTAATACTTATACAGTTTCTCTGTGTCCTCCTCACCAAGTATGGGGTCATCCGGAATAAAGGCATCGAAGCCGAACTGACGAGGCACCCGATCAGGATAGTGATACTCAACTATCCAGTAACAAACGAGTGGACCCCGGTACAAACCGAGATCCCTCTGCGCCATCGTCAGCCGACAAAAAATGCGAGACCGGTACCACGCCTAATACGGGAACCACTCGACATTAGCTTGGTGCAATAGCTGGAGCTGGTTCTGGACGTACGAGATACCCGCTATCCCTCCCTTCGGCGTATTCTCGTAGCGGTTGGTAAGCACACCCCATATGATAGCATATGGGGGGTATCTGTCGATGTCGTCACCCGTGTGCCACCTCACATGTGGAGGAATAATGGGTCGGCGAGGCCGGTAGGTGCGACCGGGACCACCTTCTTGGAGTAGCATGAGTGGCCCGTTGAATTGCTGGCTATCTCTCTGAAATTTTATATGTGTATTCATTATTATCAAATAAAAAACAATCGTAAAGCACATTAATTGATGGAAACTTACCAGACATGCGTGACATAGTCCTCTGTACAGGGTGGCAAGCACAGCTCCACCCCAGTTCCATCGCGACGGCTTATCGAGTTCCTCCAACCGCCTGGAGGAACATGATCGGGACCGAGTCGCCCTTTGGAATCGACGAACATCGTGCTACCACATAAGTCAAGCACGAATGCTCTAACGTACCTACGGTTTCAAGAAAACGTAAAAGCTGTGTATTTTTAAGTAATAATTTTAATTTAATGCATTTTGATCTTACCTCTTGACGCGCTCCGGGTCGGCCGTCGGGGGTGATGGCAATCTCGGCATACTGCTTAGGAGAGCCCTAAGACTAATGCGAAGAATCGGAGAAACGCTCCACTCCTCCTTCACCCCCTCGCCTTGACCTTCTTTGCCTTTGCCTCCACATGCGTCCCCAACAGATCTGGGATCAATTGCTTGAGGTTCTTATGATCCGAGACACCTCCTACCTGGGATCTCCATCGATCCGTGAGACCCCATAAGGCACCGACATCCCTGTAGGGTCACCGTCATCTCTCCTACTGGGAAGATGGAATGAATGCGTCTCGGGCCTCCATCTCTCCACGAGTCCGCACATAAGTGCCTCGGTCAATTCTCCTTGGTTGTTCCAATGTGCCTAGCCGGTACAACCCAAGGTTCATCAGGTACCGATCCATCAGTGGATGTGCCACGTACGGTACCTCGGGCATGCGGTGCCGCACCGTCAACATGGTCTTATCCTGCATTTATTAATGTTTTAGATGAAGTTATATATGTGTTTTGAAACATAATGTTTGCATTTTCTTCGAATTACTCCACGTACCTCTACCGATGCAAGTGAGACACGGTGACGTCTGTGGGGGAGCCATAGAAGGGGACTGAATGTATCTGCAGCGACACCCTGCGCATGCATGGTCTCTGTGCTCCCACTCGGATCGGCATGAGAATGCAAACTCTCGGCAGTGTCTGAGGTATCTCGTGATCGCCCAGATCTAGTCATCCTACATTTCAAAATATTAAGTTTTACTATTATAATAATAATAATAATAATAATAACAATAGTAATTACTATTATAATAATTAAAATAAGAAGAATAATAATTAAAAAATAATAATGATAATAATAATAATAATAATAATAATAATAATAATAATAACAATAATTACTATTATAATAATTAAAATAAGAAGAATAATAATTAAAAAAATAATAATGATAATAATAATAATAATAATAATAATAATAATAACAACAATAATAATTACTATTATAATAATTAAAATAAGAAGAATAATAATTAAAAAAAATAATGACAATGATAATGATAATAATAATATTATTATTATTATTATTATTATTATTATAATAATTAAAATAAGAAGAATAACAAGAAAATAATAATAATAATAATTTCTAACAATTCAAATTAAACAATTTCTAACCATTTCAATAAAATAATATCTAACAATTCAAATCCAATCAAACAATTCTAACAATTCTAATATTTCTAACAATTTCAATCAACAATTTCTAACAATTCAAATCAAACAATTTCTAACCATTTCAATAAAATAATATCTAACAATTCAAACCCAATCAAACAATTCTAACAATTCTAATATTTATAACAATTTCAATCAACAATTTCTAACAATTCAAATCAAACAATTTCTAACCATTTCAATAAAATAATATCTAACAATTCAAACCCAATCAAACAATTCTAACAATTCTAATATTTATAACAATTCCAATCAACAATTTCTAACAATTCAAATCAAACAATTTCTAACAATTTCAATCAAATAATATCTAACAATTCAAATCCAATCAAACAATTCTAACAATTCTAATATTTCTAACAATTACAATCAACAATTTCTAACAAGTCCAATCAAACAATTTCTAACCATTTCAATCAAATAATATCTAACAATTCAAATCCAATCAAACAATTCTAACAATTCTAATATTTATAACAATTCCAATCAAACAATTTCTACATAATTTATAACAATTCCAATCAACAATTTCTAACGATTCGAAATAATTTATAAAAATTCGCAAAAAATTTCGTACCCGAAAACGGAAGCGGAGAGGGGTCGAAAATGCAACGAAAGTGTGAAATATCGCTTTCAGGACGACAAAACGGAGTTTCCGGTGGTTTCGACACGAAAAACAGCGGAGGAGGGGTCAGCAACGGCTAGGGTTTGGTGTGGTGGGGGGAGGGGAGAGGGGTTTTTATAGGAAAAAAAAAAAAAAAAAAAAAGCGGCACCGTAGGGTGGGGGCGGTTACGTGGGTAGAGCGGCACCGCCCAATGGAGGGGCGGTCTGGTTAGGATTGAAATTTTTTCAAAATTTGATTATTAATATTATATTATTTAATTTTTTGGTTATGGAAAAAAATGCCGGCCTTGAAGGTGTTGCCTTTAGTCACTGAATCAAAGGCTAATTCTCAGTCTTACAGGTTCCAGAGACGATAACTAAGAATCCAAACGGCCCCTTTCAGAATAAGAATTTAAGGAGCCGCGGCCACTTTCGGATTAAAAATTAAACGGTCTTTGTTCAAATAGTGCCTTTGTTCATCGTAACATGGTTAACATTTTTGGCTTCGAGTGGGTTTTATTTTATTTTCAAGTCCTGGAAACAATGTTCAAAAGGAAAAAGGTCGATTCATGCAGAGTTTAAGCATAAAATGTTTAAACCATTGTTTTCTGTAAAGAGTTAAAGAGTAGCGGTAAGATTCCTAGTTTTGAGCAATTAGTTAAACTTAATGCAAATTTAAATGCATGCGTTCAAAAATATAATAAATTTTAAGAATACAAATATCCACATGAACATATATGTTCAAATAGTATATCTGAAGGAGCGCAAAAAATTGAATGCATGCCTCCCAGAGTTCTAAATGTAATCCACATTTAAATTTCAAGCTTAATTATCATATTCTATGTTAAACAGGGATATTGTTACTATTTTGTACAAAACTGAATCTAAGCCATTGTAGAGGTACCTCCAAACTGAGCCGGAATTTTATTCGAGAATATGTTAGATGCGTAGAGTTATTTAAGGTTTGTGTCGGATTAAAACGGGCGGTTCAGATCTCACTCTATGAGGAATTGAACTTTACTAGATCAAAGACTTGTTTCCAACATAAAGAAAAATGTAACTAATGTTTATTGGAAAAAACAAGATAAAAAATTTGGAACCAAAATTTGTTACAAGCAAGACGGAGCCATGATAATTAGCAGGGTTGAGCAAAAATTTTGAGTTAGACATAATTTTATAATTATTTTGAATATTAATATATTTTTAGAATTTTTCTGAGAAAAAAAAAATATAGAAATAGAAACATATTTTGAAAAAAAATTATAATATTTTGAAGCTCAAGTATATTCTTATATATATATTTTTTTTTTTTTGGAAAAAACATAATGATAAACCCACCTCTAACGAGATTAAGTCGCGATGATCCAAGGCACGTCCTAACTTGAAGGAGATTAGTCCGCGCTTGTTAATGTGTATTTATTAGGTCAAACTGATTGATGATCTGGTAGGTACATAACTCTATCCTCTTTTGTACCTTGTGTTGCTGGGCATGTGGATTTATAAGTCTATAGGTCAGTTTGGGTTTCATACAGACACTCGAATGGGCCTTTCTCACGGGCTAGTAAGTTGGTTCAGGTCTCGTATGGACAACCCGAACGGGCTTATCTTGCAAGCTGACATATCAACCAGAAATATATATGGACAACTTGAACAGGCCTGTTTCTTGAACTTGTTATTTAGACTTAGTACTAAGCTCATGGTGATTTTACATGCCCTATCACATAAAATAGTTCCAATTGGGTTGAGTTGGATTAAAAGCACAAAACCACATTTTATTAATATTGAATTATGGAAAGAAAATGACAGAACACAGTTACACACACACAATGGTGCTTCAATTCCTAAAACAAAGGGAACACACACGATCCGTTTACACCCCCCGGCGTCCACACGTTGAAAGTTGCCAGAAGGTGCCACCAGATCTAAATTCCATCGACCCACCCCCTGTTACTGTTGCTGTGTTGTGTTGCACATGAAAATAAGCAACGAATAAAAACAAAAAAAGCGAAAAAGATGAGCGAAAAGAAGTCGGGACGGTTGTAAGACTTGTTAAGTGTGACACAAGCTAGTTCTTTTCTTTTCCTTTCCAAGGTATAGGATTATAGGAATCTACCCCTACCCGCACTAGGCTTCAGTCCCGCTAACCCTACTTTCCCTCTCTCCCTCTCTCCCTCTCTCAATCAATCAAGGCTACAACAAAGGGAAAAGGATCCTCTCTCTTTCTCTTCTCGCAATAATGGCGGATACCACGCAATCGCCTCTCTCCGGCGGGGCATCACCTTTCGCGCCACACAACCCGCCCGAGAAATCCGACGATCCGCCCCCTCCATCCCACCCGCTCACTCCATCGGTGCTCGCTGCTCAAGCGGCTCGCCGTGAACCAGTGCGCCCAGTTGATGCTAGCAGCGGCTGGTACACCTGGACTGGGGAGGATTTGCCTCGTCGTGGCGGTGGTGGTGGTGGTCATAGCACCGGTCGTGGTGGAGGTGTGAGAAATGATAGAGAAGTGACAGACGAGAGAGATACTACTAGAGATCAGGTTCCTGCTCGGAGAAGGAATGACACAGGTCAGGTACGGTTGTCAGACAGTGTTCACCTTTCTAAATTGAGAAACTGTAAGGAAACATTGAAGTCTTTCTTGTGCGTAGGTGAATATCTATTTTTGGTATTGCCTATTGAGCTATTAATAGAACCTCTACTAGCATTCATGAGAACCCAAATTAAGGATATTTAGGTAAAGATTGTCCAAATTTATCATAGTCACAGTTATTACAGGCGATGAATTCATAATGAGGGTATAATATATAATCTAATCAATGTCACTTATAAAGCATATGAGCCAGCCAACAACAAGTTCTAACCCATGTATGTTACTTTATCAGAAAGCAATATTTGTCTTATAAAATATACCATTCAAATTGTTAGCAAGCATAGCTCAGTTGGTTACATTCTTGTTGATTAAATACTCGTTTGGTGTAGTTTGCCTTTTGTATTTTTTTTACTGTGTTCATGTCATAAGTTTCTTAATTAGGGCCCCTTTTTTGACATGTTACAGGTTTGGAGGTGGTTTAGCAACTTCAAAGGTGCCAATTTTACCCGGCCAAGCCCGGGTCCAGCTGGGGTGCCTCAACCTAACAAAGAAAACTTGCACGATGAGTCAGGTCACACTGCAACCCAGCCCGAAGCAACCCCACCTTACTCAACAGTATGTATTAATTAACTAAATAGTATGTAAACTTTTTAATTATACATGATTTATGCAATTCTTTATATATTTATTATAGACTGTAGATGATTGCTTATACTTCATACTAGTTCTACTGAATGCATTCTTGTAGCTACTTTTCAAAATGCAATCGAAGATTAAGATTATTCTTCAATTCCAGAATAGTAGCATAAAAACGGAGAATCAAACCCCTTTGTGACCCATACCTAACCCACAATGTATCAATTCCGTGTTGTGTTGACCCATTGATACCCTGAGCTTATTTTTATGAGCTGTTATAGGCTGTATTTGTTTTTAGAGGAGGTCTCAAATGCCTCCATTTTTTTGTGACTCCATTATGCCTCTCCATTTTTAGAACTAAAATAACTTGAAATTTAAAACTTAAATGTCAAAATAAAATCGTTAGATATAATCTATATCATTTTCTCTATGCACACGTGAAATAACATGACAATTAGATTTTATTTTGATTAGTATCAAGAGCTTGCAAAAATACACCAATGTCAATAAATTATGGATGTTGATTTTTCAACTTATTGATTCATATAAAACCAAAACTGAAAAGTGATATTTTTTTATGTGCATAACAATATAGATCACATCTAATGGTTTTATTTTGACACTCAAATTTTAGAATTTTTGTTATTAGAAAATTAAAAACAAAAAAAGAGGCATGATGGAGGCATTTGAACCCTCTTTTTTATAATCCCGTATGCTCTTAACCAACCAAAACACCTCTTCTCCCTCTTATATGGTAATAGGATTCAAGCGTGGTCACAAGGATTATGCGGCGTGAGCAGAATGCAGCAGCAGTGAGACGGGTGGCAGTTGCCGCACGAGTGGCAGCTATGGTGTTTACCCTTGTGGCATTCTCTGTTCTGGCAGCTGATGTAAACAAGGGTTGGGCTCTTGATTCATACAACAAATACAGCCAATTCAGGTCCTTTCATCTCTCTCTCTTGAAATTCTTGACAGAGGCTGTCAAGTTCTCTCCCCCCCCCCTCATTTATTTCTGAAGCTGTTTCACTGAGTTGTGTGATTATCCCTATCCAAGGTATTGTTTCATTGTTTCTCTGGGGTGATGCTTTCTGATTTTATGCTGAAAATTTTAGCATCGTTATTGCATGGCATCTGACTATGCATACAGTAAAGTATTAATTGAATGGTATCTGACAATGTGTGCAATAATGTAATTTTTCAGATTCTCTACAATTGAATTTTAACTTTATTGATTGCAAATTTTGGCACTGATACTGGCTACTGTATTTATATGCTATCTGTGACAATAGGTACCAAAAATATCACGACCTCTGAATTTGTAAATTAGCGCCAATTTAGCCTCAATTTAATTTGAAGTATGCAATTAAGCCTGTATAGAGAGCCAAAGCAAGCTAACTTTTTTTTTTTAAATAAAAAAAACTATATCAATTCATGTGATAGGTACTGTGAGACCGTGAATGTGATTGGATTTGTCTACTCTGGATTTCAACTGTATGCACTTGTGCACCACAAAAGAAAGCAAAAACACATTATTCACCGCCCCCTTGGTGACTACTTTGATTTTGTCATGGATCAGGTACTTCACAGATTGTAGTTCTATTATTTTTTCAAGTGTGCTCAGACCATTACTGTTTTTATACCAGTGGGATCTCCATGTCAGTAAATTGTACATTCTCTAGGTGGTGTTCAGCAAGAGTGTAAGTGGGAGTAGGGATAGAGATCTTCTCCATTTTATTCCAATCTTGTTCAACAAAGTGGAATTGACCCAATTCCAAGTCAGGTGGAATATCTCCAACTCCACACCCCTTCATTTTGATGGAATATTCTTATTCTACCCAAACCCACATGAGATTATATATTTTGAACAGTTGACATATATAGAGGGGTTTGTGTCCAAAATATGAGGGTTTGACTGTGAAGTTTTCACTCTTTTCTGCCATCATTACACTTTATCCATACTTCTATAAGTGTGCGGCGACTATTCCATTCTACTCCCTATTACCAAAAAAAATATCATTCCATTCCCACTTTCCGGACAGCACCTTCCCGAAATATATATTTTGAGCTTTTTATGTAATTACAGCCTGAGCTTAAATGTAATTCTGGCTACCCATGTGCTTAAAACATCTAATTTTCTCTCATTTGAGCCATGCTCGAGTAGATACAATTTCACCAAAAAACAAAATGTGAATTTTATTGCATGTAACATGTACCTATTACTTTTATTGTTATTACTAGTTTGCGTATAATGACATCCTTTTTATCTGTTTAGATACTTGCATACCTCCTGATATCTGCCTCGTCATCAGCAACAGCCCGAGTTCGTGACTGGATTTTCAACTGGGGAACCGATCCCTTTCCAAATATGGCAAATGGTTCCATTGCTGTCACCTTTCTGGCATTCTTGGCTTTTGCTGTCAGCTCGCTCCTCTCAGCTTACAATCTCTTCGGCAAAACATTCTAACCCTATTTTGTGCGTATATTACCATAAGAAGATTAGTGTATATTTGTCTTGTATATGAGATATTAATTTGCACACATTTCCTATGATAGTGTCAAATGGGAAGTACGTAACTCGTTTGTATCTGTATGCTATGTTAGAAGAGTTTTTAAGGAATATGTTAGAACCGTTTAAAGGATATCAACGTAAACGAAATGGTAAATATGTTACAATGTGGGACCGACATTCTTCTTAAATTTACTGCATGCTTTGTGTTGACATATTGTTGAAGCACTTCACAATTATGAAGTTAACGGGTCAAAAGATTATGTCGATTAAAAGTATGTGATAGGTGGAAGCTATTACTAAGTCTCAGGGCAACACCTTATAATGACACGAAATTAAGAAATTGCTGCCCCAATACATTGGCCCCACAGAGACCTCTTTCTCCTCCTCTTTACCTCTTACCTCTGTAGTTGAACAATTGATCGGAATGAAAGTGCAACAAGAGTTCAATTCATTTCAGTTGAAAAATAATAACTTGGAATTGAATTTTAATGATGGGAATGGTTAATTCTAAAAGAAGAATTGATTTTAAGATATGTTAAAAAAGTTATAATATTCAATTTATTTACTGTATATGTCATTTTCATTCTCATTCCCATTTCTCTTGAGAGACATAAATGACAGTGTGTACCAGATAATCAAGATAACTGTTGGAGATATGTAACAAAACCAAAGCATTGGGAGATTCCATTTTTACTTTGCTATCTAATTACATCCTTTAACACTGAGCACAATGCACATTGTAATGAGCTTCATTTGTACAAGGGAGAAAATTACAAAGAATCAGAATTTTGATATGAACAAGCACTAACTTAACCAGAACCATTTTATTGTTTTGATTGATTTATTATTGTTATTTTGGATCAACATTCTTTTATACTATTATTAATAATGCATAGCAAGGACAAGGATTGGATTGAATTGGTTCATAGTACAAATAAGCAAATCATGAACATGTTGCACCTTGCCAAACACACGTTACACACCTAAGATTGTCGCACTCTACGACAAAATCAAAATCCTCTCCAGAGTTCAGAGTCTGTTATTGGCCATCACCGACACTCTATCACTCTATGGCTATCGCGTTGCGGATCAGGATATACTTTGCGGCGGGTTGAGCATAAGACGATCAGTTACAGAAAATCCTAAGAATAATAAAGCGGGTGTGGTGGTCCCCGCCACCAGCGGAAAAGACTGTGTATCCTCTGAGATATCTCAACTTTTGCGTGACCGACGTGTCCGATGTCTATTCGGGGATAGGGCAGGGGCAGTATTATTTTTCTTCGAGATTTGTGCAGAACGTATTTGAACGGTTAAGATATTCCATAAAGTCACGCAAAGTTTGAGATATCTCAGAGGATGAGAATTCTACGGTTTGTCTAGTTGTCTACGATTTTAAGTGGCCGTTTCCGTGCGGATCGATCTGTGTGGGCTCTTTAACAAATCTCAAGTCTGAAGTCTGAACAAATATAGAACGGTTCTTTTAAAGTTTAACTAAAATTATTGTGATACTTTTATTTCATATTTTGTTAAATGTTTTGATATAATAATTTGTCATGAAATTATGAACAAATGTTCTTTGAATTCATACTTTGATGTTTAATACTGATTGTAACGCCTCTAAATCCGGGTATATTTTAAATTTAGAATCCAATTTAAAACAAAATAAAAAAATAAGAATAATATATATATTTTATAAATATATATAAAAAGGGCAATCAAATAAATAGCCAAAACGTTTTATAAAAATACATGAAAATGGTAGCTAAATTTCATATAATTTTTATTATACATTTCTTAGCGATTAGTAAGTCCAAATTAGAAATATGCAATTCTAAGTTTAGCCCACATTCAATAATATAATCAACCAAACCCTCTCCTCTCTTCTCATTTCCTTTGCTCTCTGCTTTTTCTTGACCGGCCGAACCCTCCTCTCCCTTCATTTTAGACCCGAAACCATTAACCCTAGAAACGAAATCCTATGAACCAAAAAAAACCTAAACCCAATAACCCGATATCGAACCCCTTCCCTCTTAAATTCCATCTAATTAGTACAAGAATCAAGGTTATTACTCACTTTAGTTATGCCAAATTGAATTAGTAGGAAGAATCGAGGGTGGTAGTTTATTTTGCTAAATTGAGTATAAACCCTTTTAGATTAAATAGAAATAAGAAACTAATCAAACGTGTAAAAACTTGGGAGCAAACGCGAGATTCTGGGACGCCGTAGATACGCGAGAATACGACACACGCACAACGAAGTCCGAGTACAGTGCGGGTTCGGTCTCTTTACAAATAATATAAAAATGCGGGGATTGAGGTAAGTAATCTTTGTTTCAAAATCGGTAGATAAACGCATGTTGTGAACATCGAACATTCGTTTGATTTAAGCTGGCGTGGAATTCTTGATGATGACTGATTGACGGATTGTGATTGTGAATGTAAATGAATTGTTTTGAGAATAGAATCGCCTTGTGTGGCGATGTCCTCCCCTGTGTGGGATTTCGGTGTGTGTGAACGAACGGTCGCCCTTGTGTGGCGGTTGCAGGATGGGTCCCGAAATGGCCCTCTAGAGTGTGTTGAACGGGTCGTCCTTGTGTGACGATTCGCCGGATTTTATGTACGGGCATGGATTTCGAGTGTGGAATTTAAAAATATTTAATATGATTTAAAAATAAAAGGGGTGGGAATGAAAATTGTTTTCAAAATGGTTGCATATCCGAATTGATAGGAAATTTAGGGGTAAATTTGAAAACTTTACTTTTGAGCTATTTGGAGAATTGAATGCATTGGTTTGTAAAAAAAACAGCCGGAACTAAATCGAGAGATAGTTCGATCTCTCAGTACCACTTTTATGTGGGTTCCGGGAAATGAAGAAGGAGCATGAGGAAGGCCGCGAGTGGGGATTAGCGGAAGTTATTGAAGTAGCCATTTTGTTTTAAATTTACATTTGTAGAACAATATATTTGTGCTGGCGGATCGTTTCTACCTGTCCTATTTTTTCTATTTGTTTGGACCCTATATTTTTAATATAGTGACTTGTTAGTTGTGTTATTGATGATGTTGTGATGTGTTAGCTTGGCGTTGGTTACGATAAATTCACTAAATGTGGTCAGTATTCAATATCAAATTGCTTTAAACAAGTTATTAGATCATCATTCTTTTGGTATATGTTTTTTTATATTCTATTTTAAATTTAACACTGAATCTTCACAGTGTGTGGCATTAGGGCTGCACAAAAAAATTGTAGTTCGTGATTCGATTCAAGTTTGATCCGAAAAAATTCGTAAAAGGAATTCGATTCGAAATTGAGTTCGTTCAAAATTAATTCAAATCAAACTAAAACTGAACCTGGTTCGTTCGAAAATATAGGTTCACGAACTATTCTAGTTCGAATCTCAAAGTAGCGTGAACTGTTGATTTTTGTTGATGACTTAAAAGTTAAAACACAAGACTGTCCACCAATAAGTTATAACTCGTGAGTCGTAATCATCATTCTCGATTCTAAAACCTTAACCACTGTCCACTCGTAAGTCGTAATCCTCGCTCTCAATTATAAAATCCTAACTGATTTTCACCTCTCGCTTTCGGCAAGGATGACTTAAAAGTTCATAAAAAATTCGAAACTTGGAGAAAGAAGAATGAATCTTGGTAAATTGAATTGTATTTCTGTATCTCTCTCTTACAGTACAGTGGTGTATTTATAGAGATCAATGTCACAAAGTTCACTCTAATTACTCTAATTACAATTGTATCCTAATAACAGAAATAACAGAATTGCTAATTAGTCTCAATTAGCCTTGACTGGACGACTCCAGTAAAAGTCTATTAAAATTGAGTTCATAAAAAATTTAATTTGAAATTAAGTTTGTTTAAAATTAATTCAAGTCAAACTTAAATTAAATGTAAGTTTGATTTGATTTTGATTCGTTTGGAGCCCTAACGGGAATATATCACTATCTTAAGCAACAATCTTGATTTTGTCTCCTCTGAATTTGATTCAAAATTCCGTCAATTTTCCTAAGCCTTCGGTCAAACTCTTTTTAAACGCAGATTAAATTAACCTTTTATTTAAAACTTAAAACCTCGGAAGTTGGAACCTTCTCCCCGTATAAACCGGACACCTCACCAAAATCACGGGCCAAAAACCCCGCGCGTCTACAAGTTAACACCACCTGAGTTATCTCAAATTTTGGGTTTAGATCCAGACCCTCCGATCTGTTTAATCACGAATATTAAAGGGACTACGTGCATTTCAAGATTTGAGTTACTTCAGAGAATCCAAATTCCGCGTTCACACCGCAGTTCAAATAGAGTAAGACTTCAAAAAGGTCACAGAATCTCCAAAACTTGATCCGGACACGTGACGCGTCCCCACCTTTTCCCTATCTGGCCCCACTTTTCTGACACGGTGACGGGAGCAGCATAGGTCCGATGCCCATTGTACCAACTTTTAGGTTCAACGAGCTCCTTGACCGTCCGATCCATTTTAACATCTGTGCGCACGAAATTGAAGCAAACTCGCACAAAATTTAAAGCATATTAAACGGTGATTTAATCCTTTTAACCAAAATAGGTCCGATGCCCATCGGACCTACTCTCGAACACCTCTTTCCCAGTGCAACCGTTACGGCGTTACCACTTACCAGCCTCAGAATTTATCTGATTTTCCCATTTTACCCCTGTCCTCTCCTCCCGTCCTAAAACCATTGGCAATAAATCCTCCTTTCTTTCCCAGTGGCTTCTCCTCTCATTCATTCTCCCAATTCTTCCAAAATTTCATCTCTTTCTTCAAAGTTACCAAATTACCCCTGCAAAGCTTGTTCCCACTCCGGTGGAGACCTTGCAAAGCATGATCTCAATTTAATCAATCTCGACCACTGATCTGTCCGCCGCAATGGAAATCGAACGCGTACATCAGCTAATGCTTCTGTGGCGCCGCTCCTACAGCACTCGTGTGGCCCTCGTGGGTGGAAACCATACCGCCTCCCGTTTTTGCACCCGCTAATCTCTCCTTCTCTCTACCCGCTGGTATTTCTCTGTTGTTTGTTTCTACTCGAATTGTGTAGTGTTGACGACTACAATACACTCTTGTGTGTGTGTTCAGTGTTCCGATCTGAATTCTGAATTCTGAAGATGAAAAGATCTGGTTCTTCTCCAACCCGCCACATGGATGGCCACACTGTAGTGATTCACCTCCCTGATCCGCGCCTCGTCCTTTTGATTGCCCGTTTGGCGATCGTGGCTGCGGTGGTGTGCTCTATTCCGTTGCTCCGTAGGATTCCGCCACGTGTCAACATCGTACAGCCGTACCAGTTGTCTGACGACCCTTTCTATCTACCAATGCTGATCAGATATTTGAAAAGAGAGGGGCTTTTCTCGTCTACGACCAACACAAAGGCTATCTTTTTAGGAGATGCAAACTCTAAGCTACCCTTTTTGAAGAAAATAGGAATCCATCATGTGCCGTTAGATCAGGAACCAACTGTTGGAGATCAGTCTGTGGATTTTGTTCTTGCAAGTGATGATTTTCAAGATTCCTCTGTTCGGTCAGTGGACCGGGTTCTGAAAATTGGCGGTGTTGCTGTCACCCACTTCAATTCACAAAACTCAGGTCGTTTTCGATTGCCCAATAATTACAAAGTGGTTTATGTGCGCCGGTTGGGGCCTACCATTGTTGCGCTCAAGAAGGTTGCAGGAGCAAAATCTCAAAATGTAGTCAATGGGAATGAAATTGGAACTGGAACTGAAAAAAGGAGGCGGCTTTTGGCGATGCCATTAGAGAAAAAGGATGTATTGCATCAAGTGGAAAATGTGTTATTGGAGCCTCCGAGAGAAATTGGTGAAACCCGAAAAATCAAATTCCTCCCTGAATTAACTGGAGACCCATTAACCCAGTACCCGCGAAGGGTGTTCATTGATGCTGGATTGCGATCAATAGTAAACGGTGAGAAATGGTTTGAAGAAAACTACCCGAAAAAGGGTTCAAGATTCGAAATGGTGAAGTTAAATGCTGCGGGCAATAGAAAGACAGGTGCAAAAGCTTCCCGGGTTTCGGATTGGTTAGAGAGAAATGTGAAGGAGGAAGAATTTGTGGTGATGAAAGCTGATGCTGGAATCATTGAAGAAATGGTGAATGCAAAGGAGAAGATGGCAATTCAATTAATTGACGAATTGTTTTTAGAATGCGACGCAACAAGGGCATATTGGGAATGCCTGGCAATTTATGGGAAGGTCAAGGATGAAGCTGTTGTTGTTCACCAATGGTGGGGTTGAGCAAGCAAAGGTTATGAAAAAGAAATGGAACTCAAGTTGCTGTCATTGTTTTGGGGTTTTGTTTAATTGTCAGGTGTTTGGTAGTATAAGATATTATTAAGGTTTGAATTTGTATTTCAAATTTGATGCTTGCTCCATGATTGTAGGACCCTAAGTATGGTCCATGTATTGTTTGATGTAATAGGACCTTAGTATGTGGTCCATGTATTGTTTGATGATTATTATATCATGTGCGTTTTTAATTGTGTTACATGTGTCATGCCTCCTAGTTTGTTAATAAATAGTTTTGGTGGTTTAATGTTTCTTTCAAGTGATCTGGTGGATAATGAAATCTGGTGTTTTCCTTTAGTTGGATGTAAATCTTGTGTTACTGTAAAAATTGGTTGTGAAACTGGGAAGTACTTGCAAAAGATGTATTTTGCAGAAAAAAAAATTATACCTCAAGTAAGAATTTACTATCATACAACAAGATTGGTGGCCCCACAGACAGGTGCATGTCATGTAGAGTTGTACAAAAACTCGAGTCTGACTCTGCTACTCTCCAAATAGGAGAGCAGAACCCTACTATTCCAATCGTAACCTACTATTCCAATCGTAACCGTTGAATTTTTATGCACAAATCTCAACACAGATGAACAGTTGAGATTGGAATAGCAAGGTCCTACTCTCCTATTTGGAGAGCAGCGGAGTCAGTTCCCAAAAACTCGATTCAACAAACATTACACGCTGTGTCAAAACCATTGCTACCAAAACCCACAACTGCATTCAAGTAAAAGTGTATTGAAACCATTGTTGCTACCTGGTGTCTTTGTAGAATATTAAAATTATCCAAGGGAAAATTGTATAAGGTTGCAGCACTCAATACTAAGTAACCCACAACTGCCTTTTTAAGTAAGAATTGGTGGCACAATAATATGAAAAAAGAATGATACTGGTACCACCCACAGCAAGGTACATGTCATGTAGAATTGTACCAAGCTGAACAGAAGAGTACAAACACTGGATTCAACAACCATTACACACTGTGCCAAAACCTTTGCTACCAAAACCAGATTTTAGTAAAAAAATAATATGAAGAAATAAGATACTGATTACTGGTACCACCCAAAAATTTGAACAGAATCAGTACAAGATAGCTAATTATATACCAACTGCACATTTTATCTGAGATGCACAAAAGACTACAAGAGACGACAATTAGAGCATTCCTAGATCATCTACAGTATCATTGCATTAACTAATACTACATCAGAAAATGCACCTGCTGGCTGCTACCATCATAGCAGCAAAAAGGAGCATTAGTTATATAAGCAGCTAAAATTAACAAAACAAAAGAACATTTTCTGATGCTTGCTACTGAATTGGCCCAAGGAAAGAAAAAGAAAAAAGAAAAACTATGTCACTTGTCACGGTTAAAAAATTTGTAAGGCACAGACGCGGGGTCCAGTTCCCAGAACCCCCTGAGCTTCCCACCCCGCTCCTCTGTCAGACAAAAGGCAGGTATTTTATGAGAGAACATAATTGTGGGTATTTCCCATGTATTTGAACCACACATAAATACCGAACTATACTCAGGCACCTGCTTCATAGGAAAAACTACAGCAGATTTCTCTCTCTGCTCTCTAATCTGCACTATGTCAAAACCACACGTCTTCAAGCCATGAAGCGTCCACCCGGCCGGCCAGTTTTCGTAGACGGCCCAGATCTCACCAACCTTAGGCAATATTTTATAGAAGTTGCCTTTTTTATGATAACCCACCGAGACCATATGAGAGAAGTAGTCAGGGTTGTCATAAATTGTGTTGTCAGTTGTGACCTTGAACTTGCCACAGCTGATAGGTAGATTGGCATCAAACCACAGTTTCTCAACTTCTGACTTGGGACATGCCTCAAGCCAGCTTATATGCACTTTAAACGGATCCGGCTCTACCTTTCGTATCCACCCGTAGTATTTTGGATATGTGTCAACATCAGAGTACAGGGCCCATATCTGGCCTCGCCGGAAATTGTGGCAAGTTCGGCAAGTGTCAAAGTTGTGAAATTTTGAGTCAGGATACTCATACAAGTTTTGCGAATCAGCAGTTGGCTGGGGAGATTCACATCTCCGGGTCAAGGAGGGCCTGCTGGTATCTCCTTTTGAGGGGTTGGAGCCCTCACAATTTTTCTCTGGTTTCTGCAAATTGGCATTTGGCTGGGGAGATTTGCGTCTCCGGGTCAAGGAGGGCCTGCTGGTATCTCCTTTTGAGGGGTTGGAGCCCTCGCAATTTTTCTCTAGTTTCTGCGAATCGACATTTAGCTGGGGAGATTTGCGTCTCCGGGTCAAGGAGGGCCCGCTGGTATCTCCATTTGAGGGGTTGGAGCCCTCGCAATTTTTCTCCGGTTTCTGCAAATCAGCATTTGGCTGGGGAGATTTGCGTCTCCGGGTCAAGGAGGGCCTGCTGGTATCTCCTTTCGAGGGGTTGGAACCCTCGCAATTTTTCTCTAGTTTCTGCGAATCAGCATCTGGCTGGGGAGATTCGCGTCTCCGGGTCAAGGAGGGCCCGCTGGCATCTCCATTTGAGGGGTTGGAGCCCTCACAATTTTTCTCTAGTTTCTGCAAATCAGCATTTGGCTGGGGAGATTCACATCCCCGGGTCAAGGTGGGCCCACTCGTATCTCCATTTGAGGGGTTGGAGCCCTTGTAATTTTTCTCTAGTTTCTGTGAATCATCATTTGGCTGGGGAGATACACATCTCCGGGTCAAGGCGTCCCCATCTCTATTGTTCACTCTGCTGGTATCTCCATTGGAGGGGTTGGAGGCCCCACAATTTGTCGATCCCTCTCTGTCATTCCTCTCCTTAGGACTGAAGGATTGAGTTTGGGGCTTTATCGATTCAATGGGGACTGAAGGGAAGGAAGTCTCAAGGTTGGTCGGGAGGGAAAATGTGTGAAGCTCAAAAGAACTTTCCGGAAGATTGTTCCTCTCAATCTCACTGCTGTTTAATCGGTACGCTGGTACCCTATGGGAGAATCTGTGTATATCCCCATGTGGTACATGAATAGGTAACCAGTCCTTCACTCTGACAAACACACTAACAAAACCCTGAACTTTGACCAAGGGAACTATTGCAACTCCACTTGCAGGAGAAAAATCTGTTAGTAACTCCACAACTTCATACTCAAACTTTCTATCTTTGTCTAGTTTTTTACCCCATTTAAGGCTACAGTCCTTGAAGAGTGCCCAAACCTCACCTTTTTTAGGTAATATGACGAAATATAGCATACCTTTCTTCTTCTCCTTCTCAGATGAAACCATGTGAGAGAACATGTAGCGATATTCTGTCATTTCAGTTTTACCCAAAGTATAATTACCGCATCCCCCTGTAAACTCCGCACCAGACCGCATAACCTCCGCTTTGTTTACCGGTTCATGCACAAGCCAGGTGTACTTAATTTTAAAGCTAGGTTCATTGTAGACATCACATATCCGGGCGTAAAGCCGAGGCATTCTATCCAGGTTGTCATAAAGAGCCCAAATCTGATTGGCTGTAAATTTGCTTTCATCCTTGTGCTTGTCAAAATTGCAAAATGAATCTGGATACACAAATCTCGCTTCGGAATCATCCAACAAAGAAGTACTAATTGGTTCCACTTGTTCTTTCCCCTCCTCTCTATCCTGTTCTCTCACCTCCCCCTCAACACTGGTACTAGCATTAGTATCAGTATTAATTGCTTTAGCTTCTTTCCCCTTCTCTCTATCCTGTTCTCTCACCTCCCTCTCAACACAAGTACTAGCATTGGTATCGTCATTAATTGCATTTGCTTCTTTCCCCTTCTCTCTATCCTGCTCTCTCACCTCCCTCTCAAAACAGGTACTAGCATTAGTATCGGTACCATTACCATCTAGCCCTCCCTTTACCTCAACTCTTGCCTTCTTAGCAGGGTTTGAAGCATCAGCTTCAGTACCATTACCATCTAGCCCTCCCTTTACCTCAACTCTTGCTTCAGTACCATTGTTTTTCACATCAGGCTTGTTACGAGAAGACCTCCTAAGAGGCGTACTGGTGCCAGCTGTATGAGATCCGGCATTAGTCTGATCTCCATCAACTCTACTCGGATTAACATCCGAGTTAAACTCGGGTTGAGCACTAGGATTAGGATTCTGGTTTGGGCATGGATATTTATCAGCAGTTGGTTTGCTTGTATCTGCACTAACCCTTTTGCCCCTTCTCTGTACTGAATTGGATGTGATCGGTTCAGAATTAGGGTTGCTGTCCTTGGTTGTCCTTCCATCTCCAGTCATGGGCCCGGGGTTCATATGCTGCAGTGCATTTGCCACAAAGGTCCTGGGGCAATTAATGCAAACCACTTTATTACCCAAAATGTTGCTGTAGTATTGATGCCGGGTCTTACAGCCAGGGCATGCAGTCCAAAAAGTGAAACCCCGATTGATATTGCTATAAGAGTAGTGAGCAGCATTTGTCGGTGTGCTCTGTTCCGGGCGCAGCAACCTAGCAACATGTTTTCTCTTGACATCATACATAATTCGTTTGGTCCGATCTGACAAGGTATTGTTTGCCTCTGCAACTAGCTTAAATGCCGCCTCTGCACCTGGGAATTTGTTCTTGTCAGGGTGTAGCAACAGCGCCAACTTGCGGTATTGCTTTTTAATGAGGATCTCGTCAGATATGGGCTCCACTTGTATGATCTTGTACCAATCGTATAGGCCATTAGGCATCAATTGGGACGAACAGAGTACCTCGCTAACTGTCAGAAGCTGAGAAATGTTATCGAGTTGTGGGAATAGATTCTCTGCCTTCAGTGCCATCTCCTTTGCACCGGCATAGTCTCGGTTGAGAAGTCTTTTCTCGGCAATCTCTAAGGCACGTATTGCCACTTCCTTGTTGCACTCCATTGGAAGTAAAACAACACAAAAATGCAACAAGACCTGGAAAAGTAGCACTAAGTGTGTTGGTAAATAATGCAATTTAATTTATATAATAGCATGTGGGACAGCACAGGAGATGTTTAACAAGCCTGATGATATATATAGTGGTATAAAACCCATGTTGAAGTGTTAATCTTGTCATGCTTTAGACAGCAGGAACAGGCTTTTACTAAGAAAAATAACGTGTATGTCCAGTTAAAATTTGAAGTACAAAAACTCAAAAACAGTAAATTACATCCATGCCTGCATAACCTCTATAAAATATATACTGCTATAAAATATCATCTTGTGCAACCCTAAAGCTCACTGGGATTTTCAACTAAACCCCTATTTGTTTCTTCATTAAGTACCAAACATGAGCCATTTTTCTCCCTCAATTGTGTAGAAAGTAGGGGGCTTTATGCATTTTTCCAAAGGATTGTTGGATGAGTTTAAAGCTTTTTTTAAGGAGCAAACCTTATATTTTTGAGAAATTTCAGACATAACCTCACCTGGTCAACTTATGAAGAGGATACTCCTGAGGACGACATCTTCATGCACTATTCATATTCATACCTTATATTACAAAAAGGAAAACAATAGCATTTAGTTTGCACAAAATTCAAACAATGAATGACTATAAGCAAACAATGATTGGAACCAGGATTGAAAAATGGAAAGCTACTATGTGCAAACAATGAACGACTGAAGAACAATGTATAAATGGAAAATGATTTATCCTTGCAGTGAATTTGATGAAATCTTTAATAAGCAGTTTAATATGAAAACTGTTTATTATGTAAGATTAAAAAAAGAAGCAAAATGATTACAGAAGAAACGCATGGCTTCTCATGGGATGGCCATAGAAGTTTGGACACACTGTTTTTATTTTTCACACTGATCTCATTCTTATGATATAAATGTCTCCTAAGCTGGAGGTTTAATGAAGTGTATAATGACAACTGTATAAAAAATACTAAAGAAATAATTTCAATCTAAAAAGGAACATTATTTGTACTAAAGATAAATCCTCAATCTAAAAGAGACTGCTCAGATAAATTCATACAGTTTATATATGACTAAACATATGAATGTGAAGTCTTAAAAAATCATGCAAAATGTAACAAAGGATTATCAAATCAGAACAACCCTGCATATAAGAAACTTCAAGCAAAACATAAATAAATAAATAAATAATTTTCACAGTTCAATACTCTAGATGACTTTGGAATGTTTCAAATTACTCAAACAGTGGCTCAAAATAAAGATCAAAATCAGCAACTAAAACAGGCCAAGAGACATGAATATTCAAATAAATATATTTGGAAAAGCATGCAAGTCGTCAGCACAAGGGCATCACATATGATATGAGAGCGTTGTTCAAAAATAAAATTATATGAACTGAGATCTCTTATGACTCCTGTTTGGTTGGTACCACGAAACCACCTGATAGGCACTAGCCAAGGTTGAGACAAAAAGAAAGTAGTTGTGCAATGAAGGTCTAATTGAGCTGTGCCAAATAACTAGAAAACAAAACACTGATTCTATAGGGACCGTGCTAGTAACAAAGACCAGTGTTACTGAACTATATTGCACCAAAGATTGCAATTTTCACTGGCAGATATTAACTAGAATATACTACTGCAAGGCCTGATTTTAACCCTCACTTATAATAATAGTGACCAAATTTTATCTCAATTGACATTAAAATAGTGGCATTGTGCCGGCTCAATTTACTGTAAATTTAGCCACTATTTAGTCACTTTAATTAACCCACACACATTTTGATGTCAATTGTGCAACTAAATTAGGATTTCAATTAACCACCAGCATAATCCAACCATTCAATCATACACTCGTTGACACCAGAACATGCAATTGGAGCAACAGTCTCTTGTGTAATTCACAATGAATAACCTAAGGCAACCTAAGAAAGGCAAAAAGTAGGCCCAAATTATATAAACCCGAACAAATTGCTCAAATCGGGTACAACATCAAGAGAAATCAGCACTCACCTCACAAAAATAAAGAGTTGAGCGACAGCAACCTGAGGAACCTCTCAGCAACAAAACCTGAAACACAGAAAGCTGCACTCGTTAGTTCATAGAAGATCTGTTCATCTACTCAGATACCTAGTACCTAAAGGAGCAATGTCATGTATAACACTGCAAAACCTTAAAACATAACGGATACTATCACAAATATTCTCCCGCATTGTTCTCCGCCTAAAATTAATCCAAATTTGTATCGCCAGTTATAGACAAAGTGAAAAAAAAAAATATATCCTTAATTTCACATCAGACTCCGAGCAATCTAACACAAATTGTCAAGTCGAGAGTGAGACTGTGCTATACCATACAGCGATGGCGGTGGGACCAGGATGTCAGATCGCAAGAGAGATGCCGAGGATCCGAGGGGATAGTTCACGGTGGGGAAGCGAATCGCCGCGTGAGGTGATAGCGCAAGTTAGCACTAGTGAGTAGAGCGGAGAAACCTCAGAAATGCACACTCTCTCTCTCTCTGGGGTTTAGAGCCAGAGAGAAGAAGAGACGACAAGTGGTGGATTCAAATCCTCTCCAATACTGTAAAGGATGGGCCTCAATTTACGGTTTGAGATTAAATCACATCGCTTTGGGATTCGGCTTAGTGTAGGGGACAGTATTATTGGTCTTTGAGATTCGTGCCAATATAAAAATAATGGTTAGGATTTACTAATTGTAAAAGATTCCGTTGTGCAATATTGGAGAGGATGTGAATTACCAAGTGGTGTATAAGTACGAATCCTCTCAAGTAACTTGAATTTTTAGTTTGGAGTCTGACCGTTGACCGCCTCCTCAGAATTCGGAACCCCTTGATATTCGCGCCAAAACAGATATGACGGTTCGGATCTAAAATCAGAATTTGAGTTACATTAGGTGATATGAATTCAGGAGGGAATAACAATCCGAATTTTTTATTAATCGAAAATAAAAAAAAATATCGAAAAAGGATAGTGTTTCCATTGTAAATGAAAATATAAATAAAACGGGACCATTTACCCTGTTTCACGGATAAAACAAAAAATTTCCTCCGGATTAATCACAGTTAATTCAGTAATTAAGTTAAGCAAGAAAAAAAATAGAAAAGTAAAATTCATTCCGTTCTAGAGCCGAAAAAAAAAAATCTAGTTGACCCCATTCAATTTCAATTTTTTTATATTTATATCTTATTTTTAATATTTTTTTTAAAAAAAAATACTATGGATCGTATGAAATTGATCTCATTCGTAATAGAAAAATTTTACGTACTTGACGCATATTCACGTTTGATCCTCATAGTCTGAAAGTCTGACTCTACTCTAGATGTATGAGCTTAAGCTCCTAAGAATCTTGAAAAAGACACTTTAGTTAAAGAGAGCAAAAAAAAAAAGAGATGGAGTTGGAGTTGGATTTTAGTTAATGAATCCGTTGAAACAGAAAATAGCATATTTGGTTAAAGAGAGCTCCATATAAGTCAAAAGTATCAAACACCTTTTGTACCGAAGGATTTGGTTAGAGAGAGCTCCATCAGATGCTTATGTCATGTCACTAACACATTTTTTTTTCCTGCATTTGGGGCAAACAGATTATCCTGGTTGGAATTTTTTTGTTTCTGCGTCTGGGACGGAATAAATTTTACCGTTTCCGTTTTTTGAAGGAAATTTTTGTACCATTCTTGGAACAGAATAAACGGTTCTGTTTTATCTATATTTCGATTTCCAATCGAAACACAACCCATTCTCGATATTTTTTATTTTTATAAATAAAAAAAGTCGGGAATAACTATATATGAAAACTAAAAGACAATTTTAGCCCTCTCAATATTATTCGTTTTAATTTTTTTTCTCCATGCGTCAGCGTTGATGCGCTGGCATGGCGCTAGTGGTGCAAACGAATCAGATAGGGACACATTGTGGTATCTGTATTCGTTTTTGCTTTTCCGGATACATATTGAATATTAAACAAATATAAATAGAATATTAAATGAATATGAATTTAAATTGGATATTAAATATATACAATATATAATTTGGATATGTAATTTAAAAATTGTGATAAAGTTGATATGTTATGCAATAAATTCTTTTGAAATTTCATTCATTATGATAAACAAAATAATAAGTTTGAGTTTGTGGTAAATATATCCATGCACGTAAGATCAAAATGTTAAAAGCAACAAAAATACTAAATCAAAAGAAATTAAATGCATTTATCATTACCAAATCACCATTAGACGTACCAATGAAAAATATTTCTCCGTAACAATATATAATTCAGAAATAAGCAGATAAAAAAATATGAATATGAATAGTTATTTATATTCGTATTTAAATATGAGGAGAGATCCACTTACACTATTTTTTGTGACATCAAATTACACTCTACATTTTTAAAGTTCAAACAGTTGATCCAAACCGTTCAACTTGTTTGATATATTAAAATGTGCTTGCAGGTCAAATTATACATTTTTTTTGAATTTTTTTACTATTTATTAAGATGGGCACAAAAATTCAATGGTCTGAAAACAATTATTTTGTAAAATACTCAATAAATAGTAAAAAAAAATTAAAAAAAATGTAAAATTTGGTCTTTAAGCATATTTTAATATGGAAATCATGTTGAACAGTTTGGATCGACTGTTTGGACTTTGAAAACTTTAAAAATGGATGGTGTAATTTTGTATCGCAAAAAATGGTGTAAGTGGACCCCCCCCTTTCATATATATATATAAACAAATATACGGTAATATGTGGTATAAACCATTATTAATATACTTTAAACCGATATTTTTATCACTGTTAATATACTATAAACCTCTAAACCAGTAATATGTGGTATAAACCACTGTTAATATACTTTAAACCGGTATTTTTATCATTGTTAATATACTCTAAACTTCTAAACCGGTAATATTTGATATAAACCATTGTTAATATACTCTAAACCGCATATTCGAACCGAATATTGATTTTCTATTCGGATTGCAACTAAATAAGAATATTCAACATAATATTCTACCGAATAGACCAAATATTACTACACTGCTCATTATAGATAGTGTTTTACATGATCCATTATAATTTCTTGAACCAAATATCTAAATCGACCTATATAAATTAAATTGTAAATTCGTTATTTCGTAAAAAAAAAAAAAAAGTTAAATCAATTTTCCATATATTGGAAATAGGATACAATTCGAACTTTATAAATTTGTTATGTTGTTAGCATGAAAAATACTAATGATATCTCTCTACACAAAACCCACATGGAACTAGAAGGCAACGACAGACGCGGTGCGGGCTCCATAGTCACATAATTCGTAATTAATTTACGTTTAATTCGCGATTAATTCGTTTTTTTTACATATCAGAACCGAACTCCGAATAAAACGCATAAAAATGTATAATATGTTTTATTCGCGAATAAAACGCGTATAAAATGCGAATCGGCGAATCATTTGTGATAAAAACGTGAAAAAAAGCCAAATTTTTTTTTCTGTTTTTGAGGATTTTTTTTTTTCTTGTTGTACCGAATCATTCCCAAATTATACCTAAATTTTTGACCCCGCCAAACCGGACCCGAACTTTTGATTTGTCACTATGGGCTCCACTAGGGTGTGCAGAAACCCGTGACACCTTTAGCTGTATAGTACCTGTCACCGAAAATCTAAAAAGAAATATCAGCAGAATTTCGGAGAAAATAGGAAAGGGGCACGACTTCACATTCCGAGTATGGGCCTATACATTACCCAGGCCCAAAATGTTTCTTAAAACAATTGCTATTATGGGCTAACATTGAAATAAGGGCATATATGGAATTTTATATTTGGCACCATATTTGTGATTTGGATTCGGTATGGCAAGGAAATCAGAAGTTTTAATAAGGGCATATATGGAATTTTAAATTTGGCATGATATTACCATTCTGTTTTGATTTATGTCTGTTTTGCTTCTATTTAAAACACAATTTCGTAGGTTGGTACTTGTTGTTTGGATTGGGCATGGCAATTAACTACACATATGGTAAAATTAGCATCCAAAACAGATTTGTAAATTTAATTTAGCTATTCTTATTAGGTTGCAGGGAACAAAAAATTGTCAAAAAAGAATAAATAAAGATTAGAGGATTACCTTTATAGCTGTAGAATGACCAAGGGGTTAATGCAGATACAACCAGGGATTGTTTTCAAAATTCTTTTTTATAATGTGAGACAGTTTTTATACACTGGAGACTAGAGATGCTGAAACTACAAAAGAACAAAACAACAAAACAACAAAGAATGGGATAATAATAAGGTCAGGACTCAGGACTCAGGAGTGTATCTGTTTAAAGAGAACGGAGTAGCTCTGATGGACATCGGACCTACTTTTGGGTCCAATGAGCTCCAACACCGTCCGATCCACATTAAAATCTGTGCACACAAAAATTGAAGCAGACACACATATTTTGAAGTGTAGTGCACGCATCTTATTGTAGATCGAACGGTGATTGAACCCATCGAACCAAAAAAGGTCCGATGGGCATCAGACCTACTCTGAATTCCTGTTTAAAAAACATGAAACCAATATGCTTATATTGTGGTGTATGAATGCTTGTAAGAGTGAAATTGACAAGAAATAATGTGACTTTGATGTTTTATGGATGGCATGCCCAAGTGAATTGAAATAGAGGAATTGACTTGTTAAGGTTATGAGTTGCAGTATTCTTATAGATGACCTGTAGAAAAAAGAGGTGAAATTGTGAAGGCAATAAGCATTGTTTACAAATAAAGGCAAAATTGAGAAGACATTGTTTAAAGGATGTTGGTTTGATGACCTATGCATGATCTGTGCCAAAAAGATTGAACCTAGAAATTATTGAATATTTTGAAAACTATGATTTCATTGTTTTCTAAAGTTGATGATGCAATAGATAAGTTGTGCAAGGCAGATGATGTATTTTTCTTATGAAAATTAACAATATCTTGGTTCCTTTGGGGAACTGAACTAAATAGAGTGCAACCATTACACGCTGTATCAAAACCATTGCTACTATCAAAACCAGGTATTAGTAAAGATATAACATGTAAAAAGAAAGATACTGGTACGAGCCACAAATTTGAACAGCACAAGTACGAGATAGCTAATTATATATCATGCACATTTGATCTGAGATGCACAAAAGACTAAAAGAGATGACACTTAGAGCATTCTAAAACATCTATAGTATCATTGCATTAACTGATACTACATCAGACAATGCACCCCCTGCCATCATGGCAGCGAAAAGAAGCCTTAGTTGTATAAGAAGCTAAAACAAAAAAAAAAACAAAAAAAGTCATTTTCTGATACTTGCTCCTAAATCTGCCCAAAAGTTGGGTAAAAAAAATATCAATCGTCATGGTTAAAAAATGCGTCAGGCATAGATGCAGGGTCCAGTTCCCAGAATCCCCAGAGCTTTTTACCTTGCTCCAATGTCAGACGAAAGGCAGGTATCCTATGTGAAAACATAATGTATGGTATTTCCCATTTATTTGAACCACTCCCATATCTCTTCACCGTCATAAAGACCGACTTATGCTCAGACACCTGTTTCATAGGAAAAACCACCATAGACTCTTCTCTCTGTTCACTAATCTGCACTATGTCATACTCACATGCCTTCAAGTCATGGAGGGTCCATCCGGCCGACCAGTTTTTGTAGACGGCCCAGATCTCACCAACCTCAGGCAATATTTCATATTCGTCGCCTCTCTTACGATGACTCACTGAGATCATATAAGAGAAGTAATCAGGGCTGTCGTATATTATGTTCTCAGTTGTGACCTTGAACTTGCCACAGCTGATTGGTAGATTGGCATCAAACCACAGTTTCTCGACTTCTGACTTGGGACATGCCTCAAGCCAGCTGATATGCACTTTAAACGGATCCGGCTCGACCTTTCGTATCCACCCGTAGTATTTTGGATATGTGTCAACATCAGAGTACAGGGCCCACATCTGGCCCTGCTGGAAATGGTCACAAGCTCGGCCCATGTCAAAGTTGTGAAATTTTGAGTCAGGATGCTCATACAAATTTTGCGAATCAGAATTTGGCTGGGGAGATTCACGTCTCCGGGTTAAGGTGGGCCCGCTGGTATCTCCATTAGGGCTGGGGAGATTCACATCGCCGGCAGACCCACTTGGGACCACTTGGTTTTTCACCTTCTCTCTATCCTGTTCTCTCACCTCCTTCTCAACACAGGTACTAGCATTAGTATTGGTATTAACTGCTTTTGTACCACCGTTACCATCTTGCTCTCCATTTACCTCAACTCTTGCCTTCTTAGCAGGGCTTGAAACATCTACTTCGGTACCATTGTTTTTCACATTAGGCTTGTTATGCAGAGACCTCCTAAGAGGCGTACCAGTGCCAGCTGTATGAGTTCCAGCATTGGTCTGATTTTCATCACCTCTACTCGGGTTAACATCCAAGCTAAACTTGGGTTGAGAACTGGGATTAGGATTCTGGTTTGGGCATGGATCAGCACTTGGTTTGCTTCTATCTGTACCAACCCTTTTGCCCCTTCTCTGGACTGAATTGGATGTGACCGGTTCAGAATTAGGGTTGCTGTCAGGCTTCCTGACACCTCCTGTGCTGTCCTTGGCAGTGCCTCCATCTCCAGATGTGTGACCCGGGTTCAGATGGGGCAGTGCATTTGCCACAAAGCTCCTGGGGCAATTAATGCAATACACTGTCTTACACAAAATGTTGCTGTAGCACTGGTACCAGGTCTTACAGCCAGGGCATACAGTCCAAAAAGTGAAATTCCGATTGATATTGCTAGAAGAGTTGTGAACAACATTTATTTGTGTGGTCTGTTTCGGGCCCCTCAACCTAGCAAGGTGTTTTCTCTTGACATCATACATAATACGTTTGGCCCGATCTGACAATGTATTGTTTGCCTCCACAACCAGCTTTAATGCCGCCTCTGCACCTGGGAATTTGTTCCTGTCAGGGTGTAGCAACAGCACCAGATTGCGGTGTTGCTTTTTAATAAGGTTCTCGTCCGATGTGGGCTCCACTTGAATGATTTTGTACCAATCGTATAGGCCATTGGGCATCAATTGGGATGAACAAAGTACCTCGCTAACTGTCAGAAGCTGAGAGATGTTATCGAGTTGTGGGAATAGATTCTCTGCCTTTAGTGCCATCTCCTTTGCACCGGCATAGTCTCGGTTGAGAAGTCTTTTCTTGGCAATCTCTAAGGCACGTATTGCCACTCTCTTGTTGCACTCCATTGGAAGTAAAACAACACAAAAATGCAACAAGACCTGGAAAAGCAGCACTAAGTGTGTTTGTAAATAATGCAATTTAATTCCATAATAACATGTGGGGACAGCAAAGGAGATGTTTAACAAGTCTGATTATATAGTGGTATAAAACCCATGTTGAGGTGTTAATCTTGTCATGCTTTAGACAGCAGGAACAGGTATTTACTCGGAAAAATAACATGTATGTCAAGTTAAAATTTCAGTACAAGAACTCAACAGTAAATTACATCCATGCCTACATAACCTCCATAAAATCTAAACTGAAATATCATCTCATGCAACCCTAAAGCTCACTGGAATTTCAACTAAAATCCCTATTTGTTTCTTCAGGAAATACCAAGCATGAGCCTTTTGTCTCCCTCGGTTGTATAGAAAGGAAGGGGGCATACGCGGTGTCTTTCATATCTAAGGCACACCTTACATTTTTGAGAAAATTTCAGATATAACCTCACCTGGTCAACTTATGCCGAGGATACTCTTGTAGGACAACATCTTCATGCACTATTCATACCTTATATAAAAGAAAGGAAAACTATAGCATTTAGTTTGCACATGATTCAAACAATGAATGACTATGAGCAAATAATGACTGGAATCGGGATTGAAAAATGGAAAGGTACTATGAGCAACAGCAAACAATGATTGACTAAAGAACAATGTATAAATGGAAAATAATTTATCCTTGCGGTGAATTGATGAAATCTTTGATAAGCAGTTTAACATAAAAACTGTTAATTATGTAAAAAGATAAGAGCAAAATGATTACAGAAGAAACATATGGTTTCTCATGGGATGGACATAGAAGTTGTCAAGTTGGGACACAATGTTTTTATTTTTCACACTGATCCCTCATTTTTATGATATAAATGTCTCCTAAGCTGGATTTCAATGAAATGTATCATGACGACTCAAGAAATATTAGTGAAATAATTTCAATCTAAAAAGGAACATTGTTTGTACAAAAGATAAATCCTCAATCTAAAAGAGACTGCTCAGAGATACTCATACAGTTTATATATGACTAAACATATCAATGTGAAGTCTTAAAGAAACATGCAAAACATAAAGAAGAAATATAAAGTCAGAACAATTTTTACCCTGCACAGAAGAAACTTCAAGAAAAACATAAATTATTTTTCACAATACAATACTCTAGATGACTTTCAAATGTTTCAAATTACTGAAATAGTGGCTCAAAATAAAGATCAAAATCAGCAACTAAACAGGCCTAGAGACGTGAATATCCAAATGAATATATTTGCAAAGCATCCAAGTCGTCAGCACAAGGGCATCACATTTGAAATAAGAGCATTCTTAAAAAATAATAATAATAATATGAACTGAGATCTTTTATGACTCTTGTTTGGTTGGTACCACAATACAATAGACATTAGCCAAGGTCGACACAAAAAGAAGGTTGTTGTGCAATAAAGATGTAATTAAGCCATGCCAAATAACTACAAAATACAAAACACTGATACTATAGGACCATGCTGGTCACAAAGACCAGTGTTACTGAACTATATTGCACACAAGATTGCAATTTTTCACTAGCAGATATGAACTACAATGCCTGATTTTAACCCTAATCTATAATAATAGTGACCGAATTTTACCTCAATTGACATGAAAATAGTGACATTGTGCCGGCTCAATTTGCTGTAAATTTAGCCACTATTTAGTCACATTAACCCACACATTTTGATGTCAATTATGCAACTAAATTTGAACTTCAATTAACCACCAGTATAATCCAATCATTCAATCATAAACTCATTGACACCAGAACGTGCAATTGGAGTAACACTCTCTTGTGAAATTCACAATGAATAACATAAGGTAACCAAAGAAAGGCACAAAAATATACCCAGTATATAGAACCAACGAAATTAGCACAGTATCAAGAGAAATCAGCACTCACCTCATAAATATAAAAGCGTTGAGCAACAACAACCCGAGGATCCTCCCAGCTATAATACCTGAAACACAGAAAGCTACGCTCGTTAGTTCATAGAAATCCGTTCATCTAGTCAAGCACCTAGGACTAACAGTCTAACACTGGGATACCCTTACAAATATTCTCCCGTATTGCTCTCTCCGCCTAAAATTAATCCAATTTTGTGTCGTCAGTTATAAACAAAGTGAAAAAAAATCTTTAATTTCACATCAGACTCCGAGCAATCTAACACAAATTTTCAAGCTGAGAGTAAGAGATGAAAACTGTGCTGTACCATACATACAGAGAAGGCGGAGGACAGAGGCGGTGGGACCAGATGTTAGATCGAGGAAGAGACACGTGTCGCAGAGAGCAGCCGAGGATCGGAGGGGATAGTTGGCGGTGGACAGCGCTAGTTAGCACAAGTGAGGAGAGAAAAGAAAGGCAGATAAGACAAAGCTCTCTCCAGGGTTTTGAGCGGGATGGAAGATGAAACGACAAGGGGAGAGAAGGGATGAAAAACGAAATGACGAATTTACCCCTCTCAAAGTCACCGGGTTCGACCTGGGAGAGCAGTTTGGGTCCCATGGGCTCATTATGGACCATAACCATCCAATCCACTTTAGTATCCATGTGCACGGATATTAAAGCAAATGTGTATGAATATTAATGCGATGCGCATAGATCTTAAATCGGATCGGACGGTTATGGAACTCATCGTACTCAGTTTGAGTTCGATGGGCATCGGACCCAACCTGCTCTCCCAAGCTAGGTCATAACTCAGCTTGTTAATTCTAAATTGAGTTATAGCCAAGCGAGCTATACCTAGAACATGTGAGCTAAAATTTTACCTTGAAATCTTGACAAACCAGTTAGAGCTAGCTTGCGAGTTGACGAGCTGGCTCGCTGAGTCTAGCTTGATCTTGTTTTAAGAATAATTCTACAAATTTTTTAGATCGAGCTGAACCGAACTAGACAGTATAAAATGCACACAAATTCATACAAATTCGTAAATTGAAGCCTAGCCAAGTCAACTTGCGAGCTAATAAGTAAGCTAGACTCCAGTTTGAACTCGTTAATTCTGAACCGAAGTAGTGACGAGCTAGCTAATTAACAGCTCAATTCAATAACAATCAAGCTGTTAACGAAAGAACTAGATACGAGTCACTATCAAGATACGAGTTACGAGCTTTTTTTTGCCGCCCCAGCTCTCAATTCTCAATTAATAAATCGTTTTCTTTTTTTTTCTATGGGTTAATCGTTATATCTGAGCTTCTCTTTTTACTACTTTAGTTTTAAAATTTGTCTCAAAATTACAGCTGTAGTTTTTTTTTAATCGAATTTCACTCTCCCAATTTGCATGTGTTAGTGCAAACAAATTATAATTCAATTAGTTAAGGAAATCCATGGAAAATCCCATTTTCAGAGCTTAAAAGGTTTTTAATTTACCAAGTCAGATGTAAGAAAATATATTTGGCTTAAAAGAGAATAAAAATGATAAAATAATAATAGTTATGCATGCTTTACAAATTACAACAATAATTCCCAACAAATATTGCACTGCGCTTTTTTTTATTTTTCCTTTTTTAAATTTTCGTAATAATGTAATGAAATAATTATTGGAATCACTTATTTGATTGTCCACTTCAAATTTACAGAGGTTAGCATTGGCTTGAGGTTTAGGGTTATCATATGTACGAAGTAATATTCATATCTATATATAAATCATCAATAAGCAATATAATATATGGATTTGAGATTTCGGGGTATAATATCTCCAAAACCCAAATTTTTTTATGGTCGGTTATTGAAATTAATATGCATTGCTAAAATTTTGAAGGATTTTAATAAGTGTTATATGTTGTATATTTTACTAGAGCGTGAACTAAGAGAATATTAAGAATGTGTTTAAATGAGTAAGAACAATTGTTCTGAGAAGTTTGGAAATAGCTATTCATAAATGTTTTTATTGTAAAGTGTTGACTAACTGATACGATGATAATAATTGTTGTACTGATAAATTATCTTCTTAGCAAATTTGTACCAGATTGTAGCCCCGGCATTTTTTTTCCATAACCAAAAAAATAAATAAAATAATAATAATAACCACATCTTCAACAAAATTTCACCCATAACCAAATTGCCCCCCGGGAGGCGGTTTACACCCCTACCAACCCGCCCCCCAGTGGGGCGGTTTACCCCCATACCAACCCGCCCCCTGGGGGGGCGGTCTACAATTTTTTTTGTTTTTTTAACCTGAATCTAAAAATGAGAAATATATAGATAAATTCTAAAAAAATATATACATATAGATTGACAAACTGGTCATTATTTTTAAAAATGAGAAATATTTTTTTTTTAAGATTGATAAATTCTAAGAAAAGTAATAATCTAATATCTTCACTAATTTAATCGGCCCAAATCCAAAGCTACTACAGACGATTCAACAGAATTTAACAAGCATTGGATGTAAACATATACAGAGATTGAAATTTAAACAAAACAAGCATATCTCAGATACTCAAACCAATACACGAACCTACATGGCCTAAAATTTTTTTGACACTTCTACGAAAGTTTTCATTGTGTGTTATTTGAAAAAAGAAAACTTTCGTAGAAGTGTCAATTTTTTTTAAAAATGATTTAATAACATCATTTAAGAAACATCATTTAAAATGTTTTCCTAAAAATCGTGTATAATAATATTAATAACATAATTTAAAAAAATATATTATTAATTACTTAAAAAAATTGCATTAAAATGATTTGAAAAATTTCTAAAACTTTAAACGGCCATAACTTTGGCTAGGAAAATCGGATTGATGCGTATGACCCCAATTCGGAAAGGGGAGGAGAAGACGGTGGCGACCGGCACCCTGGGATGTAACCCGGCGTATCCGACAAATCAGAATTGCCAAAAAATGTCGTTTAGTGCCTCAAAAATTAAGTTTAAGATTTTTAGTGTTTCAACTGAATTTTCTTATGTTGAAAAATATTTTTCAGCACCGAGAAATGCATCAGCAGCAAGTGCAATTGCCACAGGAGAAGTCTTATACAAGCATTATGTCTTCCAATTCGATTTCAAGGACTTGAAATAAACTAAATTATATTTTTTTTCTATCCAATTTCAAAGAAACGTATCAATTTTTTTTGGTTATGAACATAATTATAATTAATCCATCATCGTATTAAAAAAATAAAATAATAAGTAAACCGCCCCCCAGGGGGCGGGTTGCTTGGGGACGAAACCGCCCCCCGTGGGGCGGTTTGGTTATGGATGAAAAATTTTCGAAAATCTGGTTATTAATATTATTTTATTTATTTTTTTGGTTATGAAAAAAAAAATGCCGGATCATAAGAGCATCCACAATGGTGATTGTTTTTGGATTGCTAATCTGATGTGTCAATTGCTAATAGAATTGTTGGGATGTGGCACAATTTCTAAATTAGCAAATTTGCTTTAAAAGAAAACCATTGTTTAATGACACGTGGCTAATTAATTGGCTGAAATTAATTATAGCACTCTCCCTCTCTTCACAAAATTAATTGTTGAAATGGAGTGATTTAGAAATTATGAATATCTAATTGCTAAATTCAGTGACGTGGCAAAATTACAATTTTTAAACTTTTTGTGGGATGGAGATGCTCTAACCTGATGATAATTGAAATCATGAGAGTAGCTAAGCGGACTAAACATAGATCGATCTATGGTTATGGATGATCCATTGTAAATTTTTTAACTAGATATCTAAATCGATATATATATATAAATAAAAAATGTACAAATTTGAAAAGTTTTAGCGTTATATTGCAAAAAAAAAAAAACACATGTTAATAAAAAAAAATCTATTTTTCATATATTGGAAATATGATACAATACGAACTTTGTAATTATTTATGTTGTTAGCATGAAAAATACTAATTTAATCTCTCTACGCAAAATCCACATGGAAGATGCAACTCGACCCGTAACACCTTTAGTTGTATAGTACATGTCACAGAAAATGTAGAAGTTAATATCATCAGAAATCTTTTTCATTTTTTTTTAATCGAGCAGAAATCGAATTCACGGGGTTAATTAGTGATTCCGAGTATGGGCCAAAATATTTCACAGGCCCAAAATGTTTCCTTACACCATTATTATTATGTGCTTAATCTGAACTAACATTAGGCCTGATATTAGAATCCATCGTCCATGCTACCTGGGCCTTGTGAAGATCTTGACTGGCTTTTAGTTCTTTTACAGTTAATGGGCCTAACTTTACCTCTTCAACTAATGCATTTCTATATGCAGAATTGAAGATTTAAAAAAATCAAGAGCAGATAGAAAGAAAGATAAGAGAAATTCAAAACGAAAGTTAAGACTTATTAGGTATTATATTTATATTGCTCAATAATTCAACAATAATATTGCTAAAATATATGAGGAAGCGGTGCGCATATATACACTGTAAAGAGATTAATCCAAAAGTAGTAATGGAGTTTGTTCTTTTTCTTGTTTTTTGCATTTTTATAAACAAATTTGGTAGGTAAAATTTGAATTCGGCTTATGTCATAACAAGTCGAGTTGAGTCGAGCTTGACTTATAGCTTAACCAATCATGAAACAAATTGAAGTAACTCGTTAACAACTCAATTGTGTTGTGAGCCACCCATAGATCAAATATTTTCGACAATCTGGTGTTGTGAACAGGGGCGGACCCACATGGTCATGGGGGCAGCTGCTCCCTTGAATTTTGAGTTTTAGTGGAAAATCGGAATGTTTCGATTGACTTTGCTTTTCTTGAAAAATTTTTTGCCTCCTTCTGAATGTTTAATTTGTAATTCAGGTTAAAATTAAAGTAAATTTCTTGAATTATAATTGGTAATTAGAATTATAAGGTAAAACATAGTAATTTCAAGTAATAGTACTAGAAAGTATAAATTAAAGTATTGTTTTTATCGAATACCTCATTAGACAATGGGCTTAAACTTGATTCGATAATTTTTTGACGAAAATCTTGGATTCGTCCCTAATTGTGAACTGCATGTAGACCTCGAACCTGAAAGAAAAAATCATCCTGTTTTTGCAACAAGTTTTATCTTCTCGTGATGAGCACTAAGAGGGACAGAAAAAGATTAAAAAAAATTCAACTTCTTTTTACAACGAACTAATTAATGAATCGAATTAAGCCAAACTTAAACCCGCTTACGACGAGGCGAGTTAGAACCAAACGATTTAATTATGAGTTTTTTCTGAGTTAATTTCAAGCTAAATCATGAGCAATGAATTTGTTTGCCATCCCCATTAGCCATATGTAATTTCTATCCTAATATTATAATAGCAATTGTGCTGTCAAGTTGCCATTAATTGATTAGGATACTCAGATGTTTGTCTCCTTTCTATTGTTGGAATATGCCTAAACCGCCAATGCATTGGTTTTGGGATATTATTATACATTTATACACTCTCATTTCAAACAATAAGCCAATTGTTGGTATAATACAGGTGACAGTAAAAAAAACAAAGGCCACTTGTTATTTTCTCAATCTTTATTATGTTTGCCGATAAATAAATAACCAGAAGTTTCTTTTCTATATTTTTTTTCAGTAAGAACATTTAATGTTTAAACTCATCTACATCAACATTATATTAAATTCAAAATGAATTTGTCAAAATAATGGAAAAAAATGGGCAGTGAAAAATCAAATTAGAAAATGTGCCGTCAAGATGAGACAATGAAAAATTCAGTGTTTAAAACTTGATCTATACGGTCAAATATTCATATTCGGTTGGAATCCGTATAGAAAATAAGTATTCGGTATTCGGTTGCGCATATTCGACCGGATATCTGCATATTCGGCCTCTAATGTAAAATATTAGATACTTTATTAATTTGCATACAAATTAATATGAATTCTTTAAAATGCATATATAAATCCGAATAAAAATATGCATATGCGGTAGTCTTCTGAATACCGAATGAGAACCGAATTTCAAAACACTGGAAAAATCATATCAGAAATAACCGGTTGAGGTTAAACATTAAAAATTCCGATTTTTTAATTGCAAATAAAACATAATTTCTTGTTGATTTTAGATTTACATCATTCTCGAAAATTTTCTTGGAATTAATTATTGTTTTAGTGTTAAAGAAGCTAAATCCTCCTTATAAATTGAAAAATTGTATTTTTCTTTTCTATTACATTTCAATATCATATTATAATAAAATTGCACAGTATTAAATTTTTAAGCCCCTCAATCTTAAAATTCTAGATCCACACCTGCTTATAGAAAACACTTCATGTAAAATGAGTTGCAGGTAAGTTCTGCATGTACCTATTTTGCATGTAGTTGTAAGTCATAAAGGCCTAGGGATCCGTATCCTCTCTATTACTGCAAAGGATGGACCTCACTTTACGGTTTGAGATGAAATCTCAGCCGGTTCGAGATTCAGAGAAAATAGAGGCAGTATTATTGGGCTTTGAGATTCGTGCCTGGCTAAAAAGAACAGTCCTAATCCAGTAATTGTAAAAGGTTTCCTTTTTAGGTAATGCACTGGATGTGAATTCAAAGGCCTAGAGCATATCAAACAAGTATATTTTTTTTTTTTTTTTATTCAGTTATTAAAAATAAATTTATTCTCAAGTTTTAAAATGGGTGGTCCAATATTCTAACCTTGTATAAAAATGGTTTATATCTAACTGGATAGCATGCTTTGTAAATATAATATGAAGCATCTAAGATCTAACCACCTGATGAGCTCATTGGTTGAAACTGAATAAATTATATATCAATTATTTCAAAGTTCAAATTTTAAACATTTCATTACAAATGCAACTTGAATTATTATATATACTTTTTAACGTAAGTTCTGTTCCATATGAACTTGGTGTCATTGTCCAGTCCTTTATAAGAATTTCAAAGCAAATATTAAAAAATAAAAAAAATTGAAAGATGATATCAGTCACTTGACAATACTATGTTAATTGCAATATCAAGCTAAAAAGAAATGTATTTAATGCATCAACTTAGATCAATAAAGGATAGGTGCATGCTTTGACTAAATGAAATTATTGACATAAAAACATAGAAAACCAAATTCCCTATCAAGAGGTGAAGATTTGAGCCTGAAATAAATAGAGTTTGAAAAAACAAATGAGACAGCTAAATATTTGCAATCAGTAATAAATATAATGTCGGTTTTAGTTAATGTGCTGACAAGTTTTGATATGCCGAGTAGAAAAATCATGCCGTGCTGTGACTAATATGTTTTGATTTTGGTATATTGGTCGTACGTGATCAAAATATCGAGTGTGATCACGATAGACAAATAATCACGCCACGTAAGCCACACTGTGACCAAGTCCTGTTGTGATTAAATGTGTCATGACCAAATGTGCCATTACCGGTCACATTTTATCACATTTAACTATTTTTTTCGTATTTAAATTTGTTTATTGAGATAAATCAGAAAAGTTTTCTGAGAAATGTGGAATAATTTTTTGAAATATTAAAATAAAAAATTAATGTTAGAAAATAAATAAACGTGTTGTTTTTTGTACTGTGTCTTTTTTGCCAACAAGCTGATCACGTTATATAAATGGTCACGTCACGTAACATGCATACCGTGTCATTCTGTAACATAGCCGTACCATTCCTTAACAGATTCGATTCCGGTGTGCCATTTTCTCACTCTATATGCCACCGACATACTGGCGTGTGTCAATATAAACCATAAACCGAAACAATTAACAAAATTATTATTTTGATGATTTATATAACGAATTATAGAAATACCGGTGAGCACCAATTTGAATTGAAAAAAATAAATACCATTATTTGAATTATTTATATAATAAATTATGTTCAAATTAAGATCTATGCACATAATATTATTGCCACCGGAACATTAGAAACGGTACAAAAAAATATCGGCCATGGACTTAAAAATATAAATGTATTTATTAAAAAACATAAAATTGTAAAGAAAAATAGTTAATCTTGTAATGTAGTTAGAAGAAGAGACCTGCCAGGCTGCCAACAGAAAATTCCCACAGAAAAGCAAAAGTAAAAGTAAAACATTGAACTAAGACAGCAACATCAATTTTCAAATTTTGAAATTTCTTCCACCAGTAACCTACCTACTAACAGTAGAAATGAAAATTCAACAGAACAATTTATATATAACCCACGTTTATCTGTCCAAAAAATAAATTTCAAGATTTTTTTTTTAGCTATGGACTCAAGGTAGGGAGAAAACGGAGCGGATATGAAGCAGACAGTGATAAAATCATATTCATATTCTTTTTTTTTTTTCATTTTCTGGGTATGGATACGGAGCGGATATCAGACGGATACGGATCCAGATCATATTAAAATTCATAATATTAATGTAATTATAATGGTGAATAACATATTTTTTTTTATAATTTCAGTATTCTTATCCACATAAATATTCGAATATCAGATATGTACATCTAAGTTTTCGAACACGGATCGTATATTATCCATACCATTTTCACCCCTAACTCAAGGGGTTTGCTGGTAAATATGAAATAAATAAATTTTCATTATTGTAGTTAATCACCATATATAGCCAAGGGGTTTGCTGGTAATTTTAATGGAGCAGTAAATAATCAGAACCATCAATTTCAAGAGTACGTATCCTGTGCGGTACCGCAGGGAATGAAATTAGCTTAGATGCATGAAATCGCTTTCAAAATCATGCCAGATTAAAACGAACGATTTAGATCTCACTCTGCACTCTACGGTACCTTATTGGATCCGAATTTCATTTTCAAAACGCATGGTTTGGATTAAAACAATAAATTAAATTTAGGATAATTTTAATTACAACAAAATTTTATAGCACATGATGTTGACGCCAAATTGATCCGTCCAATTGTTTTGGTTGCGTCTTAAATTTTGCCACTTAAATTCAATTTAAAACACTCAATTTGGATGTCCAAATCAATAAATTTGACCTCATTTTCCAAATAAGGATGACATCCTACCTTTAAATTAAACATACTTTTTGTCGTTTCTATTGTAGCTCATATTATATTTAATTCAATGCTTTTGAACACACTTAATTGATTTCTTATGTTTTGATCCAAAAGGACCCAAATTTTTAAACTTTATGACTTTATTACGACCAAAGTCACAAGCCCACAAGAAAATAATTAGATGTTAAATTTGTGCACACAGAAAATGGGATGTCACTAACATTAAAAATTAAAATTAAATGAATTATGTGATTTCTTTGGCCACTAATTTGTCTCATTTTTTTTATAATTTTTAATTAAATAGGTAAAAATTTACTATTCCGAAAAAATAATATATAAAAAAACTTGGTCAGCAATTAGACCGCTAGAACATGGAGATAAGGTATTATAATGTTGAGATTCTTGATTAATTTAGGGGGAATTTCACGTGTACCCTCAAAAACTTCAAAAATTACGTATTTCTTCCTCTAAAGTTTGAAATTACGTATTCCCCCCTCTAAACTTCAAAAACTCACAAATTTACCCATTTTATTGTCTTTTATATTAAAACCCAACCTAAATTTATAAAATACCCATTTTACCCTTTATTAAAAGTATAAAATCCCATCGAACTTAAATTTGAATATGAACGGTTTTTCTATCGTTCGAACTACTTTTAAATTTGTACACGCAAGATCAGCATGAACCTCAATGCAAAAACACACGTATATTGCACAAATTTTAATGAGATACGTGCTGATTGGAATTGTTTTGAGATCCATGCACGTTAGATCAGCACAAATATTGAAGTAATGCGCACAAATCTCAATGCGATGCGCACGAATAAGACGGTATAGGAATCTTTCAGATTCAAATTAGACTCCGATGGACTTTATATGTTTTTAATAAAGGGTAAAATGGGTATTTTAAAATTTTAGAATGAGTTTTAATATAAAAACAATAAAATGGATAAATTTGTGAGTTTTTAAAGTTTAGAGGGAAAATATGTAATTTCAAACTTTAGAGGCGACGTAATTTTGAAATTTTTGAGGGATATACATGAATTCCCCCATTAATTTAATAGAACATAGAATTTAATATATTTTATTTGAAAAGAAAATGTCTAACTGTGTTAGCTTGTGTAATCAGTCAAATTCAAGCCTAACATTTTGCAAAGTGGAATGCACGGTGAATTAAGTCTTTCTTTTTAGCAATTCTACACGCAACTAATTAAGAGGAAGAATTTTCCATATCAATAAATGTCTTTTTTTATTTGTGCTTATTAGAAATAGTCAAAATTTTGTCTCTGCCTTGGGAAAAAAAATTATTTGTTTTTTACAAGGTATCCATGAGATAATAAGGCTCTAATATCTCAAAATCCGTTAAAATAAGATAGGGTGTATCAAAATCACCAATAATATTCTATAATTATAATAATTTTCAAAATTCAAACAGTCGATCCAAACAGTTAAACATTATATCTATGTTAAAATGTGCTAGGATATCAAATTTTATATTTTTGATTTGAATTTTTTACTTTTTATTAATATAGGTACATAATTCAATAGTCTGAAAACAACAGTTTGGTAAAATACTTAATAAATAATAAAAAATATATAAAAAATATAAAATTTGATCTCCAATTACATTTTAAAATAGAGATCATGTTGAACGGTTTGGATCGGCTATTTGAACTTTGAAAAATTATATTGTAAAATATTGTAACTATAGAATGTTGTAAGTGGATTTTCTATAAATAACTCATATATAATATGTCTAAAATGATATGTATGATGCGAGTTTAAGCGTATATTAAGTTTATAAAAAATTTAACAGCTCGAAATTAACGGATGTGAATGCATCATCAAACAATAATTAAATTAATTACATGAAATTTAATTGTTAGACTATTTATAAATAGGTTACATATTTTTTTTAATAAAAGGTAAAATGGGTACTTTACAAATTTAAAGTGAGTTGTAATAGAAAATTGAATAAATTTGTGAGTTGATGAAATTTAGGAAGGTGAATATGATATTAAGAAATTTACAAATTTTGAGATTTTGAGGAATGAGGAATATACATAGTTGAATGGTGTTGGCCAATGTCTACGTCATTTTAAGACTATGTATCGTAATAACAAAATTTGCAAATAATTCACAAATGAATTGTTTTTAGCATTGATGAATAGATGAATTGAACAAAATTTTGTAACTTTATAAATTATTTCGCGAATTTTACAAACTTTTTCCCGAAAAATTAGTCGAACTTATATTCTTCTTAAAGCTTCAAATTTTCAATATAAGTTTATACATATTATGCATAAATCTCAAATTTGTTGCTATTTACCATTCATTCTGTCAATTTCACAAGCTAGTCAGCAACAAGAAACAAACCACTTATCTATGAAAAATAAACATAGTATTTTCACAAGCTAGTCATTGCTATTTGTTGGCGCGTGAAAGCTTTTAAACCTGCGTGTACAAGTCTTTAAACCTAGTATGTTTAGTTTTTATACATAACATATCAAGAAGAGAGAGGAAAAAAACATAATGTTAATATATAACTCAAAAATATTTCATCATAGATTTCAATTGAAAAAGAAAACTGAGTTCCTCAAAGATCGTTTGAAAAATGAATGAGATTAATTGAAAGAAAAAAAGTAGGTGAAAGAAATTTTTAATTCTTTGGTATCCAATTGAATGAATTAATTAAAAAAATGAAAGCATAATTAAACTAAAAAATTTAAAAGCTTGATTAATTTTTCAAAATGTTTGGAACGATCTAGATATATTTGGTAGATGTGGATATTATATTCTTATGAGGCCACAATTATTGTACCATAATATGCTTTTATGTTAGATAAATTTCATTAAGCTACAAAATTACCATGATATATAGGTAATTACACTTGAAAAAACTTAACTATTGGCATCATTGGCATTTATTACAATTTCAAAGCTCAATTCCACCGCCCAAGCTTGACTTGCTTCCTTTCTCAATTCTAAACCATATATTGTAAATATTTAATTAAGATGGTTCATATGCAACAACATTTTGTGCTCCAGGATGCTTCATATTGTTTATCTTTGTTTTTAAAATTCGAATAATCGTTTCGAACTGCTCAACATGATCTTCATAATAAAATATGTTTGGAGACAAAATTTTACATTTTTAAAAAAAAATTTAACTATTTTTTTACATAGGTATAATATCACTTTATCGAATGATCGAAAATCTTCTCAAAACAGTTATTTTGGCTTGTAATATTCGTTTTAAAATTTAATTGTAGATTCACAACTAAAACTTACACCATACAAGGATTCATATTAATTTAATCAAGAGTAAAATAATTTGTAAGAATTTTATTTTAATTTAATAATATTTGTAACAATAACACTAAATTAATATATTAGATCAAATTATATATTAATTGCCCTCCCTAAATACAAGCGGGGATGTTGTTTTTCATGCGGCTTTGTGTCACTAAATTTTATCATCTGAATATTAAATAACATGGTGAGATTGAGACACCTTTTGAAATTTGAATCATGAACTTACACGAATAATATCTTAATTGTTAAGTTTTTAATGGAATAAGAATGAATTATTATTCATTTTCTATTCTGTTTGACATATAATAAATTCTCTTTCTTCTTCCTGATAAAATATCGGCAGCATAAAATAATAACAAAATTTTATTCATCCATTAATTTTAAAATTTTACAACCGTCAAATAATTTAACGGTTGAAATCCGCATTATAATCTTTAGAAAAATTGACTCTCTCATGACACATATTTCAAGTGCTGAATAATTCAACAATTGTGGTGTAAATTGACTCTACTTTCAAAAAAATTCAAACAAAATACTCCTCCTCTAAAATAATTAACAAAATGCCCTTCTGGAACCCTTATTCCCCTCGTCTCCCCCTCCCTTCTATTTACTCTCATCAAATTTTGACACATCCTCATCTTTTATTGCACTTTAATGAGAGTATAACAAGTAACAAATTTTATGTATACATGTGACAAATTTTTCAATTATATAATATATATCTCAAATATATGTTTTTCAATTAGGCAACAATTTTTTTTTCTCAAGTTTTCGAAAGTAAAACAGATACTCTTACAAGAGTCTGAAAAACATCATTGTGTAAGCATAAAATATTATATTTAGACATATTTTAGTAATACAAGCATAAGATTGGTGAAAATTTCTATTCACATATGGATGGTGGAAATTTTAGTTTTTTTTATTCCAACTTACACATGAATTTATATATACAGCCACAGATCACTTTGTGTGGTTTGCAGCGTTCTATATTACGTGCCGAAATTAATATATAACAATGGGTTAGCAGATGAGAAAAATATGTATTAAATATATTACTAATAACATTATTTTTTTTTATGAAACAAGACACAGCTTTAATATATTTTATGATAATACATCGTATGAAATTACAAAGCACGTTTTATTTTATTTTATAACATTTATTATAAATAAAAAATTCTTGTACTTACGTTTGGTTACTAACATGTCTAAATATAATAATCTATAATAAAGAATGATGCTTTCTAGACTCTCTTATAAGAGTATATATTTTACTTTAGAAAACTTGACCAAAAAATTATTGCGTAATTAAAAAACATATATTTGATATCTATATATTATCTAACTGAAAAAATTGTTTCATGTTTATAAAAATTTTGTTATTTGTTATGCGCTAATTAAAGTCCAATGAAAGAGATGGAGGTGTTAAAATATGATGAGAGTAAATAGAAGGGAGGGTGAGAGAGGGGGAAGGAGGGGGAAAAGGAGGGTCCCACAAGGGCATTTTGTTAATTATTTTAGAGGAGGGATATTTTGTTTGAAATTTTTTAAAAGTAGGGCAATTTGTAAAATTTCCCTTGTCCTGGGGTGCAAACGGGTCGAATATTATCCGACCGTATTCGAAATTTAGATACGGATATCCGATATCCGAATATCCGTGCGGATACGGATACGGATATGTCTGAATAGTAAATGTATAATATATGAATAATACATTATGAAAAAAAATGTTATTCGCTATTATAAAAAATGAATATCAATATCCGTATCCGTTTAATATCCGATTAGTATCCGTATCTAAAAAATAAAAGCGAATACGTATATGATTTTACCACTATCCGATCCACTTGCATCCCTATAATTGTCAGTAGTACATGGTATATCTTCAAAAAAAAAATTGGTACAGATCTTTGATCAAGGAAATGGAAATTCAATTCTTCTCTATTTTTTTCATTGAATTGAAATCATTTTTTTCCTTTTCTTGTTCTGATCAGAGGGTGTTATAACTGAATATGATTCATATTCTGATTGTTCAACCAAACTGGGACCAAAATTTATTTTCAAATATTTTATGGGAAGAGTTTCAGGAACTCAAGAATTATGAAATCACAAATTCAGCAAAGGTACACAAAAAGTTCCATCACCTATATTTTTTTTTTGAGAATTTCACATATACTTTAAAAAAATGAAATCTAATATGTGTAACAAAAAGTTTTCCTTTCTTATTAGAAACTCATAAGTTTACTCAACTCATTTCCTTTTCTTTTAACTCACTTTAAATTTATAAGGTTCTCATTTTACTTTTATTAAAGAATAGAAAATATGTAACATGTGTTATATAATCAACTGATTTGTGGAAACAAATAATTCATCTTCTTACATATAATGCATATATCAGTGTTGTAAATAACGGTATGCAGTCGTTGGATAGACATGGTACCGTCAAGCTATTAATCGGGAATAATCGGAAATAATTGGCCGATTAGTCGGAAAAATCCATGACGATTTGGTCACTGCCAACAACTAATCAGCTGATTAATCAGTCCAAATGGATGTTTTCTACAACACTGGAATATACAATGATATTTAGACATAAATTTTGTATTTGGATGCGAATTTTAAAAAAGAAAATAAGTAATTTCGATTTTTTTTAAAGGATATACATGAAATTCTCTCTCTTTCTCTCTCTTGTTTTTTTTTTTTTCAAAAAAAACAAAGTAAGGGTTCATGAATTTCAGAGTGTAATAAATAGGAGCAAAGAACAATTCCAAATTTTCCTCCCACCCACAAAATCGGTCTTTTATGACTGTAACAGATAGAAGAAAAAATATAACGTAACATTAAATTTGGATTGTTGGTCTCCAACGAATTTTAGAAAATTAGTTGCACCAAAAATGCCTTGAGGAGTTGAGGTCAAAAGGCAATTTTGAAGAGACACAGAATGGTCACCATCGCTTGCCATTTAAATATTGTCAGAATGTGATGTTTTTTTTTATAAGATAATGGTAAAAAGAATTTTTTATTTCTTTTTTCTATTAACATAGTGTCGGTTGCTTTTGGAACTTTTAGGAATCTGTGCATGGTCTCTCTTTTTTGCCTCTAGAATTTATTATTTGTGCAATTATAAAATAATGAGCTTTAAAACACGAGAGGAATTGGAGTGGTGGAATTGTAAGAAAATAATAATAATAAAAGTAACATAATTTAATTTAAATCTTGTTAAATTTTTTATCAGATAGATTTCAAATGATGAATTCAAATTATTATTTTTATCTGTTCAAGTATTTATTTTTCACTTTTTTATTTTTAAGATATTATGTGTAAGAAAATGAGGTTCAAAATATTAAAAATGAAAGCATAAAAATATTCATTTTCAACATACTATGAAATTGAGCTTAAAAAATATTTGATTCATCAAGATAAATCATAATGAATCCTCAAAGTTTTCATTGAATTCAATTCTACTACTAGAATCATAATTTTATAGACATCAAATAGTTTATTAAAAGTAAGAAAAAAAATTAGATTGTGAAAAAAAAAAGTTATAACATGAAAACTTTGGAGATATTTAGTGAGCTAATGTTTTAGAAGTTGTTCGTTTAGGTTGAAAAAATAAAAGAAATATGAGGGTTTTTTTTACTATAATTTGTCTGTACTTTTAATTTAAGCTGTTGTAGTTTACTTAGATGTCGTTTAGATTTGATACTAGCATAGTATATTTTAAAATTTGAAAACAAACTTGAAATATTTTGCATATTTTTCATTTATTTGTTGGATAAAACCCAACAAAAAAGAAATCCGAAAAAGAAAATAATTCTAGAGATAGAATGTTTTAAATATTTCAGAGAACCTAGAACATTACCCAATTGATGAAAGCTATTCTGAATTTTACTGTTCCACATCTTGCCCCAAATGGGACAAATCATTTTCAATTTCTTTATAAATCAGCGACCAAACTCCTTTTTTTATTACCAAAAAGATAAAAAAATAAAAATAAAAAGTATAATAGTAGATGATGAATATGTTGTTTTTGTTTGTATTGACATTTTGTGTAATAATTAACTTAATTGGTCGTGTGTCTTGTCATGAAAACCGCTGGATTACAATAATTTAATTAATTAATAGACTTTTGCAAAAGATAATCTCCTTCATTTATTATATTAATTTTTCATAAACATATGACCTAGTATTGCGCTTATATTAAAAAGGTAGCAAAAACATAACAATAACAAAGGATAAATATATAAAAGAAAGAAATATAGAAAAAAAAATAAGAAAACTTTTGGAGAATTAGAGCACAAAAAAATTGTGGGTTTGTTGGGATATTTGCATGAACTAATTTAATTTTTCTTAATTGACGCTAAAAAGCATGTCCATAGCACAGGGGAAATGCCGCGTTATAATCGTTAATAATAATTTATTTTATTTTGATCGAATTCATATATTAATTGGTCAGTAATTAACTTGTTATTCACGGTGAATTTTCACGGATTGCCAACGAAATTCCGACGAACTCCAAGAAAATTATGACATGGGTAATTTAATTGAGGAGTGTTCAAATGGACTTTTTTTATTTAAATAGAACTCATACAAAAAAAATGAACCAAAGCAGTCTCATTCTCATTGAAGCTATAAAAATAGCCTCTTGTGGACTGGTGTAGCTTGAGGAGCTCTTACTCCACCGATCCTGTGGATCGATGGAGCCATTTTACAGCCCAACACGACCAGCACCACAGAAAATCCACACATATGCTTCCGTTGGTCCAATGGACGGGTGGAGCTGGGCTTTTGAAATTTTGCACCGAAAATTTGCATTGAACTTAGTCAACTAGAATAGCTCCACTTTGTCACAGGACCGGTGGAGGCATTTTTGGAGCTCCATTAGTTCTGTCGATCGGTGTAAGTTAATTTATGTGTAACCTTGCGTGTAGCCATTGTGGCAGATGAGAAAATGGCTCCACTGGTCCAATGGTTCAGTGGAGCTAGGCCCTTCCAAGCTACATCGGTCCACAGGACCGGTGGAGGCTATTTTTATGACTTTCAAGGGTATAATGCTGCTTTGGTTAATTTTTTTTTGTATGGGTTCTATTTTTAAAAAAAAATCGTTCAAATGCACCATTTTTTTACGCTCCAATATGCTCCGTATTTTTTATTTTCATTTCCAAAGTCCGAACAGTCAATCCAAATCTCTCAATATGATCTTCATAATAAAACATGTTTGGAGACCAAATTTTATATTTTAATTTTTTTTTTACTATTTTTTTAGATATGTACAAAATTATTATTTTAAGGAGATTATGGACCATTTGATAAAGTGATATTGTAAATTTTTTTTTTAATTAAACTCACAGAAGGAATTGGTGAGCTCAAGAACACCTTAGTTCTACTCCCTCTTTTTTATTAATGTTGTGTGTTTTATTATTCACATTACATGTTATCAGAAATTTATTATTTCACCTTAGTCTGTTGGACTCGTCGGAGCTCCATCAAACGTGCAAAATTGGTTATGAAGAAAATTGACTAGTCAAAGAAATTGATTGACCTATCCAAATAGCATATTAGGCTAGCATGATCATGATCATTAATTGTCTTGACAAAATAGAGTATATACGGTTTGTGGAAGAGTATCAATTTTATGATCGATCCGATTCATCAAACAATGACTTGACGTGTCATGTACGGTTGGAATTGTGTAGTTGGAATAGCGTGCTAATCTTGTTTAGAACTACAAACTATACTGTTCCAACCATATAAATTCCAAATGCTGATGTTATTTCAAGAATAAGTGAGATTATGATAGGTCTATTTGGATCCATTAATATGTTGATTAGTTGTTAGCGGTTATCAAACTGTTACGTTCGATTATTCTGGATTAATTGCTTGGCAGTATCATGTTCGTCTGACGTGCGCATACCGTTATTTGCAACGCTGGTTAAGAATTTATATTTCTGTTTTTTTTTTTTAGTTCAAGCAATTGATCTAAATAGTTTAACATTGATTTCATACGAAAATACACTTGTATATTAAATTTTATATTTTTAAGAACTTTTTTTTACTATTATATATATATTGTACAGTGATCTAGACTATGGTTATATATATATTTTTTAAATTCAAATAGTCGATCTAAATAAATAGTGCAATGAACTTCATATGAAAATTTACACCAAATTTTATATATATTTTTTTTTACTATTTTATTAAATAGATAAAAAATTATTTAATACGGAAATTCTGACCATCCAAAAACAATTATTTTCTACTTATCTAAAACTAGTAAAAAAATTAAAAATAATATAAAATTTTGTATGCATATATATTTTCATATGTAAATTATGTTTAACGGTTTAAATTAGTCAATTAATCTTTGAAAATAAAATATAAATTAATATTACAAATCAATCTGTAACCTAGAATAAATACCAATTGGTGATTTCATCAAAAAGTGCAGTTTCTTTTGGCAGTTATTAATTTGAACCAAAATTAGCAATTCTCGGACTTGAGAAATGAATTAACTTTGGTTTTGAAATTTGCAAATTAATAATTGAACATGAACCGACATGCACAAAATAATACAGTTTCCCATTTCTCTTGCTAATCTAAGAGATGACAATTTTTTTTGTTTTTTTTACCATTTTACCATATAAGGTTCTTTTGTGGGTGGCATTTTCTTTGTGAGATTTGTCCGGTACAATAAAATGGTATTTTGCTGATGTAATGAATTTGGAAAAATCTGTTTGGTCAATATTTGATTTGGGAATTTAATGCTGTCTATTGAATTACTGCATTCAATTTTGTAGGGACCAACTATGTAAATAGCTTTTATTATGAATGAGATGTAAGTAACTATATTAATTGATGATGCAAATCATTAATTGATATTTTTCATTTATTCATATTTCATACCATAAAACAGCAAATTAAAAATTAATTTCTTATATCTTATTTGATATAAGAAATTAAGAACTACTATATTATTTAATTATAGGTATATTATATGCCAACTGTATAAAGAAAATTAGAGAACTGGATCTGTCCTTTTGTCTGATTAGCTGTTTGTATTTAATTAAATTAATTGAATTCAATGTACCTTAAAATAAATAGATATAATTGATTCAGAATTTTATTTTAATTGCAAAGAACAAGATGTGAAATAAAGAAGAAAATATATACAATTAAATAAGTTAAAAAGAGGTGTTGACAATTGATTCTAGAATTTTTATGTTTATTGGAAGGAGAGAGAGAGGGGATGCCAAATAATACATTAATTAAATTTAATGCACCTTACCTGGAATAAAAAAAATTGGATAAATATTTGAAGAGACTTAATGTTGGTCACAACAAAGACAATTCTTAAAAATTTAATAACTTATAATTATTTCTTGAGAGTTTTAAAAATAAAAATAGCATTTTTTTAATCAAATAAGTTTAGATAATGTTGAGCATCTTTATTAGTTGTTTCTTAACAAATAAATATTTATTTTATTATAATGTTATATAATTTGATGGATCACCCAATAAAATAAAATTACAAAAAAAAAGAATATAAATGACAACTAACAATATCAGACATTTTGGAAATTTTATTTTATGACGCTAAATATAACAAATAATAAACGTGTGCCCCATAAAATAAATCTTACTCCTTGTACGACCTTGATGTTTTAAAGTCTTGCAGAGTTCAAAGCCACAGAAAATCCAAGGAGAAAAGATAAACATCCGTACAACAAAGCATGCGACGTGATTTGCACCGCTAATCCCCCATTTAATGCTAATTAATATTATTTAATCAATAAAGCGCTACGATCTATCGGTTAAGCTGCCGCCTTTACATATCCCGACCGCCTAAGATAACGCGACCTTTCTCAAGATTCGTGCTAGGTGGACCCAATTAACAGTAACCGATAGATTTAATAGGAGTAGGTCCGATGGCCATCGTACCTACTTTTAGTTCAATTATCTAACATCGTACGATTAGCATCAAGATCTGTTCACACGGAACTTTAAAGAGACGTTCACGGATTTTAATTAGTTCGTACGAATCTTGATGAATATTGGATGCTTAATACTAGGTCTGATGGGCATTGGACCTACTCTCAATTGAAAATGCCACGAAAGCTATTTTTTAAATTCGAAACCGACGTGGTAACACGCAGCACTCGAGTCCAGCACGGGTCCAGCACGATCCGACCCGGTAAAGACAAACAGAACATCTAGCGGTCCCAATTAGCTGACGCTCGATCCGGATCTCTTCATCGGACGGTCTAAAATGGAGCATTTGCAGAGCGTCGCATGACTTGGTCCAGACGTCATTCCCTAGACTCGCCTCCTGTTTTCCATTCCCACCCTCGCATCATTCTTAGTATGCGGTCCTATAATCATCACGGACGGTCTAGATTTTTTCATTCTACAGGATTTAACGGGCGGGATATTCTTCATGGACAGAATAATTTACGTGCCCATATTTATACGAAAGATTCTATTGCGTGAGAGAACCGAGTGGACGCGCACAAAAGTCGGACCTACTTTTAGGTCAACGAGCTCGGTGACCGTCCGATCCATCTTAAGATCTTTGCGCACGAAAGTCGAAGCGGATGCGCACAAATTTAAAGCATTTGCACGAATTTTAAATCATATTGAACGGTGATTGAACCCATTAAACCAAATTAGGTCCGATGCGTATCGGACCTACTCTCAATTCATTGCGTGAATAGCAAGACGCGAACTCTATCTGTACCGTTGATTCGGAAAACGATATTTGATCGGACGGCTGTGAGTGGGGAGAATAAGGGATAAACATCCTAGGAGGTCTGCCGGTGTGAAATTCCTTTCCTCTTCTCTACCTCACCCCGCACAGGCGCACACCCCAGTTCGTTCCACTGGTCCGCAGGAATAACTTGACTATCTGGTTTCGATATTCCTTTTCCTAGTGCTACCAACAGTTTATACCTTGTCTTCTTCTGGCCGCCGGATAAGGAAACATGTTGCATCCGTCCGTTTGATCTCTCTCGTACGAGTTTCTCTTTCCTCTCCTTTTTTGCCATTTTCTTCTCTCCCTTTCCTTATTTTCCAAGTTCCTCTAGCCCTTGAAATTCGGCGATTTTAGTGTCAAATTGGAGTGATCAAATAGAAGGAAGTAGAGTTGGAGTTGTAAATTTTAATTGGATCTGGTCAGAGAAGCGATCTGTGCTGTTGTATGAGGTGAGGCGAAGGAAGGAAGGAAAGAGATCTATGATTGGAGGTGCGGTGAGAGGCGCTGGTTGAGAATGGGGGATACTGGGGGGCACTTGGGGTGGGCCCTCGTGCTCCTCTTTCTAGGCCCAGTGTTGGCCTTTGTAGTTCGTCGGAGATGGCGCAACGCCGCTGCTCGGGCGGAGGAGGTGCGGCGGTTGGCGTTCCTGGCCGCTGCCGAGGCTGAGCAAGCTGAGATGGAGGCTTACAGGGAGTATTCGGCCTCGATTATGCGGGAGTCTGGGTGGGTGCCACAGCCGCCGTCTGTGGTGTACGATGATGCACCGAGTCCAGCTATGCCTCAGCCAGTTGTTTATGCTACTGTTTCCCCTTCTCCACCGGTGACTGAGAAGAGAGCTGTTTGTGCGGTTTGTTTTAGGGATACAACAACTCGATGTGCGAGGTGCAAGGCTGTCAGATACTGGTATGGGTTAGCTCTAATTGTAGCTTTAGATTGATTTTTGTGTTTCTTCTCGCATATGCTGTTGCGGTCAGTATTTAGTTGTGATCAGTGGCAATTGGGATTGGATTGTTAGAATTAGGGTTACTGTATTGTTTCTCCATAAAATAATTTAATTTGGTGCTTAGGTAGTAATTTAAACATGGATTTTGTTAATGATAATTTTTTTCCCTATTTTTAGCTCACTTGTTGAAGAATCAATTGGTTTTGATATCTGAATTCAGGAGCAATTTGTAGTCTTTTCATTTTGATACAAAAAACTAAAATCTCATCAACTAAATGACAAATCCAGATTTGGTAATTCAAAAGGCTTGAGGTATTTTGCTTAGTTCTCTTGATTTTGAATTACTAATTTCCAAATATTGGTGTAAATTTTTAGCTCTGGGAAGTGCCAAATTATTCACTGGAGACAAGGTCACAAGGACGAGTGCCGCGAGACACAAGTTCAAACTGATAACAAACCCAACGGTCAAGCAAGCATGCCAAATCCAATTTCGAATTCACAAGGTGCACGTGTTGACAACCCAAACACATCTGACAACAGCACAAAATTTGAAGTGCCCATTCCCTCTCGACAGTCTGAGGATAAAGTTACCAAAGCACCCTCATTGGTGGAACCTGACTATTTGTCGAGCACAACTAATGCAGATTCCAAGGGAGAAGGTGCACCAAATGAAACAGAAAGTGACAATAAATCTAGACCGGAGGTATCTACTTCTAAAGTGACAGCTGTCCCTACTGAAGAGCCACAAACTGCCACTGTGACCCCAGTCGTCAATGTCGTGTCTCCTCCTAATAGGCCGCCAGAAGAGAAGCTTTTAGCAAATAATAAAGCGAAAACAGACATGCATGTTAAGTTTGCCAGTACGACACCACCGGTGATTCCCAATAGCGGGTCAGGTACTGAAAAGCGTGCTTTGAAAAGCTCCAAAAGTTCGGTAAGGGAGGTTACAGCCAATAAAATGGTGTCACACCGAAGAGCCCATTCTGTCGTGATGGATTCAGCCAAAAGGGTTGGTGAAGCTTTAAGAATTGCTACTAAACTGTTGGATAATGAGAGTGGTGCGACAAATGGAACGGCGACATCTGGCAAGAACTTTGTCAAGCAGCACTCCCTTTCTAAAATAACAAGGCATTACCCGTCTGATTTGGTACGCATTAAAGTTTTAATATTCTATCTTGGTTGTGTTTATACATATATTTTTTATACTTCTGTAATAAATGTTGTAAACCTTTGCTGAACTGCACATCTCAAAAAGCAAACTCAAGAGACAATGCAAAATTAGTGAAAATTGGTGTCATTTATTGAAGATACAATTTTGACTTGGAACATAAGTTTAAAATTTAATAATAAAGTTTGTTTAGATACGAAGGTTAATTAAAAAATTGATTTCGGAATTTGTTAACCATATAAAACCATTGCAAAAATGGCTTATGCAAAAATTCGTATGAAAAAAGAGTTCAACTCACTGCAGTTTGCTTTAGTTTTGCAATAAATACTGTTAATTATAGGGCTCTTAATTGATTGAGAATCAGCCTTAAATAGGGTATTTTGCTAACCGCAGAAGCTTTTTATAAGTTTCTTTTGCAAAAAATTTCACAGTAATATTATTATTTCCTACTTCTGTTTCTTCCTAAATGGCTAAAAGCAATTGCTATGAACCCTTGCAATCTTATTACAAAAGAAGCTTTACCCTCTAATACACAAATAAAAAAATATTCTTACACTCCAAGCTTATTATTAGCCTTGCCTTGAACCTTGCACTTGCTGTTGTTAATTGGCGCAAATTATGAAGCATATCGTTTTTAATGGATTTAAGTGCTTTTGATTTATTTCCAAGTGCATGCAAATTATGTGCATGTAATAATATACTCATATGATACTAAGCCACTTACATTTTAATTGCAACAGATGCTTTTCCCCTATGACCTCTTTCTCAAGCTCTATAACAGTGACAGAACAGACTTGCAGCCGTTTGGGCTAGCCAATTGCGGTAACAGGTAATTAATTGTCTATTTGATGTTACTTCTATATTTCTTTTAATTATTGCAATTACAATTAATGTAAATTTCCTCTAATTTCATCGTCCAGCTGTTATGCAAATACCGTGTTTCAATGCCTGACATTTACTCGCCCCCTGACAGCCTATCTCCTTGAGGGGCTTCATACTAAGAAATGTACGCATTTTCTCTCTCCTACCATTAAACTTTACCCATTTTCTTACTTCTATATCCAAGTGTAATTTTCTGTGTTTACCTCTTTTTTTCCTGTTTAGGTGGTTTAAAAACAGAGTGGTGCTTCACTTGTGAATTTGAGAGGCTTGTTTTAAAGGGAAAACAGGATAAATGGAGCTTGTCACCAGCAAATATTCTATCTGGCCTGAGCAATGCCGGGAGCCCCTTTGGCCATGGCCGAGAAGAAGATGCACATGAATTCATGAAGTACGTAAACACTGTCACTTTATTACATGTACAGTAATGAATTAAATAATGCTAGATTGCTACTAGTGGAAACTCCTTACGAAGAAGGAAGGAGCATTAGTATTTAGTTATATGAATTTTGCTATGAATTTAAATAAATGGAACTTATTTTCATTATAGGTATGTAATTGAGAAGATGCAGTCAGTGTGCATCAAGGAAGCTGGTATAACTGCAAACAACCAGCTAGCCGAAGAAACAACACTTGTGCAACTAATATTTGGGGGTTATTTACGCTCCAAGGTACCTTTCCTACCTTGATTGTAATCCATTTGTGGTGTATATTTCTAATTGATTTTTTTTTTTAATTGGTGTTCTTTTTTGCCAATTTGTACAGATAAGGTGTATGAAGTGCCAAGGGAGTTCAGAGCAGTGCGAAAGGATGATGGATTTAACAGTGCCTATAGAAGGAAACATTACCACTCTAGAAGAGGCACTGGTGAAGTTCACATCTGCTGAGATCTTGGACGGAGATAACAAGTACCAGTGCAATAGGTACATCACACTCTTATATTCTCTCTAGTTTGAAATGTTTCCTTTCTTATGTTGCCAATAGTGATATGCTTATTTTTATTTTTTTATAACTTATCATAAACTTATCATTACAACTGCCCCCTTTCTCTATTTTTGGGTGCAGATGCAAATCGTATGAGCGTGCAAGGAAGAAGATGACCATACTGGAGGCTCCGAATGTACTTACCATTGCACTGAAACGATATCAGGTACAATTTAATTATCTGTGTTCTAACCAATTTTTAATTTTGCTTGTATAAAAATTTCTTTTGGTTTGATAATCATATATCCATACTAAAGTAGTTTGAACTTGATGGATGTACAAAGCTAAAATTTTTAGTTTCTCTTGTAATATATGGCAGTCGGGCAAGTTTGGGAAGATCAATAAGCCGGTACGATTTCCAGAGCACCTGAATCTGGCGCAGTACATGAGTGGCACTGACGACAAGTCACCCGTCTACAGTCTCTATGCTGTTGTGGTTCACCATGATGTCAATAATGCTGCCTTTTCTGGCCACTATGTTTGCTATGTGAAAGATACTCGTGGCAAGTGGTATGAGATCAACGACAGCATGGTACTGCCCCAATCCCTAATAAATAAGCACAGAATGTTTATATTCCTTTTTAGGATATAGATAGAATATGAGTTCTATGCATATAGTCCACGTAGAAAAGAATTTTGAAGGGACTTCCATTTTTTTTTATGTAATTCTTACAAGATGCTTCATTTTGATTGGTTCACATTTCAGGTTCAGCCGGTTTCTCTCGAGTCTGTCTTATCCAAATGTGCATACATGCTTCTCTATGCCAGGTAATTGAATTGCCAAATTGAAAGTTTTTGTTACTGAGAAAAAAGTTGGGTTTGATTTTGGAACCAAACATTTAATTAAACCTAATTTTAGCTTTAATCAGACCCAGCAAAAGATCACTTTCTAATCCAAACTTCAATGTCAGGTGCTCACCTAGGGCTCCGAGCTCTGTGCGCAGAGCAATGGCAATCGACCCAGTGCGAAGAAAAACAAAACAATCCAGGCCTGTTAACCTAGGGGGTTCATCAGATCAGCCCCCTTTCTACCGGTTCGAAAACGGCTCCCACTACCCATCTGAATATTCCAGCGACAGCTCCTCTCTTTTCAGCAACTCTGATGAGGGCTCGTCCACCAGTGTGAGTACTGAGAGCATGACAAGTGTTGACAGCACTCGGAATTCAACTAGCAACGAAGAGAACTCCTACTGTGATTACATTTTTGGTGACTCAGATCGGATAGGTTCAGGCCTCTCAGCTGGCAGCTCGAACCCGCAGTTTGAGGATTCGGGTTTGAACCCGGTACCTAACCTGGCTCCTGGTTCGTTTTTGTATACTGACTGTAGTGGTGGTGATAGTGGGGTTGTGAGAACTGGGTTTGCGGGATATAGTAGTAGTAGTAGTAGTAGGAGAGAAACTGACTGGGGTGCAGTGGGCCCCTCCGAGGGGAAAGGGGCTGTGTTGTCGCGACGGCCTACAAAAGAAAGGTCGGCCCAGACGTTTTATTCATAGGGTTTGGGTTTGTAGAGAGAAAAAGAAGAACAATAAGTAATTTAGCAGCCTCTGTATGATTATGTTATTAAATGAAAAGAAGAAAATTATTATAAAAAAATGACATCTGAGGGAGGGGTGTTAAAGTGTTAAGTGCTCTCTCTCTCCTAACCATCTCTTAGATTAGATGTGTTCTTTAACTAATGTTTACTTCAAGACAAAGGGGAGTGTGGGTCGATGGTAAAAATATTGACAAAGCTGTTTTGGTTTTGTGGCAGTGTACACTGAGAATCTGATCCGACCATTACCAATTCAATATTCTTATCCAGTTATGCTACGAAAGAAGTGAATAAAATTGGAAAAGAAATGAGGGAGAAGTTTCGAGTAATAAAAGGAAGAAGGGAAAATAGACAGTGTCCCACTCCAGTTTAAAAGGTTTCTTATAAATCAAAATCGTTTTCAGTTCCATGTACAGCAATAAATGAAACGAGGGGAAAATGCCAAGCATTGGGTATTTTCTTATGTACTCCGTTGGCTATGTTTCATCACAAATGCCTAGTATAAAAAAGATACAATTCAGGACCAAAGCTCAGATAAACAGCCTAAACGAATTAAAATGTTAAAATTAACGCTAATTCATTTTACCCAACCCAGCAATGGGTATTTTCCATGTAATGTGGGCTTTTACTCGACAAGGTTAGTTAAAGCCCAAAGGGATTTATTTTATTTGGACTTAAATCTATAAAGCATGTATGGAAGGCAATGTTATCGTGCTAACGGGCTTTAGTGCTAGTAAAGTGGGCTCAAATTCTTCCATAAAATTTTTAAGATCCATTTTCCTCATGGAGCATGAAACTAAACGGGATAAATATAAAATTTAGCAACATATGAAGCGAATCTCAATGCAAAAAGAGAGTAGGATCATAGGATGCTTTTGTTATATAGATTGACACGACAAGACCGTGTGAGAGGGACATTGAAATTGAAATGGTGATGTCGCAATCAGGGCCGTCAATTTCGGCGGCTACGTTCAATGCATGTCTGTTAACTTTTTAAGTTTTAACCACCACCAGTCTGACTCTCTCTACTAATATTAATAAATTTCATAAAACAAAAATACTAATATTAATAAAGCTTTCAATTAATTCGTGGGTCCTTTTCTGTTTCTCTCGTTCCAGCTATGTAGGCAGCGATTTGAGAGACTTTGGTTTAATGAGTTCAATTATCGTCTAATTTGTTTCCAAATTTGTGTGAAATATTTTAAATTTTGTGCATGTCTACTTTGATTTTTCGTGCACACAGATTTTAAGATTGATCGGATGGTTATGAATCTCGTTGAACCTAAAAGTAAGTCCGATGAGCATGGGACTTACTCCGTTCTCCTAGGCAAAATGTAGCACAAATCGATAAATTCACCAGTTCTATTTATGTAATATGTAGTAATTTAAATTCCCCGGATCGGACAGTCATATTTTATATTTCGTTTGATAGTTTAAATTATAGATTAAATCAATTCATATGAAAAGGTAAGATGTTAACAAATAAAAAATATGATAGTGAGTCTTACAGGTAAAGTAAATATTATGAAATTTAATCCACTTTTAACTCACATTTTATTCCACCTCTTACTGGTTCTTGTATTACAAGTTCATTTGTTTGACTCGGATTCTAAATTCAAAATATGAGGTAAGATACGTACTCTATATAACACGAATTCAGATTCTCTAAAGTAACTCAAACTTTGAGATTGAATCCGGATTGTCCGATATATTTTGGCATGAAGATTAAATGGTCTCATGCATTCTATCTCGGATTGGATTGATTTCAGATTCTGATTGTAATTCTGGATGCAAATTCAAAATTTGAGTTACTTTGGCGGATCCGGACCCATATAACACATCTCTTGTCTAATAATATGGAAAACACAAATTATTATCTAGAATATATTCATTTAAATAATAGATTTAAGAAGAAAATACACACAGAGACACAGAGTTTTGAATTTCTGTGTGAAAGCTATGAGCCTATGGATTTAGTCAAAATATGCTTCTTAATTTTTTTTTGTCTTTCTCATGAAAAATTATAACAACATTCTTAATATTCATAAAATTATCAAATTATACCTTTTTTTTTTTACTAAATATTCAAAATAATAATAAAAGTGTGTCTCATTCTAAAATTTTGATCCATCCTACTAAAAATCTTAGTTTTGTTCTCTTAGGCATTATAAATTCTTTCAAAAAACAAAATTTTCTTTGAACTTTTACACAATTCTAAATAGTAAATAGTCATAAAATAGATTTTTAGGAATGTTCACCAATTAGACTAATTGCATCCATAGTTCAATACTTTAAATGCATTCTATGCTCTACAACATTTTGGGAAATAGTTTTCTTTTTAAGATAAATACATTTTGTAATGGAATTGGGAAAGGTAAATTTTAAAAGAACAAAACTGAATGAAGCAATAACATGGAAATGGTAATTTTCTATTTTTTTTAATTGATGAGTGTGTAAAATACACTCACATTATGCACAATGAAAAAACAACCTGATGTTAATTGATATATTTTGGATAAAAAAATGAGGCAAATATAGTATTTTGTAGCTACTTAAAACATAGAACAAGGCTCTTTTTTCAATCAATTCTTTGGAATGATATGTATTGCATTCAAACATCATCAAAATTTATTCAATTGCTTGAATGGTTATTTTGATTATGTATAAAAATTATTTGTTGCCTTTATTAATATGAGATTAAAGAATTCAATAGATTATTGTGCAACAGTCAGTATCACTCTGAAAAATTGAGCCATTATTATTTATTAATCCAAGAATTTTATGTAATAATAAAAAAATTTCTTTCTATGAATTTTTTTTATTTGCAATAATAAAATAACTAGCAAAAAAAATTATTTGTTTTTGCCTTTTGGATATGACAGTAAAATATCATGACCTCATTTTTTGGTTTCAACTAAGAATAATTATTGAAGAATATTTTTTTATTGTTACTTCTATTTTTTTTTTTTTGTGCACATGAAAGTGATTCATATAGACACTGGACCCCCAATAGAATGTGAATCTCAGGTGTACTTTAGCATAATACAGATTTCATGTACTGATTTTCTGATGCAGCTACACAACCTTATATTATGTGGCATTTTACTGTCCATAACATTTTAGAAGATTGGAAAACTATACCTCAAGGCCCTCAACTATAAAGTGTCCTAAAGAAAAAAAAAAAAAAATAGTGTCCTTGAGAATAAAAAAGGTGCATGCGTCAATTATGTTCCTACAAGTTAACAAATAAAAAAAATAAAAAATGTGGGTTAATTGATTTCTGTTCCTTATATTTAAATCTGTCTCTGTGTATAATATACCAGAAGTAAGCACCGAGCAGGCAGTGCCTACTTTTGAATTTTGAAAACTAAACTTGACTTTTTGCCTACCCGTGTAATTCATATGCCCATTTACAATCTAATTTTACCTAACAAAATTATCCTAGTGATTAACAAAATTATCCTAGTGATCCGCTAATAAAATAATTTTGTTTTTCGCATCGTTAATTTTCTTACAACCTCCTTTAAAAAACAACAAAATCGCAAAACCAATCTTTAATTAGGTCCAAATCGTGTCTCCAACCATCAAATTGTCCGTGATGCATAACTTGTCTCTAATTATGTATTAGCCCTTAATTAACACATTTTGTAGTGGTTAATTTTTTATTTTGTTTCTTTAAATATATCAATCAAGTATCAAATTTGTAATCTTTTTTTTTTTTTTTTTGTGTGCACAGCTAATCCAGAGAGTATTTGTCTAACCAGCAAGCATCCCCTCTTTTTGAAATGCAGCCCCAACAAGTAAAAACATGTTCACAGTTTTTTTTCTCTTTAGTAATTATGATCAAAAGAAAATATGTCCTTTGGAATTGGACCTCCATTCTCTCTCTCTCTAAATTTGTTTTTTTTTTTTTTTGACTAAGATACAGCCGACGTGGGCCATTAGGACCACGCCATCTCATACGCCGTCGCCATCTAATGGCTGTCCCCACCTCCATGATACCATCCCTCCTCCTCGTGCCATAACATATTGTGTGTTAGATGGAGTATGGCATTAAATATTTGGACCAAACAACAAAAAATGGAGAGAGAGGAGTCCAGGGTTGAAAAAAACTTGAGCAATAGTGGTAAAATTATATTCATATTTTTTTATTTTTCAGATACAAATACGGAGTGGATGTCAGAGGAGTACGAATATGGATTCAGATCAGATTCATAATATTTATCTAATTATAATAGTGAATAACATATTTTTTCATAATATATTTTAAAATATATGGTATATATTTACTATTCGGATATGGATAATTGAAACGTAAAACCATATCAGTATCTTTATCCGCATGGATATTCAGATATCAGATATCCACATCTAATTTTTTGAATATAAATTGAATACATATCAGATACTTTTCATACCATTTTCACTCTTAGAGAGGACACTTTGACAAATACATATGTTCTGTAAAATATATATAAATTCTTTAATTAGCACCAAATTAATTTTACATCTAGTGTAAAAAAGATTGATAAATTTCTTAGCATCAAAATTTTATGACTCTGGGAATAAAGAATTAATGATGTGCCTAGAGTTTAAACCTACCATGCATGCATGATGCATCCCACCGCCGCAAACAAAGAAGCAATTATCAATTTGAAAACATGATCCATGTGAGAGAGAGAGAGAGAGAGAGACTCAGTAAAACACCAAAAGTAAAAGATCTCTCTTCTAACTTCTAAGTCTCACCATTAAAAATTAAGGTCGCAGGTCTAGATCTTTTCTGCACCACAGCACAGTACTATATACTGTTCAAAAACAGCATAGCATGTTCAACCAAATCTCTTATCTCTGAGTCTATATATATATGTATTTATGTATATACATTTAACACTAATCTACCTCTATTTATAATATCTCCATGCCGACTGGATCTCTTTTCATCTGGTAAAGGGCTAAAGGCAACCTTATCAGTTATCAGAAACCAGGGATGCATATCTGGCCGTTTATCAACTGATCAGACGGTGCAAAATGGTTCCGTTACCTTCTTATCTTCTCCTGTGCTGTAGGAGCCATGCATAGCTGGATTAGGCTCAGGTGGGCCCGGATGTTTGGACCAACACAGCGTGGAGAAATCAGGGAGTCACTTCTTCACAGCATGTAGGCATTTAATTTGTCCATATTATCTATTTAAAGAAATGGAAATGATATAGCACAACCTAAAACATCCACAAAGAGTCACTTAAGTATAATAATGCTTGTACAAATAATTTTCTTATATTTGTTCGATCGTTGAGGGTTCAAATGTCTGTCTCATATTCTTTATCTCGTTTTTCAAAGTCACCGACAGTTGATCCATACTAATCAATATGATCTCCATATTAAAATTTACTTGGTGATCAAATTTTATATTTTTGAAATTTTTTTACTGTTTTTTTACTTAGTCCTAAAACATTGATTTTGTACCTATCTAATAAAACAGTAAGCAAGTTAAAAAAATAATAATATAAAATTTGGTCTCCAAGCACATTTTAATATGAAAAATAGGTTGATCAATACTCAGTAGGAAACTACTATTTGAATTTAAAAAAAAAAATAAAGAATGTAAGACACAATGAAGTATGAAAGAGATGAAATATTTAAACGCTCATCTTATTTGTTATCATTATATAGATAGTATGACAATTTAGTTACCGATCAATGCAGGGATCAACATTCGTTGCTTTTCTCAAGAGAAAAGTAGAACTTTGCTATCCTCTCTTCTCTCTATCTCTCTCTTCAGAGAGGAGGAGAGAAAAGCATAGTAGAGAGATAGAGAAAAAGAGCAGGAAATAACAAGGATTTGAAGAGCATTAGATTTCGTTACTCGATGCAGGTACACTAATTATAAAATTTTCATGCAATATATGATTAATTAATTTTGAAACTACGTTGAATTTTAAACACAACACAAATAGTAGCTAACATATATAAATTTTGAGAACCAACTTTTAGTCTAGTAGCAAAAACAACGCTCTTCGTATGAGAAGTTGCAAGTTTAAAACTCAAATAAAAAAATCCTTTTGTAGATATTAAATAATTAAATAGTTTGACTCCGACATTTACTAAAAAACATATATAAAATTTATTGTTTTTTATTTTAATAGTTGCATCATTCGGTTGTCACGGTTGTCACGGTTGTCAAGTCATTTTGTTGTCAAATACAACTTAACTCTATTCTTATCAAAACATAAATAATTTTTTTACTTATTTATTAGAAAATATGCAGTGTCATGTCAATAGTTAATTTGGAGATAATAATCTGAAATAATAAAAAAATGTGCTGACTTTTGTAATTTGTGTTATATGACAAAGACCAACTTTTTTGAATGTGTTGGGTTTGCATTCAAAGTGCAACATTAGTAAATACTATATAATAATATAATAAGACTAGTATACTATATGTAGCACATGACATATTGTGCTATCTCTTTAAAATTTGAATATATTTTAATGGCTAATTCAAACTGTTGATACCAATTTACTACATAAGTGATGTATTTACATACCAAAATTATAATGTTTTAAATTTATTTGATATAAAGTTAAGCGACCAAAATATAAAATTATAAGTTTAATACATTCATTTTTCATTATTTTTTTTTATCTAAATAAATATAAAAATTTGTAAATTTTGTATGTAATAAATACATCAATCGTGAAGTAGATCGGTTTTAATAGTTTGGATTTGTCGTTTGAGGTCTACTCAATAGGTTTTTAAAGATGTAGCATGACATGTCACTGTGCTACAGGTAGCACGCCAGGTTTATTCATAATAATAATAAGATGATAAAGAAATGAAATGAAGAGCAGAATTTGGGTGCTCCTAAAAGTACCTAGCTCCTTTGTACTCTTAACTCTAAAACTTACCGGATTAACTTCGAACGACAAATCCAAACCGTTGAAATCCTTCTACCTTACGAGTGATGCTCTACATGTGAAAACTTTAAAGTTTTGAATTAATTTAGTATAAAATCAAGTGATCAAAAAGCTTCCAAAAAATGAATATATTAAAATTAATTTAGAAACCTTCTAATTTCGACCACTTGACTTTATACTAAATTAGTTCTAAACTTTAAAATTTTCACATGTAGACGTATCACTCGTAAAGTAGAAAGATTTCAACAATTTAGATTCATCGTTCGAAATTAATCAGATAAATTTTAGAGTTAACAGTACAAAAGAACTTCGTACTCCGAGGAGCACCTAAGTTCTACTCATGAAATGAATGCATTTGTTGAGGATTTAAATTTGCCTTGGCGTCAAAGGGTGCATCATGCATGTATTGTAGGCGTTCCCTGCACACTGCATTGTCTGATTTAATTAATATGACATTTGAACCAGGTCTTTATTATCATACGTGCTCTACTAGCAAGTAACCGACAGTCTCTATCTATCTAGCCTTTGACCTCTGTTTTTCTACCCAATTGTAAACTATGCAATTTTTCTGTAATTAGCAGGTTGACATGTTTTATCATGCTTACCGACTGTTCTCTCTCTCTCTCTCTCTCAAAAAAAAAAAAAAAAAAGACAATTGACGTGTTTTAGAAATTCAACAAAGGAGAGAAAAAAAAGATGGTCTAGATACGTATATTTGTTGGTTAAAATGTTTTATTGCTGTGTATTTTAATTATGTCTCGTATTATTATTTTTATTTTCTGAAATCTAACCGGTTGATTGAAATTATTCAATATGATATATATAATAAAATACACTTAAAGACAGAATCACCTTTTAATTTAGTAGTAAAGACAATATTCGTTGTGTGAAAAGTTGTCGGTTTGACTCGGATGGAGAAAGTTTTTATGAATATTTAATAGATGGATGAATTGACTTTCAAATTTTACTTAAAAAAAATGTGTTCAAAGACCAAATTTTATAATTTTTTTATTATTTATTTAGATAAGTATAAAATCACTATTTTTTAGTATTATAAAGAAAGAAAGAAGTAAAACTAAAGCGCAAAAAAAAAACACCATTTTTCTGATTGTAATCTCTATCTTCAATTTGAAAGCAACTCTTCTTCTTATCTTTTGCATCTCTTCACTTTTTATTTCTTTTCTTTTTTTTCTGAGTTTTTGGAGCACTTTCTTAAGAACTCAAAGTCAATTTCAGGATTGAATTCTAAATTTGTCTTTTCCGAAAAGAGCAATTAATATATCTTCAAACCAATGAAAATAACGTAGGGAGAACTTTGAACAATTAAGAATTTGTGAAAAGTTTATGTCCTACTCAAATTTAAAGGATTATCATTTGAAAGATATATCTCAACTAAAAAAAAAAAGCACTATATTGTTTTAAAAGTAGAGATAGAGTGTTTTTATTTATGTAGGAAAGGAGATAATTCTAACTAAAATGTGAAATTGCTCTTACATAAGAACAAATTTATTGATGATAACATAATACAACAAATTTATAAACTATGTTATATTAAAATACAAGTACTGATACAAAATGTAACAATGTATTATGTATATAATAACTAAGCTCGATTCAGTCCATTTTCTAAAGGAAAAAAAAGAAGAATAGTTTTTCTTTTTAAGTAGAAAAAATAATTACAGCCAAAAAATGATAATATTTTTTTTATAGTTGGTGGCAATTACCGTCAACAAATATATTAATAAAAATGTAATTACAAATTCCTAATTAATCAAATTTCCTCTCACTCACACTACTTATACACCGGAGCATAAATCAATAAACCGATGTAATTTTGAATACGATATATTTGTATTAATGCAGAAACTTCTGCTAGAGTATTTTTTAATTCTAAAACTAATCAAAATGAAAAGAAAATGTACAAAACTAGTCAAGATTATAGTATTAATTCATTTGCTTCATTAAATAAAAAATGGACATCTTCTTGATTTAACAACTGATATACTATAATTGATAATATAATTACTATCATACAAAATAATTTATTCATGTATAACATCATTTAACTTGAGCACTTTTTTATTACATCTTTGAACTTAATATTTGTAATATGAGTGAGCTTATGGTATTTTGTAGTCATATTTTTATTTGTGATATGAGTGAGGTTATGGTATTTTGTAATTCGCAGATTGATTCATACTATGGATATATTTTTTTTAAAATTCAAATAGTCGACTCAAAGTACTCAACATAATTTATGTATGATAGCTGAAAACTAATATTAATCACTACTTTCATATGGTCCATAATTTTTTAGATCATATGATTTTCTACTTATCTAAAAATAAAATAAATAAATTATAAAAATGTAAAATTTAGTATTGAACTACATTTTTATATAAAGATTATATGATTTTAAATACACTTTGAAAATGAAAAAAATAAATTCATAACACGTATCTATCTACATGTTGCAAAATAAGATAGCCTCTCTCTTTTGTAAAAAAAATTTTAAAATTTTTGAAATCCATACATGTGCACTAGTTTTAATAATCTCAGAGGAGGTCCAAACTCTTCAAGAAGAAACCCGTTACCAGTACCGCCATCTGCCCCTAGGATAGGAGAGAGAAAGAAATAGAGATAGTCAGAGAGAGAAAGAGAGAGGTGAAAAGACAAAAAGCAAAAAAAAAAAAAAAAGATTGACAAGGCAGGTCGCTATCCATCAGACCCGGTTCAGTCTGGCAAATTATCACCTCTCTCTCTCTCTCCTTCCAAACTCTTCCTTTCCCATTTCAAACTCTCCTCTTTACAACTTGTACAATTTGCATATAGAGGTGAGAACAAAACGACCAGAAAAGCACCTTCCACCAACCCATCTCACCTCATCTCATCTCCTTCCCTTTCTCTTTTGCTTTCCTTTTCTAGACCATTTTCACAATTTGCATAGCTTCCATCCTTTCTCTTCACACACCAACTGGACCCACCTCCCTCCTCTCTCTGTTCCCTTCTTTCTTTCTTTCTTTCTTTCTTTCTCTCCTCCTTTGCTTGCTTTCAAAGCCCAACCATGTACCAAAAGAACCAAACTTGTTAGATACATACATAGACAACTCAAATCCACTTTCTATAAAATATATTCTCCAATCCACAGAAGAAACTCAAGCCTCAACCTCACAGTATCTCACAGTACTCTTTCTCTATCTCATATCTCAATCCTTTTAATGCTATTTAGTAGCAACCTTGCTTCTAAGATGAAAGACAAGTACATAGAGAGAAAAGACAATTTTCTCCACCCCTTTAACACCAATCCCAACCCTAGCCTCGGTCCCGGTCCCGCATTCCAGCCACAAAAGAGAGAATGCCTCTCGGACGAGGCTGAGGTCGACAGTGTCAAGAAACCGAGGAACTCGGAAGATGAGAACAATCAACTCATTGCCATGCCACAACAAGGTGGAGACGGCGCCACAATAGAAGTTGTAAAGCGGCCCCGTGGTAGACCACCGGGCTCAAAGAACAAACCGAAACCACCAATGGTGATAACCCGTGAGGCTGAACCTGCAGCTGCGATGCGGCCTCATGTGTTAGAAATTCCTAATGGTCATGATATTGTCGATTCTCTTGTGAAGTTCTCTCGGCGAAGGAATTTAGGTGTTTGTGTTCTAGCCGGTACAGGTGCTGTTTCTAATGTGACACTTCATCAACCGGTTTCTGGGCCGACTGGCGGAGGCGGTTCAATAGTGTTTCATGGGAGGTTTGAGATACTGTCTATCTCAGCTACTTTTCTACCTCCTGCCTTGTCCGCACTGTCGCCACCTGCTGCTGCTAATGGAGGGATGTCGATATCGCTGGCGGGCCCACATGGGCAGATAGTTGGAGGAACTGTTGCTGGACCGCTTGTTACAGCCGGAACGGTAATCATGGTTCTTGCAGCATTTAATAACCCGACATTTCACAGGCTACCGGCTGAGGATGACTTGTCGGTATCGGTTTCAGTATCTGGCGGAGGGGAGGAGGTTGAGAGGGATAACCATGAAAGAGACCGGGACCACCATATGCAACGCCGGGCATATCAGATGGAAGAACCGCAACGTGAGCAGGAACATTCAGCGCCGCACGTGCCGGGTCCGAATCAGACGGAGTCATGCGTAATGTCTATGTATAGCTGCCATCTTCCTTCCGACGTTATCTGGGCACCGGCACCTCGGCCACCGCATCCACCGCCTTATTAGAATCATACATTAGGTCATAGATGCTTAATTTGATTGTATGCTTATTGTTTCTTTTTCCTTAATTTCTTTTATTACTTTGGTAGGGAGTTATAAGATGTTTTGTTAATTAATTTTTATGGGTTTTCTCTGTTTAATCATCGTTGTTAATTATTTAATGATTAGCTGATGTTTAGATACAACAAAACAAGTTAATGAACCTTCTTCTAAACATAATGCATTGCCATAACTCATAACAGAAATATTTCATTTTCATAATCATGTTGAATGATTCATAGTAGGAATATCCGCAATGAATAGTTTTTTTTTTTTTTGGTGGGTGTGTGTGTGTGTGGAGAAATGAGTGGATAGGGTTTAAAGGTCAGAGGTTTAGCCAGAACAAGTACAGCAGTTAGATACCCACGCGAGGTGACCTATATTTGCTTGTTTGATTGGTTTGAATGTTTGATTCAAAGTGTTAATAATAAGCAAAGAAGAGATGATAAAAAGAGAATGTGAAAGATTTGAATTTGCTAACAACCTTCATCTCAAGTCACTGTCACGCTATCTCTACTCTACAACCTGTTGCATGTTGTACGAATCAAGCATGGGAGGTTTTCTTTCTTTATGATGGAAGAGAGAGAGAGAGAGAGAGAGGTGGGCTGGGAATCTGGGATTGCAATTGCATGGTCTGAAAAGAACAGGCGTGACATAGTGGAAGGGGTTTTATGAGGAAAGATGATGCAGAGATTTTGTACTTGGGCCTTCCTAAAGCTGTTTGTTTCAATCTATGGAAAAAAAGAAAAAGCCTATCCAGCTCCAGCCCCAGGCGTAGCATCTTTCTCTGTGGTCGTCCATCACTATTCACTATTCACTACACAATCTCCATTTTTTCTTTTCTTTTGCTTCAGAATTAAAGAGCTAAGCTAAGGTTAGCTCGACCCGAGGCAGCTCATTGACAGCACTATCACAACAGCTTGGGCCGAGCGAGCTAGAGTTAGGACTTTCGAGTTAAAATTTCAGTTTAAACTCGTGACGAGCTAGTCCAAACTAGTTCGCAAGCTGACGAGCTGCCTCACTTGGTCTTACTAGACCTTGTTTACGAAGAAAGTAAATTCTACAAATTTTTTGGACTGAGATGGACCGAGCTGAACCGAATTTGACAGTATAAAACACTCACAAATTCATACAAATTCACAAATTGATGCCTAACAGAGTCAGCTCGCGAGCTGACGAGCAATGTAGGCCCCAACCTGAACTCGTTAACTCTGGACCGAGCTAGTAGCAAGATGGTTGGTTAACAGCTCGGTCCAGTAACAAGCGAGCTGTTAGCGAGCGAACCAGATGCGAGTCACGATCGAGCCACGAGCTACTGAGTTTTTTTACCACCCCTAGTTGTTAGTATGTCTGTCGGATTCAAATCTACTTCTATATTTTTTTTTCAGAATTGGAGGACCTCATCTTTTCTTTTTCTCTACATCTCTGTGTTAAAAAACAATAGAAAATAGAATCCGTTATTCTAAAAAAACGGTCCATTGGAATCATTGATGAGCAGCGGTTTAAATCTTTTATATAAATACCTGGTTCATCTATATAAGCATCTAAAGAGAAAAAAGATGCTCATTTTCTCAAAAAAATGAGCAAATTTGGATCCATGTCTGGACGCATAACAAATGAGGGAGAATTTCGATGTCTTTATTTTATTTAGTGTCTTCATGTCCTTATTTTCTGATTTTAATAAATAAAAAAATAAAAGTTAAATGTTTAAATAAAATAGTTAGATATGATTTATTATTTTCTCTATAAACATACAAAATTACAATATTTCATTTTTGTTTTTATTAGTATCAAGAGCATGTAAATATACATTAATGTGAATAAATTATAGACGTTGATTTTTCGCCTTATTGATTCGCATAATATCAAAATCGAAAGTGATAATCTTTTATGTGAATGTAAAAAAATATATATATATAAATCACACCTAATAGTTTTATTTTAACATTTAAATTTTAGAATTTTATTTATTAGAAAATTAAAATGAAAGTATGGTGAATGTACAAAAATTAGGAAAATTTGAACCTCCTTAAAAAATAATACTAATTTAAAAATAATTTTATATATTTTTATATGCAATATAAATTTAATATTTCTCAGCACTACACTACTTTTATATTATTGGTATCCATGTACCTAAATAATATTAGTATTACGATATATTTTTGAAAATAACTATCCTTTTCAATTCCCCGTAACAAGCTCGGTCAAAGTTAAAAAAAAAAAAGTTATATTTTTCCGTTCACAGCTCATGCAACTTAATAAACATATTATGTCAATTATTGAAAAATAATTAATTTTTAACAAATTTAACCCATATATTATATTGGCTTCCTCCCCTATCTTAATTTACAATCATTTTCATATTTTAAGTACAAATATAAATATGAAAGCTAAGTATGACCTACAAAAAAGCTCAAACCAAATAATTTTTCAATTGAGTGTGTGTGTCTGTGTGTGTGTGTATATATATGTAAAGTATGACCTGCTCTGATATATTTGTCTGAAAAAAAAATTAAGAGCAGGGACAAAAACGCCTCTCTAGCCAATTTTGTTGTGACAAATAGCACAAGAAAGTTGTGAATTTCAAATATCACCATTCAAAAACTTCAATTTCTTGGTAATGGTTCTAAACTAACTAATTTATTTTGAACAGTTAATTTTTTAGTGCAATACATATAACACTGCTAATATATTTATCTAAAATTAAAAAATTTAAGAAAAAAATAATATATGTTTTTATTGACAATTTAAAATTAATATAGTAAATTAATGAAATAGTCTTTGAAAATACCTTAGTATATGTGTTAATGGAGGCCCAAGGTGCAATCCGAGTCATTTAATGATTATTTCAGATTGAATTACATTTAAAATTAGAGAGATAGGAATGGAATCTCTTGCCCTCACAAGTAAGAAATTTCTGTTTCTAAAGTCACTGATATGTGAATCTGGAATGAATTCAAAGCAAAATTAAATCTAATATTTAAATTTCAAAATTCACTTCAGACTCACGTGTCAATAATTTTAGAAATACAAATTTCTTGTCCACAGAAGAGCAAGTGATCTGATACTTAGACAGGTTAGAAGAGAATGATTGACTGTTACATAAAAGAACCGCCTCTTAGCTATTTTGTCTGCTAGTGCTTAATCTTTGGTTGGCATTTAGGCCTATGGTCATGCATATGAATATCATTTTTGTCAATAGAAATTCAATTTGTAATGTCATTGTCACCAGTCAAAAAGTTTAGATGGCCATCCAAATTAGAATAGATGAGTAGTCATGCCAAATGCTATTTAAATTGACATGTATGAAAATTACTTTTATAATTAATGACGTTGACATTGATGCTTGTATCGTTTAATTGATATTTCATGTGATAAATAAGAGAAGGCTGAAATGTTTAATGTTTTAGTTGTGATTTGTGTTCTTATTTTTTATTTTAAAGTTCAAATTGTGAATTTAAATTGTTCAGCAAGATGTTCATATTACAATGTATTTGGATACTATATTTTATATTTTAAAAAAATATTTACTGTTTTTATAAATATTTACAATATTATTATTATTTTTCGTAATATTCTTGAACCTATCTAAAATAATAATAATAAAGTTTGGTCTCCAAGTAGATTTTAATATGGTGATCATATTGAGCGGTTTGAATCGACTATTTGAAAAATCGAATGTAAGACGTGAGTCGTGATTGAGACATGAAAAAACAAAACATTTAAACCCTATTTGATAAATAATTATATTTACATTTTTATAATTTATGCGCGACTAGATCCGCACTAGCTGAAAATATTATAATGCATGAAAATATTATTTTTACAATGGATGTCATTGGTTCGATTCGTTCAAATTGAATGAAAAAAAATACTGAAGGGTATACACCATTTTTTTTCTTCTAAAAAAAACTGATCACTGAAACTTGATATATATGGAATTGAATGAACTCAAGAAAAGAATAAATATCATAATTCATAAACTTTGCAAAGAAAAAAGGCAAATGCACTCACATCTTTTTACAAAATGCGACAAAAACATATTTCATAAATTCTATTCAAACAAATAAGTACAAAACTTACTTAAATCTACTTTCTAATTATAAAATAGATGTAAACTTTGAATACGCTACTTTCTCACATAAGAAAATAAAAAAATAAAATATAACCAATATTTTTGTTTCTGCAAAGAAGGAAGAGTGAATAGTACTGCCTATAATTATCTTAGTTATGTTAGCAGTTTTCTTTCTAATGGAAAGAGTTGTTAAATAAAAGTGGTTAGTATTTAGGTGGTTATTTTTTAAGAGATCTCATTTGATTCTGAAAATCAACGCTTCTAATTTTTAAACTGGGAAAATCATTATATTAATTTTGGGCCTTGTATTTTTGAATGACTCATAATTAGGAATATATGAAATTCTAATCTTGGCTGAATTTTCGAACTACACAAATTCTATAGGGTCTGCCTAGCTGTCTTCCGTGAAACGTCTCCCGTTTCGTAACCGGATAAAAACAGTTAAACCCGCTAAATGACAAATAAAAAACGCGTAAAACGGCCGAGAAAACGCGTTAATCGCGCAAAAGAAACCAATGTATTCATCCTATTACTACAAAGTATTCAACTATGGAATGCACATTAAGAACAACAAAAAAGTCATTGGCGGGGACGACAAAGGTCATTTCAACGACAAACCGTTCGTCAATGGGGGGGAACACAAACGTCCATTGAAAGCGATATAGAAGACAATGAGAAGTACTATTCATTCTTGCATGCACACTTTTCATACTTAATATGTGAAATATTCACTCATTTCGATGATAGTATTCATTTTAACAAATAGTTTCAAAATTAAGTATTGATTGTTGGATTATTTACTAGTTTGCTATTCATGTCTTGCAGTTAATAATTTAGTGATAAAAAAACTTCAATGCATCAATCAAATATTAACAATACCATATAACAACTACAATCACAAACTATAATTCAAATAACAAGTTAACAACTCTAATCAACAAATACGAGTTGTGAATCACAAACAACAATTCCAATCACAAACTACAATTCAAATAAGCAAATATAATAAGCAAATACAAGTCAACAACTCCAATCATATCCTGAAATCTTTGACGATGCTAAATTTAAACAAGTTCAAACTTGCTTAAAGCTATCAGGATCCGTTCGACGCTGATCATGTGCTACAAATTTTCACAAATAAAAAAAGAGTCAGTTTTATATACAGTCAAATTTAACAATAAAGTAATAATTCTTAACATACAACTATTCATCTCATTCTGTCAACACAAGGACAGAATAATACATGATATACAGATATGTATTCAACTCAATACAATGAATTATTCAACAACAATGTAACATGTATTCATTAGAACAATATACAGATACCAGAACTTGATCATATATTATTAAAACATGTTCAACACATAAAAAAAGATATTATAACACCAAGTATTCATTTTAAATATGTAAGGTATTCAAACTTAAATGCACATGCATTCATTAAACAATATATATTAACTGTTTATGTATCTTAGGAAAATTAAAAAAAAAAGTGACATAATGCCAACTTGGTTAAAGTCCAACACTGCATTGCGAGAGATACAATCAATAGCTCGGATGATGAATATTGAACAATCAAGTGAACCAGACTGTCGAGGACAGTCCTTCCACTCAACGTTTACATCCATCAATCTCTCATTTTCTGTATATTGGATTAGTTGCTATCCACAACTCATATAACCTAGGTAAAACGGAACAAAACAAAATACTGTCAAATATTCACCCTAGTGTCAGGAAGTATTCGGCCATAGGCCAAAACATAATCAATTAATAATAAACTCTTACCTATTCCGTTCAAGTAAAGTATGATGAGATTAATCGACTATAGTCAAATTCTGACGATCAATGTCTTTTTTCCAATGACCAACAAAATATTTCTCATCGATGCAAAATTCTCTCTCATGCTTAAGAACTTAGATGGAATGCAAAATTCTCTCTCATGTAATAGAAGGACCTCTGCGTTTTAAGATATATTAATTGATTAATGGCTTTAATAAAAAGTGCCTACGGGCTTTCAACTAAAAAAAAATATATAGTTCGGGGACGATTAAGAGACTTGACGTCCAGGGAAGATATAATTACCAAATTCTATAATGCATTCTTATTAAATTAAGTTATTTAATTGAGAAAAGAAGGAAGATATCTGAATTATTTTCATCGTAATTTAATATAGTACTTCATTATGTGGTGTTAAAATTTTGATATCCTCCTTTATCTTAATTTGCAATCATTTTCATATTTTAACTACAACTATATGTGAAAACTAATTTTGACCCACAAAAACTCGATCCAAATAATTTTTCAAATGAATATTTTTTTCTTGCACATATATGTAAAGTAGTTCACACAAATTTAAGCTGTCCAATAAAAAAAAGCATGACCTGCTTTGATTATATTTATCTGGAAGAAAAATTACATGGAAGGACAAAAAAACGCATCTCTCTAGCCAATTTTTGTTGTGACAAAAATAGCACAAGAAAGTTATGATTTTCAAATATCACCATAAAACATTAATTTCTTGAGAATGGTTCTAAACTAATTAATTCATTTTGAATCGTTAATTTTTTAGTGCAAAATACCTAAAATGATCCGCACTAGCTGCAATACTAAAAATAATGTTATAATAGATACAAATATTATTTTTGCATTGGATGTTAAAAGTGGGGGTCAATTCGTTCAAATTGAAAATTTCAAAGATGAAAACTTTAAGAATTAAAATGATATTTTGCCAGAAATATTCAACACAAAGAAGTATATAAGAAAAATCAACCATAAACAAAATTAGTGAGAGGTAGGTCTTCTTGATTGGTTGTTTAATCAATGTTTTTAAATAACGGTATGCGGCCGTCGGACGGATAGAGTTCCGTCAAGCGATTAATCAGGAATAATTAGAAATAATCAGCCAATTAGTTAGAAAAATCCATGATAATTTAATCCCGTCAACAACTAATCGACCAATTAATCAATCTAAACAAACGTTTTTTACAATATTGTGTTCAACTAGTACTATCAACCATCATCAGAAAAGTTCAAATTACAAGCTTGATAAATGATTTGTTCCCCAACAGATACTGTTCATCCCCATATATAACTTCTCAATATTTTTTTTATAACCGTATTATTCAGGCATGCATCAAACCACCGTACTTAGGGTGAAAACGGTATGAATATAATATCCGATCCGTATTTGAAAATTTAGATGTGGATATTCGATATCCTAATATCCGTTTAGATAAAGATACTAATATAGTTCTACATTTCAATTATCCGTATCCGAATAGTAGATATATACTATATTTTATGAAAAAATTATAGTATTCACCATTATAATTTTGAATTTTATGAAATATGAGAGGATACATAATTCGATTCGGTGTACTGATGTATATATAGTTTTGATTTTTTAATTTTTTTTTTTTAATTTGGTTAAACTGAACAGATCGAATTTTAGTTCGGTTGTTATTTTGTTTGTTTTTTTAATTTAATTAGTTCGGTTAGATTTTTAAAAACTGAAAAAAGTTTGATTTTACTATTTTACTTCGGTTTCAATTGATCCATCCAATAAACACGAATTTTTTTATTAATATCCAAAATTAATAAAAAAAAAATTCAAAATCTACACCCTGTGGTGTGATATTTCCAAAAGTATTCAAACTGTAGATTAAAATTCCGGTTTCAAACTTTAAAACCGCAAAAATTATTCCCGGGTCTACCCATTGTGGAAAGGTATAAAATTGACAGAATTTTTGTAGGGGTTTAAGAAGGAAAAGAAGTATCAGTTTTCATCTGTTTGGGAATTAAGATATGCTAGACCTAGTACAACACAATATAGTAGTGGTGGCTTCATCTCATCCATGCATTATTCTTCGGATCAAGTGGTTATGATTCAAATTGGGAAGGAATAAGAAAAATCTACCATGCTGTGATGTAAGTCGGGGTGAATCTAAGGCTTAGTCAAATGTGACTTAACTCTATAATTTCAAAATTTTAATTATATGTATAGGAGTTTAATTGAATTTTATTATTTTAAAACTTTTTATATAGTCTAACCACTCTTAATAAATGACATATGTTTAGTTGTAGCCTAATGATTAAAATTTTATTTTATAATTGAGAGGTCTTGGGTTTAAATACCATTTACTACAATTGTGCATTTTAATTTTCATCAACCTCTATTAAAATTTTCTAGTTGCGCCCCTGATGTAAGTAATTAATGAAATGCAATTATTTTTATATCATTATGTTTTATTCTTATTCTTATTCTTATTATTTTATTTTCTTTAATTTCTAGGAAAGTACTAAAAATTAACAAAAATGAATACAAAATGTTGCAAATAAATCTATATTGCCATTAATGTAAAGTCGTAAAGATGATCGTTTTATTTTTCTAATTGTTGTTGGTCTAACTCCACCAAAAATATGCCAATAATATAAAAATAATTAATATATATATGGAACAAAATTTACCCATGCGAGGGGATTCCAGAAAAAATATACATGTATCTAGACAAAACCTTTTTGATATTTTTGAAAAATCTAACATAATAGCTAGGATATTACATGAAATTAAAGAAAACTCACTTCCACATCCATGTATCTAGACAAACATGCTACTACTATTTCTATCATGTTTCTAATATGTTTATTACTATTTGTAACTTCTAACAGCCAAGATAACTGTAGAACATCTCATTAGAATAAATTCCATAACCTAATTTTTTTTTCCAACAAAACAAATGGAAAAGTAACATGTCCTAATACTAATATAAAATTGAAATTGTTACATACTACACTATTTTCGTAGGATTTCCAGACACTAATCTGAATAATACTGTTACAATATTTTTATAAACATAATCACCTTTTTCAGTTCATGGCTCGCATAATCACCTCTTTCAGTTCATGGCTCGCAAATAATACAAAAATAAATAACATCTTCTACAAAATTTACCCCTGTTATATTGATTTCCTCCGTTATATTATTTACAATCATTTTCATATTTTAACTACACCGTCTACCGTATCTGAAAACTAATTTTAACCCACAAAACTCAATCTAAATATTTTTTTCAATTGAATTCTTTTACGTAAAGTAGGTTCACCATTATGAAATTTTGGTGATTATGTCTGTTTCTTCACCAGTTCATTGTTGGAATGTTAATTAGCTCCATAAAAAAAAAACATTCCAGTAATACAATTTACTAAATTAGTTCTACTCCAAATGAGTAGTACTAGGGTGTTCTTAAGCCGAAATTTTTATTAATATACAAAACAACAAATTAATTTAACAATCTATACAATTTTTATAAAGAATTTGAAAAGTACCCATACCGATGACCGATAACAGCATCATCGATTTTAGAAAATCAAACTGATCACAAAATTATCGGTCCCAGAAAATTAAAACCGCTCACAAAATCATAAGTTCCAGAACCGATGACAATGACATCGGTTTCACTGTCTGAGACCAATAACAATATCTTAGGTTCCAGATATTTGAGTTTTATGATTGGTCAAACAAATCTGCCGAGTCAAAGAAATATGCTGTTAGTCAAAAATATCTGCTGTTGGATAAATATCTATACAATATCAGACACATGGAAATAAATTTGTTGTTAGTGAGGTCTATCTCAACCATTCAAAGCTTTTATGCGCGAAGTCAAAGAAATTATTTCTTCATGTAAGAATCTCAACAAAAATTAACGGCCGAAAATAACAGCAGTTTTATTTCCATACTCATATGTATTACATGGTCCCGGTCCCATATTCAAAGTGTTTCACTCACGAAACTCAAAGATTTTTTTTTTTTTATATGCGAATCTTGACAAAACTTAATGGCGGATAATAACATCAGATTTATTTCCATTTTCAGATCAATCAATTTTGCCGCATATGGTCTAAGACCGATGGCTTTGCCATCGGTTTCGGACAGTGAAATCGATGACTTTGTCATCAGTTCGGGAATGGGGGACTTTGTGAGCGGTTTTAATTTTCTGGGACCGATGAGTTTGTCATCGGTTTGATTTTTTAAAACCGATGATACTGTTATCGGTATGGGTACTTTTCAAATTCTTTGTAAAAATTGTATAGATTGTTAAATTAATTTGTTGTTTTGTATATTAATAAAAATTTCGGGTTCTTAAGCTCACCAAGTTTTTTTGTGGGCTTAATTAAAAAAATATCGAATTGACTTCAAACAACAAATTCAAACTATTAAAACTGAATTACTTCACGAGTGATGCATTTAAATTTTTACACATTAAATTTATAATTTTTTAAACTAATTTAGTATAAAGTCAAGCGGTAAAAAAATAATAAAAATTGAATGTATTAAAATTAACTTATAAATTATCTTTTTTGACCGCTTGACTTTATACTAAATTAGTTTAAAAATTAAAAAATTTGACGTGTAAACACATCACTTGTGAATTAGATTGGTTAATTTCAACAGTTTGTATGTGTCGTTTGAAGCCAATTCGATAGGTTTTTGAGTTAAATTTACCAAAAGACTTGATTAGCTTAACAACACCTTAGTTCTACTCATACAAAATAACTAATATTTACAAAAAAAAGAAAAAGCAGGGTGATTTTGTTATAGAGTGGTTTGGAAAAAAATCAAGATAAATATTACAAAAAAAAATGAGGTGTTGTAGAGTGATCAGTTTTTTTTTTTTTTTTTTTACTTTTAAAAGGAGAATGATTGACTGTTTAGAGAAAGAGCCACCTCTTAGCTATTTTGTCTATTAGCGCACTACCTTTGCTATTTTGCCAAATCCTACATGCCCTATTTTACCAAATCCTACATGCCAAAGTCCTATGGCTATACTATAGCCATGTCAATATCATTTTTGTCAATAGAAATGCAAGTTGTATTGTCATATCACCGATTCAAAAGTTTTACACGACGATCCGCATTAGTATTTATGTCAAATGATATTTATATGAGATGTATGAAAGTCATTTATAATTAGTTTATAATGAAGCTCACATAGATATCCTTAATATTCGAATATCCGTATAGATAAAGATACTGGTATGGTTTTATATTTCAATTATCTACATCCGAATAGTAAATATATATCATATATTTTTAATATATATTATTTACCATTATAATTAAATAAATATTATGAACTTTAATATTTTTATATTATTTTAATAAATATCTGATCTAATCCGAATCCGTATCTGTATATATGCCTGATATCCACTCCGTATATGTATCCTAAAAATAAAAAAGAAATACCAATATAATTTTATCACTATTCGCTCCATTTTCACCACTAAGTTCACATTGATACTTGTATTATTTAAATGATGTTGATGTAATAAATAATTATATTTACATTATTTGTATTTGTAGTTGTATGCGACTAGATCCTCACTAGTTTCAAATTTTCAATACTAAAATGATGTTATTATGGATGAAAATATTGTTTTTACAATGGATGTTAAAAGTAGAATCAATTGGTTCAAATGGAACAAAATTTATAAATTAAAATTATATTATTGAAACCTTAAGAATTAAACTGATACTTAACTACCACTATTCAAGACAAAAATTATAATTAGAAAATCAAACATAGACAAAATTAGTGAGTATCTATCTTAAGATCTGCGCGTATAAAAATCAAAACAGACACGTACAAAATTTGAAGTATTGCACACGAATTTTAAAACATATTGAACGGTGATTAAAACTGTTGAACCAAAGTACGTCTGATGTTCATCGGTGCTTTAATTTCAGAAACAACTGAAAGAGGAGAAAACACAATTCTCCTGTTGCAGGAGGGGAGAAACTATAAAGGGGAGAAATTTTTCAAGATTAAAGCTAATTTTTATTAAAATTTTAAACTTTCTAAACTTTTTTGTTCTTGATAATTTTGAAAATTTTCATGCCTATTATCATGTTTGATTGTGGAGTAATTTTTGTATTTTTTGAGCGACTTGATAGCGGCTATCAAGTTTGGACTGTTTGGTACATGTTGTGAAATAAAGTTAATGAAGATTAAATTACTTATTTTGTCTTAATTTTGATATTTTACGCTTTGTTTGATAGTTTACTTCAAAATTTAAATTAATTTGTTTAGAAAAATAAACTGTTGTTAAATGAACATCTATCTATAAAAGTAGATCCTACATATATAATAAATATGAAGCTAATCAATCTAGGGTCCTACATACATAATTAACCACTTACAATTGACTTAAATGTGAAGTAAAAATTTTATTCACCTTTAACTTCATACCACAAGAGAACGGTGTAGGTCTGATGCCCATCGGACCTATTTTTGGGTTCAACGAGCTCCAAAATTGTCCGATTAGTCTTGAGATCTGTGCCCATAAAAATTAAAGCAGATTCTCATAAAATTTAAAGTGTTGTACACGAATCTTAAAGCTGGACGGTGATTGAAACCATTAACCAAAGTAAGTCCGATGGGTATTGGACCTACTCCCAATTGCACAAACAAACGTCGGCCTCTATTTTTGTCTTTGGTAATTTAGAAAATTTTCTTGCCTAAAAGGCCCAAAAACAATGAAGAGACGGAGAAGCCCAAAGGCCCAAACCATTAATAATAGCCAACAATAACAACCCCTCTTTTATTTTCTAGTTCACTTGTATTTCATGGCGGATCGAGCCCCACATGGCAGCGGTACGAATCCCGCCTCGCCTCGCCTTCTCCTCTCTCCTCCAACAATCGCCGATCAACTTCTTTCGTTGGCACTCGCCATCGCATAGCGGCTGCGTCTGTAGCGGAGGAGGGACCAGCGCGCGCGCTATGTCGTCGTCTTCCTCGGGCGCCTCCTCCTCGCTGGATCCGTACACTACGCTGGCCGAACGAGCTACCTTCGAACGCGAGATAAAAAAGAGCAAATTCATCGCCATCGCTTCTCCTGTCTCTGACGAGCACTCCGCCATGTCTTTCCTTTCTCAGGTTCTAATTTTTTTTTTTTTTTTTTTTGAAATTTTGCCCCTTTTCAGATAGTATAGTTTAGTTTCTGATAGTTCATACATAGAATATTTTTCAGAATTTATGTGTATGTCTTTGGTGTTGATTATGAATATCTTATTTAAGATTTATGTTAACTCAGGTTAGGGATCCCCGTGCCACTCATAATTGTTGGGCATACAAGGTACCAATAATCTATGCTTTTCTTTCAAATTCCTTTCCTCAATTCTATATAAATCAAGCACCAAAGAATTTATGATGCCAGTTTTCAATTTCTCTTTTGGTAGCTTGGAGAGCAGTACCGGTCCAATGATGATGGTGAGCCCTCTGGTACAGCTGGCAAACCGATTTACTCGGCAATTGTTTCCTCCGGGCTTGATATGGTGATGGTAGTAGTAATTAGGTAGTTCTCATATGCTATGTTGTTTATTTTTATATATATATATATATATATATATTTCATAAAGAGCTATTTAGTAGCCCCCTTTCCAGAAACAAGAGACCGAGTTATTTGCTAACCAAGGATATATTACACCATCAACTATCTATACAATATGAGTTTATATTCAGTTGATGTTTTTTTATTATAGATATTTTGGAGGTATAAAACTTGGAACTGGGGGTCTTGTCAGAGCCTATGGAGGTGTTGCATTAGAGTGCTTGAAAGGTGCTCCTACTTGTTATGTCAAACCCAAGGTGTTTTTTTGAACCTTGTAACTATAATTCCTTCTTTTGTTTGTATTATATATAAAATTATTGTTTATTTCAGGTTCGAGTTGGCATGGAGGTACCATTTGAACTAGTGGGAACAATTTATCATCAGGTGAAAATAAGTTCTTTGTGGTAATACTATTGTTTATTATCTTTTTTTTTGTTTGTTTTGCAATAGTCACTTAAATTCAGTGGCATTGGTCTTTTTGGTAACAGCTCCAACATTTTCATGCCGAGGATATTAAACAAGACTATGATACCGGCAATGATGGTACGACAATGGTTACATTCAAGGTAGATTATGAGAAAGTGAAGAATTTGGAGGATGCAATCAACTCTAGTTGCAGTCGAAAAATAGAGTTCTTTAAAGGATAATTATGTGACATAATCCATACCAGCCTCTCCAGTTTTGGGGTTAGTTTCTTATCATTGTATTTTTTTTTGGAGTAATTGACATTGCTGGTACAGCCATTGACAGATAATCAGAGGTTGATCAACTATTCTCAAGTAATTTTCTTTGGAATTGTATACTCACCTTTTTTGACGATCAAAGAGCAGCATTGTGTATAAAGATCTTCAATTACACTGAAACTTTCTGTTTATTACATATTTTTTCTATTTAAATGTTCCTTCACTATGTGGATAATTGTATGCTTATTCTAGTCATTTCATGTTTGTACAACAAATATGTTAAGGTTGTTGATACTGATATTATCTAACAAAAAAGGTGTACCACAGGGGGGGGTGGGGAAATGAATATTTATGTAAAAGATAGCAAGAATCACAAGTGCAACAACTTAAAAAATCAAATACTATATTTATGGTAAATCATATTGTTACGAATAAGTTGCTAAATGTACACTCACATATAAGGTGCACAATCACAAGCATACATGTCACTAGAGCCTCGCGAATCACATAAGCATCTCTCTCTAACCTAAAAGAGGTAAAGTGTTTATGGCATTGTAGGCATAGATGGCAATCCAGGGATTCTTGGAATACTATTAGAAATTGATGGAAATGTTGTGCCAGCAGTTGGCGTTGAATCTGATGTTTCAGTAATTTTGCACGCCGCTTCATTTCTACCGTTGGATAAGTGGGATAGGAGAATAACTAGCGCAAACTAGGCATGGGTAACCATTGGTAAATGTCAAGAGTTATGAATTTTGGCTCAATTTTAAAGGAATTTTAATTAGGTTTGTCTGCATATGTTTTAAATGAGGTGGTGAAGAACTGGTGTGAATTTATGAATGCATTTTCTGATGCTCTTTTGTTGGAGTCTTTGGGTTGGTTGATCTTGTGCCAATTAAGGAAACATGTTGGTTGGTTATCTTCTCTTCCATTTGGTAAGCTTCCTCAATTTGCTCATTTAGTTTATTTTTTTAGATGGTTTGAATTAAAGTGGTTGGTGCTGAGAAAAGAAATTTTGATATTCCTGTTTACGGTATTATGTTTTGATGTCATTGAAAGGACCTTCAATAACATTTACAATATTAACATTTGAAATCAAATATATTTGAAAAAATAAAAAAGAGAAAATATCATTCGACAGTTAATATTGCTAGTGGCCCAATTGAAAGGAACATTTACAATCTAAATTTACTTTTTGTGCATATAAAATTATGTCTGAATTAAGTTTGCAATTTTATTTTTTAAACTTCATTAGCGGGACTCTTTATCTTTATGCATTCTTTGAAGCATTATGTTCTAATTTATATTGACTAAAGCTGGCTACGCTCTTCTTTTTGTTATCTATGTGAAAATTGAACTTTGTGTTAAGTATGTAACATTTTTTTTTTCTGATTTATTTTATCAGCATCTTATAATTTTTCTAGTTATTTGATTCCAAGAAAAAAAATGCCAACTTAAATAAGCGAGACACCAGCCTGAAACCAAATTACCTTTTTTTTAATATCAACAATGAAATAACAAAAATTCAAACGAAATCACACTATAATCCACAATAGTAAACATAAATATGTATGAAATATAACACCAAATACTATATGGGATAATATGAAGTCTCTGTTGCATGTGCATAAATCATGATCTTTCACGGATTGGTAGCAGTAGGTGGGGCTGGAATAGACGGCACCTGGAAGGGTACTTTGGGTATTGTCGTGGGAATAGAAGGAATGCCTGGGATGGAAGGCATAGGAGGCAATGTAGTTGGAATAGTGGATGGTACAGTTGCGGGAATTGTACTTGGAATTTTAGGAATGCCTGCAATGGCAGGAATAGGCGGCAGTGTAGTGGGAATAGGGACCTTTGGAATAGAAGGCATTGGTGGCAAAGTTGTTGGAATAGCCGGAATAGTTGGCTTCGGCGTTGTTGGTGCAGCCTCTGGCGCTGCACCTTCGGTCGTGTCTAAAAGATGGCGTGCCGCATAACTTCCATTAATGGCTGTTAAAGCTAAAACCAAAGCCAGGATTGACCAAGCTCGAAAAGCCATGATGCAATTGAAGATAGTATCAGAATATTAAATTTGAGAACTAGTAATTTCAAATTCAGTTTCTATATATGTTGTGTTGTGTGAATTGGTAATGAAGAAATAGTGATATTTATAGTATGGGGGTTTAAAGGAGGGGGGTGCAATGGTTTTTAGGTTGCTCAACTAAATTTGTTCAATTATACCAGAAATAACAGGGTATTAAAAACAAGAACAGATAGAAGACACCTATCAGGTAGAAAGCAATAAATAAATAGCAAAGTTGAAACGAAATTAAAGTTGGCAACGTTATTCTACAACTACCAAATTATATGTGAACAGATAACAATATTTAATGTTGGATGTTAAAGGTTTTTAGTCAAGAAGTCAAAACAAAATAGGTGTTCTGCTAACTTACTAATAGTTTGATCAACTCACAAAATTTAGAATGTTAGTTTTGATTTTTGAACCATATATGATATATTTCTGCTACAAGTAATTAAGATTCTGGAGAACCTTAACAAGTAAACATATCTAATTATTACCTGCTTAATAGACTTTTTAACCATTACCTGATATGCATTCCTTAACAATAATTTGGCTTTTAATCAAATATTTACAGTTACAACGCTTGTCATGAATGCATCTCTACTTTTGACCAAACTGATAAACTCGTGCGTCTGTCAATTCTGGACAGTTTGATAAATGAATAATACCCAATATATTAATTTAGTGTGATGGCGATCAAAAGATATACAACAAATTAAATTTTTTATTTTTTGTGGGACAATCAAAGCTTATGTTAGAGCATTTACATTTTTGATATTATGAGAGTTTTTAATCTAATGTGATAGTTTTTAATTCAGTTTTAGAAACGTGTGAGAGTTTCTTATTTAGAAACTATACATAAAGTTTTTTTTATTAAGAAACTATTTATAAACTTCATACTGACTAAATGATTAGATCAAATTATTTCTTCTTTTTAATTTATTGTTGATGTGACTTAATAGAAACTCTAAAATTAATTTCAAGAATGTGAAAGTTAGAAACTTTAGAGACCTTAGAGTATTTGCATTGGTAATTGTTTTACAGTTGCTAATCTTATATGGCAAATTTTATTTGAATTGCTGGGATGTGGATCAATTGCTAATAAAGTAAATTTGCTTATAAAGAAAACTATTTCTTTTGGATACGCTGGCAGAACAGAACAAAATTATTGGTTGTGAAAAAACAACCCTCTTCTTTTTTCCTGTCTCTCTTCCCAAAACTTTAGTTTCATGATTGCAGGGTTTTAAAAATTAAGATTTATTTAATTTTTAAATTGTGATTTACAGCTGACGTAGATTTCTATTTAATTTCTCCATGGAGATGCTCTTACTATATTCTTTAGGAACTTCTTTCAGGAATGTGAGTGTTAGAAACTATAAAATTATTTCTTTTTTTTAATTTATTTGAGTTGCTGGGATATAGATGCTCTTATGTTTTTGGGGAATTGGAAAGATGTCATTTGCAGTTATTATTTTGGCAAATTGAGAAGTGTCTATGGAATCGGGTATCATTGCTTGTAGTTTTTACCTTTTCTCCTCGGCAAATAAGACAGGGTACTGCTCCAAACTTGTGAGTTAATAAAAAAGAAGAAGACAGATTACCAAACTAAAAGAGAAATTGGAACAAAAGAAATTATGAGTGTTAGAAACTTACTCCAAACCTATAACTTATAAGTTATATATAAAAAAAAAAGTCAGATTACCAAACTAAAAGAGAAATTGGAACAAAAGAAATTATGAATATATTCAATCCGCAATTGATACAAAAGATCATTTAGAAACCAAAAAAAAAAAAAAAAAAAAAAAAAACAAAAGATCATTTGACGATCTGGGCTCATATCCGAAAATACAATTGCGATTCTCTCTAATGATTCAATTTGATATACAAATAGGCCATCTCTTTTAATTGGGTTATTAAAAAAGGTTTGAGTTATGCAGGATAGGGCAAAGGTTCAAAATCTAGTCTTTATAAATTTGTTTTGAATTTTCAGATTAGAATACCCTGCGCTACAGTAGATCTGTGTCACTGAATGTAGCCCTCAAAAGATGAAGTAACATTTATTGAGTTAACTATTGTGTAGACGTACCAAAATACCAAATTTTATCAAACTAGTAAGATGTGGGGCCCACAAGGACAATTTGTTAATATTTTTAGAAGAGGGATATTTTGTTTGATAATTTTTAAAAGAAGAGTATTTTATAAAATTTTCCCTCTCCATATCATCAGCTCCTATTTTAACTAATTAATTAATTGCTTTAGTCAGTCTGAAACAAAATAAAATAACATCCAAAGAAACAATATAATTCACAGTATAATCCACAAAAAGTACTGAACATTTACATGAACATAGTACATACAACACCGAGCAAATATAAAACCACAAACTAGCAAGAATATTTTTAAGTACACCATTCACCACTTTCTCAAATATACATGCACACACATAATTAAATAATCATCTTTCATGGACTAGTGGTGCCACTTGGTGGGGCCGGAATAGGCGCGCCCTGGTAAGGCATCTTGGGAATAGAAGGAATGCTTGGGATGGAAGGCATAGGAGGTAATGTAGTTGGAATACTGGTTGGTATAGTCACGGGAATAGAAGGAATATTGCTTGGGATGGAAGGCATAGGAGGTAATGTAGTTGGAATACTGGTTGGTATAGTGGTGGGAATTGTAGTTGGAATAGCAGGAATTGGTGGGAGTGTAGTGGGAACTGTACTAGGAATAGTGACCTTCGGAATAGAAGGAATTGGTGGTAAAGTTGTTGGAATAGCCGGAATAGTTGGTTTTGGTGATGTTGGAGCTACCTCAGGCGCCGCTGCTTTGGTCGTGTCTAAAAGATGACGGACCGCAAAACTTCCATTAATGGCTGTTAAAGCTAAAACCAAAGTTAGAATTGACCTAACTTGAAAAGCCATGAGTGCAATCAATCGAAGAGAGAATACTAAATTCAAGAACTGTATTTAATATATGAAATAGTGAGTTATGTGAATTGGCAATGAGGAAATGGTGACATTTATAGCGAGGGGTTTTTTTAGTATGAGGTGCAACTATCCTTAGGTTGATCAACCAAAGATATCTGTGGGTTGGTAAACCAAAATTTCAGATACATCACATATGTCAGATTGATTAAAAAAAATGAAAAAGATCAAAGTGACACAATGGCATCCAAGAACAACAACTATGAAGAAAAATAATATATATATAAATAAAAAAAAATGCACTTATAATTGAGAATTTTTTTTTTTGTAACAACTACCAACTAACATTTGAACGGATGACTTGTTCAATTTTGGATGTGAAGAGGTTTCCAAATAATAAAAAAAAAAGAGTCAAAATAAACATATATAACAGGTGGTCTACTATGAACCTCCTAAAAATTGATCTTTTTTACTCAGAATGTTCTTTTTATATTATTTTGTGGGGTTTCATATTACCACATATTGCATATTTCAACCTGATTAAAAATACATATAAAGTCTGGAAATTACTTGTGAAAGTACATAATCCATCAATTTCGGATCATTCAAATTTGACTAGCATCAGACTGGATTTCAAATCGTCTAGCTTCAGATGAATAGGAGCTTCTGGTCGAAATAAATTGGGATCATAATCTATTATTTTATTTCTTAGGAGTGCATTTGGCTGGTAAATAAATTTTTACTGTTACAAAGCTTATAATCTATGTAACTCTAATTTTTACCGAACACACATATTTGTCAATTAGTTAGTTGTTCTCCACAGTTTGATAAATGATCAATAATATCTAATAAATTAATTTATTGTGATGGTGATCAAATGATTTAACGACAAATTATAAATTTTATTTTTTGGTGGGACAATAAAAGCTAATTATGTTATGTTCTGTTTTCTTTGGGGAAATTGGGAGCATTTTATTTGCAGTTATTGTTTTGCCAGTAGAGAAGTGTCTATGGAATAGGTAGTCATTGTTTGTGGTTCTTACTATTTTCTCCTTTGCTAATAAGACAAGGTAATGCTTCAATCTTATAAGTTAACTAAAATCAAAAGTCAGATCACCAAATTAAGTAAAAGAGTAACTGGAAAAAAGAAATTAAGGATAAATTCAATCCGCATGACTTGATACAATTGCAACTTTCTCTCTAATGATTAAATGTGGCCATGTTAGTACGTACTGGTAATTGTTTGTGATGCATTGTCAAACCATGTCTTGCTAACAAAGGTTTTATTTGGATCTCCTACTTTAAATGCAATGAAGCATCCATGATCGGATTTAGTTATCGAATGTTTACCTGAAAGATTGTTTCTGATGGGGTGTTCACTATTTGTTACCTTTTGCAATTTGATTTAGAAATGCATATGTAAACTACTTAAAAAATTATTTATAGTTATATGTTTTAATCTAGTTTAAATATATTAAAACTTGGTACTCTGTCTGCTCCTAGTGATTCATGTATGACGACATTTTGCATAGTTATATGCATGTTGCAGTTTTCTCAGCTATTTTATCAGAATGCTACAACAATTGTCTCAACAATTAGTATTTATTAAGGGCATCTAACAAAAAAAGGACATTTATTCTGAAAGAAATTAAAAGACCCATTACAAACACGTGATTTCAGCCGGAAACAAAATCAGCACTTTGCATTGCAAAAATGAAATAACATACAAAGAAACAATGTAATTCACAGTAAAAAAATCCACATATATAAGTACTGAGCATATACATGAACATAGTACCTACAACACCAAGCAAATATAAAACCACAAACTAGCAAGAATATTATTTTTGAAGTACACCATCACTTTCTCAAATATACATGCACACACATAATTAAATAATCATCTTTCATGGACTAGTGGTGCCACTTGGTGGGGCTGGAATAGGCGCGCCCTGGTAAGGCACCTTTGGAATAGAAGGAATGCTTGGGATGGAAGGCATAGGAGGTAATGTAGTTGGAATAGTGGTTGGTATAGTCACGGGAATAGAAGGAATATTGCTTGGGATGGAAGGCATAGGAGGTAATGTAGTTGGAATACTGGTTGGTATAGTTGTGGGAATAGCAGGAATTGGCGGGAGTGTAGTGGGAACTGTACTAGGAATAGTGACTTTCGGAATAGAAGGCATTGGTGGTAAAGTTGTTGGAATAGTCGGAATAGTCGGTTTTGGTGATGTTGGAGCTACCTTAGGTGCCGCTGCTTCGGTTGTGTCTAAAAGATGACGAGCCGCAAAACTTCCATTAATGGCTGTTAAAGCTAAAACCAAAGCTAGAATTGACCTAACTTGAAAAGCCATGAGTGCAATCAATCAAAAAGAGAATACTAAATTCAAGAACTGTATTTAATATATGGAATAATGAGTTGTGTGAACTGGTAATGGGGAAATGGTGACATTTATAGCTAGGGGTTTTCTAGGATGAGGTGCAACTGTTCTTAGGTTGATCAACCAAAGGTCTGTGGGTTGGTAAACCAAAATTAACTGCATCACATACATGTCAGATTGCTGAGAAAAAAAAAATCAAAGTGACATGCAATGGCATCCAAGATAGAACAACAACTATCAAGAAAAAAAACATATAAATTAATCTAAAAAATGCACTTATAATTGAGAATGTTTTTATTTTCTAATAACTACCAGCAATAGAACATTTGAACAGATTACTTCTTCAATTTTGGGTGTGATAAGGTTTCCAACTCAAGAAAGTCAAAACTAACAGAATAGGTGGTCTAGTGTGAACCTCCTAAAGCTTGATAATTTTTTTGGGGGGTTTCTATTACCACTTATTACATACACCTGACTTCAAAATACATATACAAGTGATCTGGAAAGTACTTGTGAAGTACATAGTCCATTTTTTTCTTCCAATTTTGGATCATTCAAATTTTAGTTGGATTAGATTGGATTTCAAATAGTCTAGCTACATTAATCAATGATCCGATGAATGCGAGCTTTTGGCAATTAAATAAAATTTTGCCGTTATGATGCTTGTAATCAATGTAACTCCTTTTTTTTTTTTTTTACCAAAAACACATATTTGTGAATTAAGTTTTTCTCAACAGTTTGATATTGTTATGTTATGTTTTCTTTGGGAAAATTGGGAGGATTTCTTTTGCAGTATTTTTTTTGCCAATAGAGAAGTGTCTATGGAATCAGAAGTCATTATTGCTTAGTTTTCTGCTTAGCAAATTTGACAGGGTCATGCTCCAACCTTATAAGTTAATTAAAACCAAATGTCAGATTATAAAAGTAAAAGAGAAATTTGAACAAAAGAAATTTATAATAAATTCAATCTGCACTTGATACAAAAGATCATGTAACGATCTGGGTTCATCTCTTAAAAAATGAAAATAGAATTGCAAACTTTCTCTCTGACAATTAAATGTGGCCATGTTAGAATATATAGCATATAAAGCTTGAACTCCATCTCAATCCAGTCACTTGTGAGCCTGATTTTTATGCCAAAAAGGATCCTGTTAGCATCTCCTAATTTTAACTGCAAAGAAGCATCCATGATCAGTTTAATTATCGAATGCTATTATGGAAGGTTGATTGTTTCTGATGGTGAAAATCACTAAATGTTCCCTTGTTCAATTTGGTTTGAAAATATGTAAGTAAACTTCTTAAAAATTATATAGTTATGTTATGATCTAGTTTAGATCTATTAAAACTTGGTACTCTGTCTGTTCTTAGCGGTCCATGCGTGCCAAATTTTTTGCATAGTTTTAAGCAAGTCGTAGTTTTCTCTGTTATTAAGGGCATCTAACAAATAAAAGGAGAACATTTATCCTGAAAAAAATTAAATGACCCATTACAAACAGGTGTGATTTCAGTCTCAAACAAAATAAGCACTTTTCATTGTAAAAATGAAAATATGAAATAACATACAAAGAAACAATGTAATTCACAGTATAATCCACAGAAGCAGTGAATATATACATGCACATACAACTCCAATTGTAGATATAAAACAATCAACTAGCAAGAATATTTTCAAGTACACCATCACTTTCTGAAATATACATACACAAGCATAGTTAAATAATCATCTTTCATGGACTAGTGGTGGCACTTGGTGGGGCCGGAATAGGCGCAACCTGGTAAGGCACCTTGGGAATTGTCAGGGGAATAGAAGGAATGTTTGGGATGGAAGTCATAGGAGGTAATGTAGTTGGAATACTAGTTGGTATAGTTGCGGGAATTGTAGTTGGAATGGCAGGAATTGGTGGTAGTGTAGTGGGAAATGTACTAGGAATAGTGACCTTCGGAATAGAAGGCATTGGTGGCAAAGTTGTGGGAATAGCTGGAATAGATGGAATAGTTGGTTTTGGTGTTGTTGGAGCCACCTCAGGCGCCGTTGCTTCGGTTGTGTCTAAAAGATGACGAGCCGCAAAACTTTCACTAATGGTTGTTAAAGCTAAAACCAAAGCTAGAATTGAACAAGCTTGAAAAGCCATGAGTGCAATCAATCAAAGAGAGAATATTATATACTAAATTCAAGAACTGTATTTAAAATATTAAACTGTGAGTTGTGTGAATTGGCTATGGGGAAATGGTGAGATTAATAGCAAAGGGTTTTTTCGGATGAGGTGAAATGGTCCTTAGGTTGATCAACCAAAGGTCTGTGGGTTGGTAAACCAAAATATCAGATACATCACACATGTCAGATTGATGAGAAAAATACAGATCAAAGTGATGCAATGGCATATCCAAGAACAACAACTATCAGGAAACTAGGATATAAATAAATCGTAAAAAATGCACTTCTAACTGATGAGATTTTTTATTTCTTTTTCTAACAACTACCAGCTGACATTTTTTAACAGATTACTTGTTCAATTTTGGATGTGACGAGGTTTCCAAATGAATATAGTAAAAACAAACAGAACAGATGGTCTTCTCTGAACCTCCTAAAGTTTGAACAACTCATAATATATGTATTGTTTTTATAATTTTGTTAGGCTTTGATATATAACCACATATTGCATATCTCAACCTTATTTGAAATACTTGTGAGTAAATAGAGGTCTATTATTTTACAATTTCGGATTATTCAAATATGATTCGGATTAGAGAAAGCATATACTTGGTAGATACAATCCCCACTTGATTAAATTATTATCAAGGAAGGATCTTGTTTAACATCATGCGCCACACAAATTTTAGCATCTAGAGGCGTTATCGGCCCCCTCTCCTTAAGAAATATGTAAAAGTCAGTTGTGCAATTCTATATGAAATTGCTCAGTTCTGCATGACATTGTCTGATTCTTGAGCGAAGTTTTTGCAGGTGTGTACCAGAAACGACAGGAGAGTTACGTTTTCTGACCAGTTTGTTGGCTTAGATTAGAAAAAATCGGAATCGGGTGAATGGTTGGAATTGGGTGAATGATACGACACTCGATGTGGCTTTCTGGTTGCAGAGCGGATGATTATAGGAAAGGGGGCATTATAGGCCTGGGGGGCCTTCTGCGCCCTTTTGGTTTGAGTCACGATGGGGGAAATTTTTTTTGGAGAATGATATATGCCCGGCTCACGGTAGATAAAGTGTAAAGGTTTCTGCACCGACTATTTCGGCCGAAATTTGACTAGAATCGGACCGTTTCGGCCGAAACTGGACAAAATAATCACCTACCATATAACTCGGCCTAAAATTAAATCGGTACAGCCCGATTCCAGTCCGGAACTGCCGATATTTCCATCTATGGTTATTGCTAAGCACAAGACGGTAATTTTTTGCGATGCAATACGTGTCAAACTATGTTTTGCTGAAAAAAAGTTCTATTTGGATATTATTGATACAAGAGAATGCTGTGAGACCAATTTTTTATGCCAAAAAGGGTCCTGTTAGCATCTCCTAATTTAATCTGCAAAGAAGCATCCATTATCGGTTTAATTATCGAATTTTTTGGAAGTTATTTGTTTCTGATGAGGAAGTCACAATATGTTCCTTGTTGCAATTTGGTTTAGAAATACATATGTAAATTGAGTTGAGACAAAATTAGAAATTTGAGATTGAAAGGCTGAACTAGCTAGTGTAGTGTAATAAATTTGTTTCACGAGGATTGAAAAATATGAGAACATTTAAAAATTTTAAAGTGAAAAAATGGTTACTTTTTATTTATTGGATTTAATCATCCGAACAGCCTCTAAACCCCCTATATATATATGTAACCTTCTTACGAAATTATTTATAGTTATGTTTTAGTCTAATTAATTAGACTAAAACATGCTATTGTGTCTGCTCTTAATTAAGTATATTCCATGCGTGCAAATATTTTGCATAGTTTTAATTAAGCATACGCAGATTTCTCAAATATTTTAATCAAAATGCTGCAACAATTGTCGGTGTTCATAATTAATGAAGGCTTCTATGATAAAAATGAAAACAATTAAAGACATTTATTCTGAAATAAATTAAAAGATCCCTTGCACAGCCTGAAACAATATGAGCACTATTCATTGCAAAAATGAAATAACATACAAAGAAACAATTAATATTGTAATTCATAGTATAATCCACAGAAGTAGTGAACATATACATGTACTTTACATACACCACCAAGTAGATATAAAACAACAAACTAACAAAAATATTTTCAAGTACACCATCACTTTCTCAAATATACATTCACACGCATAATTAAATAATCATTTTTCATGGACTAGTTGTGCCACTTGGTGGAGCTGGAATAGGCGCGCCCTGGTAAGGCACCTTGGGAATAGAAGGAATATTGCTTGGGATGGAAGGCATAGGAGGTTATGTAGTTGGAATACTAGTTGGTATAGTCGCGGGAATAGAAGGAATATTGCTTGGGATGGAAGGCATAGGAGGTTATGTAGTTGGAATACTGGTTGGTATAGTCGCAGGAATAGAAGGAATATTGCTTGGGATGGAAGGCATAGGAGGTAATGTAGTTGGAATACTGGTTGGTATAGTCGCGGGAATTGTAGTTGGAATGGCGGGAATTGTAGTTGGAATGGCAGGAATTGGTGGTAGCGTAGTGGGAAATGTACTAGGAATTGTGACCTTTGGAATAGAAGGGATTGGTGGCAAAGTTGTTGGAATAGATGGAATAGTCGGTTGGTGTTGTTGGAGACACCTCAGGCGCCGCTGCTTTGGTCGTGTCTAAAAGATGATGAGCCGCAAAACTTCCATTAATGGCTGTTAAAGTTAAAACCAAAGCTAGAATTGAACAAGCTTGAAAAGCCATGAGTGCAATCAATCAAAGAGAGAATATATACTAAATTCAAGAACTGTTAATATATGAAATGGTGAGTGTGTGAATTGGCAATGGGGAAATGATGATATATATAGCAATGGTTTTTTAGTATGAGGTGCAACTAGGCTTAGGTTTATCAACCAAAGGTCTATGGGTTGGTAAACCAAAATTTCAGATATACATCACACTTGTCAGATTGCTGAAAAAAAAAAAACAAATCAAAGTGTTACAATGTCATCTAAGAACAACAACTTAAAAAAAAGGAATGAGTAAATTGAAGAAAATGCACTCATAATTGAGAATTTTTTTCTAACAACTACTAGCTAACAATTGAACAGATTACTTGTTCAATTTGAATGTGAAGAGGTTTCCAAATAAAATAAGTCAAAACAAACAGAATATGTGGTCTACTATGAACCTCCTAATTAAAGTTTGATCATCTCAGAATGAATATTTTATTAATTAATTAATTAATTATTATTATTATTTTTTTTTTTTGGGGGGGGGGGTTTATATTTTCATATTGCCACATATATATATTATCTCAATCTGGCATAAAAATACTAATACAAGTCCGGAAAGTACTTGTGTAGTACATGCATAGTCCATCATTTTCCAATTTCGGATAATTCAAATTTGAGTCGCATCATATTAGATTTCAAAAATTTAAAGGCTTAATGACTTTATAAAATATTAATTTGGTGAGCTTGACGTCAATCTATGCACCCAATTGTCACACCCTGAGGCAGTCGAGGACTTTACCAACTTCATTTCAGAAACATTAATTGGTCAAATCCACCTAAATAGAAAACAACTTGGTTCTTTGTGGCAAGCAACTAGATACAATTAACTACAGCAGGTTAATTTTTAAACTATATTAAGGTGGAGCCAACATTAGCAACTCACTACATGGTTAATTTTTAAAGTACATGCTACAAAGAACCCAGCTTGGAATTAACCTCTAGAGTTCAATCTTAGTTCACCAAACTAAAGACTATATTGCACCGTGTTTGAAAAACCTTATACTATAAATATCACCAATGCTTCAGTGCCAAAACCACAAAAACAGCAACAACCAAAGTTTCCTACTTAAATCCATTTGTTATCTACATTCTCTGCTCCATTTCTCTAATGGCTTCTCAAGCTTGGTCAGTACTCCTAGCTTTGGCTTTGGTTTTTACATCCATTAATGGAAGTTTTGCGGTTCGCCATCTCTTAGACACGACTGAAGCAGCAGCACCAGAGGCTGCTCCAACTACACCGAAACCGACTATCCCGACTATTCCTACTATTCCGACTATTCCAACAATTCCAACAATATTGCCACCAATGCCTTCAATGCCAAAGGTCACAATTCCAACTATTCCCACTGCTCTGCCACCAATTTCTGACATCCTGGGCATTCCTAATATACCTGCTATTCCAACTACACTGCCTTCCATTCCGAGCATTCCTATTCCCACCGTACCAAAAGTCCCGGCACCACCAGCTGACACCACCAGTCCATGAATATCATACAATTATGTGGTTATGATGGATAGTTGCATTATGTGAGATAGTTGTTAACTTGTTATGTATTAAATACTCCTGTTGTTTTGTATTTGGTTTTATGTACTACATAATTAATATTTGTTTAGTATATAATATTTGTGTGGTTTCTTAATTGCATTATGTGAGATAGTTGTCTTATATTAAATGCTTTGGCTTCTTTAGGCTGGCTGGTTCGTTTGTAAAAAATATTCCAATCATTTGATTTAATTTGTTGGAGTATAGTTTTGTTCCAAAACATTTTCTGGTTTCTAATAAGAAATGGGTGGGCTATTCCCACTATTATAAAAAGAAAAGAAAATTGTTGGAGTATATACAATTATCTTTTTTTTTTTTTCTGATGATTCTGTATATGACCAGAGAATGCATATTAATTATAACATACTGATAATTAAATAGTTGACAGAGGTGCAAACCATTTTGAAATGCAATAAGACGTCTAATGCTATTGTAATTGTATATACATGCATTTATAGATTGTAAATTTGAATTAAAACAACAATAAACATTGCAGCTATCCATCGACCTTTTTTTATCATTAAAAAACCTATAAGCAAAATTGAAAATTCGTGTTCTTTCGTCTATTTAATAATGTTTTGTGTGCCAAACACCTATAAGGCCTATGATAATTTGATCAAACAATAAAAGGGTAGAAGAATATAATTAGACCACCTAATGTTTGACTTCATTGATTTCGGATAATTGGAGAACTGCATGTGTTCAAAATTTAGTTGGGTAGATGTAGAGGAGAAATACCGATTTTTTTTTTATTAATAACCCAAAAATAAAATAAATAAAAATAACCTTAAAATATATATATATTTTTTAAAAATGACCAAACTGCCCCCCTGGGAGCAGTCTGGGTTTGCTACAGTATATATATATTTTTTAGGATCTTAATATTTTCATCTAAAAATGGAAAATGGAAAATATTCAATTTTACACTATGTCCTCAATTTTTTTTCTAATATTTTCATTTTAAATGTGAAATGAAAAGTGTTCAATTTATAGCAAACAAAAATGTTCAATCTTACACTATGTTCTAAAATTTTTTAATATTTTCATTTAAAAATAGAAAATGAAAAGTGTTTAATTTTATAGCAAACAAAAATATTCAATCTTACATTATGTCCTCATTTTTTTTAAGATCTTAATATTTTCATCTAAAAATAGAAAATAAAAAGTATTCAATTTTATATCAAACAAAAATGTTTGATCTTACACTATGTCCTCAATTTTCTTCACCAACTCATAGGCCAAAATGAAAATTTTCAACAATATATTGTATTAAAATAGTAACTGGAATTCTAAAATTAAAAACTATTTTTTTTTTTGTAATTAGAGATTTTGTCCCAAAAAAAATAAAAAAAATGATTTGTTTATGTACCACAATATTCTTTCGAATAGCCTGCAATAATTTTAAATTATTTTAGAATCTCTATGTCCAAAAAATAAGAACATAGTGTAAGATTGAATATTTTTGTTTGCTACTTTTCATTTTCAAATTTCAAATGAAAATATTAAGAAAAAAATTGAATTGAGGATATAATGTAAAATTGAATATTTTTGTTTGCTATAAAATTGAACATTTTTCATTTCTAAATTTTAGAATCTCTGGATTATCCTTGCGCGCGAATATACAGCTAAGTTCTTCACGTAAATTAGCTAATTCATATGTTAATTCATCAGTTATGATTACCTGTATATGCATAAATAATTTCAACACATCGATCGCCTAATGGTTTGCTACAACAAAGAAACAATTATAAACCAACAAAAAGAAAACTTATATAACATAAAAACCATACGAAAGAATATAATTAGTATCTACAATCCACACAAATCAGTAAATGTTCACAAATCTAGTACAAAACGAAACCAAACAAGCAAGAGCAACGTAGCATCAACGACTATTTATTAATAGATGACAAGCATTTAACACAAATAATTTAGAGTGATATCTCTACCATACATTTCATGGACTAGTGGTACGTGGCCGGTGGTGACGGAATAGATGGGGTTTTGAAACTTGCGGGAATGCTCGGAATAGACGGAATAGGAAGCAAATAAGTAGTTGGAATAGTGGGAAAACTTGGAAGTGTAGGAATAATTGGAATGGAGGAAATAGGAGGCAATGTAGTGGGAATAGTAGGGATAGTTGGCAGTGGAGGAATTCTCGGAATAGAGGGAATAGGAGGCAATGCAGTATTAGTAGGGACAGTTATCCTCGGAATAGAATGCATTGGTGGTATTGTTATACTCGGAACAACTGGAACGGTCGGACTCGGTGTGGTTGGTGCTGCACCTGGCGTTGCTGCTTTAGTTGTGTCCAAAAGATTCCGTGCCGCAATACTTCCATCAATAGTTGAAAAAACCAGAGCTAAAACTAGGAGTGACCAAGCTTGAGAAGCCATTAGGGAAATTGAAGGAAGATTAATTAGTTTATATGAACTGGATTTATGGATGTAAAAAAAGATTGTTACTAGCTGTTGTTAAAGTGTTATGTTGGCAGTGAAGAGATGGTCATATTTATAATAACCGAAGTTAATAGTGTTTAATTTGGTTGGTTAATTAATTATGACATTTATTCTGTTACATCAGGAACTATCGGAATATTGTTAAATATATATATAATCTCAAATTAAGCCCCACCTGACAGGTACCCAATTCAATAACAGCACGTAAGCAGATTTCTTTTTCAATTTTGAAAGAGGTTATCAAATTAACAAGTCAAATAAGTAGATGGTCCTTTGCTAACTTCCTAAAGTTTTGAATTAACTTCACCACAAACTACTTTTTCATTTAATGCATGCAACATCTACTTATTTTAATCAATATTAAGCTACAGTTGACTAGAAGTGGAAAGACTTGTTCAAGACATGAGAAAGTAATCAGTATGAATTTTTTTTTGTATTTAGTTCATTTATATTTGCTGATATAACTTTGTAAATGTAATTTTATTCATGAAATACTTGTACTGATCAATTGACTGATTCTGTCTATGATCAGAATAAGTAGTATGATACTTGAGCCAAACCAAGAATTTATATATATTTTTTTAGTTTCCTTTTTATCTTCTTTCTTCGCTTGTCATACCAAGATGGAATCTTGTATATATACGGTCAATTTCTTAAAATTTGATAAATATCATTGTCGTGTGTTGTACATGACACAGTTGTATTACACTATAGTACTCTATATCAGTCAAAATCATATTTGGCTATTGCCGAAGGTAAATTTTGATGAATACCTTCTGTTTTATCTGCGAAGTTAAAAAATAATTGTTGTCAAAATAAGCCAACATAAATTGTTATTGTTGAAGGTATCACTATCTCTAATGTTGGCAAACCACATAAAAAAACTAATGAAAAGAGAAAAAAAAATCAGCAAATCAAAACATCATGTACATGTGATTTGTGTTCTTCTCTAATTTAAAGAGGATTAATCAACAAAACAAATACATAGTGACTAAAGCAGATTTTAATCCAAATTAAGCATTATTGAGCTACTATATTATCTTGTTATAAATTGGGTTTCTTCTGGCCCCAATTTAATAAATATATATATTTTTTTAGGCTAAAAAGGCCGAGGCCCAGTTTCATTTAACAACAAAACAGTGAGTTTGCGGTAATAAATATAATCATTTAAAGCAATGTACATAGCTTGGGCCTATATATATGACCTGTAGCCTTGAACGAATTCAGATCGGGCAAGAACAAACCTTTAGCCCTTGACAATTTGCAATTTGAAAAATAAATGTTGAACTTCGAAATCCAAATATACAAGCATACAGGAGCGAATTACACCTAAAATTCAAGCATACAATTTGCAGTTTAGAAACCTTTAGGCCTTAACCAGAAAATCCACTAGACCAAAAGAAAGGTTGAACTTAAAAAAGATTATACAATTTGCAAAACCTAGCTAAAAGTTCATACATTGGAAAGAACAAACCTTTAGGCCTTAACTGTTATTGAAAAATACAAGCATACAGGAACAAAATACACCCTAAATTCATGTAAATATATGTGTTCACAATTTTTTACAAATACAAACAAAGAACAAAAATAATCACCTAACAAGACATCTCAAACCCTATCACATTAAAACTGCAGCTAAAAAAAAATTGGTTCATACAGCAATTACATTATACAATGGAAAAAAGAGAGATAGACCGGTACATATACTATCTGGCTTGACATGTTGTCGATATGAAACGGCTACTTACGATTAGCATGCTGAGAGCTTCCCTGGCATCCTCTGAGCAACTTTGTCTCCACCAATTGATAATATAATGTCTACAAAACATATAAAGCATGTAAATTGTATTTCATTTCAAGGCTCTTCAACCTGCATGATTATTATATATACCCTTGTTACAATTAGGAAAGAAAATATGAAACAGAGCACATGCATATTGGATTACAAAATCTACCTTGTTGCAATTAGTACCATCATGTCTTCTTTTCCTAGACCATCCATGCTGAATATAGATGTCACTAATTTCTTCTTTCTCGTTACCCTTGAAAATATCATCAAAGTTCAGATGTCATCTTAAGAACAAACCTAAAAAGGCAACAAGATGAACAAAAGTTATATTTATTATATAAAATTTGATGATAAGTCCATAAAACCTGACAAAAGGGGCCATATTTATTGAATGAATGAAATTATTATTCAACCATGAAAATATAGTAACAATAATAACCTCAATGTGAATATATAAATGCGCAAACATCAATTGCGCAAATATCGATTGCGTGATTAAATGATATGGTTGCGCAAATATCGATTGCGTCATTAAATGCGCAAACAACGTTTGCACAATTAACACTGTAAAAAAATAAAACTAGATTACTTCTAATATGAGATTATTCAGAATTAACATGAAATATTAAGGAAATTCTAAAATAAGTAATACTCTATATTTTTAAAGTTCAATAGTCAATTCAAACCATTCAATATAATGGATATATTAAAATGTATTTGCAGATCCAATTTTACACATTTTTTTTAAATTTTTTTTCTATCTATTAAGATGGTTACAAAAATTCAATAGTCTGAAAACAACGATTTTGTAAAATACTTAATAAATAGTAGAAAAATTCAAAAAAAATGTAAAATTTGATCTTTAAGCACATTTTAATATGAAGATTATGTTGAACGGTTTAAATCGACTATTTGGACTTTGAAAACTTTGAAAATGTAAGGTGTAATTTGGTGTCACCAAAAAGTGGTGTAAGTGGATCCCTCCTCTCTCTCTCTATATATGTGTGTGTGTGTGTGTGTGTGTGTGTGTTGGCTAATATCAAAACATTTGCACCACGGCTCCCGTACAACCAAGTCGTTTTTCGATTTTCAAAGTTCAAATAGTTCATCCAAACATTAGATGTGATCTCTATATTAAAATATTCTTGGAGACCAAATTTTTCATTTTTTGGACTCTTTTTGACTATTTATTAACCCATTTTGAAATCGATGATCCAACGGTGGCTTAACCAAACAGTAAAATCAGAAGCCACCGTTGGATCATCGATTTTAAAGTGACTTAATAAATAGTAAAAAAGTTCAAAAAAAATGTAAAATTTGGCCTCCAAACACATTCTAATATAGAGATCACATCTAACGTTTTAAATTGATTTTTTGATCTTTGAAAATCGGAAAACGACTTGGTTGCACGGGAGCCATGGTACAAACGTTTTGATATTAGCCAACTTCTATATATTCCTCGTGCTTCACATGAGTCGCCTCCTTTGACATAATTTCTAATTATAATTAGCATATCTAAAGTTTTCTCATACAATTTTAGGCTGAAAATAAGTCATAACATTTTTTGTTTGTTTTGACTGATTAACATTCCTATCTAGAGCTAGATTTTTTTATTCTGATTCATAAACTGCAAGTTGATTTGATATCAACAACAGAAAATTATATATACGAGGATGAAAGAAGTAATTTTCTTTCAATAAAACTTATATAGCATAAAAATTTGTTCATGCTCAATTACATTTATGGATTACGTACATGGTCTTTCGTGTTGGCGAGTGGAATTTTATATTTATTAATATTTAAAAAAATATATAAATTATTTTTTATATGAAGTGCGTACATATTTCAATCCCATAGAATCCTAAAGGAACCACGAAAAAATTCCGTACACCAAGCCATAGAATGTCAATATCCCTGAAGGAACCGAATTTTTTGTAGGTTACTTTTGTCTTTTGTTAGATTGAAATTAGAATTTTAGTGAAAAGAAGAGAGACAATACAAACTCAAGAATTTTTCTTATATTAAAACAAGAGTACATGAGGCTTATATTACACGGTTTGTATATATCTCATTCATGTACTACTTTCTACAAAAACTCATACATCTCTATTTATACTAATACATAAGTCGGTTAAATATATTTTACAATAAAAATCAAAACCTATAAAATACAAGATAATATGATTTTATAAAAGTTACAATAATTAACAAACACCAATAAATGACATGTTTAACAAAAAAAAAACATAACATATTCAACAGCATATTTTTTATATTATTTAAATTTAGACCTATGCTTTCCTAAAAGATCAAATTCTGCAATAATCTCATTTGAACTAATCTTGTTAGCTATTTTCTTCTCGATATAAACAAGAATGTAATCTCTAAGAAACTCATCACCCATCTTGTTTCGAAGTCCAGTTTTAACGAGCTTCATGGCTAAAAAAGCTCGTTCTATAGTAGCAGTTGAGATAGAAAGAGTAGCAGTTCGTCAATAAAATGCTAATTTTATCTTTCTTATTTTGAATTTTTCTAATCTCATAAACTAATTTGTTGTTTTCTAATCGTCACTACCTTTTTTATATTTTCTATTCTTATAACTTCTATTTTCTCTATTCTAAAATTACAAAACCTTTTTCTTTTTTCGGTAACTGTGCACAACAATGTTGTCTATTTTCCTATTGCATTTTGTACCTTTTTATATTAAATAATGAAAAGTTTTCATTTAGATAGCCACGTTGATAGGTTAAAATAAAGTCAATGTGACACTTATATATTATTATCACAGGGGAGGCTGATAGGGGTGTTCATCGGTTCGGTTTGGTTTAAACCGAACCGAACTAGAGAAACCAAAGTTTTAATTTGGTTTCAAAAATAGAACCGAACCGAACCGAACTGAACCAAAGTTTTATTTCGGTTTGTTCGGTTCAAACCGAAATATATCAATTTTTTTAATTTAAAGCAATTGTTTTGTAATAAACCGAAGTAGATTAAGAAATAAATTGGAGTATTAAGAAATAAATCGGGATATTAAGAAATAAACCGAAGTATTTAAAACAATTGATTAAGAAATAAACCGGGATGGCCCGAACCAAATTCGTAATATATAAAAGTTCAGTTGGTTCGGTTATTTTGGTTTTGAAAATTTCAAACCGAACTGAACCGAAGTTATAATTCGATTTTAAAAAACAAACCGAACCGAACCATTAAACCGAAAAAACCAAACCGTTTAAACCGATCTAATTCGGTTCGGTCCAAAACCGATTAAACCGGACCCAATGAATACCTCTAGAGGCTGAGACATAAACCGGTTATAAAAAATGGAAATGTTGGGGTTTACTCAGCCACCTTTAGCTAGTACTATCTTCCGCCCCTGCTTTTAAGTACTTCTCTTGAGCTCCTCAAACAGAAAAATGTTGGTTTCTTCTATGGATTGAAATATGGATGCAATCCATCTCATACCCTAAATTATTTTAAAAGTTTCTATAAATAAAAAATTCTGGTTTGCTAGGCGTAATATGATAATTAGCTGGTACTAGCTAGTAAAACGTCGCCTTGTAAATTAACTTGTAATAATCATGCTCATAAGTAGTACATTTTTCTTTTTCTTTTTAATGTGTAGTAAATTAAATCTGTTTAATATTATTGGCATCACGGCAACCAATATATGATTTATTTGCAGTATATTTTTTAATCACTTGGCAAAGAAAATCTTATTCAATCAATTTCAAGATCATTTGCTCCTTTGTCAACTATTTATCAGCATATTATATATAATTGATATGCATCTCTACTCATATACGTACGTACATGCCTGTTATTAGAAAATATAAACAATGTATATCTCCAACAAATTAAATCAAATTATTCGAATATTTTTTACAAACTACCTGCCAGCATAAAGAAGCCAAAGTATATAATACATCCATATTGATAACTATCTCACATAATGCTAGAAACCATAAAAATAGTAAACAAATATTAACTATATATGTAGTACAAAACCAAATACAAACCAACAGGAGTATTTAATACATTACATAACAACTATCTCACATAATGCAAGTTTCCACCATAACCATATAATTACATGACTGTTCATGGACTGGTGGTGTCAGCAGGTGGTGCCGGAATAGGCGTTAGCACTTTTGGCATTGTAGGAATGCTTGGGATGGCAGGCATAGGAGGCAATGTAGTGGGAATAAAAGAGGGCATATTAGGAATATTGGGAATGCTCGGCATACCGGAGATAGGTGGCAGTCCAGCAGGAATAGTAGGTAAGTTTGGTATATTGATCTTCGGAATTGAAGGCATCGGTGGCATAGTTGTTGGAATAGTAGGAATAGTTGGCATAGTTGGTTTCAGTGTAGTTGGAGCAGCCTTTGGTGCTGCTGCTTCGGTCGTGTCTAAGAGATGGCGAGCCGCAAAACTTCCATTAATGGTTGTAAAAGCCAGAGCCAAAGCTAGGAGTGACCAAGCTTGAGAAGCCATTAGAGATTTAAATGGAACATATATTGATAATTTGTTAACCACTGGATTGAAGTAGGAAATTTTGACACCGGCCGACCAAGGAGATACACAAGGACACACGCTAGTTCAACAGAAAACACTCAAAGAGGAGTAAGCTCAACTCAAAGAGATAAAAGAGGAGATAAACTCAACTCAGAATTTAAAATTCGTAATATTTCATAAGTTGATTTTCAAAATAAGCATGACTTTTCTTTATAGCCTTACAATGATCCTCAAAAGTCACCCTAACATTAATACAACTTTAACTACCTTTTATCCTCCCAAAATACTCTTAATTGTCTTCCTAGAAACCCCAAAAGATAGCTAGATGCATCTGAAAACAATTAATCTTTGACCATAATTAAAAACACACTCAAAACTCTCACCTAATTAATTAATAACACACAGCCCAAAATAGACCACTTATCTTGACATGCTATTTTGACCATGACATGTTATTATTCTGCAAAATCTCAAAAATATAAAAGTTGTAGGACATTTTGTAAGCTTTCCATAGAACTTTGAATCACCTTAATCCGAGTTCATATGACTTAGATGTGAATAAAACAGTGGAGCATGTCAACATGTGGCTGTTTTAGATGTTTGAACTGTTGCTTGAACTGGGCTGATTTTCTGTTGAATTCTGGACCGTGTCATTATCCCTTGGTTGAAAAGAACTCGCCCATGAGTTCGGCTCATTTTCTCCATAGTATGGTTGAAGATCCTTCACATTGAATGTAGCCGATACTCCATAATCTCCTGGCAGCTCCACCTTGTATGCATTGTCTCCTATGCACCGCACAATCTTAAATGGTCCATCACCCCACTGTTTGAGTTTAGCATTGTGACCAGGTAGAAAGCGTTCCTTGCTCAAGTGAACCCAAAACAAGATCTCCTTCTTTAAAAATCTGAGCCTTGCGGTGTTTGTTTGCTTGTTTTTCGTATTTCTGATTTTGTTTCTCAATTTGCCTTCTAACTTGCTCATGCAACTCTTTAATGGACTTAGCACGCTCTTCCGCATTTGCACTATAGTTCTTATTTATTGGCAAAGGCACAAGTTCAAGGAGACTTGCTGAGTTATGACCATATACAACTTCAAACGGACTTTTACCTGTTGTTTGGCTACATGATCGGTTGTAAGCAAATTCAGCTTGGGGAAGAACAAGATCCCAGCGCCGAATGTTTTCTCCCACTAAACTCCTTAGTAAGTTTCCCAAACTTCTATTTACCATCTCAGTTTGTCCATCCGTTTGGGGATGATAAGATGAATTAAACTGCAACTTTGTTCCCATCTTCCTCCATAAAGTGCGCCAAAAATGCCCAACAAACTTTGGGTCACGATCAGAAGTTATGGTCTTGGGAATACCATGCAACTTCACTATTTCTTTAAAATATAAATCTGCCACATTAGTTGCATCCATGGTTTTAGAACATGGCACAAAGTGAGCCATTTTAGAGAACCGATCAACTACTACCATAATAGAATCTTTGCTCCTTTGAGTCCGGGGCAGCCCCATGACAAAGTCCATACTCACATCCACCTAAGGTGCCATAGGAACAGGAAGAGGAGTGTAAAGGCCAGTATTTTGAGACTTTGATTTCGCAATGTGACAAGTCCGACATCTCAAGATGTAATGGTTCACATCCCTCTTCATTTTTGGCCAAAAGAAACGGTCATTGAGTAATGCAGCGGTCTTATCTCGCCCAAAGTGACCACTCAATCCTCCATCATGAACCTCTTTAATAATTTCCCACCGCAATGAACAATCTGGAATGCACAAACGATTGTTGTTGAAGAGGAATCCGTTTTGCAAAACGAACTCCTTGTATGCTCCATTTGCACATTCATTGATCACCTTGCTAAATAACTCATCATCCTTGTACAATCTCTTTACTTTTTCAAAACCCAATACTTTTGCTTGCATTGTGGACATCAAGGAATGCCGCCGACTCAAGGCATCCGCCACTTGATTAGAACTTCCACTTTTGTGCTTGATGTGAAAGGTATAAGCTTGTAAGAATTCCACCCAACGTGCATGCCTCGGTTTGAGCTTGTGCTGCCCATTGATAAATTTCAGCGCCTCATGATCAGAGTAAATGATGAATTATTTAGAAATGAGGTAATGTCTCCAATGCCCAAGTGCTCGCACAATAGCATAAAACTCCTTGTCATATGTTGAGTAATTCTTGCGTGAACTTGACAACTTTTCGCTAAAGAAAGCGATAGGTCGTCCATCTTGGTTTAGAACCGCACCGATGCCCACACCTGATGCATCGCATTCGAGCTCAAAAATCTTCTCAAAATTGGGCAAAGCAAGGATAGGAGCCTCTGTCATCTTCACCTTTATGAGCTCAAAGCTCAATTGAGCCTCATCTGTCCACTTGAATACACCACCTTTCAAACACTCGGTGATTGGCGAGACAAGAGTGCTGAAATCTCGAATAAACCGGTGGTAGAATGAGGCCAGTCCATAAAAACTCCGTACTTCATGAATGGTTGCTGGAGTTGGACAAGAGAGAATGGCATCTATCTTGCAAGGATCCACATGAATTCCTTCGGCCGAGACGACATAGCCTAAGAACACCAAGCTGTTGGTTATGAACTTGCATTTCTTCATGTTGATGTAGAGCTTTTGTTCGGCCAGCACTTCAAAGATTTTTTGGAGGTGCTCCAAATGCTCCTCTGGACCCGTGCTATACACGAGTATGTCATCAAAATACACCACCACAAACTTGCCAATAAACGGCTTGAAAAAAGGATTAATTAGTCGCATAAAAGTACTAGGAGCATTAGAGAGTCCAAATGGCATTACTAACCACTCGAACAGCCCATCACGTGTCTTAAACGTTGTTTTCCATTCATCACCGGGTCTCATACGAATATGATGGTAACCACTTCGAAGATCAATTTTTGAGAACACACTAGCACCATGAAGTTGGTCCAGCATGTCATCAAGACGAGGGATAGAAAACCGGTACTTGATGGTAATCTTGTTGACCGCTCTACTATCTACGCACATGCGAAAAAAACCATCTTTTTTTTGGAACAAGGAGGGCCGGAACAGCACAAGGGCTCATGCTTTCCCGCACCAAACCTTTGCTCAAAAGTTCATCAACTTGCCGCTGTAGCTCAACATTTTCTGTCGGGTTCATTCGGTATGCTGCTTTGTTCGGCAAAACTGCACCAGGTACCAAATCAATACAATGTTGAACCTCTCTCATAGGAGGTAAATCCGCTGGAATTTCATCCGGGATGATGTTCTGGAATTTATTAATTAATGGTACTAACATTTCAGGTAATTTTAGGTTCTCATTCCTAACTTCCTTTGCTACAAGTATAAAAACCACCTTAGATTCTTCCATTGCCTCACTAAATTCAGATTTTGATAGAAAGAAACTACCCTCCCCATATGTTGGTTTGGCTATTTTTCTCATGTTGAAAGGACCCAAAATAATTTTCACACCATCTTTCTCAAAAGAGTACGTATTTTTGAACTCGTCATGAACAACTTTCCTATCAAATTGCCAAGGTCTCCCTAAAAGTAAATGACATCACACCATACTTCATCCCGATACTTATTCCCAATAGAAAAATTCACCAAACACCGCTAGTCTACTTGCACAGATTTTTCCTTTTGTAACCAAGAAAGCTTATAAGGTTGAGGGTGCTTTTCAATTTTAAGGGGCAATTTCTGAACCATAGTGTCGGAAACCACATTCTCACAACTCCCACTATCAATAATAACATCACATACCTTGCCATGAGAGGTGCAACGCGTATGAAAAATATTTTTGCGAAGCCGTATCTCGTTTTCTTCCGGGCTAGAATTTAACACTCTTCTAATCACCAACATCTCACCCGTGTCTCCATATGTGACATCTTCATCTTCTATTGGTTCATCAAAGATAGGTGGGGAGTTAAGATCCACATGTTCTTCTTCTATTGGCTCTTCAACAAGTGTGAACATCCGCTAGTTCGGACATTCGGATGCGATATGATCGTATCCCTTACATTTGTAACATTGCACAGTTTTTGGAGTTGTTCGAGAAGGTCCAATTGCTGCCTCCTTTGTTGGAAACATTTTTACCTCCTTAGTTGCTGCTGATTTGGTTGGTTGAGAGCTATTCCCTTGGTTAGCCGAATAACCTCGGCTTGGAATGCGGGTACCACCACAACTCAATGATTTTTTGCCCTCTTTCTCCTTAAGATGCTTTTCAACTTTTGTGGCAAGTTTAAATACATCATGATAAGTAATGAAGGGTTAGAGAGTTACCATGTCATGAATTTCTCTTCGAAGCCCACGGAGATACCGGGTTATGGTTTGCTCTTCGGGTTCTACAATGCTACATTTCAACATGAGATGGTCAAATTCTTCCATGTAGTCTGCCACAGTTTTGTCATGTTGAGTGAAGTTATGGAGATAGAGAAATGCTTCTTGCAAGTATCCTTCAGGTAGAAATTTTTTCCGCAACTCTTTCTTCATTTTCTCCCAAGTATGTATTTTTGACTTTCCCTCCCGGGCTCGCCTCATTTTCAGTTGCTCCCACCAAATAGAAGCGTGCTCCTTTAATTTAATGGCTACAATCTTCACCTTTACTTCTTTGGTAACATCTTGGTAATCAAACACATGTTCAACCGTGTTGAGTCAATCTATGAACTCATCCGGTTGAATACGACCTTCGTACATCGGAATATCTGCCTTTAGATCAATGGCCCGTTGGAAACGAGTGTTCCTTCGGGTACGGTTTTGATGGAGAGCCTCTTCATCACCAGAAAACAGAGAATGGTTTTCGTTGAAGGGGTTAGTCTCTTCTTCATCACCGCTGGAAGTTTCGCCATCTGAGCCACGATAGGAGTCATCGCGGTCTTGCCCAGTGGTCTCCACGCGCTCTAGACGCTGTTGGAGTTGTTGGACAAGTTGTCTCAACTCGTTCACCTCAATGTCCTCGCAAGTCACGGGTCTCTTGCTCTTGCCGGTTAGTGTTGATGCATGTTCTAGGACGCACCATCTTCAACCTTGAGCTCTGATACCAAATGACACCCGCCGACCAAGGAGATACACAAGGACACACGCTAGTTCAACAGAAAATACTCAAAGATGAGTAAGCTCAACTCAAAGAGATAAAAGAGGAGATAAACTCTAACTCAGAATTTAAAATTTGTAATATTTCATAAGCTGATTTTCAAAATAAGCATGGCTTTTCTTATAGCCTTACAATGATCCTCAAAAGTCACCCTAACATTAATACAACTTTAACTACTTTTTATCCTCCCAAAATACTCTTAATTGTCTTCCTAGAAACCCCAAAAGATAGTTAGATAAATCTGGAAACAATTAATCTTTGACCATAATTAAAAACACACTCAAAACTCTCACCTAATTAATTAATAACACAGCCCAAAACAAACCACTTATCTTGACATGCCATTTTGACCATGACACGTTATTATTCTGCAAAATCTCAAAAATATAAAAGTTGTAGAACATTTTGTAAGCTTTTTATAGAACTTTGAATCACCTTAATCCGAGTTCATATGACTTAGATGTGAATAAAATAGCGGAGCATGTCAACATGTGGCTGTTTTAGATGTTTGAACTACTGCTGGAACTGGGCTGATTTTCTGTTGAATTAGGGACAATGTCAAATTTTGCTTGTTGCTATTTTTGTGATTTGGCAGTAAAGTTTGTGTGATATGTATAATATATGGTTCCAAACGACGGTGCAATATAGTCTTTAATTGGGTGAACTAAGATTGAACAGATGTTCCAAGCAGGAAAAAAAATAATAATAATAATAAAAATATTCTGAGTTGATCAAAATTTTGGAGGTTCATAGTAGACCACCTATTCTGTTTGTTTTGACTTTCTTGAAAGGGAAATTGGAAACCTCTTCATCAAAATTTGAGCAAGTAATCTGTTCATATGTTAGCTGATAGTTGTTAGAAAAAAAACATTCTCAATTCCAAGTGCAATTTTTAGATTTATTTGTATTTTTTCTTGATAGCTGTTGTTCTTGGAAACCACATGGTGCCACTTTGATTTTTTTTTTTTCCCTCAGCAATCTGACATGTGTAATGTATCTGAAATTTTGGTCTACCAACACACAGACCTTTGGCTGTTCAACCTAACGACCATTGCACCTCATCCTGAAAAACCTCTCACTATAAATCTCACCATGTCTCCATTGAGAATTCACACAACTCACCATTTCATATATTAAACACAGCTCTTGAATTTAGTACTCTCTTTTCAATTGATTGCACTCATGGCTTCTCAAGCTTGGTCAATTCTAGCTTTGTTCTTAGCTTTAACAGCAATTAATGGAAGTTTTGCAGCTCGTCATCTTTTAGACACGACCGAAGCAGCAGCACCTGAGGTGGCTCCAATATCACCAAAACTGACTATTCCATCTATTCCAGCTATTCCAACAACTTTGCCACCAATGCCTTCTATTCCAAAAGTCACTATTCCCAGTACACTTCCCACTACACTACCACCAATTCCTGCCATTCCAACTACAATTCCCACGACTATACCAACCAGTATTCCAACTACATTACCTCCTATGCCTTTCACCCCAAGCATTCCTTCTATACCCATGACAATGCCCAAGGTGCCTTTCCAGGTACCGACTATTCCGGCCCCACCAGCTGCCACCCCTAGTCCATGAAAGATCATTTAAGGGTCTGTTCGACTGCAGCCTAGGAACGGGAATGGGCACAGGAACGGATGAATAGTAAACAGCGGGTTATTGTTCACGCGGGATGGCAGCCGAACAGGCCCAATTATGTGTATGCATGTATATTTGATAAAGTGATGGTGTACTTTAATTATTCTTGCTAGTTTTTTGTTTTATATCTGCTTGGTGCTGTATGTACTTTGTACATTTATTTTCACTACTTCTGTGGATTATAGTATTATCCTGTGAATTACATTGTTTCTTTATATGTTATTTTATTTTTACAACGAAAAGTGCTGGTTTTGTTTCAGGCTGAAATCTCTCACTTGTCTTTGTAATGGATCATTTAATTTTTTTTTTTCAGAATAAGTCCTTCATTTTTTTATTTATTAGAAGCCTTTTATAATAATGAACACCGAGACAATTGTTGTAGGATTCTGGTAAAATTATTGAGAAAATTGCTACATGCTTAAAACTATGCAAAATATTGGCACGCATAGATATCGCTAAGAGCAAACACAGTAGCTTTAAAGTGTTCCTAAACCAACAAACTAGCAACAGGGAACAATTAGTGACTTCCCCATCAGTAACAACCTTCGATAAAAATATTCGATAATTAAAACCAATAATGGATGTTTCTTTGTAGTTTAAAGTAGGAGATGCGAACAGGACCCTTTCTGGCATAAAAATTTGGACCACAGCATATTCTCTTGTATTAATATCCAAATAAAATTAAACCTTTGTCAGCAAGACATGGTTTGACACTGCATCGTAAACAATTACTGGTACTTGTGCTTAGAGCTAACCTAAGGCAACAGACTGATCAAGGAATGGTATCTACCAAGTATCTGCTTTCTCTGTAGATGGATTGCAGAAACGGTGTAACAATCTGTTTCAAGAATGCCACTTCTTAACAACCCTCCTCCATCACTTGGCAATTGTAATGCATGTTGTATGCCTACACAAGTGACTGGATTGAGATTATGAGCGCAAGCTCTCACTGATGCTTCTTTTATAAAGCATTACACACACACACGCATACTAACATGGTCACTTTTAATCATTAGAGAGAGATGCTTCTTTTCTCTCTCCCTCTGTTGTGTATCAAGTGCAGATTAAATTTATTCATAATTTCTTTTGTTCCAAATTCCCTTTTACTTTTGTAATCTGACTTTTGGTATTAATTAATTTAGGCATGACATTGTCTTATTTGCAAAGGAGAAGAAGTAAAAATACAAGCAATGACTTCTGATTCCACAGACACTTCTCTATTGACAAAAAAAAAGCAATTTCAAATCATATCCTTCGAATTTCCCCAAAGAAAACAGAACATTACATAAGCTTTGAATGTTTGGACAATTTTCGATCAAGAAAAATACGTAAGTGTGTTTATCATTAGGTCACCTAAGCACACTTACTTTAATCACAATGTAGTATGTTTATCATTAGATCAAGAAATTCTTATTTTAAAAAAATTCAGAATTGTTTGCATCTTTGTCAATTATTGAATAGTATGTTAAAAACTATATGTATATTTGTATGTGTGCTCACAATCAAATAACGAAAAAATTCAGATGAATACACAAACGATATCTCCTGGACTGAATAAACCAAGTATTTCCCCTCATTCCAAAATATGAAATTACATACAAACAAACGATATATGATTCTCAAACTACAAAACACACAAATAATAAACATCTATTAATTATACAGTAAAAAAATCAAACATAAATCAACATAACAAATATATAAAGTATCTAATACATGACCGCTGTCTCACATAATGAAAATTATATGATGATCATGGACTAGTGGTATCAGCATGTGGCGCAGGAGGCGTTAGCACTTTTGGTGTTGCAGGAATGCCGGGGATGGCAGGCATATTAGGAATATTGGGAATGCTTGGCATACCGGAGATAGGTGGAAGTCCAGCGGGAATAGCAGGAATATTTGGTATGGTGAACGTCGGAATAATCGAAGAAATCGGGGGCAAAGTTGTTGGAATAGCAGGAATAGTTGGAATAGTAGGAATAGTTGGAATAGTAGGAATAGTTGGAATAGTTGTTGGAATAGTCACTTTCGGTGTAGTTGGAGCGGCTTCTGGCGCTGCTGCTTCGGTCGTTTCTAAGAGATGGCGAGCTGCAAAACTTCCATTAATGGATGTAAAAACCAGAGCCAAAGCTAGGAGTGACCAAGCTTGAGAAGCCATTAGAGAAATGGTACAGAGAATGTAGATAACAAATGGATCTCAAAAGAAAACTTTGGTTGTTGCTGTTTTGTGGTTTGACAGGGAAGATATGTGATATTTATAGTATAAGGTTTCAAGTGGCAAAGTGCAATATAGTCTGTAGATTGGTGAACTAAAATATAACAGAGGTTCCATGTTAATTTTTCTGGCGAATGCAGTGCAGAGACTATAACCATGTAGTGAGTCGCTATTTGTTGGCTTGATTTTAGTAATTTTATTCCATTTTTTTATTCTAGGTGGTGATTTCATTTAGATATTTAGGGATATATGATAATTTAATATTTAAAAGATTTGTATTAATAAAATTATTTTCAAAATTCCATGTTGGCAAAAAAAAAATATCAATTTGTAATCTCTCATCTATCTCAGAAATTATTTTCTGGGATATATGAGAATTTCTTTTTCAATTTCTAAACACTAACAACAATCAAAATTAATTTCATGATAGCAGTGTTTTTGAAATTAATTTCTGTTATTTAATTTTATTCTAATTCCTGTCGAATTTCATGAATGCATATGCCGTTAGTATTATATAATAGTATTGATCCCAAGAGTTTATTGCATGCATGCATTCAGTTTGATTGCTACAAAGAATCTATTTTTAAGGCTTTGAGTAGATTTGACCAATGTTTTCATGAAGTTGGTTACCTCTTCTCAGCTACTGCTTCAGGTACGTATCTATGACTAGGAGATCACTAGTTTGAATAAGGTTAATTAATCTATTTCACCAAATGAAAAGTATATCTGGTTCACCTGAAGTGGCACGTGCATTGGGTAGATTACTGGTTGTTGGGCTATGTATTGAATTATGTATATAGTGCGTAATTTCAATCATTCATAAATTAAAAATATCACAAGGGTGATATATATATAATATATACATCACCCTCGCAGATTGTGGGTATATCCTCGCATGTCGCTAATAGAGAAAATACTTTTTTTGTCGGTATACCCTGACATATAGTTACTATTTACCTTCGCGGATACTCTCCCATTTTTGTAATTTCAAATTATTTAATTTTCTTAGTTTCTCCATCTATATTAACATTAAATATATGAGTAAGGCTTAACATTGTATATATATATGAGGAAGGGTGATCTCAGCATAAAATCATGTTACGGTCTAAAAAACTAATTGTATAAAGTTCAAAAGTCGATCTAAGTAGCTCAGTAAATTTGTTATATAATGAACTTGTAGAATACCAACTTTTATTATTTTTGAAATTTTTTTACTATTTTTTATAAATTATGAAAGATGACAAAAAATTAGGGATGTAAACAGAGTGGATTCGGAGTGGATAATGCTAATTCCATATCCGCATCCGTTTTTCAACAAGCGGATACGGAAATGGATAGTAAATGGATATCAAAATTGAAAACCATATCCGTCTTAAAAGGATATGGAACGGATAATCCACGGATACGGATTCAAATACAAATATGGAGTGGATAATTGTTGGATAAATTACCTACTTTGATTACCTAAATTGACAAAAATTTAATAGTCTTTTTAAGTTTGCACAGTGATGATTATGCATGACTAATTGCTTATTGGTTCAGAGAACCAATTCATTATCCTAATAGATTATATAATTTTTCTACCAAGATTCTTGGACTTAAACGAATATGTATGTTTTTTGGGAATTTCGCAAGGGTGAAATGAATTGAAAGTTGCTGAAAGATTAAATTTCGGATCTGGATATATACGAATATCTGCTCCGTTTATATCCTCACGGAATTATCCGTATCCGTATTATTTTTTCATATACTAAAATTATCCGTATCCGTATCCGCAAGTATCCGTATCCGTTTAATTCGGATACGGATAATAAGTGGATTCGGAGCGGATTATCCGCGGATAATCTGTATCAGTTTACACCCCTACAAAAAATGGTCTAAAACATTGGCAATTTTCTTTTATTTTTAAGCTATTTGTTTTCTATCATTCATCAATCATAAAAAATAGTAAAAAAAAATTCAAAAATAGTAAAAATTGGTATTCTACAGTTTTATTATATAACAAATTTACTGAGCTACTTAGATTGAAATTTGAAGTTTATACGATTGATTTTTGAGATCGTAACACACGGAAGACCTTATGCTATTCATAGCACCTAAGCCTTACTCTAAATATATATATTATTTTTCTATTTTCCAATTTAGTTGCTAAAAGTCGTCAAAAAGATATAAAATAAAAAGGGGGGGTGGATAAAATATGGATCGCACAATGATCAAGATCCTACGTACACCAATCTTCAATATTCATCCGATAGATAATGTGCATTGTTGACAAAGATGATTAGAAAACATACATTTTATCCATTTTTATAAAATATATATAGATTGAGGATCATGAAAAAAAAATATGAAATAAATTAAGAATCAACTTTTAGTCTAAGACAATATATTCTATAGATAATCTTTATAGATATTAAATAATTGAGTGACTTCACCTTCAATCTTTACGGGAAAAAAATATGGCACAAATCCATTGCAATTTAATTTTCTTATTGAATTGGACAGTAAATGATACTATGAAATTCAAATTCAAGGGATCACTCACAAAAATCAAGGGCTCAAAACTCAAAATTGCTCAACTGCTTGGCCCATCCAGCCCATTGGCTGAGTACGTATCATCTGAGATATCTCAACTTTTGCGTGACCAATGTGTACGATGTCGATCTATTTGGGCGATAGCGCAGGGGCAGTATTATTTATGCATTGAGATCCGTGCAGAACGTATTTGAACGGTTAAGATTTCCTAAAGAAACACTCAAAGTTTGAGATATCTCAGAGGATGCGAATTCCCCATTGGCAGGAACTTCAGTCCATCTTTACATGCATTTAAGAAAAGAAAGGAAGTTACTAATACATCCATTTGAAAAGATTGTGCGAGTATTTCACTTAACCATACTATGAATTCGTATTCGTATATATCCTCTGAGTTAACTCAAATTTTGAGATAAGATCTGGACCGTCCGACTTTAATCCGCACTAATAATAAAGGGCCACATGCTTATAAGTGTGTGCTAGATTGATCCGAATTCTGATCACACGGTCGAGAAAATTAACTCAAACAGTACATTAATGCAGAGGATGCAGATTCACCATATTACAGTGACTTAACTTACAACAACCATATTTCTTGGTTGTTTTTGTAGTTTTATTTTTTCTGATTTTTACTTTTTTCTTCTGTAACTGACAACCACTGTCAGCATTTTTCAAAAAAACTTACAATGACCGTGTATAGTTATATACAATTATGCCGGCATATATTGCACATTAATTTTGGAAAAATAAAATGACGGTGTATAGTCACATACAATTATGCATGCATATATTCAAGTAATTTTAATTTTTTAAATAAGATTTTAAAGACCAATTCTCGAATTATTAATATTTCAAGTTTTTTTAACTAGTCGACCTATTTTGTAATATCATACTTTTTGCTATATGCTAAGAACCACATTAGATTGCAATTTAGAATGTGCTCCACAAACTTATATATTACCACAAACTCAAATAAATATATAGAAGGGGAAGGGAAAAAGGAAAAACTTCAAGCAATGACTTCCGAATCCATTGACACTTCTCTATTAGAAAAATAAAATAAAAATAAAAACCTAACTGCAAATGATATATATCTTTCCAATTTTCCCAAAGAAAACAAAACATAACATAAGATTTAATTGTCCCACAAAAATTAAAAAGAAACTGTCGTAAATCATTTAATCGCCATCACACTAAATTAATGTATTGGATATTATTCATTTATATATCGAACTGTTCAGAAGTTAATAAGTTATATATTTTTTGATCGAGAAAAACACAGAAGCTCGCGCGTTTATCATTAGATCACCTAAGCGCGTACTTCAATCGAATGTATTAGTATGATTATCATTAGATCAAGAAAATATTATTTAAAAAGTTTCAAAATTGTTTTTATCTTTGTCAATTATTTGTTTATATGTTAAAATGTATATGTATAGATATATAGCTGCTCACATTTAGCGCTTTACTGAAAGAAACAATGTATACTACAGCAAAAATGTAATATCAGATTAATACAAGAAAAATAAATATCTCTTAGACTGAAGAAACCAAGTACTTCCTCTCATTCCGAAAATATGAAATTACATACAAATGAACTGATACATATGATTCTCAAACTACAAAACACACAACTGGTCAACATATATTAACTATGTAAAAAAAAACCAAACATAAATCAACATGACAAATATATAGAGTATCTAATACATGACCAGTCTCACATAATGAAAATGATACGATGATCATGGACTCGTGGTGTCAGAAGGTGGCGCCGGAGGCGTTAGCACTTTTGGTATTGCAGGAATGCCGGGGATGGAAGGCATATTAGGAATATTGGGAATGCTCGGCATACCGGAGATAGGTGGCAGTCCGGCGGCAATAGCAGGAATATTTGGTATGGTGAATGTTGGAATGATTGAAGATATCGGTGGCAAAGTTGTTGGAATACCAGTAATAGTTGGAATACCAGGAATAGTTGGAATAGTTGGTTTCGGTGTAGTTGGAACAGCCTCTGGTGCTGCTGCTGCTTCGGTCGTGTCTAAGAGATGGCGAGCTGCAAAACTTCCATTAATGGTTGTAAAAATCAGTGCCAAAGCTAGGAGTGACCAAGCTTGAGAAACCATTATCGAAATGGTACAGAGAGAATGTAGATAACAAATGGATATATTTAAGTAGAAAACTTTGGTTGTTGCTGTTTTGTGGTTTGACAAGGAAGATACTTTGATATTTATAGTGTAGGGTTTCAACTTTCAAGTGGCAAAGCGCAATATAGTCTTTAGTTTGGTGAGCCAAGATATAACGTAGGTTCCATATGCATGTTAAGTTTTCTGTGGCAAGTCGTATATACTGTAACCATTGTAGTGAGTCTGTAATTGTGAACTTACATTATAGTTGTATCGGTGTGAAGCTCCTTTGTATTGATTTCATGTAGTTTATTGACATGCATTCAGTTGATTGCCACAGAGAACCTATTTTAGAGTCTTTGAGTAGATTTGACCAAGGTTTTAATTGAAGTTGGTTACCTCCTCAACTGCATCAGTTATGACCACACTGATAAGATTCGTGAATAATTTTTGAATTATTCGTGAATTATTTGGTTTTTTTGGTGATGTCGAACCAAACGTAGAATTATTCGGTTGACTGAACTTTGACCGAATAATTTCTGAATAATTCACAGATTTTATGAATTATTTCTTAACTTTACGAAAATTTTTTGAATTATTTCTGAATTTTTCTCAGAATTTTGTTTTTTGGTTATTTTTTATTTTTGTTTCCTTATAGAACTGAGATTTTTGATCCGAATAATATCAAATTATTTTCGAATTATATCCGAATTATTCCATAATCACTAATTTTTTATCTTGCCAAACCAAACTCTAATAATTAATTTGTTACTATAGTTATGAGTATGAGCCGGCCTAAGGCCTAAGTACCTGTTTGGCTGGGCTCCTTAGCTTCTTAATCTATCTTAATTCCGACGAACATCTCTTCCTTAGAGAAGATTAAGCATCCCTCCTTAATGCCAAATTTTAAGGAAGCCTCTCCTCCTCCTTAAGAATCATGCCTCCTTAGCGCTCGAAAAGGTCCTTTGTTTTACGATTCTACCCTCAGCTGAGGTACTCCTCAAGACATTTTTTAATATTTAATTGTTTTATATCATTCTTTCTCTTTCTTCTTGAACAGTTTCCTAGGAGCTCCTTAAGCCTCTTTTCGTTTGTTTATAATTTCTACCGTCTTCTTCCCTCCTGCTCTGCACGTTTCTCTATGTGTAAGAAAACAAAAATATTCATCTCCCGGCCTTCGTCGCGAGCTCGCCGGCAACGAACCCATTGATTTGATGTCATAGGAAGCTTCACCTTAAAATGCTTTTCTAATAGAGATCCATTTCGCTGGAGACAATCGGGTGGTGTAGGAAGCGAAGACAAGTGACATCGCTCTTGCTCTTTTTAAGGTGTCGGATTAGCACAGTCCGATTGAAATAACAATATGCATCTCTCCTTAATGTTTTAGGTGCTTGATATTCTCACAGCTGGAATGAAAAATTGAGATTGGTGACTTCGGTTTTTCACGGTATAAATTATACTTCACTTAGAAATTGATGTGAAATAGTAAAGAGGATGATTTTGAGATAAATTTTGTATCAACTTCTTTCTATAATAAATTTTGTTTATTAATTTGGTTTTTTCTAGAGAGAACAAACTAAGAATCAGTGTACCACTCGGCAACATTTGCTTATTCTCAACTGTACCAGTCAATACCAATGGACTGGTATTTTAAGTTAGAAGATTCAGTGTAATTTAATTTGTGATTTTTTAAGAGTATATATTTGAAATAAGTCAAGAAGGGAATGTTGATATTTTAATTTTTATTGGTTTTTGAAGCACAGATCATGAATAAGGATAGAAATAATAGCATTGGTTCCTTGGTTCTGTTATGGTACCGGTACCAGTCGGTACCAGCCTTTATGCACATTTTGGCACGAGTATAGAGTAATCTCTTTTGCTTGATGTAATTATTAATTATTTTATTCGTGAATGTTTTATTTAGTAATCATTTTGCATTACAACTTTACAAGAACAACATAGGGCAATTTTGTCATTACATACTTTATAATATATTTTATTTATAATAAATTTTCATTTTTAATCCTACCACTTTACCGAACAAGTCTTCCTGATTAAAGATTAAAATCTTAATCTTGACTCCTTAAGGAGGGTTGCCGAGGTCTTTTTCTGACAAAAAAAAAATGAAAACAAGTACAAAGGTACAAGTACGTAGGATCCTAGTTTGAGGTTAATCTTTTTTTTTTATGACAAGCCCCCTGCCCATAGGCATGTTTTAGGTTAATCTTGCCAACTGAAAAGTATAGATGGTACACCTGCAGATGAAGTGGCACGTGTATTTGGTAGATTACTAGGTGTTGGACCTAGATTTAATATTATTATTTTAGGGAGTAGCAATCAAAATAGCCCAACAACCAGTAATCTACAAAATAACAATGCTTTCTAGTCTATAGTTTGGTGAAAAGTATCAAATCTAATAGCCTGGGGTTTTTGTCTGTTCAGACCTCATAGAATAAAATCATAAATCCGTGCTTATCTCTCTCTACATATATGATACATGAAGAGAGATTCGCTTATACTTTTTTTTTTGACATCGAATTACATCTTATATTTTCAAAGTTTTCAAATTATAAACAACACATATATTAAAATATACTTACAAATCAAATTTTATATATTTTTTTAGAATTTTTTACTATTTATTAAGTATTTTACAGAATTATTATTTTCGGACCATTGAATTTTTATACCCATCTTAATAAATAGTAAAAAATAAATAAATGTAAAATTTCATCTGCAAATATATTTTAACATATCATCATTTTGAATGATTTGCATTGACTGTATGAACTTTTAAAATATAGGGTATAATCTGATGTCACTAAATAAATGGTGTAAGTGGATCCCTCCTCTATGAGGCGAAAACAATATGGATAATATTCGATTTGTATTCGACCCGTATTCGAAAATTCAAATGTGGATATCCGATATATGAATATCCATGTAGATAAGGATAATAATATGGTTTTACGTTTCAATTATCCATATTCAAATACTAGATATATACCATATATTTTAATATATATTATGAAAATTTTAAGTTAGTCACCATTATAATTAGATAAATATTATAAAATAAATTGTAAAAAGGTTCATTTCTTTGACCGGTTGATCTTGTAGCAAATGAATTTGAAACTTTCAAAATTTTGCATCTAAATGCATCACTCATAAAGTATATGGATTTCAATAGTTTAAATTTGTCGTTTGAAGCCGATTCAATGTACTTTTCTAAAAACTAGAGACTATATAGCACTGTTATTTTGTTGTCCGGATCCCCTAAAGTAACACTATTTTTGGGTTTTGGATGGGGACAACACCTAGTAATCTACCAAATACACGTGCCACTTCAGGGGTACCATCTATACTTTTCATTTGGTGAGATTAACCTGAAACATGCCTATACGGGCTTATCATAAAAAATAAAAAATAAAAAGAAGAAGAAGATTAACCTCAAACTAGGCTCATACGTACTTATACCTTTCTTCTTTTTTTATCAGAAAAAGACCGTAGGCGGGCTCATAGTCATACCTGATGCAGTTGTGCAGGTAACCAACTTCATTTAAAACCTTGGTCAAATCTACTCAAAGACTCTAAAATAGGTTCTCTGTGGCAATCAACTGAATGCATGTCAATAAACTACATCGAATCAATACAAAGGAGCGGTGTTTAGGGATGAGGGTTTACAATTAGCGACTCGATCACTACAATGATTATAGTATATACTATATGCCACAGAAAACTTAACACGCATATGGAAACTCCGTTATATCTTAGTTCACCAAACTAAAGACTATATTGCGCTTTGCCACTTGAAAGTTGAAACCCTATACTATAAATGTCACGCATCTTCCTTGTCAAACCACAAAACAGCAACAACGCAAAGTTTTATACTTAAATCCATTTGTTATCTACATTCTCTGTCCCATTAATTTCGTTAATGGCTTCTCAAGCTTGGTCACTCCTAGCTTTGGCACTGGTTTTTACAACCATTAATGGAAGTTTTGCGGCTCGCCATCTCTTAGAAACGACCGAAGCAGCAGCACCAGAGGCTGTTCCAACTACACCGAAACCAATTATTCCAACTATTCCTGCTATTCCAACAACTTTGCCACCGATATCTTCAATCATTCCGACGTTCACCATACCAAATATTCCTGCTATTCCCGCTGGATTACCACCTATCTCCGGTATGCCGAGCATTCCCAATATTCCTAATATACCCTCTGTTATTCCCATTGCATTGCCTCCTATGCCTGTCATCCCCAGCATTGCTGCAACACCAAAAGTGCTAACACCTCCGGCGCCAACAGCTGCCACCACGAGTCCATGATCATTGTATCATTTTCATTATGTGAGACTTGTCATGTATTTGTTATGTTGATTTATGTTTGGTTTTTTGCTAGCTACATAGTTAATATATGTTGACTATTTGTGTCTTTTGTAGTTTGAGAATCATATGTATCAGTTCATTTGTATGTAATTTCATATTTCGGAATGAGAGGAAGTACTTGGTTTCTTCAGTACTAGGAGATATTTATTTTTCGTGTATTAATCTGATATTACATTTTTGCTGTAGTATACATTATATTGTTTCTTTTAGTAAAGCCCTAAATGTGAGCACCTATACATATACATTTTAACATACAAACAAAAATTAATTGACAAAGATAAAAACAATTTTGAAACTTTTTAAATAACATTTTCTTGATATAATGATAATCATACTAATACATTCGATTGAAGTACGCGCTTATTAGCCAATGGGCTGGATGGGCCAAGCAGTTGAGCAATTTTGAGTTTTGAGCCCTTGATTTTTGTGAGTGATCCTTTGAATTTGAATTTCATAGTATCATTTACTGTCAAATCCAATAAGAAAATTGCAATGGATTTGTGCCATATATTTTTTTAAGTAAAAGTTGGAGGTTAAGTAATTCAACTATTTAATTTTTACAAAGGATTATTCGATCTCTCACACAGAGAATATATTGTCTTTGCTATTAGACCAAAGACTGGTTCTTAATTTGTTTTATATTTTTTTCATGATCCTCAATCTATATATATTTTATAAAAATGGATAAAATGTATGTTTCTTAATCATCTTTGTCAACAATCAATCGTATAAACTTCAAACTTCGATCTAAGTAGTTCAGTAAATTGGTTATGTAATGAAATTATCGAATTCCAATTTTTATTATTTTTTATGATTTATAAAAGACGTCAAAATATGGCTTAAAGAAAAGGTTTTTTTCTTTTACTTGGGTAATCTGACTTTTGGTTCTAATGAACTTATTATAAGCTAGGGTCCCGGCCATGACCCTGTCTTATTTTAAAAGGAGAAAACCTAAAAACTAGAAGCAATGACTTCCGATATAATAGAAACTTACTTTATTTTTTTCTTACTGTTCCATTTAAATTCTGTTTAAATTATGTTTTTCCTTTTTTACGGGTTTCTACTCAGAAACTCAAAAAATTGTAACCGACCATGGTTAATGAAAAATGAGGGCTTGACCCTCGTTGATTCTCTCAAAAAAAAAAAAAAAAACTTACTCTATTGGCAAAAATATAACTGCAAATTAAATGATATATATCCTTACAATTTCCCCAAAGAAAACAGAAGGTAACATAAGCTTTGATTGTCCACAAAAAATAAATAAAAAATTATTTGATCGACATCACACTAAATTAATGTATTGGATATTATTCATTTCGATTGAGAAAAAATATGTACGTAAGTGTGTTTAACATTAATTGGGTCACCTAAGCGCGTACTTTAATCGAATGTATTGGTATGATTATCATTAGATCAAGAAAATCTTATTTAATTAAAAAGTTTCAAAATTGTTTTTATCTTTGTCAATTATTTATTAGTATGATAAAATGTATATGTATATGTATGTGCTCACATTCAGGACTTTACTAAAAGAAACATTGTATACTCTTGCAAGAGTGAAAAAGATCACATATATTGATACAAAAACCAAGTACTTCCTCTCAATCCGAAATAGGAAATTACATACAAACAAAAGATATATGATCCTCAAACTACAAAACACACAAATAATAAACATAAATTAACTATATATGTAGAATGTAGTAAAAAAAAGCATCAATCAACATAACAAATATATAGAGTATCTAATACATGACCAGTCTCACATAATGAAAATGATATGATGATCATGGACTTGTGGTGTCAGCAGGTGGCGCCGGAGGTGTTAGCACTTTTGGTGTTGCAGGAATGCCGGGGATGGCAGGCATAGGAGGCAATGCAGTGGGAATAACAGAGGGAATATTAGGAATATTGGGAATGCTCGGCATACCAGAGATAGGTGGCAGTCCAGTGGGAATAGCAGGAATATTTGGTATGGTGAACGTCGGAATAATTGAAGAAATCGGGGGCAAAGTTGTTGGAATAGTAGGAATGGTTGTTGGAATAGTCACTTTCGGTGTAGTGGGAGCAGCTTCTGGTGCTGCTGCTTCGGTCGTTTCTAAGAGATGGCGAGCCGCAAAACTTCCATTAATGGATGTAAAAACCAGAGCCAAAGCTAGGAGTGACGAAGCTTGAGAATAAGCCATTAGAGAAATGGTACAGAGAATTAATGTAGATAACAAATGGAGATTTAAGTAGAATACTTTGGTAGTTGCTATTTTGTGGTTTGGCAGGGGAGAGATGGTGATATTTATAGTATAGGGTTTCAAGTGGGAAAGTGCATGCAATATAGTCTTTAGTTAGGTGATCTAAGATATAACACAGGTATGACTAGGAAACTAGTTTGAGGTCAATTAATCTTTTTAATTTCACCAGATAATTAAAAACTATAGATGGTTCAGCTCATGAAGTGCCACGTGCATTTCCTAGCTAGATTATTGGTTGTTGGGCTATATATTGAATTATGTTTCGTAAATTAAAAATATATACAAGAAAGGCCGGTGATACCAGGGAAATATGAGTCGCACAATGAAGATCCTACGTACGTACACCAATCTTAAAGCTTCATGCTCATTCAATAGGTAATGTGCATTATTAATTGAGAAAGATGATTAAGAAACATAAATTTATCAACTTTTATAAAATATATATAGACGGAGCATCATGGTTGAGCTATTAATTTCAAATTCAAGGGATCACTCACCGAAATCTAAGTGTTGACAAACTAAAAGTTAGCTTAACTTCTCGGCCCATCCAGCCCATTGGCAAGGAACTTCAGCCCATTGCAAGGCCCTCAGACTAGTTCCCAAGTCCCAACGCAGAGGAGATCACCACAGCAACAATAACACTACTTTCATGTTCTCTATGTGTTCCTCAAAATAATCTGATTTTAATCTACTTTAATCATATTCATATTTTATGTAATAACTTGGACTTGTACCAACGCAATTGCTGGTGTCAATTTATCAATAAATTAAACTTGTGGGTCTGACCCACATTTTTCTTGCCAAATATATATATATATATATATATAGTGTAAGGCTACCGTGCATTGCGAATTAAAGTGGTTGTTTTAATTCGCGCTCATATCGCTATTTTCAAAGTTCAAATAGCCGATCCGAACCGCTCAACATGATCTCCATATTGAAATGTGATTGGAGACCAAATTTTACATTTTTTATAATTTTTTTACTATTTATTAAGCCACTTTGAAAATTGATGATCCAATGGTGGCTCAACAAGATAGTGAAACCGTTGGATCATCGATTTTCAAAGTGGCTTAATAAATAGTAAAAAAATTCCAAAAAATGTAAAATTTGGTCTCCAAGCACATTTCAATATGGAGATCATGTTGAGCGGTTCAGATCGGCTATTTGAACTTTGAAAATAGCGATATGAGCGCGAATTAAAACACTCACTTTAATTCGCAATGCACGGTAGCCTTACTATATATATATATATATTGTATTACTATGATGCGAGAATTAGATATGATTATCGAATCCGAGACGACCATATAGATATGGGTGAAATTTTGAGTTAGTGAGAAAAGGAAGTTAATTTAAAATTGAAAATAGTCCCTAATTTAATTTTTAATTGAGTGAATAAAATGAGGAGGGATCCATTTACAATATTTGAAAGTTACAACATGCTACAACATTCAGTTTTGTAATTTTTGAAGTCCAAACAATTGATCCAAACCGTTCATCATTATCTCTATATTAAAATGTGCTTTGAGATCAAATTTTACATTTTTTTATTTTTTAATTATTTATTAAGTATTTTACAAAACTGTTTATTTTTAGACAATTCTGGATCACTGAAAAACAACAATTTTGTAAAATAGTTAATAAATAGTAAAAAAAAAATAAAAATATATAAAAAATTTGATATCAAACCACATTTAATATAGAGATCATGTTGAACGGTTTGAATCGACTGTTTAGACTTTAAAAATCATAAAATTGAATGTTGTAACATGTTGTAAGTGGATCCCTCTAATAAAATAGCATGTTAATTAAAAAAATATTCAAATATCGAATAGTAGTTCGAAATAGTCAGTAATCTGAATTAGTAATATTTTGACTCCTCCAAACGCATTGGAAGTGTATTTGTCAGACATCTGATTCCTTTACAATTTCATGTAACACCAAGTTATCCTCATACATCAAATTATGTAAGAATCATAGTAATAAAGTTGGTAACAATTTGTGAATTATTTACAAATAAATTATCTTTAGCACATTTCTAAATAAATATATAATCAATGAAATTTAATGAATTATTTTTAAATTATTTGTTAATTATGTACAAGTTTTATAAAATTTGTGAATTAATTGCGAATTATTGGCAAAATATTTTCTTTTAACAATTAAATTTAAATTTATTCATGCTGCTTTTTATAATGAACTATTTAAAAACCTATTCTCGAATTATTTATATTTCAAATTTTTGACCTATTCGACCTATTTGCTAATAGGGTAATGATTTAATCCCCCCACCTTCCGTCCCCTATCTGTCTCCCAGTCCAACAAACAACTTTTGTACTTTCATAACAATCACTGGAAACGTCCAGTGCACTCTATCTCACACCTTTCCAATCCAGTCTATTATCTCTCTTTATTTTCCCTTCCGTCACTATGAGTCCCAGACCACCCACCTAGTTCTCTCCCTCCTCTCTCTATCTCTCTGTCTCTCCCTCCCTCTCTACAACATTTTTAAACCATTACCTCTCCTTTCTCGCGTCGGTGCACCACTGCACCACCACCTCTCCTCTCTCTCGCTCCAAGACCTCTCCCATTGTTAGCTCACTCGATCCCCCTTCCCCCTCTCTCTCTCTGCCTGGATCAGTTTTGGACTTCCCAGATCCGATCTGCTTGGATCACCTTTAAACTTCCTGGCCTGGGCGAGAAGCGTAAAGGAACACAAGGTGGACTTTCCTCTACCCCTCCTTTCTCCATTGCCTTTCCTCTCTGACACTCTGGCTCATCTCAATCGACAAACTCTCCCGTACAAATTTCCAATCAAATCCCTTTGCCAATCTCAATCAGCACAGGCACCACCGATCGGTGCTCTCTCTCTGCCTCTATCTCGCTACCTCATTTATCTCTTTACAGATCGCATCGATCTCGTTCAAGCAAGCTCCTCTAGTAGTAGCGGTTGATCAGCTTTTTGATCAAAAATGATTGATTCATTTGATAGTGAGAGATGGAAAAGGTACTTTTTATTGACTTCTTTTTCTCATTTTTAACTCTTCAACGATTTCAAGGTTACACGTAATGTAACTGTTCGAAAAGACCATGGATTCTTGCCAATTGAAATTTGCGAATGCTACCCTCCGAAGGGTGTTGTGCTTTTGTGAATTATGGAAATGAACTGGACTAGCGAATCTTGAATCTGAAATTCGAGTAGTGCGCTGATTCTTTGTCAGTGCTTTGCAAAATGCAGTTCTAAAGTTTGAACACATAGCAATTCATGAACTTAAATGGTGCGAATGACACCAATATGGGATACTGTTATCATGTTGTATTATATTTTACATAATACTTAGACGTATGTATTATTTTTTAGGGTAATTATAATATGATTGTTCTAAGATTTGAGTGTTTGATTTGAAATGAGATTACTATTGTAATTTGAATACTTCATACAGATTGAATAATTTGTTGACTAGTATTGAATACTTATTATTACATGTACATTCAGACTTAGTATGCCGTCAACTAGATTCTAAAAGTGAACGATCTTTTATGATTTAGGCATGTCATCGCCTATCTCTCTGTGAGCTATCTTGATCGCTTTCTCTACACATTCTCTCCCAGTAAGCAATGAATACTTTTATGTAGGATGGTGAATACTTTATGTATTTAGTATGAATACTTGAGGGGGTAATCAACTATTAAATTGCTTGGATTCATAGTATGAATATTTGAATACTAAATTGCTTGGATAATTATGAATAAATAAATTAGGCATGATTATAAATATTTGTATTAAATGAGGTTGAGTGATTTGTGTCATAGGGTTAAATACTGGTATGCAACAGTACAAGACTGGTACAATATGGTATTGGTATGGAAGGAAGAAAAACCAGCAAGTCCCTGTTGTAAAATGTCATTTTATACATGTTTTTACTTTTTTAGTTTTCTTGTTTAAATTTTCTCCACTTTTTTAAGCTCAATTTTTTTGAGCATTTTCAATGTTTTTATAAACTATGAATGCAAGCTTTGTAACCGAAAACCATCAATTAAATATTTATTTTGGAGTTCTGACACAACATACAAATGTGAGATTAATTTAATGTCTATGTTTCATTTGCTTGTTGCAAGAATTTGACATAGGAATTAGAGTCTAATTAAATCTAACCCCAAAACTATACTTATTTGTATGATTTTGTGAGGGTAGTCGAGGAGTCAGCTGTTCAAGCTTGAACCAATTTCAATATAATTTTTCTGGTTTGAACAAATACATACAACCATCTACTTAACCATCAGGTTTGGCTTCTCTTGTGATAGATTTTTTCGATGTAATCAAGTATATGAAAGAATACCTACTCCTAACAGGTAACAATTTATTTTTGATATACTGTTAATATGTTTCACTGTACATGATGAATACTTTATGGATGTGAGATTTATAGTGTAATTTGAATTTTTAAATTAAAATGACAATATGATATATAATGAATACTTTATGACTTGCAGATGCATATTACACCTAAGAGGAAGCGTGCAAGGCTAAGGACTCCAATTACTCCTCATCTACCACCGACGCATTTTGTGTCATGAAGAGAACTGCTACTTTGACTGATTTGTTCCGCTGGTACGAATCAAAGAGAAGAGTATTTTAACAAATTTGTTTATTATTTCCATGACGAGGATGGTCAATGCAACTTCTATCAATTTAATTTAATGATCCAATGCTCATGTGATGGTTAATATTTCAGTACTTAATTGAATTTAGGTATGAGGTTCATGATTTGATACATTATGATGAATACTTAGTATTACATGTGCATTTAGTTTTTCTAATAATTATGTGTGAATACTTTATGTAGGATGGTAAATACTTTATGTGTTAAGAATAAATACTTGAGAGGGTAATCAACTGTTGAATTGCTTGGATTCATAGTATGAATATTTTAATACTAAATTGTTTGGATAATTATAAATGAATAAATTAGGAATGATTATAAATATTTGTATTACATTAGGTATGAAAAGCTACTATTCCTACTGCAGTTAGTCTTATGTTAAGTATGAATGAATACTTTATGTATGAGGTTGAATGATTTGTTGACTAGTGATGAATACTTACTATTGTATATACATTCAGACTTCTGACAAGTATGATGAATACTTTATGTTTGAAATAGATTAGTTGCTATTGTATGGATGAATACTTAGTTGCTACTGTTAAAGATGAATACTTTATGTCTGACAAGTATGATGAATACTTATTAAGTGAATACTTTTGTGTTTAAGAATAAATACTTTTACAGTTAAAGATGAATACCTCACTAACAAGTAATTTATTTTTTTAATTGAAGTGTTATTTGACATATTCTTATTATAGAAGTCTCGCTGAGTAAGAATTTTATGCTCATATAAGTATGAATACTTAACTAATAAATAATTCATTGGGTTGAATACTTTATGGGTGAGTGACGTGTTCAGTTTTTTTTAAATACCTGATATCTTATAATGAATACTTGATGCATTACAAATGAATACTTGATGTATATAGATGAATACTTGCGCGCAACAGCTGTAAAATCTTTCAAATATTAGGTGTTCCCCAAATATTAAGTAGTTCCACAGTTAATTAGTAGTTACTTAGGTAGTTATTGACTGGTGGACAAAATGAGAGATTGATTAGCGAAACAGCTAGGTGAATCATAAGGATGAATACTTACACAACTAGGATGAATACTTGCTCAATGAGATATGAATACTTGCATGACGAGGATGAATACTTGTGCAACCGACAACTCGAAAGTATGTCATCATGGATCTCATTTGAAAGAGAAAATTATTTAGAAGACGTTCGTGGTTTTAGATTTGAAAAATACCTTACAGATCGTAAGAAATATTGGTTTGATTAAACGGAGAAAAAAACACCCACCTCTAAAAACGTGTAAAAGATGGTGGGTGATGTGTCCAGTTTTTTTTGTCTTATCATAGTTGAATACATTTATGTCTCTCGGTTGAATACATATGTTCTTTTGGAATGAATACTTATTGGATGTTTTTACGGTATGAAGTATTTTTTGCGATTTCAACTGTTTTTTAGTAAGTTTCAACTGTTTTTATCGGGACTGTTAGGGGACGTTTCAATGGGAATATCTAGGCGGTCCCTTGCTAATATTATAATTAGACAACACTTAATTGACTAGATCTGAAAACGATATGACACATCTATCTGTCTCCTTGTGTTCTGTTCTACTGACAAGATCTGAAAACGATATTATAATAGCATGGACTATGAAGTATGAACTGTAGTTTGAATTTATTTTTTAAACTTTAATAGTCATACATAAAATAATAATTTTGAACTAAACTAAAAATAATCACTGTCACTTAACAGCGGTCTCATGATATACTGGTGGGTTCTACAACAGCCACAGATAATCTTGGAATCTTGTACAGAGCCATGTGCTCACTCCTCTCCAACAATCCTGGCGATTGGCAATTAAGAAGGAACTAACTCTGCTGCTCTTTAAATAGGAGAATAAGATTCTGTTAATTTAAATTTAATTGTTTATTTGTGTTGAGATTCGTGTATAAAAAAATTTAACAGTTATATTTAAAATAATTGGATCGAATTATAAATTAACAATAATTTTGTTTTATTTTTATTTTTATTTATATCGTATTTGGTAACGCGGATGTTAGTAAAAAATTAATACCGTTAATGTGTAAAGAATTGAATAAAAATATTATTAAATTATCACATAAAAAGGTATGAAAGATGTATTACGTACCCATTATTTTTATTATAAAAAGAAAACAAAATGGTTCATATATTTTACTGTATTGAATTTGTTATTATGGAAATATTGATCCATAAAGCAATTCTTATAGTTTTATTTAATTAGTAATTATATTTTTTGATGGCTAATAATAATTCATTGTTTGAAATCAATCATCAAACTACACACTAAATTACTCTTCATTTGTTTACTATATATATATTTGTTTTTATTTGATTAAATAAGTTTTTTATTTATTGGATACTTTTTGTTACACGTCTGTTACCGTTAATTTTAACGGATACAAATAATATACAGACAAGACTATTGTCAAACAAGTAAGAATTGAATTGAATAAAGCTAATTTTAGACAGCTATATCATATTCATCGAAACTCCAATTTAGTGGTCCTGGTCCAGTTTTGTATATAAGATTTGATATCTGGCTCCTAAAATCTCCCCACTGTGCCAATTTTGGATGTGTAACTTTCAATTTATATAAACTTATGTGTAGCAGTTTTGTGTGAATAAAAAAAAAGGGTAAGACAATTGAGAACATTTCTCTCGGAAAGCCCCAAAAGAAAAGGGAAAATCATCACAATGGTTGGAACTTTGTATTTCATTTTTATTTGAGGTATAAATCCAAATTAATGGGACAAACATAAGCATTTTTGGGGAATGCCTTTATGGCTTTATGCTTAAAAAAAATTCAGCTATTTCTTATTTTACAAGAATCATTTATCGATCTATGAATGAAATTTTATATTCACCTCTAATACACATGTGAACAAAAATAGAAAAAAAAATCTAATGTGACAATTTCATTTTGTAATGGCAGTTAATTTTTTTAATGCTATAAACAAAATAAATTGGCACTTGAGGTTATACACCCGATCATAGTGACAAGACTCGCGAGAAATTCACGTTTTATTCACGTATTATTCGTTTTTTTGGCATTACCGAACTGAACTCTGAATAAAACGCAAAGCAACACATAATACGTTTTATTTGCAAATAAAACGCGAATTAAGAATTATTCGTGAAAAAAATGCGAAATATTTTTTAAGGTTTTTTCCTTTTGTACTGAATCATTCCGAATTATATCCAAATTATATCCGAATCACAATTTTTTGAGCCCATCAAACCGAACCCAAACTACTCGTACTATGCATCCGATCCCTATTTCGTATTTTGGATGAATCATGAAATAGAGTAAGAATAATGCTAACCTCAAGATTGAGAATAGTAGTTATTCGACCATTTTGTTGGACTAATAGAATTGTGAGAAAATCCACAAAAGACAAACAAAGAATAGTTCATATTTGCTAATTCAAACACACCCAAATAAAAAATAATAGAATACTACTAATCCGGATTTAGTAACTATTCTTCACCCATCTCAACACACCCTATGTGATTATATTTTCTCGCCACAGATAATCTTGGAATCTTGCGCAGAGATAGAGACAGAAACCATGTGCTCTCCAACAATTCGGGCACTTTGCACTATTTATATATTGACAAATTAATAATTAAATCTTTGTCGTTTTCTTACCACTGTTCCAGAAAATGTTCTTGACCCGGCGACCCGCTGGATAAAAAAAAGAGGTTTAGACACGTGGCAATCTCCTGCTGGAGTTTGTACTGTACGATATGTTACGGACAATATCACAGGATCAAGTCGTTTATAGTTTGTACTTTGTCACCTGACCGGTTATTTTTCTTTTTTTAGCAGGATTTTTATTTCAATTTTTAAGAAATGAGATAAAAGATATTTTCAGAGCTAGTTTAACTTCATGTAATACATGACAATAGAGATAAAATGAAAAAGAAATATTTGACTGATATGATGAATTGTATTACTTAATAAACTGGTAAGTTATATTAATAAAAAATTTATTTATAAAATATAACTATATAATGATATCTATAAAAGATATCCAAACACAGAAAAAGTAAAATAACTAGTTAGAAAATATGGTCTCTAAAAATATTGCATCTTTTGTGCGGAACATTGTTTTGATCAAATTCAAATAATTATTTCAATCAATTGTTTTGATGACAAATCTAGATGTGGATAATTCTAACTTACATCTAAATATTTAGAGTAAATCTAGGGTGTGACGTGCTCACCAAGAGGTTTTGATGAGCACAACTCCAAAAATACATCAGATCGGCTTCAAATGACGAATCGAAACCGTTGAAATCTATGTACTTCGTGAGTGATGCATGTACATGCAAAATTTTGAAAGTTTCGAAATTATTTGCTACGAGGTCAAGCGGTCAAAGTAATGAATCTTTTAATAAGTTATTCTATTAGTTGTTTTATATATTCATTTTTCATCATTACTTTGACCGTTTGACCTCCTAACAAATGAATTTGAAACTTCCAAAATTTTGCATGTATATGCATCACTCACGAAGTATATGGATTTCAACGGTTTGGATTCGTCATTTGAATACGATCCGATATATTTTTGGAGTTGTGCTCACCAAACCTCTTGGTGAGCACGTCACACCCTAGATTTACTCAAATATTTATGTATATTTAAAAAAAGTTATCATAATTTTTTACCACCAAATATATATATTTCTCATAATGTATGCTGGCAAAAATATACTCTCTTCTTGAATAAAAAGAAAATGTTAATATATTTTAAAAGAGGTTAACAGGACATACACAACAACTTGGATGTGTGTTAATTAAATTAACTTATAGACATTGTCTGAAGTATGATGTTTGTGTTTTAATCAACATGCATCTTCATTATATTTGAAAAAAGAAATAAAGTAGTTTCTAATTGTACAGCTACAGCCTATTCAACTTGGAATCCACATATCAATAAAAAATTACAAAGAAAACATTATGTTTTGATTCCGGATCATCTACAGTATAACGTTATAATTGACAGACGATCCGAGCCGTTGATCCTCATCCAACTGCTGTGATCTACAATGTACGGCGGATCAATTATTCATATCTGCCCGCGCACTTCTTTGATACAACCAAGTTCTAAAACTTCTTACGGACACGTGTCGGTTGAGTCTTAATGCTCTATGGTAGCAGAATATTTGTGCTTAGATATGAACCGTCCGATCGTAACTTGATTCAATCGCACAGTTAAAATATAATCTCAAAATTTATATTACCGCAGGGTATTTTATTTTGTGGTACTTATTATTGATTAATGGAGAGTTAATTAATTTATTTTGGCCACGAAGAGCACCTCCAACCACAAAAAGAAGCATCCCTTGTTTTCTCCGTCAATCTCTCTCTGGGTCTCTTTCTTCCACCGCTTCTTTTAAATCGAGGCCTCCCTCCATTTTATTTTCTCAATGATCCAACTTCCAAATCCCAGAGCTAGATCTAAACCGATTGCTAACCCTAGTCCAGGCCTCCTTCTCTCGCCATGGCTGCTCTTCTCCGACCTCCGCTCTCCTCTGGAATCCAATTCGCTGCGAGGCTTTCCGATGGTGAATCCATTGATACAACCTTCGGGAAATCTATGATTGTTGTCAGTGAGATGCTTACCCCTTTCTCTCAATTTGGCGAAATTTAACCCTGACCTTAATTTGATGGGGTTTTTTTTGTTGTAATCAGATTAATGATCGACGGATGAAACAGAGCAGATCACTAAGCGCGGGTTTGATTGTCCGAGGATCATACCAGTAAGTGATTTATTGATTTATTGGTTTATATCGGAAAGCAATTTAATTTTTCATTGAATTTTCACTTGTGTCATACTGAAAGTAGAAACACATAATTAATTGCATGCAATAGTCTAAAATAGAAATCGCCAATATCATCGAGACTATTCAAATTGATTTGGTGTTCATTCGTAGCCAAATACAATACATCTTATTTGTAACATAGTATTGATGAACCAGAATGTTTTTTTATAAATCGTAATTAAAAAAATATATTAACAAAAGAGGGTGGTTGCATTGAAAGTTACAAAATCCATCAGTATCATAGGTAAGATTAGGTACACCCCATGGGGTATCAAACCTACCTTCAGTACACCCCCTGTCACAAGCTGCACACAAGACCGCACCCAATTTTGTAAAAAAATGGGGTGTACCGAACCATAGATTCAGTCAACCTTGGATACCGAATCTATGGTTCGGTACACCCATGGGGTATCAAACCTACCTTCAGTACACCCCCTGTCACAAGCTGCACACAAGACCGCACCCAATTTTGTAAAAAAATGGGGTTTACCGAACCATAGATTCAGTCAACCTTGGATACCGAATCTATTGTTTGGTATATGATTCGGTACAGCCCTTTTTTCTATTAAAAAAAGAAGTTGTACCGAATCTATGGTTCGGTACACCCCTTTATTTAAAAGAAAAAACATAGGGGGTGTACCGAATCTTTGGTTCGGTACACCCCTTTATTTAAAAAAAAAAAATAGGGGGTGTACCGAATCAAGGGTTTGGTACCAAATCCCCATTCGGTACTGATGGTTTTTGTGAAAAACCACCCAATCAACCTCTTTTTTTATATTTTATTTTTAATTGCGTTTTATAAAAAAAAAATCGATTAACCTTGGGGTATGGTTTAGTTATAGTCAGAGTGCTTTCATCTTTTATTTTGGTCTTTGTTTATTTATATGTTGGATCATGTTCTTTCTGTAAGTTTGACAAGAAAATTTCATTAGTTGAATGTGAAAGATGTCTTTTATCTCCTTTTTTTTAGGTCAAAACGTGGACATGTAGCAAAGGCTTCTCAAGAATCAGATATTCAACCAACAACTTTGGCTGATAACAAATTGGCAGGTCGTGGTCAAGCCATTGGTGGTCTTGAGGTGCTGAAAAACAGGTTTTACAAATTCAAGGAGAGTGACTACATGTAAGTGAATTTGTGTGTAAATGGCTTTATATTTGGAAAAACCAAGAGTTTTACTACTTGATTTTACTAATTTGTGGTTGTTATTACTCCTACAGGGCAAATTCTGATTATTATAAAAAGCTTGCTCAGGGCCAAGATCCAAAGGTAAATCACAGTGACTAATGGGTTTATGTTTGATTTTTGAAAATAACACTAATTTTGAAAAAAAAAAAAAAAAAGACATGTAGATAAACCCCAAATTAACATAAGAGAAATTGAGTAATTTCACATATGCTGTTGCAAAATTGTACAAAGTATCCTTTTGTACAGCTTTCAAGGGGAGTAAAGATCAACCACAAAACAATCACAAGTTTCACTTCAGATCTCTCCAAAACATGAACAAATCTTGTATAAGACTAAGTAAAGCGGGTTAATAGGAAACTTTTGTAGGTTAATTTTTTGTGTTTCAGAGAGGCTGGCGGGTACAAGTGAACTTTCAATGTTTTATAGGGATATATCAGGATAATTTTCCATTTCACAAGGTGTATGTGATATTGGCTTATTGGGGCTTACATGAATGTGATATTGGTACCATACAGGACGCTTGTATTGGTAATTTGGTATTGATGTCCACTATGGAGATTTTAGTTACAGAAATAACAACTTGATTTTCTAATTTTGCTATTAAGTACATAATTATAGATTGACAATTTGTCTTACAGTACAATTGTTTTTCAAATGCAGTACTTTATTGTTGCATGCTGTGACTCTAGGGTTTGCCCCACCAAGATTTTAGGAATCCAACCAGGTGAAGCATTCACCGTACGCAACATTGCAAATCTTGTTCCTCCTTATGAGGTACTCTAAATGTTTCAGAATTTTAGTTCATTGCTTACTTTTCATAATTCAATGCTTGAAATTCACTTGGTCAGCTTTTTTTTTTTTTTTCCAATTGTAGCATGGGCCTTCGGAGACAACTTCTGCTCTTGAATTCGCAGCCAGCCTTCCATTGGTACTACTTGCTGGCTATAAAATTGAAATAAGTAACTTCTAGTGAATTATATCATTGAAATAAGTAACTCTGGTATTAATTTGTTCAGATTAGGGACATATTAGTTATTGGTCACAGCAAATGTGGGGGCATTAATGCGCTTATGCAAAATGATGGTGATTGTGGGTATGACTTGGTTTCTCACAACTCTTTTAAATTTTATTATTTATATTTTTTTAATTATTTTCTTTTCATGTTTGTACAACATATTTCAGAGAACGTATAAAAGGTTGGCTTTCAGTTGCTAAGACCGCAAGACTAACCACAAAAGCTGCATATGGATATATGAACTTTGACAAACAATGCCAACACTGTGAAATGGTACCCTTTCAATCACTTCCTCTCCTCCCTCCTACTGTATTAGTTAAAGCATCACGCAAGACATATTTATTTTTCACCAGAAGATAATTATAATTTCCTTCTGTATTGTTTTGCAGTATAGACAATCATGTAATGTGATCAGTTGTTACAAAAAGAAAAAAATTTGAATAGCAAACTACAAAAATAAAACAATATAAAGGAAAATAAAAAAAGGAAGGGTGAATTATACTGCAGGCAATTGAAGTGTACCAAATTTTCAAATTATTCAGTGATGTGTCTTTTTAACACAACAGCACCTAAACTTTTGCTTTGTTCCATTCTTTGTCCATTAAACTTGTTTAAAAGCACAATAGATAGAAAGTATGGCTGTCAATAATGAAATTCTGAACAGACAAATCAAAACCGACCCTATGAGTTGTAAAATCCCACAATATTTTAACGAACCCATTGTTTGTTTTTTTTTAAAAAAACTAGGGAATTTGGAAAATTTCATGAGAATTGCTGTTGAACTTGTGGCAAATTAATTTTTTGACCTAGTATAGCTGGAAAAATTGAGTTGTTTGTTAGACTGTAATAAATTGACTAGTCAATTCTACGTTAGACAATGTTAAAATTGAGAACAATCAAAACTGGGTAGCTAGTTTTGAACATGCCTGCCTCAGAGTTGTGTGGCCTCTGGTGGTTTATACCATCATAGTATAGTCCCCAAGACATGCCTATTTCACTATTTGAAATCATTAAAATTTGATGTATTTTTTATGTTTCATTTTGGTTACAGGAATCAGTTAATAGTTCACTCCTAAACTTACTGACATACCCATGGATAGAGGAGAAGGTCAATGAAGGGAAGCTTAACCTTCATGGAGGCTACTACAACTTCATAGATTGCTCCTTTGAGTACTGGACACTTGACTACCGGCAAGAACTGGAGGGAGGCAGCAAATACGGCTTCAAAAACCACTCCGTATGGCGCTGAGCCTTTCCATTTTATCAATGGGCATATTCCTCTTTGTTCTTTCTTTTATTTTGGTTCTGACATGACTCAGGGCCACCAGATCCTTTCTGATATATATGCTCTGAGTTGGCATCCCATGAAGATGTTGGTACTATATATATCTCATGCTTTTTACACTTCAATTTATCAAATGTTAACTTACTACTGTAGAAATCTTCTGATTCGAACTGAATATGCTTGGAAAAATAATCATGAGATTGTGGTTATTGTAATGAGTACATTATTTTTGAGAAGAATAGTGAGTTATACTTTTGTACTATGCAAATGTTTATCATAAATAGAAAAGAAAAACCTTGGCTACATCAGCATCAGTCAAGTTTTCAAAAATAAAAAGAAAAATAAAAGAAAATTACAACATTAACCATACATAAGTGAAAATTATAAAATTTTAATAATGTATGATCAACTTTGAAAATCCGGCCAAGAATATAAGATAATTGATTCATGAAGTGACATAAATACAAAAAAAAAGGTCCTAGAAGAATAAGCACCTCAGCCCCGTCTAAATTTAAAACAGTTATCAGAAATATTACGCCTAACTATTCAATTATTTTCTTTTGTACATACTTTATTTTACCAATGAAAAAAAAAAATTATATCTCTGAACCAATGTCTAATTGATGTGCAAGTCCAGCATCTCTCTGATCAGTCGCCGATTTGTCATATATTTATTTGCGATATACGCATGCGTTCTAGTATTTTTTTTTTTTCAACCTTATTCAAAAAAAGAAGAAGAAATATGATTCTTAGAATCCTCCTCACAGTTATATGTGGTGTGTGTGTGTGTGTGTGGGTGGGTGTTTGTAGCTTCATCTTTTGACTGGTCACTATCAATTCCGGGTATTAGTTGAAGATTTTAACAAAAATAATTTCTGTAATTTTATTGATTATTGAACCATACTTACAATGTACACGAACTATGCTAATTTTAATTTTATACATAGTTAGGTTATATAGCCGTTGGAGCTAATTAAGTAATGTACAAATGAATGAAGGAAATATTACAGTGCATATTATAGGTTGATTGTAATTAATCTTCTATAGTTTGCAAATATAGGAGCCACTGGCACACCAGAGGGTCAATATTCACAGAGAGCAGCAAATAGCGCCAGGGAAGGAAAAAAAATGAGATTTGGGTGTAGGATACAAAGTTCCATCATGTTTTGACCTTTTTTTTTTTTTTTTTTTTAAGTTTGAATTTTTTAGGGGTCCGGGCAGGTTCGGGCGGGCGGGCACGGGTAAGCGGGTTCGGCTAGACAGGTTTGGTGGATTCGATCGGGCACGGGTAGGCAGGTTCACGGTCTGGGTTTGGCAATGTCCAGGTTATCACGGGTTTTTCCCCCAAAAAAACGGTCCCAGCCCGTGTGAACTCTTACCCTACCAACCCTTGAACCCGGTCCAAACTCGGTCCCGGGTACGGTCCAGTCAGGTACGGACCACGAGCAGTCCAATCCGGATCCAACCCGGATGGGTATTTTCAATCCAGTAGCTACTGACAATATTTTGGAACCTAAAACCTTCACATCATACACCTGTCCTTGCTGAAAAATAATCCTATTACAATCCTGCCATAAACTCCATAGAACTTACCCCCTAATAATTTCAACAATATTTGGCTCTTTAAAGGTATACAATAATTTCTTATTCCCATATTTATTGATGAAAAGCTAATTTCCTTTGCTAACAAAGAAGAATGCTTTTTTTTTTTCAGTATTGTAAAAAACTAAAAACTGTTATAAAATAAAGATAAACAAACATAAACAAAAAGAGAGAAACTAAAAAATGACAATATATTTATTCATATATTTTTCATATATGTACAATACAAGATTACAATGTCTCTATTTATAGACTACAAATTATACATAAAAAACCATTACAATAATAAATAAGAGAGTAAAATCTAAATAGTAGTGGACTTGAATTCCAATGGTAATGGGGTGATGGGAAGTGAATGAGGATTAATATTGAGAGTTACAATATGAATGACATCCACACATTTATAATATATTCATAACACTCCCTCTTGGATGCTCATTTATAGGAATATACCTCATTAAAATCTTACTAGGAAAAACCCTATGGGATAAAAACTTAGTAAAGGAAAAATAGTACAATATTCTTCTAAATAAGCAACTATAACCTTACCATAAAAACCCAGTGGGAAAAGCCATAGTTAAGAAAAATATAGTGCATATTAACTCTCCCTCATTACAGCATCAATCAAGACCTTTAAGTCGGCAAACTCCAATATTACGAACTAACTTTTCAAATATTGCCATAAGGAGCGCCTTAATGAATAAATCTGCCAAATTCTCACTTAAACGGATTTGTTGAACATTAATAACATTATCCTTACTTTATTTGAATAATACATGCAATATTATCTTCATATATGATCGTCATGATCATTTCTCCATAAGACAAGCCATATGTCTGATGAATGTGTTGAATCACAGATCTTAACCAAACACATTATCGGCTTCGTGTGTTACTAGAATAATAAATATATCAGGTCTTCTATGTCTAACAAAAAATATAAGTGCTTATATTGCACTAAGATATGGTACTTCAGGATCAAATAATTCTTCATCAATTGTTCTTTCAACACACATGTAATATACTTTTCTTGGTGTATAAAAATATTACTTCTCAAATGTTCAATTTACAATGCAATATTAAAAATTTGTTCTCCCAATATCTTAAATCTCAAATTCTTTTTTTAAATAAATTATTTATTTTAGAAGCTCTTCAGGAGTTTCATCTTTCAACATAGATTGCAATCATAAGAAAATTATTTTCATATATTTCCACAAAAATACAAAATGTATCATTTTTATATCCATATTGCTTTAATCAATATAAAAAATTATTTAATTTAATTGAATAATGTTCTTGAGAACCTAAATTACATGCTTCAGGCATCTTAAATCCTTCAGGGATTTTCATATAAATATCATTCACAAGAGAGTTATATCAATATGATGTAACAATAAGCATTAGGTGCAAATCAAGTCTTTCATGAACTGCCAGATTATTTATATATTGAAAAGTTGTTGCATCCACCACAGATGAGTATGTTTGTTCATAATCAATTCCAGGTCTTTGTGAAAAACCTTGGGCTACAAGCCGCTCTTTATATCTTATAAGTTTACCTTTCTCATTTCTTTTTCACGTAAATATTTATTTATATCCTATTGGTTTTACACCTTCAGGTATTGGAACTATAGGCCCAAAAAAATTTCATTTTTTAATAGAGTTTAACTCTGCCTCAATTGCACCTTTCTATTTTGGCCAATAATTTCTTTGTCGATATTTTTTAATAGACTTTGGGTCATGATCCTCACTATTTATTATATTTAGCACTATATTATATGCAAAAATATCATATGATATCAATTTCATCTCGATTCCATCTTATTCCATTCATGATATAATTTATTGAGATCTCTTTATTTTCATGAATTTCATATACCTGAGTTTCTGTTGGAACTCCAACATTACTTATAATTTGATTCTCTTCTGGAGTTTTATCTGAAATTATTTTATCCTCGACTTAACCATTTTCATTCTTTGCTCATTTTCTTTTTCGAGGATTTTTATCTTTGGAACTGATTGGTATTCCACGCTTTATGCGTGCTATAATTTCATTAGTTTGTCCTACAGGGACATCGACTTTAATTGAAGCATTAGCAGCTGGTACATGTGATCTGGTCACTTTCTTTGAATCAGTAAATGCGTCTGGCAATTCATAGGTAAATATTTGCAAATAAATTATCTTTTGAGGATCAAAATAAGACACTAATAATTCATACTAATATATTTTTCCAAATAATTTTGTTTTCTCTCCGCCTAAGGTTGGGAATATTGACTCATCAAAATAATAATCGGCAAACCTAGCCGTCAATAAATCTCTTGTCATTGATTCCATACACTTTACTATAGATGGAGATTCAAATCCAACATAAATTTCCAACCTTATTTGAGTTCTCATTTTAGTGTATTGTGGTGGAGGAATTAGAACATATATCTCACATTCAAAATTTATTATATGGAAAATATTAGATATGTGACCAAAAACTAATTGTAAATGAGAAGTTTTATTATAGCTAGTTGGCCTGATGCAAATTAGTTCCGCTGCATGCAAAATAACATGTTCTCATTTTGTGTATGAACATAAGCTATAGGATGTTCAACATCAATTATAATATACATGCATTATCTGAGAAACAAATTCACCAGCATTGTCTAGACGTATATTCTTAATTGAATAAACATAAAATTATGCTCTTAATCAAATGAAATGAGCAAATAATCTCGCAAACGTCAGGTTGCGGATTGATAGTAAACATACATGTGACCATCTAGTTGATGCATCAATTATAACCATAAAATATCTAAATGCATGGTCCATAAATGTCACCCTGTATATGTTCTAAAAATGTAAGAGATTCATTTCGTATTTTCGTTGGTGATGGTTTAATAATCAACTTTCCTTGAGAACATGCTGGACATGACAATTCATTAAACTGAAGAATTTTTTGGTTCTTTAATGAATGTCCTTATGAATTCTCTATTATTATTATTTTCGCATCATTATTGATCCGGAATGGTCCAACCGGTCATGCCAAACTATAAACATATTCTTATATGTAAACTTCTTGTTTACAATAACATGTACTTCAATTGTACTAATATATACGTAGTACAAGTCAGGGGAAACATAGACAATTCCTTTGAGACTTAGAAGAATATATGTATTATCAATATAAATTTGTATTCCTCCATGTAACAACAATGTAGCTCTTCCGGAGACTTCAATATTTTTTTTTATTAACAACAATTGCAATTAATAAAAAGTAAGAAATAAAAACAAATACCACCATGAGAACGAAATCATAACAACAATTGCAATATTATGGTAATGTATCAATTAATATGAATATTGTGCAGTGCTGGTTTGTACAACGGCTACTTTTTTTTTTTTTTTTTATAACCAAGCAAATCCAAGGCAGGAGACCAGTTGCACTTATATGAGTTTATGTTAAGACCACTTTTTTTTTTTTACTTGGTTGGTTTGGTATCATACTAGTTTTGTCAAATGGTCGATAAAGCATAATTTCACCTGATTAGCTAAACAAATTTGATCTCTATCGACACTCTAACTATACAATTTGACCTCAAACTAAACCTAAGACTGGATCAATCAAAACCAATAGACTAACAAAAATCAAAATAAATATGACTTCAACAATTGCAATTTTTTTTTTTGTTTCATTCATTTATGTATTGGTATCATCATTTAAGTGATTATTTTTTTTTCGTTTAAAAAAAATCAACAAAATCCAAATAAATAACTTCAATTTGAATAAGATAAAAATCACATTCACAAACAAAAACTTTCTCGATACTTTGTCTCCTTATTATGAGTAAGTCAACAAAATATTGCGGCGTACGACAGGTACGTGGCCAATAACATTTATCACCACAATGATAACATAAATTTCCTTATTTGCTATTATGTCAATTTTTATTCTCATTATTTCTCCACTTCCGGTGGAAAGATGTGTATTTTCTTCATTATCATTTTTACATCTAAGAATTTATCCATCATATTATTTTTTTACTTTTAGTGAAATTATTATGTTGTTCAACCATAATAAGAGAAAAAATTTACTCAAAATATTCTTTAGAAATATTCTTCAAGAAAATTAATAAGTAGAAAAAAAATATATGAGCATCACATAAATTTTTGCACTATTTAATTTTCTCCAAGAAAATTTCTTAAAATCTTCTTGGAAATTAATTATAAAATTTTTTAATTTTTTTAAAATTAATATTATGAATAATGTTTTTTTTTAATAATTGAAATCATGTCTTCGTGAATAGATATTAATATTATATTAATTTCATTTACAATACACTTCATTTCTAGCGTATGGATTGTCTAATTAAAAATATATATATAATTAAAATATGTAAAATTTGTTCTATTGGAAAAAAAAAAAAATTAAATTTAAAATTTATTTTTAAAAAGTTTTTTTTTAAAAAAATTTTGTTATCTAAAATTTTTATGAAGAATAATTATTTAGAATTTTTTTTTAACATTGAATATGTTAAAATTTGAATATTTATGACATAATGTTTTCATTTGATTAATATAATTTAATTGTAACACATAGATTTTTTAAGGCCCATTGAAATCTTCTTTTTTAGATATTCTGAATTTTCGTAAATGTCATAATACTTCTTAAAATGGCTTCGTGGCCAATTAAATCATTTCAAAATTTTTTTGTAAATTTTTGGAACAACTTCAAATTTCTAATCAATGCACGTCATAAAAATATTTTTCAAAGATTTTTTAATGGCTCTTTTTTTGTCATATGTCTCTTAAGTTTTTAAAAAAATATATATAAAAAATTATAACATACAATATATGATACATAAAATTTATGATTCTATTGTAAAAAAAATACAAGTTAGATTTAAAATTTATATTCAATAATAGGTCTAATATTTAAGAAAATTTTGTTAGATCTACAAATTTCACATTATGAGAAAAAAATAAATTTCACATTATAAATTTTATTAATTTAACATATGGAGTTCATATGGCTCCCATTTGATATTAATTCATAATATAACATTTGATAAAAGTAAATATAGGAGATATGAACGAAAACAAAAATCTTTTTTTGAAAAAAAAGGGGGTTTTAAAAAATTTTGGGACCAAGGTGAAATTTGATTTAATTTTTTGTTCGTTTTTACTATATTTATAAGGTATTTCGATGTTTCAAAATCCAAAAAAAATTTTATCAACATTTCAATTTATATTCATTTTTGAAGATAGCTAAAAAAATCTATTTGTTTTGGTCATAAAAAAAAAAAAATTTTTGACCTACCTTAAAATATAATGTAAATGTAACACATAGATTGGTTCTAAACACTTTTAATATTGAAATCTTCTTCGAAGCCTTATGAAAAGTTTTGCTATTTATTTTTATTGATTATAGATATATTTATAGAAAAGATTGGACCCTTCTATATATACGAAATTTGAGCTTGAATGTTTTATTTATTTTTAATCTATACAGATTTTTTATATATATAGATCAAACTTTTATTTTTTAAGTTGGATTGGGCCCAAGGCGGTCGCCCTGGCTATCCTGCCCCAGGGTCTGGCTATCCTGCCCCAGGGTCAAGCATGTTGCAGAGATGGTGGGCGAAATTGCACCATGGGCATTGTAGTAACTAGCATTGCGGATGAAGGGGTGTTCCAGCAGAACAGCTGCAGTGGGCCTCTCCACTGGATTTCTCCTAAAGCATTTCTGGAGGAAATCCCTTCCCTCTGATGATAGAGAGTCTGGAATTGGTGGAGTCCTGTGCAATATTTTAAACATAGCTGCCGGCTGTAAAAAAAAAGGTCCATGTAAGCTTTAGTCCAGGATTATATAGAACTCACATAAAACATTAGCAAATGAGGTAAATTAGATGAAATTAAATTAAACAATTATCAACTAATCTCAGGCTACAATTGGGTTCCATTACAGCATTAAATGCAACATTACTCTTAGTAGGGAACTCAATATACAATGCATTTACAAAATTCAAATTTTCTGTTAGAAACAATATGTAGTTTTGATGCGCAAAATTAAAGTGGAAAAGAATAACATACCCCTTCAAGGCCACTCCAAGGAGGTTTGCCCGTAAACATTTCAATAAGGGTGCAACCCAAGCTCCATATATCTACTGCCAAGTCATAACCCCCACTATCCTTCACAATCGTTGCCCGCAGCACCTGCATCCAAGATCAACAAGGAATTGACTATCACAACTAAAAAATCAACAGAATTATAGGAAATTAAAATGAGAAAAAATTTACCTCAGGTGCCATCCAATAAGGAGCCCCCTTTAGCGAAAGATTTGGGGCAGCTTCACTCAACTGCTCAAAAGGAGAAAATCAAAATAAGGAGCATAAATGGCATGAAACAAGCATATCTCCAAAGGAGTAATACAAAAGTACAACAGTTTCCAGGATCATCATGCAAATACTCACACTCTTAGCCATCCCAAAATCAGCCAGCTTCACAACCCCTTTTGCATCTACCAGCAAATTTGCTCCTTTAATATCCCTGCAATAAATCCAAAAAGACACCAAAAATAGAGATCAAGGACATGCAGAATTTAGGAAGTTTAAACCAAGTGACTGTCAAAGAGGAAAAAAAATTAACATAAGAAGTACCTATGCATTATCTTTTTGCTGTGCAAATATGCTAGTCCACTGAGGATATGACGTGTGAAATTTCGAACAACAGATTCTGTCATGGCTCCATAATGCTGGCGCACATACTTGTTAATGGAACCTGGATGAACGTACTCTAGGTATATGTAGAACCCATCTTCTGTCTTAATTTTCAGAAAAACAATAACACTTCAATTATTAGATAGAAAATTATATCACATATTGTTTTCTAAAGAACAAACATCAGATACCCTGGTAGGAACAAGAAGGGAACTTACAATTTCACTGCCATAGTATTGCACAATGTTCGGGTGCTGATATTGGCTCAGGAACCAAATTTCCTGAAATCAAAACATACTTTCAGATGATTAATATTGAATGCACAGTTTTTCCACTATTCTTATTTACATTCCAAAAACCACCACATAATTAACTTTTTCTTTAGATATTTTGTTGGGCAACACCTAACTTGTTGTTTGTGGAATATATTTAAGGAGTTAAGAAATGTAAAATGTATGAACATTTGTAACAACACTGAAAAACCTACAAGAATATAAACCTAAAAAACTAAACAACTGACCTGTTGAAGCTGCTTTAGAGATTCAATTGATTTGGCATCCTCAGGAATGATATTCACCTCCTTCATAGCACACAACGCACCAGTATGCCTGACATATTACCAATTTAAAACTCAATAAATCTCTCAAAACAAACAGGATTTACAGATCGAATATACAAAATAGCAAATCATTACCAATCACATACCGATTGGTCGCTTCAAATACATTTCCGAAGGTGCCACTCCCAATAAGATGACCCTTCTTCCATTGACCAGCCAATGAACAAGGTGGATGTGGCAAACCTGGGCTCCTTAATGGGCTTGACCTGGGCGACCTATCAGGGCTATTTACATAATTTTCACCAGAGGTGAGAAACTCTGCTGCAGGTATATTGAGGCCTTGTGTGAGGTCAACACTGCTAAATCTTCTTGGGTTCCGGACTGGGCTAGTGAACCCACTACCAGGTGCACTTTTAATGGGCATTATTAGCCGAAAATGTGACGGCTCAGACGAATTATGGTGATGAGATGACCTGTTTTTATTATGATTAGATGTCGTGGTAGAGAAAAGATCGATACTTTCAGGACTTCTACTTGGATTGCCAATCCTACTTCAGAAAGATAGGGATTATATGCATGACTATTGCTTGTTTATATAGTTAGTCTATTGGATCCTAAAGACAGTTTTTGTGTTTCAAAACAATGTTATGATGTATGGAAGTTATGTAGGCTGATGGAGGGCTGTGATGATCTCATCACAGCCATTTTGGGTGTACAAAAAACTATCAGTTTCATAGCAATGAAACAGGGTGCCAAACATTATTTCCAAGAAAAAAAAATATAGGCACATATTCCCACAAACAGAGAGAGTGACAAAAAGGGGTTGTCTATTCGGTGCTAGCACACCGACTGACGATTGTTTTCCAACTTAGTTTGTGTGGATACCAACAGAGACGTGGTTACTATTGTTACGCACATCTGACAAGCAAGTGAGAAGAAGGAAGATTACGGCTTGAATTTGAAGAGCTTCCGCTGCACTTCTAGTGGTAACTTCTACTTGGATTTAATTTTACACATGGATCCTAGTTCGGATAGGAACTGAACTAAATTGTAATCCTATAACCCTACCGGGATTGCCTAAAGTAACTACAGCTGACATTACGTAGAGATGTTCTGTCTCTCTTTTAGAAACAGAATGACCCAACATGCTCTCATCCGTTCTAGATAAATCAAACAAACAATTCATTCTCAATGAGTTTATCACTTCAGGTGCAAATAAATAATCAGGGTTGTACCTATTTGGAAGGCATACATGTGCCTCAATCCCTTTGTATGTATCGTCAGTGATTAGCTTCTACATGGCAAAGCATACATATCAGCCAAAGCATCTATATCCTAAAAATATTTATACCTAACATGCAAGTTGTTTACACATATTTATACTGGTGTGCAAAGTGTTCACCATTTTTCTTTTTCTAAATGATTATTAAGAAAATGCAAGTTAGACACTTTTTCTGAATAACTAAATATACAAATTTGAAGCCTTTTAGTAATGTAAGGTATAAATAATTTAATTGTAAGTATAAATACTTTACGAAATAAATATAAATACATTGGGAGAATAAGGGGGTGCAATTATCAATCAAAGTATAATTATGATAATCCAATCCTAATTTTTGGGCATAGTCTTTCAATGATATCAAATAAGATCTGAAAAAAGAAATTCAAAGAAACAATTTTACTAATACCTCTGCAAGATTTAAAGTCTCTTCATGTTCCACCTGGGTTGTTGACTCCTCTTTTGGAAAAAACCACCTGCTTAAAATAACAAATCCACAATCATTTAAAAGATAAAAATAAGCTGCTATACTTGTTAGCAGCAAATCATGTAAGCAGGTATCTCCAAGTTTCTAGCACAGGATGAAAAAAATAAAATATGATAGTAGAACCAACAAAGCGTTCTCAGAGCTTAAGATCATGATGCATCACTACAAAAATTATTTAAAATTATTTGCCAAAGATAGGAGAAAGGAGAGAAGAAAAATGTTAAAAGTTCTTGTTAAGTCTACAAAGTAGATACCTGGTAGTGCTTATCGATTTTGAATGACTCGGTTTCCAGCTTTTGAAAGGGTCAAATTTTGGGCAATGAACAACATTCAGCTTCTCAAGAGAAGGAAGGTTTGGTAACCCCTCCACTAAAGGAAGCTCATTACAGTGTCTAATTTCCAGTTCCTTTAATGCAGCGAGATCTTTAGGCAACTCAAGTGACTTTATTTTTTTAAAGCCATCAATCCTAAATGACTTGAGTGAAGGAAAATCCGGGAGGTAAGGTAGTTTCACACAGCAATAAAGAGACAAACTCAGAAGGGAAGAAAAACAAGGTACGCTCTTCAACATGGGGCATCTACTTATGGAAAGAGTGCGAAGGCAGGGAAAATCACAATCACTTGTCTCAAATAGTTCTTCCAAATCATACATCTCCCACAGATTCAATGTTTCCAAGGATGGAAACTTGGGAGTATTCTTCGAAACAAATTGGCTATCTTTGTTCTCCAACCTTACCAGATGGTACAACTTTTGCACACTGAGATGCCTTAGAGATGGCAACCCACCAAGTGCCGGAAACTGGCTACAGTGGTGGCATTTATCCAGAATAATCGAGACTAATTTTGAAAATGAAGGATCTCCCATCCAAGTTGGAAACAAATTGCCTCTGTAGTTCCTAATAATCAGCTCCCCAATGTTTGGGTTTGGTTTCAGATTTTTCAAAACCTCTTCAGAAATTGTAACACTTTCTTCAGATTCTATACATGTTCTATTATCATTCCAGTGCAGCCACAAGGTATTAAGATGCACCTTATTGTGCAAAGCAGCCTCTTTAGCATCTAAACCATATCTAATATTCTCAAGCCCCGCAATCTGAAGACAACTACTAAGAGAGTTCAAATCCTTTAACTCTCGGATGCTGCAATATGGCATTTCACAACCTACAAAAAAGACTGCTAATGACTGGAGATTTGTCAGCTGCCCAATACCAATCATCATTTTCACACAACCTGATTTTTTGCTCACATCAAGGTGGCGAAGGCTTGTTAGTTCCATCATACTTTCAGGTAATTCAACCAAGTGTTGGCAATCTTTGGCCTCTAGAGTCTCGAGACTAACCAAGCTACATAATTCTCTTGGTATGCTCCTGATTTTTGTGTTATTGACACCCAAGTACCTCAGTTGTTTTAACATCCCAACTGAGCTTGGCAACTCCACAATATCAGTACAACTTAAATCCAATGTTCTTAAGTTTATGCATTTTGTGAATAGATCACTTAAACTGGTAATATCCTGAATAGAAATGTTTATCCTGGTTTGTAATCTACTGAGGACCAAGAAAGATTGCAAATCTGAAGCTTCTTTTATCAGAGGTTTCATCTTGTCGATTTGGATCACTGAGGGGTTGAGGGAGAAATGAAAGCAATTTACAAGTGTCCTCTCTATAGCATCTTCAGCTGAAGCGCATTCATTTCTGGAGAAGTGAGTTGCCAGAGCACGAATAAGATCATGCATGATATATTTATCTTCATCTACATCATGGAGAGGTGAGTGCTGAAAGAACCCTCTCAACAGCAACTCATCAAAATTCTGAAGACCAACCTCTTCAGGTTTTCTTCTTTCCACAGAGATAATGAAACCTTGTGACATCCACATACGAACAATCTGCTGTTTTGCAAAGACATAATCCCTAGGAAACGAGGAACAATAATGAAGGCACTTCTTTAGGTTATCTGGCAATGTTTCATAACACACTCTTAGAATTGGCAATGTATCCCCATCAAATCCATTCATATTCCACAGATCAGTTTTCAAAATTTCAACCCAAGATTCTACATTTTTTAAACACACAAGGAGTCCAGCGAGAACCTTTATACAAAGGAGGTTGTGCTGGCACTTTGAAACAAGTTGCTTGCCAGTCTCTACTAAATCAGTATTGGCATTTGTATAAAGACCAGTGAATATATGTTGCCAGAAAAGTTTCCAGCAGTAATAATCAGATAAAGGATCCAAAAAATGAGTTCGCATTGCACCTATGACCTCAGCTACATCCTTGCTCTTAGTAGTGACCAGTAGTACGCTTCCTCTAGTACAATGGTTTAATATGGTTACTATTCTATTCCAAAAGCAAGGGTTTTCATTATCAGCATCATCCAATACAACAAAAACTTTTGTACCTGACAATTCATCTATCAACAATTCCTCAAGTAAATCTGCCTCTGTCATTGGACAAGGAGAGATTGTAACAGACTCAAAGAGTTTCTTTATTAGTCTTGTTTCATCAAACTTCTCAGGCATAGTAATGAACACACGAGCATCAAAGGAATCTAATATTCTTTCTTCACTGTAAATAAGATGAGCTAAACTGGTCTTGCCAATACCGCTCTCACCAACTATGCATACTACAGTGAGATTACTTCGGTTGAAATCATCTGACAATAGGAATCCAATGATCGAGTTCTTTTCATTCTCTCTACCATAAACTAGTGAATCATCAACAGGGGAACTCCTTTGGAATGACTCTATTGTTTCATCAAGCTTAAAGGGGAAAAAAATAAGTAGAATTAAGTAGAGTAACAATGATTGTCCGAAGAAAAAAAAAACAACAACACAAAGTTACTAATGCTAGCAGTGCAATGTTCCCATGTGCTATCACAAAGAATCAATTAATTTACACAGAAAAATGACTTTTTGTTGTTGTAATTGATTTTTGGTACTCAATCTAGTCTAGTCTAGTGCAGCAGAGTAAAAATGCACAATGTTTTGCAGACGATTATATAGCTTATACCAATACCAGAATTTGTTTAGCAGTATCCAGCAACATTAACAAGGCACTATGTTCTAATTTTGGAAAAAGGGAAAGAAAACAATTAATAGCAAAACTGAAAAGGCTACAGTGTGCTTATATCTTCCAGTTCTGAAGCCCTGCATTTTTGCACCACTCCTCCAAAAAAAGGACAGTGGGTAAAGCAAAGACATTAAAACAAATGACCACTACTGTTCATATTCCCAAATTTATTGATGAAAAAGCTGATTTCCTATGTTAACAAAGAAGGATGCCATTTTTCAGTCTAGTAAAAGCAACATCTGATAAAAGTAAATATAGTAGGAGAAGTGAATGCATACAGATACCTTCATGGGCATAGTTAGCCGAAAATCTGACGGCTCAGATGAATTATGGTGATGAGATGGCCCTTTTTTATTATGATGAGATGCCACGGTAGAGAAAAGATCGATACTTTCAGGACTTCTATTGGGATTGCCGATCCTACTTCAGAAAGATAGGGATTATATGATTTCAGTTGTTCTAGTTGAAAAGAACAATAAACATTAAAATCAATTAGAAAATAAAACTAACAATCACTACTACAAAAAGGTTAATTACTAACAGGTTATTAGCCACGGTTCCGAAATTTTTTTTAAGGAGCCGTGGGTAAACATGGTCGGATGGGCTGTATAGATGGTTCAACCGTGGTTGTTGTATTTCAAACAATCTAGCCGTGGATAAAGAGGTGTGAGTAAATAAATGTTAGTATTCAAAGTAAAAGGGTGTGAGTAAAGGGGTGTGAGAAAAAGTTTGAGCTGTGGGTAAAGAGGAGTGAGTAAAGAAAATTGAAGTATTCAACTACGCTTTTGAGTGGTGAGTGAATCTGGGTCCATCTCAACCCTTCTCCCCGTCAAACAAGTATAATTCTCCACCAATCTTAAAGCAATCTTACAGCAGGCCTTTTATGACCCTCCTCTCTTTCTCCTTCTCCCCGTCGCCCCATCTCTTGTTTCTCTGTGAGCCAACCCTACCCTTTTTTCCTCTCTTCCTTCCAAAAGCCACGGTTTGGTTTTCCCCCGCTATTAGCCTCTGCTCCGTATACTGCCGCTAGCCCCCTCTCTCACTCTCTTTTCTGTTGTTGCCTGCGATTTCAAAATCCTAGGGTTTGGGTTGTGCCTATCTTGCGATTTTTGCCTCTGGTGTTGTCCTAGTGTTTTTTCTAGTGCCCGGTGGTGCCCTCTTGTGTGGTGCTTGCCGATTTTTGAGACGGCCGAGAGGGAGGCACCAACTCCTTGGTACCGGCCGTTTAACTTGTCTCCTTGGTGATTGATCTCTCTCGGTAACTCTTGGCACTTCCTTTTTTTTGTTCGTTGTTTGATTGGGCATGATCGGTTGAATTTTAAGAAACGATTTGGGTCTTCATGCATGATTGACTAGGGAAATAGATAGGGAAAATCAAAGGGACAAATACATGAAGACAAAACTAAAAACTCACTAGTACAAATTAACTTTTAAATCTGGGCCCTGAGATTGACTAGGGTGCTAAAAGCAACCTAAATTTTTCGATCTAACCTTTCGATTTACTAATATGATGCATGCATGCTCATGAGACCTAGATAAAATTGTCTGATTAATTTTATTAGTCTGAATAGTTTATTTACCAAAGAAAATAACCACAAGAGCTTACTTACAGTTACCTTTTTTTAATTTTTAATTTGGTATTAGATCATGTTGAAAATGGGGCCCCACGTTGAAGCGGATGAGAAAAAAAAGAAAAAAAAAATCCAACCTTAGTGTCAGAAGTAGGAAAAAAAAATTAAAGCTTCGTAGATGCATTCAAATGTGCCAAAATGCATGATTGATTTGAACCACCAATTTATTTTAGGTTTCTTCTAATAAATAGTTAAAGAAAAAACTTTTATTTTGTTTTACAGCACAAAACTTGAAGGGAGACCCTTAAGCTGCCGGCTCCTGAGTGATAAGCCATAAAGGTAATTTGCCTTCGACAAATGTCATCGAAAAGCCGTTATACTTTGCCCTATCGCATCCGCGTACCTCTTATGTTTATTTTTATTGGTTGTCTCTGATCGGTTTATATCAAGCATTGGTTGTTGTATTTCTATTGAGAATCTAAATGTTTAATTTAATTAAGTGGAGTGTTTGAATTTATTTAGTAATTATTATTTAGTACCAATGTTGTGTGCATTTTGTGTAGTTGTTTGTTAGTGCCAATTTTATTAGTTTTAGTAATTTTACTCAATTGTTATTGTACTTATTTTTTGTAATTGTTATGTAGTACCAATTATAGTAATTATTTGTGAGAATCTAAATTTATGATAGTTGGGATAGCAAGACCACAAACATAATAAGTTAGATGTGGATCATATTTGATCAATCATATAAAACTTTCTGAATCAATAATTGACTATCTTGTTGCATTGTGAATTATTAAATCTGTCTTGTTAAATTTCAGATTGGTTAAACATTATTTTATTTTTATGGATAGAAATTTCATGTGTTCTATGTAAATTTAAGTTGTGCTATAGAACATTGTTAGAGGAATAATCATAATTGTAGTAACATTTTATAATCTTGTATGTAGTTTCTCTCACCAGGTGTTGCGCCTCTCCCGATGGATTAGCTCCATGAAATCAGGGGCATGTGGGCTAGAGTGTTCATGGATGAACACTTCAAGTAATTAGTACTAACTTAATTCTAGTTCTAGTTCTATGCGGGTTATATGGTGTAAAGGGATTTTATGATTATGGAAGTGCAAATATGATGTGTTGGGTTGGGAATTATCTAATTCTAAATTGTATTGTATATTTATGTAGTGATATTTTGTTCAAATTGCGTGATTTTTGGTATTTGCAATGGCACCTAATATCATTGATATTGTTAGTCAATTGAAATATTATAAAAAAAAATTAAGATAACACACATTAATTTCAATACTAAAACTACATATAATTAAATTTTGTATTGTGGTAAGGGTGTGGCCGATTGTATTGTGGTGAGGGTGTTGCTAAAGGGGTGTGGGTGAAAGTGATAAACAGTGGTGTGGGGAGCGCTAATTAGAGGATTGATAACTAAATCAGTCACGGTTGCTGAACCGTGGCTATAAACTTTCGACTTTCCAAACATGGTCTAGCCATCCGTGACTAATTATTGTTTTTGACCGTGACTAATCTATTTTTTTTGTACTAGTGAATTTTCTGAGTAATAAATTACAGAAATAAGCTTATAGTTATAGATATGAAGTTGAGTTGCAACCCTCATTGTAAAGGCACTAGTTATTAGATGAGTTAAGTAATAGTTGCTCACATCAATAAAGATCAAATATAATGAGATATTATAAATGCACCCATGATATATTAATCAACCCTCTTTATGACAGACATCCATATATTTGGCTGATTCTCAACCTACTAAAAAATAAATTTTAGTTTTTCTGCAGCGACTTCTCCTATGGAACTTATTTAATTGAAAACAATAAAAGAAAGAACAAAGGAGAACACATACAAGGATTTAGAATGCACACAACGGGAGGTCTCCTGTACAGCAGTAGCAACCCCAGTTTCCTCTTCCCCGTCTGCTTTACAAAAATTCTTGGAAAGACCTAATTCCTTTTGAGGAGAAGCCAGAAAAGACGGATTTTCCCCTGGTCCAGCCACATCAAGCAACGGAAGTGACTGAGGCAAAGGTGAGGACGATGACCTAGCCTGCGGCTCAGATGAATCGAGGTCGCTCGGTGATCGCGTTACCGACCCTGGCGTGGAGGCGGCGGAGACGTCAGAGAATCGCCGTTCGCCAAGATCGTCGAGGTACTTAAGTTGCGCGGACAAGTCATGCGGGGGCTGAGACATAGACGGAGCCAAGTCGCGCCTCAGGATTACGGCTAGTGATGGTGCGTTGAGGCGAGGATGGAGATGTGGTGTCTGGCTTGGAGGTGCTCGATTTCCAAAAGTGTATGGAAGTGCGAAAGGTTTGGATTGAAATTTGAAACCCTCACTCTGTCATATAGGTACTGTTCGACGAGACATGGAATAGGAGAAAAAAAAGAGGAATATGTATTGACAACTCTTTTGCTTTATTCCACGTACGTTCAGTGCACCACTAAGCTTTATTCCACGTACGTTCAGTGCACCACTAAGCTTTATTCCACGTACGATCAGTGCACCACTAATTGAAATAGTTGCATTTCTTTTTATTAAAATATTATAATTGTAAGAAATTTTTTATAATCTTTGTCTGAGTTTTAACCACCAGCACGTGTTGTACTTCTATTTAGTTTGAGATAAAGAATTGTAATTTTAAAATAAAAAAAAACAAATAAAATTAAAGTATATAGCGTAAATCTACAATAAATAACAGCAAAAAATAAATAAATTTACACATGTAATACAAAAAGCATACTTTATTTATTTTTAAAAACAAGTAAGTTTGATTTTTGTTGTTGTTTTCATGGTTTCCAATAGTACCGCTAGAATGTAATTATGAAATTACTAATTCACTGATACAAGTCCTAGCAAGCATTAGTCAACTCACAAATTAATATATCCAACTCAAGAACTTGCTGCCACTTGTCATGCTTAATCAATACTAAGTTATCCTTACTACTTTTTTTGGAAAAGATATGAGAGGCGCCCCATCAATTTTAAGAGAAATATTATACAAAAAATAAAATATACACCGACTATTTTTCCAAGAAGCTTTTCAACCTGATACATGATAATCTCTTCGGACTCGCGATTTAGGTATATCAGTCTGTCAATGGAAGTTTTAACAAACATATAAATAAGAGAAAAAAAATTTAATGCCACTCCAAAACCATAAATTAGCTAATTGCCACTCTAAAACCATTATATTTGACTATTTGTCACTATTATACCTATAATTCACATATTTTATTAAAAAAATTCTGAAAATTTATGTATAATAAGATGTATTTTAGTAATTCCAAAATTACTCCTGAGTTAGATTTAATAGGTCTCTCCATGTTCAAAATCCTGGCGATGGAGAGCATCTTCTTCAATCAGAATTGTTTCTCCGCTCACAACCTCTAAATCTTTTCTCCATCGCCACCCTATTCTCCTCACCACCCTTTTCTCCTCTTCAATCAGAACTGTTTCTCTGCTCACCACCTCTAGGTCACGGTATCAAATTGGGTCTCGAATTGTCCAGTTTTAGATCATTTCTAAGGCTTGATTGTCTTTGATCCTAGATTGTTTTCAATTTGTACATCACTAAATACCTTTCCTATTATTTTCTCTCCACAGCCTGTTAAATTACTACCTGTCTTCCTCCCAGTCATTTCTCTTATTTTTCACTCAACGTAACTTAAGAAATTATCAGAAATCACAATTACCCCAAAATTAGTATTGTTGTGGTGCTTGATTGCCATGCTGGCATCATGCAAATTACCCTCTCTGAATTTCTGTGCTGCGATCTGGTTGATACGGTGTCAAGTCTGGTTTGTATGTTTACCAGTATATTGAACTGACAGGGGCCTCTTTGTAAATTAAAAAGCTCCGGGGTGATTTGTGCATATTTTAGACCCTTGGGGTGAATTTATATAAAATCCAGGGGCTATTTTGCTAAAATTAATTTCTACTACTTGCCTTCCTCCAAAACTTTTCAGTTTATCAGACCAAGGAATTAAGAACTGTACCAGTATCATTCCTAGCTATGATCGCAACTACTCTTGAATTATCCTTCATTAATTTCTACTAATTGCAGTGGAATAGTACTTGCAACTTCTTCATGTGGGAGGATGAGTACGAGGAATATCTTCGCGAATTAGGAATTGTGACACAGCGGAGTGTTGTCGAGCATGTGGTATCGGACGTTCGTAGAAATGAAGCTTGATATGATGTCTTTGTGATGACTGTTGTTTTCATTGTAATGATATGTAAGTAATGTTGATATTTGGATGTTAGAATTTTAGTAATGATGGTGATATTTAGGGTTAGGTTAGAATTTAGGATTGTAGTACTGAATGGCTTTCTGATGGCTTTCAATCTATGTAGTTTATGTGCTATTTCAGGATGATTTTTGTTGTCTTGAAATACATATTATTCCAAAATTTTACTGTTATTAAGGGTCTTGAAAGACTGCAAAGGATGTTAATTAATTTCCTACTGAGTACTGACACCCGGGACAGACTTGTTTTGTTTATAGCCTTCTCAGGAAACTCCAGGAGCTAACAATGCTATAACTTTTGTGCATGTAATTATCAGGCAGACAACTTTAATGTGGCCTTTAAAATTCTTAAAAATATACAATTTGAATTACATTAAGATAAAGAACTATATGTCATCAATTTCATATCAAAATCAAATAAAATCACTTGACTGTCCACATCAAAATGTAACATTCACTAAAGAAAAATATAAAATGCATAGTTAATTGTACAAAAATTAGTAAACTTAGATTCTGTCATAATTGTCATACAGATCACTTTCTCAATTTGTAAATCAATATTTCGACACCATAATTGCAAGAGGGTTCTTCTGGATCAGAACTTGATCCTCAGCAGGCCTTACAAAGTACCTGAAACACAAAAGCAATATATGTTAATAAATGAATAATAAGTACTAACAAATATTTGAACCCACTTCCAGCGAACTCTTTTAACTCCTTGATTCCAAAACTCTTATGTTTGGTTTTATGTACTAACAAATATTTGAACCAACTGGATTTTATACCAGTAGTCTAAAATAGCCACTGGATTTTATATAAATTCACCCAAGGGACACAGACAATAAACAAAGACAATAAAATTTCATGCAGCACACAGAGCCAATTAAACTATAGAATTAAAAAATGCATATGGCTGTTCCTATCAGATCCAAAAACCATAACAATTTCAAGCATAATGAAATTACCTAAAAGATTAACTTATATATTGAACAAATCAAATTTTCATTAATCAATAGCATCAGCAATAAGCAATTAAGGAAAATTGGTTGCCAAATGAAAACAAAACATTGTTAAACAGTATAGTTGGCTTTTTGCATATTGCTACCTAAAAGCTTCAACTATTTACCACAGTGCCTTGCATCAATTGCATTTCCAACTATTCTAAGTAAAAATACATATATCTAGAAAGCTCATAAGAAAAGAAGCTGAATACAGTCATAGAAGTCACGGAATTAGCTACGAAAAACCTCTACCGCACAGCTACTGCAGAAATTGGACTACGCCAATTAGCTTTGTAAAGGAGAAAGTATATACGCCAACATCAGGTGCTTTAATTGCAAGGCTTCCACCATCAGGCTTTAATTGAAAGGAGATACGCCAGTTACTCAGATGAGATTTCCAAATAGCGAGAAATTATGTTTGGGAACAAGCAGAGGAATTAGGTTTGGGAAGAAATCTCCGATTCAAATTAACCTATTTATTGAACTGTTAACATTTGAGGGGTATTTTCGTCACTATTAAATTTTGTTGAGTTTTCAGAATTTTTTTAATCAAATATGTGAATTATAGGTATAATAGTAGCAAATAGTCAAATATAATGGTTTTAGAGTGGCAATTAGCTAATTTATGATTTTGGGTGGCAAATTCATAATTTTCATGTTTTGGAGTGGCATAAAAAAAAAATTCCCTATAAATAAAATACAAAAGGGGAAGCTAAAATGGAAAAACGAGACTTGATAAAAGAGATCTCATTTGAAAGATAAATTTGCATCTATCAATCTCATAGTCTTCATTTATCAAATCTCCTGACAGATTGTCGAAAAATTTCATCGGAGTAAACGAAGGAAAGAGTTTTGTTTCTGCTCTGGAAATGTGCAGGAAGAAGAAATGGGGAGAAGGGTGAAAGAATATAAAATTAGAAAAAGTTGGAGAAAGGGTTGCCACATCAGCGAAATAAGGTTATAAACAATCATTTTCCATCTCTATTAATTCTTAATTCCAGCTCCCCCTGGAATTGAAAAAGGTGGAAAAGTATCAATTCTTAATTCTCTATTCCAATTCATTCTAGTTCTGTTCGGCTGGAACAGAACCTTAATTCTCTCTAATTCCTCTATTCCAGTGCTGTCGAACATGTACTAATTTGTTTCTAACACTTAGAATAGGGAATAGCAAGAAATTGAGAGGAGTAATTTCAATGCGTTAACAGAGAGAAGAAGAAAGTTTGGGGAATAAGTAAATTGTTTAAAAGGTAAGCAAAAATTAACCGTGATTTTTATTCATGCCCACAATTACATATAATTCGCCAACTATGTCCAGCAAATCCAAAAAAAATTATTTATATCCAGATCGCCCATTATACCACCGGTTTCTAATAAAAATTAGGAACTGGCTATTTAACCGCTGGTTTCTAATAAAAATTAGTTTATTTATTCGGGTGCACTATTCCGAAATTTTTTCACAATTCATTTCATCAAATTAGTTTATTCATCTTCAAAGTTTAAATTTCGTTGTATACATTATGTAATACATTATTTTGCTATTTTTCAACGCAGGACGAGTTTCTGATGGACGTCAATTTTTCTATCCCTCGGATGCGGTACTTCTCATTGATGAACCCGTACCTCATCCGGCTGGGACTATATCAGATTGTGTCCATCCTACGTGACACGAACTGCCTCAATCAATGCATCTCTCATCGCGAGATTAGTGAAGCGATGGCGTCCCGAGACGCACACGTTCCATATGCCCTTCGGGGAGATGACCGTGACATTGCAGGGTGTGAGTGCCCTCTGGGGTTTTCCGATCAAGGGCATTCCCGTTGGCGAAGTATCTGACAGCAGAGACTTTGCACATGACATCGACCGGTTGTTGGGTGCAGATCTGACATAGCTACGGGCCGATAAAGGAAAGTCCAGTTACCACATGCAGAGGACAGCGTTGTGGCGGCACTTCAGACGGACGCCTCTAGTGAGGCCGATATTCGGAGGTAATAATAATAATATTTTACTTTGGATCTGTTAATTACCTTATGTAATAATAATACTAATCATCTACTTTGTTTTTGTAGATATACCCGGGGTTACGTGATGGACCTCTTCGGTACCGTCATGTTTCCTGATGCCAGCGGTGATGGCATCCCCATGATGTATATGCAGTTTCTGGAGGACCTTAATAGCTCGTCGGGCTACAACTGGGGTGGAGCTGTGCTAGCACAGCTGTACCATAGCCTTTGCACAGCTTGTCGAGTTAGTCATTATGTTGTTTGATACTTAATTATTTCATCAATCAATCAAATGAATATTACAGCTAATAACCTCAAAAATACAAATCAAGGCCAAGTAGATGTACGGGCCAGTGCTTTTGTTGCAGCATTAGTCCTGGTCATGGCTACGGGTGGGCCGTCCCGTCCCCAATGCGCCAGAGCCAGCTTGGGGATAACCAAACAATGATCATTTGCGGTGGTCGGCCTATGGCAGTCGATGGGATGGTGTTCACCACTAATGAGATGAGAGCCACGAACGCACCATAGGTATCAAGATGGTACGTTTACAGCTACAGAGCCTAGATGAGTCACAGGTGGAGTGGACACCATACACACAGCTCTATGAGAGTGAGCGGTTGCCTCTTCGTTGTCTTCAGGACCATGACAGTTGGTGGTATCGAGGCCTGCTAGTGTGCTTCTGGATAGTGGAGCACCACTATCCAGATCGGGTACTTAGACAGTACGGAGAGGACCCATTGATTCCAATGGAGCTGGCGTTACCCAGGCACGTGTTCGCACACAGGTGTACTCCGAAGTTTCAGTACAGCAAACTGTACCTTTTAAACTCGAGTTTACCTCTGGTTGAGAGTGCAAGTGCATAGTCCTACCGTTGGTATAGTCGGGTATCGTATCCACAGGGACGGTAGTAAAAGAACCGGACTCTACTTAAATCTACTAAAATTATAGAAGTGAAGAAAGTTTGAATTGGGGTTTGTTCTAAATTCTACTTGATTAAAACAGTAAAAAGAAGATTAAAAGTTCTTTTTTCAAATTATAAAAAGGGTTTCCAGGGTTTCAGACTTCGTATCTGTCTGGCCCCAGGGTATACGGCCCGTATAGAATCCTATACGGTCCGTATAGGCCCCCGAGTGAATACTGCAGCTACTGTTTCTGTGCTGGTGCTTTTGTCTAGGGTTTCCATCGACCAGATCTAAGTTTCTCACCTTAGCTGTCGCAATTTTGGCTTAGAACCCGATTTACCGGACTCAACTACTTCCCTCTTAGATGCGTTAACCCTCAACTTTCGTAATTTTGGACTAAGTTATCTAAGTCACTTGTTGGTTTACTAAAGATATCCAAGGACTTTCGCCTCGAGGAAAGTTTCCCTTTCAGTACTCCTTGATCCGAAGACCTACCTCATATACTTGGTTCAGTTGGATTGAATATCATAGACTTGGCTCCTAACAATTAGACGTGTGCATTCATCTAACGGAATGACTAATCAAACTCAAGCAAGGAAAAACCAAGCAATTAAAATGCCCGAAATCGCGTATTGAAAGTTTTCCTTTTCGGTCTCCCCAGCTGTCTCTGTTTCCAATTCCAGCCTGGGTTTCCGAAATAGCTTGTACGGTCCGTATAGAATCCTATACAGATCGTATAACCGTGCCTTGAGTTAGAGAATTGTCGCCTCTGTTGTGGAGCCTTCTGTGAGGTTGGGAAAATCTTATACGGGTCGTACATAATCTATACGAACCGTACGGAAACTATACGGGCCGTACGAAAACTATACGGGCCGTACGGATTCTATACAAGCCATATAAAAAGGTGTCAGCTCCAGAATTTCGCCCGTTTCCTGCAAAATAAGAAACAAAACATAGCAGTACCACATTCTATTGATATTTAAATGAAAAGTCCACATTTTCAGGCTTTAAGGAACGAGTTTCGGTGTAAATTGGGGTCACAATCTAGGCAAAATAGAGAGACATCAAATTCCCCCAAGCTTGAACTTTGCTTGTCCTCAAGCAAAAATTCTAACTTAGGTATGGTTCCGGTACTTGAATTTACCTAAATGCAAGTTAAACTATTAAGAGAAAAATTTGCATGATCTTGCGTTTGTTAGAGACCTATAAGAATCTTTTTGGACAATGATTTGGTTTTCCTTTGATCAATTTCGATTCACCCCACAATTCAATCAATCAAACCCCATATTCAATAATGCATTGTTATTTGTGAGAACTAAACAACCAAACACATCAATAATTCATCTTCCTACCAAATTCATGCCCTCATTTGTGGTGATTTGTGTCTCTTTGAGTCCCCCCCAAGCTTGGAACAAGCTTAGGTCAGAAAGTCGTAGACCTCGTGTGTTGGTATTATGCAAAATTTACCTTTGATTGTTGCATTTTTGTGACACTTTTATTCTTTATCCTTAGTACAAGTTCGGTTAGTTATAGGTGGTGAATTATACCCAACCGATTTAATTCAAAAGCGCATTTGCGTGCTCTTGGTTCGACCCTTCCATGACACGAGCTCACACTTGTGATGTAAACTTGGTCACTTTGTCAGATGAACTAGCGGAGCAGAGTGTCAAAGACTCATTACCATAAGTACGTCATAACGCCGTAACATAGGTAAGCGGAGTCCTATTTTTCTCAAAATTTTCAATTTTACTCATTTTCAACTGTTTTTACAAAGATACCATGATTACACACATTCAAAGGTATTCATTCATACCAGTGAATATCCCAATCTTTCTATTGTTTTCAAATCTCATTTCCCTATTAAAAAGGTACAGTTCAGTTTTCAAATGCTTTTCTCGGTGCAATTCAATTTTTCAGTTCTACAAAGTCCCAAAACAATCTATCCTATGTGGTTCTTTCAATCAAACATGGGGTTATTTTCAATTTCACAATTTCATCCAAAACATGACCAAAATTTTTCAAATTGGTCCCTAATTCACGAAATCACACAAATTTATCTACAAAACACAAGAAATAAAAATAAATATGCAAACAAACAAAATTCAAACAACTATCACCCCCCAAGCTTAATTTAAGCATTGTCCTCAATGCTTCAAGACATGCAACTAAAGAAACTCAAATAAGGTAAAGTAAAAGATAAAAGCTGGGGGTAGTGAAAACAAACCTAATCAGTAGTCGGTAGACGGGTCGGTGTGGTCTGTAGGGTGAGTCTTTTAAAAGGGAGAGGGCTGACTGAAGGGACGTGACCCTTCAAATCACGTCTGTTGGTTTTTGTACAGTCCGTATGCCAGTGTGTGCGGACCGTATGCCCCAAGGATTTTTCGAAAATGTGTTAGTTTGTAATAATCTAGAAATCAATAATACGATAAATTATCATAAAGCTTTGTTCATGAATTGAGTGATTAATAAACTGTCATTTTGTTACCTTGAGTATTATTGAATTTATGGATTATTCCTTTATATGAACTAGAGTCAATAGTTGGAATTGTGAAACTCCATAATATTAAATGATTTATATACTCTTAAAAGTCTCTAACCGAGGTAATTAGCAGGAACACTAATTTACCGTTACAAGGTTAGAATGTGGATTAAAAGATGGTCATGTTTTACAAACCATTGACATGAGATGTCATTTTAATCACATAGATATATGTTCTAGGAACATGGTATTTGACAGACCCCGAATGAAATATTAAATGGAATTGTGTACGTGTCATTAATGTTTTCATTCAGTGTTAAGTTCTAAACTATGAGGTATTCATCTTTCCTACTAAGAGATGTGTATGTGTGATTGTTACTTAATGTTGTTGGTAAAACGCAGTCATAACGGTAGCTTTTTGGTATACATAGCTTAGTTGAGGTAGTGATGGTTTACCAAAAGTACTATTGTCCCTCGTATCTCTATACGAGTTACGGTATCACTGGGCCCCTTGATAGAGTACGATTATCTGCATGCAGTATAATTACAAGAGTAATTATATTTGATAATATGCTCAAGATCGAGAAAATATTATGTTTGCAAGGATGACACACACCTACCTTGAAACTGATCTGATACTGTGAGACATAAGAATTAACACGACTAAAATAATTTACTGGATCGTAGTATTGTATAGTACAGCATCATCTGTGTAATTGGATGGTCATAGTGTAGATGTCAGATGCCTCCTATGATTATAGAAGTTAAAATGGTTTTAATTCTATTTACCAACATAACACAGATCCTATTGGGTCACACCGCAAAGGAGACTTATCAGAGAATCTTATAATTAATTATATATAGTTATAATTAATAATAAGATATTTATATTAATTATAAAAGGTATAATTAATATAAATGTCATAAAGATGACAAGCTTAAACATATTCAATTTACAAGCGTGTACGACACGTTGTGTAAAAACTATCGCAGCAACAGTCGCAAGAAATTATAACTGATCAAATCGATTATAATATGGATTATAAATATTAATTATGAATTAATATTTTAGGGCTAAATTAAATTTAGAATTTAATTTAAAAGCCCAAAATCAAAGCCCAAAGCCCAAAGTCAAAACCCAAAAGTCAAAGCCCAAACTAATCAATTGATTAATGGGCTCGATGGCATTTTGGTAAATACCATGTTGCCCTAGGGGCATATTGGTCATTTAGACTATTTCAAAAGTCTATAAATAGAGGGGTAGGGGTAGAGAAAAATTCCATTCCAAAATCCGATCGAAGTCTGATCGATCTGAAAGTCAGTCTTTTATAACTTTCGGTTTTTCTCTCCCAAATAGTGTTGGGCTAGAAAAGAAAGATATACGTAATCCACGTATAATCTTGCGAGTTGTGAATAGTGTTTTTACGATTGTCGTGAATAGTGTTTTCACGAAGTTTCGTGAATCTGATTTTGCGTGAGACCCAAGTCGGTTTTTACGATCCTTGTGAATAGTGTTTTCACGCCTCCCGTGAATAGTGCTTTTACGGTTGTCGTGAATAGTGTTTACGGGATTAGGAAAGAATATATTTGCGAAAGTCGTGGTATATTTATTTTGTTCTTTTCTCGGTGAATAGTGTTTCCACGCCTTCCGTGAATAGAGTTTACGGGATTAGGAAATAATATATTTGCGAAAGTCGCGGTATATTTATTTTGTCCTTTTCTCGGTGAATAGTGTTTTTGCGATTCCCGCTGGTCAATATTACTGGCAGTAGAAAGCCAGCGCTCTGGTAGTTCATGGTGGACGACCGATAGAGGTATCAGACGTCTGATACTCTGAGGCAAGACATTCCTCAGATTCGATATTCTCGGTCTGCTGCAATCCAATTGGAATTTGGATCAAGGTATAAATATGTTATATTAATTTATTTAATTTGTAGATAGATTAAAGTTTTAGAAATCAATTATGGAGTAGATCTGTAAATAGGATTAAATCGGGTTTTGATGCCAAAGAATACTGAAGGTAGATCGCCTTGGAAAGTATTCTTGACATACCTCGTTTAATCCTTGACTTAAGATAGAAGTAAAATTTTTGTTTTACGTTTTTTTCGCATCTTAAGTTAACGGTTTGGACCGTCCATAACCAAACAAAATGTTCTCTGGATAGAGAATGAGATAAGATGCGGGCCGTATGCAAATGTGTGCGGACCGTACGACCTCCAGAAACCTGTATTCCTCCTATCTGATCAGAACTAAAATGCAAAATGAAAATTGAAAACTTAGATTAACTAAAATAAAACCTAAATATGCAAAACAAATAATGTTTTAAAATTGAAAGAAAAATTAAAAAGTGCTTGGGTTGCCTCCCAAGAAGCGCTTGTTTTAGGTCTTAAGCTCAACCACCTTTTGTTTACGTCTTGAAGATCTCACTTTCTCTGTTGCCAATGTCGAATGTGCCGAAGGGATACACCACTCTTTTCTCAAATGGGTACGACCATCTTTTCTTTTCATCGCACCAAGGGACAAAATGCACAGATCGGACTGCTTGCATACGACCCGTATGCTGGTATGCACGAGCTGTATACTTGTGATAATCTGCTGGTAATGTCATGTGAATGAATGTGGCTGGGTCCGTGCCAGTCAGCTTCTCAATCAGGTCATCAATCACATTTTGCTGAGTTTTCAAATTCTCCAAGAATCTAGCGGTACGATTTGGGTCGAAGTTGGCTGTGAGAGGTTTGAGTTTGTGTTTGGCCTGCTCTGGCTGAGCTTGCATACCTGCTGTGTGCATGGGTGTACGGGCCGTGTACATGGGTGTACGGCCGTGGTTCGGCCGTGTCCGGTCCGTCCGTGTCTTTGGTTCTCGCTTGGTTGTTTGTCAACACTTCTGCTGCACATGCCTTCTTTTGAGAATCTTTCTTCTCCTGCAATTCAGACAAAAAATCAGGATAATTTTCAAATGAGCTGCTGTATTGTTCACGGAGCTGTCCTTTAGGCAATTGATCAACCACATCGGCCGCGCAGCATTTTTCTGGTTCAGATGGGTACTTCATAGCTTTGTTGAGATTAAACTGAACTTTCTCATCACCAACCTGTAGGGTCAGAGTCCCCTCCTTCACATCCATCAGTGCCCCTGCTGTTCTGAGGAATGGCCACCCCAATATGATTGGTACTTCCTTATCCTCTTTCATTTCCATCACCACAAAGTCTACTGGAAGAAAGAATTTACCGACTTGAATTGGCACATCTTTGATCACTCCGAGCGGCAAACGAACAGAGGAATCTTCAAGTTGCAAGGTTATGCGTGTTGGTTTAAGCTCGCCAATACCAATGTGGTCGTAGACTGTACGTGGCATTAGACTCACGCTAGCGCCCAAATCACATAAGGCTTTCTTGATGCTAGCTTTTCCGATTGTGCAAGGTATGGAGAACTTGCCAGGATCATCCAACTTTGGTGGGATCTCATTCTTCAATATGGCACTGCACTGCTTGGTGAGCCTCACTGTCTTGTTTCTTTCCAAGCTTCGCTTATTTGAGAGGATGTCTTTGAGAAACTTAGCATAGGTTGGTATTTGGGTCAAGGCTTTGGTGAACAGAATGGTGATGTGCAGCTGCTTGAGAACTTGAGTGAATTTAGCAAATTGCTCATTTCTGCATTCAACTAGCCTCTGGGGAAATGGCACAGGTGGTCGGTAGGGCGGTGGTTTCTCAGTCACCTTTCTTTTCTGTTTCTCAGCCTCCCTTTGTACGGGCCATACAGATTTTGTACGGTCCGTATGGTCAATCTTCTCAGTTACAATCTCAGGTTGTACAGGTTCAGGTTGCTCAGAATTCACAAGTGGTGGGATCTGTACGGGTCGTACGGAGTCTGTACGGACCGTATGCTTAACTTCTGGTTCGACAGGCATTGCTGGTCCTTGGTAATGAGTCCCGCTCCGCAATGTTATTGATTTGACCTCTCCTCTGAGATTGATTTTTGGTTGGCTGGGCAGTCTTCCAGGTTGTGGTTGGCTAGAAGTGGCTAGGTTACTCATTTGCATCTCAATCATCTTGTTTTGAGCAGCTAAACTGGCCAACTGAGCACTAATCGCTTGCATCTGCTTGAACATCATCTGGTTCATCATCCCTTGCTCGTGCACGAAATCGCTCACAGTGGGAGCAATATACGGCTTGGGTGGGGCATGTTGTGGCTCGCAGTTGTTCGAGTTGTTGAATACGGCATTGTTGTTGTAGGGTGCGGGGTTCCCGTTCTTCCACCTCCAAGCCTGTTGATCATTATGGTCCTTGAAATAGGACCGGTTGAAGGGAGGTTTCGGAAAGTAGGATGGTTCATTGTTGAGAGAGTTGACTTGCTCAGGTTCCTCATGCCTTTGCATGTGTGGACAATGCTCATACAAGTGCCCCTCGTCCCCACACATAACACAAGATTTCGGCTGTTGATTGCCAAGTGCCTTGACAGTCATCTTGTTGAAAGCCTTTTGCATAGCATCCAACTTGGCGGTGAGAGTAGTGATTTGGTCGACCTCAAGTCGGCCGCCTTCAGTTGCTCGTGAGCTTTCTCGGCCGGACCACTGTTGGTTGGTCGCTATGCTGTCAATCAAGTTTATTGCATCTGTAGTCTCTCGGTCTAGGAGAGCTCTACCTGCAACTGCATCAACAAAAGGACGAGAACTATTAGTCAAACCAGCATAAAAAGACTGAATGAGTAGCCAATCGGGAATGCCATGATGTGGACAAGAGTATTGCAATTCCCTAAACCTTTCCCAGGCCTCATTCAAGAGTTCATCAGACCTTTGTTTGAAACTGGTCAGTTGGGTCCTAACCTTGGCAGTTCTTTTATGAGGGAAAAATCTGGTCAAAAACAGTTTGGATAGTTCCCTCCAAATGGTAATTGAATCCCTTGGTAATGACCCTAACCATTTCTTTGCCTTATCCCTAAGAGTGAAAGGAAACAAAGCAAGTCTAATATAATCATTTGTTGCGCCATTAATTTTAATGGTTGCACAACACTCGAGAAAAGTCTGAACATGGGCATGTGAATCCTCATGATCCATGCCATGGAATGTGTTCTGCTGGACAATGTTAACAACACCCGGATTGAAATTGGGTTGGTTGCCGGCAAACCTTGGCAATCGGATTGCTCCTCTAACGTCTCCAGCTCTCGGGACATTGAACTCTCGTAATGTCCTCGGCACATAGTCTGCTCCTTCGTCATCTGAGAGTTGCTCATTGACCAGCGGATCTTCTCCGTTTTGACTCATGGTGCCTGTTTCTGGATCTGCCTCTCTATTGTCGGATTGTACGGTCCGTATATGCCTTGTACGGGCCGTACGCAGAGGTGACAGATGCGGTGGTGCTGGAACAACTGAGTTGGAGGTTTGCCCCTTGCTTCGGAGATCGTAATGACTCTTGGACTGTAAACCTTCCAGTATGTTCCTGAAAAGATGGAAAAAGAAAAGTAAAAATTAAAATCTAGAATTAAGCAAAAATAAGAAAAAGTCTAGAAATTTTAATTGCCGTCTCCGGCAACGGCGCCAAAAACTTGTTCGCACACAGGTGTACTCCGAAGTTTCAGTACAGCAAGCTGTACCTTTTAAACTCGAGTTTACCTCTGGTTGAGACTGCAAGTGCACAGTCCTACCGCTGGTATAGTCGGGTATCGTATCCACAGGGACGGTAGTAAAAGAACCGGACTCTACTTAAATCTACTAAAATTCTAGAAGTGAAGAAAGTTTGAATTGGGGTTTGTTCTAAATTCTACTTGATTAAAACAGTAAAAAGAAGATTAAAAGTTGTTTTCAAATTATAAAAAGGGTTTCCAGGGTTTCAGACTTCGTATCTGTCTGGCCTCAGGGTATACGGCCCGTATAGAATCCTATACGGTCCATATAGGCCCCCAAGTGAATACTGCAGTTACTGTTTCTGTGTTGGTGCTTTTGTCTAGGGTTTTCATTGACCAGATCTAAGTTCCTCACCTCAGCTGTCGTAATTTTGGCTTAGAACCCGATTTACCAGACTCAACTACTTCCCTTTTAGATGCGTTAACCCTCAACTTTCGTAATTTTGGACTAAGTTATCTAAGTCACTTGTTGGTTTAATAAAGACATCCAAGGACTTTCGCCTCGAGGAAAGTTTTCCTTTCAGTACTCCTTGATCCGAAGACCTACCTCGATATACTTGGTTCAGTTGAATTGAATATCATAGACTTGGCTCCTAATAATTAGACGTGTGCATTCATCTAACGGGATGACTAATCAAACTCAAGCAAGGAAAAACCAAGCAATTAAAATACTACACAACAAGATGAAAACTAAACATTCAACACAAATTCAAGTAGCATATAAGTAAAACCAAACGTCAACTACATCTTAACCCTAGAAACAGTAAATTTAGTTACTTATGTTCTCAAAACAAAGCACAATAAAAGTTATGAAAGAGTTCATAGAAAAATAATAGAAAATCCGAAGATCCGTTAGAAAACTTATTCTTCTTCTTCTCCAAGTTCTTCCTTGTCTCCCAACACTTTTATATTATACGGTAATTAAACGGTCATTACATAAATATGTTGACTAATTTTTATTTGTTTTTTCAGATATTGCTATCGATCAAAGCCGTCGCTCATGCCGTCAAGTTGCTCGAGATAAATGGGTGGCGAAAAGTTGGATGGAATAAGTTGCAGGAGCATGCCCCAATCGTCGGGGATGCCGAACAGGATGGGCGTGTAATCAACATGTTGTGCGACACTAGAGAAAACATCGATTGGCGGGCAGTAGATCCATTCGAGGTTGATGCGCCTGCTGTATTCACTCAGGATATGCCATCTCCGCTCCGCTCGGACGCAGATTGGGATTACTATCACTGGGTGCTATCCAATTCTGGCTGGCATGCCTACTACAACTCTGAGGGACGTCCAGAGCAGCCGCCGGTAAGTCGTATTTGTTATGAGTCGAGTTAGTATAATTTTCTTCCTTCGTAGAAAAATTTATATCATTGTTTGGTTTGCAGGGTCCGGTTAGCATACCACCTTCGCCGCCGCCGCCGCCACCACCAACGTACTACGAGCCTTCATCTATTGACCACTTGGAGGATTATGGGTTGACTATCAGTCTGGATGAGATTGAGAGCCTATCACCATCCATGCTGGGATGATATCCTACGGCGATGGCACACGACGGTGAGGCCAGTGGGTCACAGGCTCTTTCTGACTTTGCAGCTGGGTTGGCAGAGACTATCTTCTCTACACCCCCGCCCCCGCCAGCTACTACTTTGGGGGATGATGATCCGTTGAAAACCGCATCACGTATCAGCAGAGAGGCAGATGCCTCATCGTATCAGTAGAGTAAATCATATAATAATTATTTTTTTAAGGTAAAAAGTAATAACAATTTTATTGCTTGTGTATGCGATCTTTTGTTAAAAAAAAAATTGTGGAGATGAGATTAGAATTATTAGTTCTTCAGCTTGTAATAGTTTCTGGTATGGTTGAGCAATTAGTTAACAATTCTGTAGATGAAGAATTAGTTTAGTGATTAGACCTAATAGCATGTTTATGGGTTTTTGGGATTCAGAGAAGTTTAGAATATCATTGCTTATAATTTTTTATGTTTGTTTGTTTGATAATACAATGAGCTATCATGATATTTTTCACAAACTAAAATAAGAACTGTACTAAATTAATAAAAACAATGTTATCTCTAGCAAATGTGTTAATTGTGCTACGGATATTAATAGATATGTTAATTTAGTCATTGATCAATAATCCGTAAATGATCAGATCCGTTAATAATCATATCATTTTTTTCTATTTAGAAAACGTTCTCATTCATTTGACTAAAACTTAGTAAATATGTCATATGTATTGGCAGGATCAATTTTTTCTAAACCGCTATATGATTTTATCTGAATTCAGTTTTTTTCTTGCGGTAAAATTTTTTAGATCTCTAACTATTAGGAAAAACATGTGAAAGATTGTGACCATGATTTGCTAATTTTACGGCATGGCAAACAATTATTTAATTCAAATTAACCAGACAACGGTAATTGAAATAAAAAAAAACGTACGTACTCCTACAAAAATAAACCAAAGTTGTTTAATTAATTTGACTTGTTATTTTTTTTAAAGGAAGCTGATATCAAGTACCCGTGCTACAGTACCCGTACTGTACCCGCACCATAACTTCCATAACTATCATAACAACTTGGGGGACCGCAAAAACTCAAGGACTGAATATTTTTTTTCAAAGTATTAATATCTATACACGGAAGTATTTTTACCTATGCACGGAAGTAACAATTTTTACGTAAATAATTAGTTCTCCATCTAAATTTCTCAAAAGTACCTACACCATAAATGCATAGTGGGGACCACTCAAACTAGATGGGGGACCATACACGTTTTTAGAGGTGGGTTTTTTTTTCTCCGTTCATTTTTGTTCATATTTCTAACGATCTATGAGAAATTTTGCAAATCTAAAATCGGATACGTCTTCTATGCAATTTTCTCTTTCAAATGAAATCTATGGTGAAATACTTTCGAATTCGTCGTCACACAAGTATTTATACATACACTTGCAGTATTTTTTACATATGACACTGAATGATATATGAAAGTATTAATATCAAGTATTCTAAATATTTATACCTATGTATAATACATAGTATTTATACCTATGTGGTCAACTATTTTTGTTAGAAAAATGTTACAAATGTTTTTTACATATGAATATATTACACTAGATAACATCTGAAAGTATTAATATCAAGTAATACAAGAATTTATATCTATGAATTGAAATATTTACATCATTGTAGTCAACTATGTTTGTTAGAAGAATGTTGACACGGAGACGATTGGAGAAGGTTGATGCAGGGATGCGAGGTTCCCACTATTTCATTTGAGGAAGGTTGACGCGGGGATCATTGGGAACTGAAAAAAAATGAGTGATCATATCAAGTGACTCACACAAGTATTAATATCTTATTTTGTCAGTATCAATTTCTTATCTTGCAAGTATTTATATTTATAAAGGCTGACGCTGAACGAGTGTGGAAACTGAAAAGGGGGGACCATAACATATCATGTCTTTAATGTACAATGCGGGTTCAGTGCGGGTACTGTAGCGCGGGGATGAAAATAATAATAATTTTTTTAATTAGCGACTTTAAATGCATATTAACGATTTTATTGATCAAATATTAGACTAGCAAATTTCATAACAGTAAATATGTTAATCAAACATTCAAATTTAAAACTGGAAGAATAAGAGGCTCAGATACTAGTTATGGACCTGATTGGTATTGGACCTATCACCTATATAATGACAGCAGCCATTGTTTTATTTAGAAGATATTTGACTGTTATGATTGTATCCGTGGAACGCTTTATAATCTCGCTTCACAATTTTGACAGGGCTGATGGCCCAGATACTTTCAGGCCTCCAAAAACAATATACGGCCCATTAGATACACTGTAAGTCGATTTCTTCGAATTTAACTAACCCCACTTGTTGAATCAAAGAAATGGTGTTAATATATTTTATATATACGACCCATTACTTCAGGGTATACCAAAATTTCAAATTATTGCAGACTTTGATTTCCCTCAATTTCTCCTTCGACCAATGCTTCTTCAATTGCAGATCACTTTGCAACTGCGCTCCGCAGCAACCTTCTTGGCCAAGGAGCATGCAAAGAGGTGGCAGGGATGAGGCGAGTTGCAGTGGAGAAAGAGAGGGAGGGCACGCAAATATCGTCCAACTGCATAAATCGGCCAAAAATTGAATTGCCACCAGACGATTTAGTCGAGTCAACTCTGAACCACGATACTGACAAAATTATGGTGATATCTATAGGAAATGATTCTACATACGTATTGTGGTGATTGATCTGCAATCATACTGAAATTTCACTTATTATAGAATTGGAACTCAATTGGAAAAGTATTTTACAAACAGTTGCACATGGCGTACAGTATCCAACAAAACTACACGGTATGTATACATAACTCTAGCTAGCTTGCATCTTATTGACTTCCGTAATTAATCTTGAACATAATCATCATGTAGATCCCTGATGCAACTTGGAAATGATCGGATTACAGATCCCCTGAAGCTCCTTCATCTTATATTCAAACTCATCTAGCTCAGCAAGCTGGTTCCTGTCAAGCCAATTGATAGTCTCTTCTACTGCATCCTCAAGCGACTTGATACTGTTCCTCATGTTGTAAGTGTACTTCTCCAGAGTATTCTTTGCCTCAATCTTCTTTTGGTACTCTTTATCCTCTGCCTTGTATTTCTGAGCCACTCGTACCATCTTCTCTATCTCTTCCTTGCTGAGCCCGCCTTTCTCCTCTTTAGTCATTATTAAGGTCTTGTTTCCATCGACAGAGGTCGTGTCCTTAGCAGTAGCATAGACATTCCAGGTGCTGTCCCTGTCAATATCTAAGGTAACAGTGATTTGTGGAATGCCTTTCGGACCAGAGGGGATGCCAGTGAACTCAAATTTTCCGATCAGGTTGTTATCCCAAGTCCTGATGCTCTCTCCTTCATAGACTTGAATCAAAACTCCCAGTTCATTGTCGGAGGAGGTGGAAATGTCATATGACTTTTTGGTTGGGAAAAGGGTGTTTCTGGGAATCAATACCATCATGATTCCAGGTGAAATCTCGATACCAAGTGACAAGGGAGTGACATCCAGCGATAACAGTTCTTGTATCTTCTCATTACCCCCACCAATCAACAACTCGGCCTGAACTGCAGCACCGTACGCCACAGCCTCATCTCGGTTGATGCTCTTGTAAAGCTCCTTTCCGTTGAAAAAGTCTTGAAGAAGCTGCTGTACCTTTGGAATCCTGGTCGAACCGCCAACCAAGACCACATCATGGATCAGACTCTTGTCCAAGATGGCATCCCTCAGACAATTCTCCACCATCGATATACACTCTCTGAACAGATCCTCATTCAGTTCCTCAAACCTTGCACGGCTTATGGTGGTATAGAAATCGATTCCTTCGTAGAGAGAAGGGACCTCTATTGTGGTCTGCTCAGTAGAGGAGAGAGTCCTTTTGGCCTTCTCACAAGCAGTTTTTAGCTTTCTCAGGGCCTTTGGGTTGTCTCTTATATCCTTCTTGTGCTTCCTCTTAAACTCTAGCACAAAATGGTTCACCATTCTGTTGTCAAAATCCTCACCTCCCAAATGCGTATCACTTGTCGTTGCCTTGACCTCAAAAATACGATCTTCAATTGTGACAATAGACACATCAAATGTGCCTCCCCCGAGGTCGAAGATCAACACATTCTTCTCACCTGTACTCTCAGCCTTCTTATCGAACCCGTAGGCAATGGCAGCAGCAGTAGGTTCACTGATGGTGCGAATCACATTAAAACCGGCAATGACACCGGCATCCTTAGTCGCCTGGCGTTGAGAGTTATTGAAGCCGGCCGGGACAGTTACGACAGCATTCTTCACAGTGACCCCGAGGAAGGCCTCTGCAGTTTCCTTCATTTTTGCCAGAACCATGGAGGAGATCTCCACAGGGGAGAAATTCTTCTCCTCCCCTTTGTATTGGACAACTATCTTTGGATTGTCGCGTCGGCCTCGAATTACATCGAAGGGCCAGAGTTTCATGTCGGCTTGTATTGAGGGATCACTGAACTTTCTTCCAATCAGTCGCTTTGCATCTGCACGAGTTGAACAATAGATATAAACAAACTTTATTACCTATTCTGTCTTCTCAATCTCAAGTACATTTGTAAAAAAATTCGATGTTTTATTTAGGATTTGATTTTTTTTTAATTTAAGACCAATAGAAAAAAAATAACACATGTGCAATACCAAAATACAGAGATGAAAGATTGGATAACATAAGTACATAACATACCAAAAACAGTGTTGGTCGGGTTCCTGGCGACCTGATCCCTGCCTGTATCACCGATTAGCCGCTCTGTGTCAGTGAAGGCCACATAGGATGGCGTGGTGCGGTTACCCTGATCATTCGGTATAATATCTACACGGTCATGTCGCCATACACTCACACAAGAATAGGACGTCCCGAGATCAATCCCAATTGCCGGCCCCTCAAATTTCCCATTTCCGGCCATGTCAAAGAATAACTTTTCGAGAAGAGAGGTTTGTTTTTCCCTTTTTTTTTGTGTTTGAGGGCGGCTTGAGTTGGTTTGGAAATAAAGAAACAGTACTTAAATAAGCAGCTATTCTGTGTGGAAAGCTATATTTTAATATTAACAGAGATAATCATTGAAGGTTATAATTAGCACAAGGTCCATGTTTGTTCAACTTGTGACGTTAGTATGGAGGACGCTATATCATTAAAATAGAAACGCTAAAAATTTCCAAAGTGGTTTTATTAAAATGTAAGCTTTAGCTTGTACCAGTGTACCACAACCTAGCTAGCTAAGAACTTTGAGTAATATATACTACATAAAGCTAAAAAAAATGCTTGGATAAGAACTCTAAACAACAACAACCACAACTTCACATTTACAGACTAGTACGATAGATATAATTACAATTATAAGACGGCTCAGTGTTAGAAATTAAAAACACAGCCTCAATATCTTGTATTTCAGTCAAAGTCTCTTTGAAAGTCAGCAAAATTAGATAAATTAGATCCCTCTAGTTCACACCTAGCTAGGGGCTGATTCTCTAAAAGTTAAAGGTTAAACCACTCAACTATTTAACATAATTGTTTTATTTGTATTTCAAATCTGCAACTTCTCACATAAATAACATTGTCTTTACCACTTGATAAAAAAAATATCATCATGTCTAATATTGTACCAGAAAGAGGTTAATACAATAATAGAGGAAAGCATTGCAGAAGATAGAACAGAAGCTTAATTTAACTAGATAATATATTATCCAGAAGACTTAATTTTAATATGCATCATAGGGAAGACTTAGGGAAGAGAGAACATGCATCAGTCTTCATTTTAATAAAAAATATTCTAGGTCGGTTCCTTTACACATGGGAAAACTTGTCTTGATCTGAATATTTGTTTCGAGATTCATATGAAATTGAAATATACGAAAGTAATTAAACTGCTGCACATTACATGTCATCCCCTTCACATTGAAACAACTATTGGCTTCAAAGTACGGGTTTCAATGGCACCCTTTTATCCGTTTATCCGACCCGTACCGTATCCGATAAGACGCGTACAAGTAAGAATTTTTTTCGTAAGCTTATCGGGTATGGGTAATATTTTTTTCATTATCAAAACGGGTAAGGGTACGGGTAAAACCTATTTCGTACCCGTTACTCTAAAATCTATCGGATTAACTCCAAACGACGAATCCAAACCATTGAAATCCTTCTACCTTACGAGTACGTGATGCGTCTACATGTGAAAATTTTAAAGTTTCGAATTAATTTAGCATAAAGTCAAGTGGTCAAAATTAATTTTAATGCATTCATTTTTTAGAAGTTTTTTGACCACTTGACTTTGTGCTAAATTAATTCGAAACTCTAAAATTTTCACATGTAGAATTATCACTCGTATGGTAGAAGGATTTTAACAGTTTGGATTTGTCATTCGAAGTTAATCCGATAAGTTTTAGAGTTAAGAGTACAAAGGGATTTGGTACTCCTAGGAGCACCCTAGTTCTATATATATATATAGAGAGAGAGAGAGAGAAGGGATCAAGTTACAACATTCTGGATCTTACAACATGTTACAACATTCGATTTTGCGATTTTTAAAGTCCAAACAGTTGATCCAAACCGTTCAACATGACCTCTACATTAAAATGTGCTTTGAGATCAAAATTTACATTTTTTTTTATTTTTTTTACTATTTATTAAGTATTTTACAAAACTATTGTTTTTCAGTAATCCAGAAATGTCTAAGAACAATAGTTTTGTAAAATACTTAATAAATGGTAAAAAAATTCAAAACAATGTAAAATTTGGTCTCAAAGCACATTTTAATATAGAGATCATGTTCAAAGGTTTAGATCGACTATTTGGACTTTGAAAATCACAAAACTAAATGTTGTAACATATTTTAACTTTCAAATGTTGTAAGTGGATCCCTCCTCATATATATATATAGAAAATTGCTAATATGCTATGTGTAGCATAGAAGACCTCCGTGCAACGGCTCAAAATTTGTGTTTTCAAAATTCTAATGGTCAATCCGAACCGTCAGATGTGTTCTCCATATTGAAATGTGCTTGGAGACCAAATTTTACATTTTTTGGATTTTTTTTACTATTTATTAAGCCACTTTGAAAATTGCTGATCCAACAGTTTCACTGTTTGGGTAAGCCACCGTTGGATCAACGATTTTCAAAGTGGCTTAATAAATAGTAAAAATATTTCAAAAAATGTAAAATTTGGTCTCCAAGCACATTTGAATATAGAGAACACATATAACAGTTCAGATCGACTATTAGAATTTTGAAAACACAAATTTTGAGCCGTTGCATGGAGGTCTCTATGCTACGCGTAGCACCGTAGCCGAGTCCATATATATATGAGGTTGGCTAAGCTCAAAACGTTTGTTCCTAGCCTAAGGAACAAACGATTCGGTTCTCTGATTTTCAAAATTCAAACGGTCAATCCCAATTGACAGATGTTTAATCTATATTAAAATATACTTGGAGACCAAATTTTACATTTTTTGAAATTTTTTTACTATTTATTAAGATAGTTTGAAAATCGCTGTTTTTCAATGGTACCGAATTTTAATAAAAACAGCGATTTTCAAACCATCTTAATAAATAATAAAAAAATTCAAAAAAAAGTAAAATTTGGTCTCCAAGCACATTTTAATATAGATTAAACACCTGTCCATTTGGATCGACTGTTTGGACTTTGAAAATCAAAGAACTGAATCATTTGTTCTTGAGACTAGGAACAAACGTTTTGAGCTTAGCTAACCTCTCTCTCTCTCTCTCTCTCTGTGTGTATATATATATATATATATATATATATATATGGACGTGGCTACGGTGCTACACGTAGCATAGAGACCTCCATGCAACGGTTTAAAATTTGAATTTTCAAAATTCTAACGGTCGATCCAAACTGTTAAATGTGTTCTCCATATTGAAATGTGCTTGGAGACCAAATTTTATATTTTTTGGATTTTGTTTACTATTTATTAAGCCACTTTGAAAATCGCTAATCCAACGGTGGCTTAACCAACAGTGAAACCGTTGGATTAGCGATTTTCAAAGTGGCTTAATAAATAGTAAAAAAAATCCAAAAAATATAAAATTTGGTCTCTAAGCACATTTCAATATGTAGAACACATCTAACGGTTTGGATCGACCATTAGGAATTTGCAAATTCAAATTTTGAGCCATTGCACGGAGGCCCTCTATGCTACGCATAGCATATTAGCAATTTCCTATATACATATATATATATAAATATTTTTTTAATTATATGAAACTAACACTAATTTCACCGCCATTTTTATTCATGCCCACATATAAATCGCCAACTCTGCCCACCAAAATCAGATTCTATTAAAACTCTCCAAACCGGCTATTAATATATATATATTTTTTTGGAAAAAGTCATGAATTTTTTATTTTATTTTATTAAAGTTTTAGAAAATTTTTATATGTTTCTTTGAAATTTTTTATATGTTTTTTTGAATTATATATATATATATATATATATATATATATATATATATATATATATATTAATTATATGAAACTAACACTAATTTCATGTATTAATTTAAGAAACAAATGCTCATAGTTTCTTTTGGTCTCTCTGGTCATAATAGAGCTAATCAAGGTGGTTAATGAAATTAATTACAGGGGCAACTATAAAAGCATTAATTAGGGCTTTTTAATTTTTTCTATTTATAATAACAAATGATATTAATCGGTTATAAAATACAAGAGTAATGATAAAGCATTGCTCACAGTTAATGTTTCGTCATTAATTAATTTTTTTTATATTTAATTATAAATTTTCTTTTACCGATGAACCTAGAAATTTATTGGTATTATGTCCCTAACTTTTTTTTATTTACAAATAGGCCTAATTACTAAATAATTCTAGTAACTTCATTCTTTTTTTTTTCAGAAAATTACTCGAACTCTAATTTATTGAGTTAAGATTAAAAATCAGATTTCCAAATTTTATTAAGAACTCTTGAGATTTTTTTTTTCTTAAATAGTTCGGGGAACAATTTTTTAAGGAATTAATATTATCTAAATAATAATTTGTATAGAAATCAAACTCGATCACTAAAATTATTTTCAAATAAAATAACATAAACCTTTTGCTATTATTAAAGGAGATAACATTGATGATGTATAAAATAACTTTTTGTTATTATTATTTCGAATAAATATTTTTGGAAATTGATGAAGTTTAAATTAAGCTTATAACTTCTAAAGAAAATATTTATTAGGTAATTTTGAAGTTTGTCAAATACTAATCAACAATTTGATATCTATTACAGTATTTAATAACACTAACTAGTAATTAAAACTCAATAAAACAATATGATGAAAATTAGATAAAAATAACTGAGCTCGGTTAGGAGTTTTAATTGATCAAAAAGAACGAATATAATTGCGAATTAATATTTAACCAAATTTGAGGATGAATGTAATTGATAATTAATATTTAATCAAATTTGAGGGTATCTGAATAAGGTTTCGATTGGTTTTTATTGGATTCTACAAAATAAAACTATATATATCAACCTATAATAGACATTCAAATAAAATTATATCTAATTAAAAGAATTTAAATTAGAAGTTGAGAAATCTCAGATTTCTGGATTTATTTTAATTACTATTCAAACACTTAACATAAGTGTAATCAGTTTTATTTTCTTTGTAATAATCATATTAAACAGTGTAACATAGATCAACTAAATTAAAAATTGATCCAAGAATTAATTCTACAATATATATAATATATATAAGATAATTAATATCAGAATTTTAATTTTATCAAATTCAGATTACGGGTTATTGTCTTATATTGTTGGAAATATATTAACTAACCAACTAGATTTAAATCTGAATTTTGATCGGTAAAATAAATAACAATTATATTAAAAATATAATCAATAATATAATTAAAACTTTATTACCGGAGCTGCAAAATGTGCTCCAGCTACTCAGTGATAGCCCGAAGCCTAATAAGAGTGTATATAGCCCAGTGAACTCAAATTTTCCGATCCTCTCTCTACCTCCTTCATAAACTTGAATTAAAACTCCCGGTTGATTGTCGGAAGAGGTGGAGATGACACATCCCCCTTTTGTCGGGATAGTTGTGTTTTTGTGAATCAATACCTTGAAATCTCCAGGTGAAGTCTCAAGACCAAGTGACAAGGGAGTGACCTCCAGCAATAACATGTCTTGTATCTTCTCATTATCCTCACCAAGCAACAACGCGGCCTTAATTGCAGCACCGTATGCAACAGCCTCATCTGGGTTGATGCTCTTGCAGAGCTCCTTCCCATTGAAGAAGTCTTGAAGAAGCTGCTGTACCTTTGGAATCCTAGTCGAACCGCCAACCAAGACAACATCATCGATCTGACTCTTGTCCATCTTGGCATCCCTCAGACAATTCTCCACCATCGATATACACTCCCTGAACAGATCCTCATTCAGTTCCTCAAACCTTGCACGGCTTATGGTGGCATAGAAATCGATTCCCTCATAGAGAGAAGAGACCTCTACTGTGGTATGGGAAGTAGAGGAGAGAGTCCTTTTGGCCTTCTCACAAGCAGCTTTTAACCTTCTCAGTGCCCTTGGGTTGTATCTTATATCCTTCTTGTGCTTCGTCTTAAACTCTAGCACAAAGTGTATCACCATTCTGTTGTCAAAATCCTCCCCTCCCAAATGCGTATCACTTGTCGTTGCCTTGACCTCAAAAATACACTCTTCAATTGTGAGAATAGACACATCAAATGTGCCTCCCCCGAGGTCAAAGACCAACACATTCTTCTCACCTGTACTCTCAGCCTTCTTATCCAACCCATAGGCAATGGTTGCAGTGGCAGGTTTACTCATGGTGCGCATCACATTGAAGCCGGCAATGACACCGGCATCCTTAGTCGCCTGGCGTTGAGAGTTATTGAAGCCAGCCGGGACAGTTACGACAGCATTCTTCACAGTGACCCCAAGGAAGGCCTCTGCAGTATCCTTCATCTTTGTCAGAACCATGGAGGAGATCTCCACAGGGGAGAACTTCTTCTCCTCCCCTTTGTATTGGACAACTATCTTTGGATTGTCGCGTCGGCCTCGAATTACATTGAAGGGCCAGAGTTTCATGTCGGCTTGTATTGAGGGATCGCTAAACTTTCTTCCAATCAGTCGCTTTGCATCTGCACGAGTTGAACAGTAGATATAAACAAACTTTATTACCTATTCTGTCTTCTCAATCTCAACTCTCAAGTACATTTGTAAAAAATTTCTATGTTTTATTTAGGATTTGATTTTTTTTTTTTTAATTTAAGACCAATGGAAAAAAAAAAAAATCATGTGCAATACCATAATACAGAGATGAAAGAATCGATAACACAAGTACATAACATACCAAAAACAGTGTTGGTCGGGTTCCTGGCGACCTGATCCCTGGCTGTATCACCGATGAGCCGCTCTGTGTCAGTGAAGGCCACATAGGACGGCGTGGTGCGATTACCCTGATCATTCGGTATAATATCTACATGGTCATGTCGCCATAGACTCACACAAGAATAGGACGTCCCGAGATCAATCCCAATTGCCGGCCCCTCAAATTTCCCATTTCCAGCCATGTCAAAGAATAACTTTTCGAGAAGAGAGGTTTGTTTTTCTCCTTTTTTTAGTGTTTGAGGGCGACTTGGGTTGGTTTGGAAATAAAGAAACAGTACTTAAATAATAAATAGGCAGCTCTTCTGTTTGGAAAGCTATATTTTAATATTAACAGATCTAGAGATAATCAGCACGAGGTCCATGTTTGTTCAACTTGTGTTAGTATGGAGGACACTGTATCATTAAAATAGAAACGCTACAAATTTCCAAAGTGGTTTTACTAAAATGTAAGACTTAGCTAGTAGTAGTACCAGTGTACCACAACCGGATTCACATCTGCTGCGATCCTAAAAGGATAAACAGTAACCCTAAAATCTCTGCCTTTTCAAATCTAACCATTCAATAATTTCGTGCACATATCTCAAAGCAACTGATTTTTTCTTACACGAATCTCGAAACAATTCAACAGTTGAATTTGGAAAAACAAAGATCGTATTACTGTTCATGAGTAAAGAATCGCAGCAGATTCGGATCCACGACAACCTAGCTAAGAACTTTCAGTAATATATACTACATGAAGCTTAAAAAAAATATGCTTGTTTAAGAACTCTAGACAACAACAACCACAACTACACATTTACAGACTAGTACTATAGATATAATTACGATTATAAGACGGCTCAGTGTTAGAAATTAAAAACATTTCATCAACAGCAGCATCAATATCTTGTATTTCAGTCAAAGTCTCTTTGAAAGTCAGCAAAATTAGATAAATTAGATCCCTGTAGTTCACATCTTGTTAGAGTCTAATTCTTTTTTTAAGTAAAAATTAGAGGTTAAATTACTCAACTATTTAATATTCACAAAAAATTATTTTATTCATATTTCAAATCTACAACTTCTCACACAAATAACATTGTCTTTACCACTTGATAAAAAAAATATCATCATGTCTGATATTGTACCAGAAAGAGGTTAATACAATAACAGAGGAAAGCATTGCAGAAGTTAATACAAAAACAGCAGCTTAATTTAACTTGATAAATTATTATCCAAAAGACTTCATTTTTAATATGCATCATAGGGAAGACTTGGGGAAGAGAAAACATGCATCAGTCTTCATTTTAATAAAAAATATTCTAGGTCGGTTCCTTTACACTGGTAAAACTTATGGAGATCTGAACATTTATTTTGAGATTATAAGAATAAGATTCTATTTAGATCTGTTTTTAGAAGTTCTTTTTACATGTTATATGATTTAAATCAAGGATCGGAAAAAATAATAATTGGCTATCAATACAAAATGTCAATTCAATTTTTTTACAAAAATAGAAGAAAAACTAATAATTTGAATATGTTAGAAAGAATGTCAAACAAAATAGACAAAACATCTTATAATTAAGATGTACTAGAAGAACTCCAAAATATTTTTCAGGCAGGATTTTTCCGTCTGTAAAAAAAATTAAACTATTTATTGGTGTGTTACTGGAAAAAAAAATACTTTGAATCTGAATTATTGATCCCGGTTCAAAAGTCATTTCTAATAAATAAATAAATTATCGTGGTCCTTTTAGTACATTCAAATTCTAAGGTATTCCATCTATTTTGAAAAAAAATGATTTGTCATCATTACTAAATGTCAAATCAATTTTAATTCAAAAATAGATGGAATATCTTACAATTTGAATGTACTAGAGAGATCACGATAATTTTTTTATTTACTTAGAAGTGATTTTTGAACCGAGATCAATAATTTAAATTCAAAGTATTTTTATTTATTTTCCAATAACACACCAAGAAATAGTTTAATATTTTTTACAACCGGAAAAAATCTTACCTGAAAAATAATTTAGAGTCCTAGTACATCTAAATTATAAGATGTTTTATGTATTTTGCCTGATGCTCTTTCTAGCATATTCAAATTATTAGTTTTCTTTCTATTTTTGAAAAATATTAAACAAATATATTAAAATTAGAAGTTTTGGCCCAATTTTTTTTTTGTTTTTGCTGGGTCGTTGGGGGCAGCCATTTCACATATGCGGCCCGAGTAAATATGGAATTCTCCAGAAACTGTGGTCTATTGGTTTGTTTTATTTTAGCAGAGGTATATTTTAAAATTCTGGCTCCCAATACTTAAGTCGAGTTCCGGCCCTAATTATAATCCTCACTAAAAATGTGTTAACCAAGCTAAATTTTTCAAGAATTGAGATTGTTTGTCCTCTTTACCAGATTTAGCTATTCAGGCATTATTAAAAACTTAATGTTGTAATCCTTTATAAAATTATTGACAATAAGAGAGAATTTTTATATAAATATGATATTTTTGTATAAACATTAAAAACTTAATGTTGTAATCCTTTATTATACTACTTTCCACTTTAACTATTTTTGACAGCCATTGTTTTATGTAAATATGATATTTGACAGCTATGATTCATTGTATCATGTGTCGTTGAACGCTTTATATCCATCGCGCTCCATTACTCACACGGGCTGTTTTCAGGCCTAAAAAAAAATTATACGGCCCAATAGATATACTGTAATTCAATTTCTTCAAATTAACCCCAGTGTGAAATCAATCAAATAAATTTATGAAAGCGAGGTATATATATACCAAGATGATGTGTTATATATATATTGTATTATTTTTAAAAGTTAGTTTAGTGACTAATAAGTATATAAATAAGTAGTTATTTGGTTGGTTTGGTTAGAAAGGAATAAAGTCTGTTTCAAGGGGACCAGACCAATTACGATTAAGGCCTTAGCTACCAAAATATTGTCTCTAACCAAATTTTGGTGCCAATCATGTAGTGATGAATCGTATTTAAAACTATCACTCATTCTCCCTTTTGATGTTAAGGGGATCCCAAATCAGCGGTTAACCGAGGAGGAGGAAGCGATCTCCCTTCTTCTGGGAATAGCAGACTGGGTGGAGGAGGATCAGGAAATTGCTGCTGTCACAGCAGCCCCCATTGGTGTGGACAGTACAGGTCCATTGTCTGGAAGCGCTCAAGACTCGGATGATCAAGATGACGATTCTATAGACTGGGATAATCTGGAGGATTAGACTGTGGTTATGGTTCATATATATATGTTGTTTAGATAGATTACTGTTGCTTTTTGGTGAGGATAGTTTACTTGTTTTTCTACTGCAGTAAGCCTTTTGAAAAGGATGATATATGTCTATAAACTGATGTCAGTTACTTCGAGTACTTAGCTAACGGTATCCTTTCTTGATACCATAGCTAGGTGTTTTTTTGGTTTCTTAATGAAATCGGTGGTACGCCACTACTTTTAAAAAAAAAAAGTATATAAATATGTTACTTTAATATATAATTGCATTTCTTTAATATATAATTAGTAAAATTGCAATGCAGATAAATATGACAGTGAGATTTGTAATGATAGTTCGATTCCTAAATATTAATTAATTCCATTATTAGAAAATGAAATAATCCCTATAATATATTATTTTGACAACTTTCAGGCATAATATTTAAATCACGAATTTGCAACCTAACAGCATCATTTCCATATTTCAGGCTTGTTACATTTCTCATAGTACCTACTAGCTACCGGATCCGACTCCGCTGCTCGCCATATTGGCAAGCAAGATTCTGCTTTTCCAAGTCAAACCGTTAAGTTTTTTCATACACAAATCTCAATACAGATCAATGGTTTGATTTAGAAAAACAGGATCCTCCTTACCAATTTGGCGAGCAGCGGATTCCGATCCCTAGCTACCAATACAAAGGCTAATGATATATTCATATGAGTTACCTATTTATGTTCATATTAATCCCGTGCATAAACTCTATGTTGTACATTATAGAAAATGTTCTGGAGACCAAATTATATTACTTTTAGAATTTTTATTTCTATTTTTAAGAATGTCCCTATTTAATTTTCAATTTTTTAAAAGAGAATCAAACTATAAAAGTTCTAAAGAGTGAAATAAATCTCCTGCAATATATTGACATGCATGTAAATAATATTGAACAAATTGGATTAAGGACATGAAAAATGAAGATTTGAATCATCATCTATATTAAACAAAACATTAATTTATGCAAACAATAAGTTAATCTAGCTAATGATATAGTAGTAGTAGTAAGTAGTAAAAGAGCAAACAATAAGTTAATCTAGCTAGGAGCTACATGTGTAATAATTTTCTCATTGGGGCAATCATCATTTTTATACTTTTGATAATCTCTTTACGGTTATACCTAGAAGCATAATACCTTTTAATTAAATTGTAACCAATATCAAAGCTACACCTAGCTAACTCACAAGCTAAATAAAAAAATAAAAAAGAATGATATATACGATATTAACATTACAATTAACATCGACAATAACCTAACTAATGATACATATATATAGTAGTGGTAATGAAAAAGCAAACAATATATATAAGTGAATCTACTATCTACTTGTATAATAAATTTCTCAGTGGTGCATTAATCATCGTTTTTATACTTTTGATAATCTCTTTACGTTTATACTCTAGAAGGCTAGAAGCATAATACCTTGTAATTAAATTGTAACAGTACTAGCAATACTACACCTATCCGACAAGCAAAATCTTAAAAAAAATGATACTAAAAATCGATTAACATCCACAATCAAATATCAAGCAACAAACATGCATGTCTAGCTATGAACAAAATCTCCATCCCTTCTTGTTTACCTCTAATTGCCTAACACACAACAACTGTTCGATCTACTGCCTTGACGAGAGACGCGGCCGCTTGTAATTCTCGCCTAAGATACCGACACCGTCACGGTTGAACAGCACGGTTCTCAGAGCAGACTGCAGCTCCAACCGACCCAATCGGCCATCCGCCTTCCCTTGATCATCTCCCGTCACTTCAACCATCTCCACCTCCACAACACTCCTCATCCTTCCACCGACAGTCGCCATCTCAGCCCGTACAGCCCTTGCCCTGGCTGACCGAACTGCCCGGCCTAGGTCGCCCATTAACCCAGGCCGGTCGGCACAGCATACCGATGCCTTCACCCGGCTTGTTTCTGCTTCATCTCCTATGAAATTGTGATCTCTCATCCCTTCCTCTACTCCCACCTCGTCACATTCGCTAGGGATCAAGACGCCTACCGTCATGTCGTCTGCTTTGCACCGTAGCTCTCTCACGTGCCTCACCACCTCGCCAAGCAACGCCGCCTTGTCCATCTGTAAGAAATCAAGTGTTGCACCAAATTATGATATTAGTTGAACTCATTATAGTGATCATTAACCTTTGTGAGAATATGATGAGAGAGAGAGAAAGAGAACTCTGGAGGCAGAAGGCAAGAGGGTACGAAGAGTGGCCAGGTGGCCATTGATGCGCTGCCGCCGCTTCCTTTCGGCTTCACTGTGGCTTCTAGAAGCCTTTGAAGGAGGCGCCATGACTGTTTGATCACAACCACCAGTGCCTTGAGCTTCCATGATTTTGACTTCATTCTCTCCCTTTCCAACAGGCGCCATATATATTCTCTTAATTCTCTCAATTCAATATCCAAGAAATATATATTCCATAAAGGAAGATCAGATGATATCTCTATCGCATTAAATTATGGATTACGAGACGATATGCATGGCCGCCAGAGCCGCCATTTAAAGAGATTTGAGAGAAAGAGAGAGAGAGAGATGTGAACTGGAGAAAACAAGTGAGCGTAGTTAGTAGTAAAGAGGAAACTTAAATTGTCTTTACTTGTTTGTTTTGCTTTCCAAGAAAAGAGAAGGAAAGAGGTATCGATTTTGATAAAATTTTGAAGGAAACGAGGAGAGGAAGAGAGAAGCAACGGTGGAGATGAAGAAGGGCTTTAAGGGGACACGGCGCATCGGGACAGGGTAAAGATTTATACAGAGCAATACTAGCTTAATGCAGCACTGTTTTACGTTTTAACATTATAATCTATGCGCTACATGAAGTAGAAACCCATCTGTTAAAATATTTACCAATCGAGACGCATGGCATGAAACCGACAGCACTTTATTTTTTTTTAATTGCGTGTCGGGCCGGATCCGACCGAGCAGGGTTTCGGGTTTGGATCTAGGCTCCACCACAAGTGTTGGGTCATCTTTGGAATGGCCTAGGTTACTCTAAGCATAGATATTAGATACATCATGATACTATGATAGTGATTGCTTGACAATAATTAATTACATTTAATATTATAGAGAGAATATATAAAAATGGGCGGATTGGATTGGGACCGTGTCAAATCGGATCAAGTTACAACTCAAAGGACGTCGTTCGGATCGGGTAGACGGTTAATTTGGATCCGAAATCATCTTGTGATTGAGCGTTAATATTAAGTTGTTTCTCTAAGATTTGAACCGTTTATTACGAATTTAAATATGCTGAAATCCGAGATCTCAGCCGTTCAACTTTTTATGTTCATCCATCTCAGAACAATTGATTTTTTCGTGCGCGTATCTCGGAACAGTTTGACGGCTGTATTCAAATTGCAGAAATTTTAGGAACACTATTCATTCGTCTCGGATTTAGCAGATTCGGATTGGTTTATTACATATTATTGGACGATATTATTCGTATAAAGTGGAATTCGATTTTAATCGTTCAATTAAAAGTTTACAATATTTGTGACATACTCCAAAATTAATTATATGCGTTTGTACTTAACTCTTTTATTTATTTCTTTCTTTCTTTCATTCCTCTCATGTACTAAATTTAATTATTATTTATACCTTTTAATTCGGATTTTTATAGTAACAATATAATATATATGTTTAAAAGAAGTAATATTCATTTCCCTACCTGCATCGCTTAATATCTCACTAGGGTTGTAAACGGGTCAAATATTATCTGACCGAATTAGGATCTGGATTTGAAAATTAAATACAGATGTCCGTTATTTGAATATAAGTGCAGATAGTGGTACGGATATGAGTTTGAATTTTTATTATTTGTATCTAAATAGTAGATATGTAGCATATAGTATAATATATATTATTAAAATATTTATGTATATATCAACGAATATCCGATGTCCAATATGTATATGTATCACAAAAACAAAAGTATATTTGTATTACCACTATCCAATCCCCTCCCCCCCCCAATATCTCACTATACATGTTCATATACTAAATTAACAACTCAAAAGAATTAATCTTTGATTTAGTGGCAAAGACACATGATCTTTATATAATAAGTTATAGATTCGAAATTCAAATAAAAAAAATTGTTATTATCGTAACAAGAGTATTAAATAATTGAGTGGATCTCCAACCTTAAAAAAAATTAACAACTCAAAACTACGACCTTCCTTTTTTTTATGATAATAAAATGATGAGTCCATGTCCCCATACATGTGGGGAATTCTGAATTGCATGTGAAATAAAGAAAAAAGATGATGCATGTAAGAAAAAAATTCATGCTACAGACAAGCAAATTCCCTGCCCAAGAGCTATCTGACCAAGCACCCCTCTTGTCAGAGGCCTCTGAGTTTGGCAGTATTTGTACAGACAGAGAGACCTCTAAAATAAAATTTGGAAATAAGCTTTTTGCTTAACATAGTAGAAGAAATTGTCTTGTGTTATTTGCCTACTAATTTTGTGCTATTTCCTATAGCCTGTTATAAAAAAAATGGCAACCTAGTGCAGAGTAGGGGGGGTAGCTATGTATAGCAGCACCTGTGCTATATTATAAATACCTAGCTAGCCTGTCACAGCTTTTTATAATTGATTGATGAAGTCATGTATTCACATGTTTTATTTTGTTCATTTTTCTAGTTCTATCATAACATATATGTTGTAGGAGCAAGTCTAACATGTGACGTGCTCACCGAACTTTCTCGGTGAGCAGACTTTTTTAGTCGTCTGATTGATTTCTGATTCGTGCTATCATAATTTGATGATGTGCGCTGAGAAGGACGTGCACACAGACGGAATGTTCAAAATTTCTCCGTCTTCTGCTTTCCCTTCTCCTCTCCTCTCCAGTCTCCATTGTTCACCCTCCCCCTCCTCTCGTCAGAGCAGTTGCCAATTCTAACTCTCCTAGAGTTTGCGGTTTTCTTTTCCCCCCTATTTCTCCTTCTCCTTCTGTGCGATTTTCTTTTTCTCCCGCCCCTCACCCTCTTCTCTTCCCGCCTCTGCCACTACTTTGTCTGCCTCATACTCGCCTCAACCGCCCTCGCTTTTTATTGTCGGCCTTGCCCTCAACCTAACGCCAGTGCTTCTCCTGTCGCTCTTTTCGTCTCTCCCGGCTGCTGGTTTCAAGCCATTTCAAGGCTCCTCTCCATTTTTGGTATGCCCTTCCTCTCTCTCGCTTTCTAATTAAGTCAATTTTGCTTAATTTTATCTAGTTATAATTCAATTAGCAAAGGCTGTTATATGAACTAGTGCTGATTGCGAGTCTGAACAATATTTTTCCGCATAACCTCAGTTTTCTAGTTTTCAGCTTTTAGAAATCAGTTTTTTTATCTATTGGTATCTCTTAGGTTCTAAATTTTAGCTGGTAGAGTAGTGATTAATTTCCAGTTTTCCATTTTTATTCAAATTGCATTGTATTTCAATTATGGTATGGTAGAATTGGATTGTAATAGACACTAGGCGCATAAGAATAGAAAATGTGATAACTTCTTTTGGTACCTTGTAATGATAGGAGGGTTTATATGAAAAAGTTAAAAAAACAAAACAAAGAAATGACTGGAGGTGGCTGCCGCTTCATTGTTAGGCAGAATTTTTTTTTAATTTAACACTAATACACAATTAGAGATAAATTTTCAGCAAACATTCAAAATATTAGATAAGTTACATATTGCTTTCAACAAAAACCACACTATGAGTAATCACATTTCAACAAATCTGACTTAACCGCATCTAGGATTTCCCATTTCAATAATTGTTGAGATATATAAAGAGGGATAGGGGGGGGGAGAGAGAGAGAGAGCGTGAGCGAGTGGCGTTAATCAGGAGAGGCGTGATTAAAGAGGCAGTGATAGAGAAGAAACAGCTCGGAGTGAGATGAAAAAGGTACCGCCAATAGAGCGGAGGCGGTATTTTTTTTCCCAATTGTTCACTGTCTAAATGTCTAACGGAGAAATTATTAAAATTTCCGTCCATGCACAGCGCACATATCAAATCATGATAGCACGAATCTGAAATTAATCTGACGGCTCAAGAAGTCTGCTCACTGAAGAGGTTCGGTGAGCACGTCACATGCTAGCCTTGCTCATGTTATAGTTCTTGCACTTTCTGGCCATGTTTGTTTGTCATTTAAATTTATAAAATGATAAAATTACTTATTTTTACTTTTTGTGTTTTATTCTTTGATTGTCACCTTAAATCATGTTTTAAATTAATTCTTCTAGTGCATTTTGATGAATCAAGAATAGAGTTAATCTAAATTTTAAAAATAGCAGCTAATCCAACATTTTGTAGAATTAATAGAATAGTGAGAAAACCCACAAAAGACAAACAAAGAATAGGGACTCCTCGCTAATCTAAACACATCCAAATGTAAAATAGTAGTTCCGAATAGAGCTAATCCGGATTAGTGACTATTTTTCACCCATCCAAACGCCCAGGTTACAAAAAAAATTCATATAATTAAATTTCTATTTATGATAGTGGACCCAACATGCAAATTAAGTGTAGAGTATATTAATTCATCTAAAGAGTTGATTTAATTTACTGTAGGAATATAATATACTTTCAGTTACTTTCAAATATTTTGGAGCCTATTTGAAATATATTGGGTTTCGCATTGATATTTGTGCTGATTGAAACGGATGACTCAGATATTATTCTACACAGTCTGGTATTGCCTAATTGGATCTGAATTCAGATTCATTTCACCTCTTACTCTACAATCAAAAATATATTGTCTCTAAGATGGCTTTATTATTCTTGTTCTCTTGGCAAGTTAAAATTAATATAAGGGTTTATATATAAATTAAATTAGAAGGATATGATCTCATTGAATGGGCTAAGATTCTTAACCTTATTAGTACTAGTTCTTTGACCTCTACACAAGACCAATTAATTTGGAGATGGATCATACAGAGAAGTTTACTACAAGTTATTTATTTCTGAATTTTCGGGGTATGTTGCCTAGGGTACAGCCTTTAGTTTGGTGGAGTATTCCCGTACCACCAAAACTTCGAATTTTCATGTGGTTGATAGCTCATAATAGTATACTCACTAAGGATAATTTAGTTATACGAGATTGGAATGGTAATCAAACCTGTCAGTTTTGTACAGAAAATGAAACTATTAGTCATATTTTTTTAAATTGTCCCTTAGCTCAAAGGGTCTGGTTCTAGTTAGGAAAAAGTCAAGATTATATGTCTAATTGGTCTACTTTTGATAGTATAATAGTGTTTGCTATGAACCTACCAGCGACAGAAAAAATATGATTCTTAGTTGTCTTGTGTGCAGTTTGTTGGACCATATGGAAACACTGAAACGATCGATGTTTTAATCAGAGTACTGTCAAATCAGCTAGATCTCTTATATTACAAATTAAATCTCTTCTGTGTTATTGGGCATGTAACATCAAAACGGCGGTGCAACAAGTGGTGGAAGATTGGATGCCAGTGGAAGAAGATCTCATCCCTCTAGATCAGTATATGCCTATGGAGATCATGCCGTACCAGACCCCAGTGCTGCCCCTTCCATAATGAAAACCTACCTCAACAGCCTTTGCTACCTAGATCTTAGGATTAACCTTTTAGCTTATGGTTAAGTGCTTGCTACTTTGGTGTTTTTTTGGAAATTAGCAACAATTCAAGCTTAGCTGTTTCGTATACTATGCATGCTATCTTAATTTGCTTACTGGTTTTGTTATTACCCAGCTTAGTAGGGTTTTTTTTTGTCTTGAGAGGGGTTATGCTACTCTTGGTTCCTATAATTATATTTTCATATCAATGGAAATGGGCTGTCTTTTAAAATTATATATATATATATATATATATATATATATATAAATTAAATTAGTTTAATTTGTTAAGGAAATAAAAATGGATCTAAAATAACTATATATTATATAAAATAAACTTTTTAAGAATAAGTACAAGAAACATGAACTGCATGAATTCACTGTTACGTTATCAGTTGATGGGTTCATCATGCATGCATGCATGCCACTGTGCTCTATGCAAAAATGCATTGCATCGATCGTTCCAACTTACAGTTTAAAGTTAAAAGGAACTCAATTCAAATTTCTAGATAAACTACAGAAAAGAACCTTCAATTAGACCATCTTTTTCCCCTTTAATCTTGTAGAAATACTAGCTTTTTGACTATATATATATATATATTAACTTTCAGAAGACATGCATGGTTTCTTTATCATGCATGCATGTCTTTGTGTTCTGGACGTGTGTACCGTACCGTACGTACCAATCTATCAAATAGTAATTATATTAATGTTGATTTATTGTACATTTCTAAATTATGCAGAACTACTTGATTTAAATATGTGGTGTATATATATTTGTAAACAGAACCAAATTTAGGTGCTCAACAGTACCTGTTTAATTATGTGGTTAATCTAAACGTAATGTTGGTCTAATAATTTGAACTATATAAATGAGTCTAATGTGATCAATTTATTTTATCAGTACCCACAAATTTTACTAGTAACATTTTTCTTATACCCCCAATTTACAGTTTAGATAAAGAAACCATGCATCGTTCAACAAATTAATTTGGGTAGGTCAATTTTGTACACCTCCAATTTTAATTAATCATGCACTTAAAGTTAATGATCAAATACTAATGCACTTGTTTCTAATAAAAAAAGTATTTATCCTAATTATAAATTAAGCACAAATACAATCTCCTAGTTGCAAGAATATATAAACACTGAATTATTTAGTGTTTCTGCATGGATAAAAACTCTGAATAATTAGGTGTTTCTGTTGGGGTATGAAAATTCAACATTTTGATTCATGCATGCACTGAATTCCGCATTGTGTTTTGTAAAATGAAATCTGATATAGGTTTATTTTTTATGTTTATCAATTAAGAAAATCGGTTATTTCAATATATATATATATATACAGAGAGAGAGAGAGAGAGAGATGCGCTATGGTACTAAGTTGCGAAGTAAGGATCTTGTTTTACTTCACGCTCATATCTCCGTTTTCAAAGACTAAATAGTCAATCCGAACCGCTCAACAAGATGTCCATATTAAAATGTGCTTGGAGACTAAATTTTATATTTTTTTTGGAAATTTTTTTACTATTTTTTAAGATAGGTAGAAAACCGTTGTTTTTGAATGGTTCAGAACCATTAAAAACAGTGATTTTGAAATATTTCGAAAAAATAGTAAAAAGTTTCTAAAAAATATAAAATTTGATTTCCAAGTACATTTCAATATAAATATCTTGTTGAGTGGTTCGGATCAACTATTTGGTATTTGAAAATTGAGATATGAGTGTGAAATAAAACAAGATCCTTAGACACACACACACACAGAGGGGTTAACTAGGGTGAGACGTAGAGAAAACACGTTTGTACTTCACGTTATATATATCTTCATTTCCAAAGTTCAAATAGCCGAACCAAGCCACTCAACATGTTCTCCATATTTAAATGTGCTTGGAGACCAAATTTTACATTTTTTTTTTTGAATTTTTTTACTATTTATTAAGCCACTTTGAAAATCGCTGATCCACTGTGAACAGTAAAAACAGTAAATATTTCTGGACCAACGGATCAGTGATTTTCAATGTGACTTAATAAATAGTAAAAAAATTCCAAAAAATGTAAAATTTGGTCTCCAAGCACATTTCAATATGGAGATAATGTTGAGCGGTTTGGATCGGTTGTTTGGATTTTCAAAATAGAAATATAGTGCCATGGAGTAAAAACTTATTTTACTCCATAAAGCACCCTAGCCCAGCTATATATATATGAGTAAGGTTTGGTCCAATTTTTACCAATCTACAAGTTCATTATATTTCTATTTTGACCAATTTTTACCAATCTACAATATATATGAGTAAGGTTAGGTTTTTTTTGCAATCTTTCATAAATCATAATAAATAGTAAAAAAATTATAAAAATAGTAAAAATTGGTAATCTACAAGTTCATTATATAACCAATATATTGAGCTACTTAAAATCGAAGTTTAAAGTTTATACGATAGGTTTTTGAGGCTGTAGCACGGGTGACCTTATGCTATTCATAAGACCCAAGCCTTACTCTATATATATATATCAAGAGGAGGGTTCAAATGTCTCTAATTTTTGTGTCTCCATTTATAAAAAGTTTAATAACTCAAAATTTAAAACTTAAAAGTCAAAATAAAACTGTTGAATATGATCAACATCATTTTATCTATGCACGTGTAAAAAGTTATGACATTTTAATTTTGTTTTGGTTGTCATCAAGAACTTATAAAAAATGTACCAATGTGGATAATTTCTAAACGTTGATTTTTCAACTTATTGATTTACATAAAACTAAAATTGAAATATAATATTTTTTTATGATCACATAGAGAAAATAACATAGATCACATCAGATGGTATTATTTTGATTTTTAAGTTTTAAATTTTGAATTATTAATATTTAAAAAAATGTATATATATACTAGAGGTACAAAAAAATAAAATCATTTAAAGTATCCTCATATATCAATGTGTATATAAATCACATGTACTTCTTTTATGAAACCCTTTTTCCTCGTAATGTGAGAGAAGAGAATATACATGCAAATTGATGATGAAAGTAGATCTAATCTAATGTGATTGGCAGTAGTACTCCTCTCTCTAAAGTGTAAAAGAAGCTTTATTTAACTGGCTGTCTTTGAGATGTCCGTTGCATGGAAACAATGAAGTGATAGACATGTCAGAGGGTTTGGCCCCACTTTAGGTTGCAAAAAAGCGAAAGCACAGTACAGATATATATATCATATATCAGAAAGAGAGAGAGAAAGAATTGTAATTGTAAGTTGTAACTATGCCACATTTATTCATTCCATGTATATATATACAGAGAGAGACGAGTAGAAGTAGGATGCTCTCAAGAGTATCAAGTATCTTTGTATTCTTAATTTTAAAATCTATTAGATTAACTTCAAACGACGAATTTAAATTATTGAAATCCTTTTACTTTACGAGTGGTGCATCTACATGTAAAAATTTTTAAGTTTCGAATTAATTTAGTATAAATTCAAGTGGTCAAAAATCTTCCAAAAAATGAATGCATTAAAATTAATTTAGAAATGAAGAACTTGTCTTTGATTTAGTAGCAAAGACGGACTCTCATGTGAGAGGTCATGGGTTCAAAACCCACAAAATGGGGAAATCTTCTATAATATATATAGGAGTTTGAAAGTGTGTTGGGTGATTTGACTCCCAAACCATGATTTTAAAAAAAAATTTAATTTAGAAATTTTCTAATTTTGACCACTTGACTTTATACTAAATTAATTCAAAACTTTAAAATTGTCACATGTAGACGCACCACTCGTAAGGTAGAAGGATTTCAACGGTTTGGATTCATCGTTCGAAGTTAATTCGGTAGATTTTAGAATTAAGAGTACAAAGGGACTTAGTATTCCTAGGAGCACCTAGTTCTACTCATATATATATATAGAGAGAGAGAGAGAGAGAGAGAGAGAGTAGAACTAGGGTGCTCCTAAGTTCACCCAACTTCTTGTGAACTTGACTCTAAAATATATCAAATCGACTTTAAACGATGGATCCAAACCGTTGAAACCCTTCTACCTAATGATTGATGCGTCTACATGTGAACATTTTAAAGTTTAGAATTAATTTAATATAGAGTCAAGTGGTCAAAGGAGACCAAAAAATAAATGCATGAAAATTAATTTATAAACCTTAAACTTTTGACCACTTGACTCTATATTAAATTAATTCAAAATTTTAAAATTTTCACATGTAGACACATCACTAATTAGGTAAAAGGGTTTCAACGGTTTGAATTCATCGTTTAAAGTTGATCCGATATATTTTAGAGTCAAGTTCACAAGAGGTTTGGTGAACTTAGGAGCACCCTAGTTCTACTATATATATATATATATATATATATATATCACTTGTAGATAAGATATACTTTAGGGATTTATTGGGACCCTCTGATTCCAATCTGACGGGTTTTTAGCTACAATTGTTGATTTTATATATTTTTCATAGGTTAATTAAACTCATGGTATATATTTTTGTGGTATGTCAATAATGTTATATTCTTGACAATATTATTTAGACTATAATAATTAAAATTGCAGATATGTCCTTTATTATTAATTAAAAATAATTAAAATTATAGCTATATATGTTCTCAAAATGTCCGTTTAGACTAATTAATTGGCCAATTAGTCGTTGGCGGTAACCAAACCGTCATGGATTTTTCCGACAAATTGGCCGATTATGTCCAATTATAGCCTATTATTTTCGATTCATCGCTTGATGGTACTCTATCTGTCCGACGACCGCATACCGTTATTTATAATACTGGTCATTCATCAAAATAGACCAACTTTAAAACTATTAAGTCATTTATCAAAGGATTTGAGATTTTCAATGATGTGTCTTGATTATTCAGTCTCTGACCATTGACAAACTTATTTTCAAATTGAGCAAAACTTGACATAAAACCATATGCAAAATATGAGCAATACATCTATATATCACTTGTAGATAATATATAATTTAGGGAATTTGGGACCCTCCGATTTCAATCTGACGGTTGATATCAGTTCTAAGTACCAACAGATTGAACCACCCTGTTTTAATGCGTGAATAGTGATGGAAACGTCATCAATAGTGTCAAAAAAATTTGTTGATTTTATATATTTTTTTGTTGAATTTTTTTTCTTGACAATATTACCAAAACTAAAAAAAATTGCAAATATGTAATTTTTCATAAACTAGAAATATTATCAATTAATTAGACTAACTTGAAAGTTTTTCACTCATTCATCAAATGATTTAAAATTTTCAATGCTTGTGTCTTAATTATTAGCTTTCTTACCATTGACAAAATTAGTTTCTAATATAATTGAGCTAAAATTGACATAAAACCATATGTAAATTAGTTTCTAAATTTGCAGCAAAAATTAAGTTCATATATGTTTTAAAATATGCTTACAAAATTAAATTATTACAACTTGGACTAAGATACTAGAGTAGAGTAAAATGTCTCATTGTTTTTGTGATCCGATCATACCACAAATTCTTATCTCCGTTTTCAAAGTCCTAACAGTCAATACGAACCACTGAACATGATCTGCATATTAAAATGTGCCTCCTGGCCAAATTTCATTTATTCATTATTATTATTTTTATAGGTAAAAAATCATTATTTTATTGCGGTTTTAAACCCCCAAGCACTTTCATATTATATTTTAGTGCTAAATATCCTCAAAATATAATAAAAGTTCATAACAATTTAGCGTGATGCAATTCAAATAAGACAAAATTATATATATTAGTGTCATTTAAAAAAGCATGGCTCCATTCAAATTTAAAGAAAAAAAATCCACAGAAAAAAAATTACAAATTTCTTGGTTGTGCTGTAAATTATAAAATTATTACATTTCATAAAACCAGAGAAAATTGCCAAATTTCAGAGAATGTCATCTTATTGATTTTATTGACATTACAAAAAGTATATACTGATTTGTTTTTTTACTATTGAAATATATTAAAGATGTAAATAGCAAGAAAGATGAAAAAAAAATTGATATACTAGAAGAAATTCAATCATTGATTCGGTTTCTTTAAATATTAATTCAACTCCTTAGAAAATTCCAAGGAATTGAATAATTGTAGAGCATAAAAAAATCTATCTTTCTCCTTTCCGACTAAGGGCCTGTTTGACCGTTTAGTATGTACGTTGGAAAATAAAAATTCACTTAAATTTCACGAAAATCAGCTCATGCGCATAGTATTTCGACCATTCAAAAATTTGCATTCATGTTTCCATTCTCATTTTCTTTAGACGACTGAACAGGTCCTAAATATTTAATATATTTCTAAAATTTTAAAAATTCTGAGCGTTATAAATAAGGGAATTTGTTTTTTTCATTTCATTTGCAGCAGATATCTGTGATATACTGATATGTATAAATTTGACACCAAATCCAAGAAAGCAAAATTTATTTGAGGTCTGAAGGTGCATTGGGGACAAATGGTGGGGCCTCTGAGAGCCTTTTGTTTCTCTTAGACCTTACATGTCCCAATTGACAACAGGAGCTGTACCTGTTTGTGAACATGCCAAGATTTGACCTCCTTTTGCAAAAGGACTGCTCGGTCCCAAATCTTAATTTCAATTGGAATTGCAGATGGACATTAATTAATCAATTCAAAATGCTTTCTTTTGATTAAGTAGTGGTCCTTTAGTGAGTGCAATTAGCTGCTAGATATATATGCCACATATCTTTATAATTACATTTTATTAACATTATAATTAATGTTGCTTTTATTAACCTTATATTACGGAAACATATATATAGAGATTGGCTGATGTCAAAATGTTTGTTCTGTAGTCGTGGTGCAACCAATTGGTTTTTAAAGTCTAAAAAGTTGAAAAAAAAATATATTAGATATGATCTTTATATTAAAATGTGCTTTGATACCAAATTTTACATTTTTTTGAATTTTTTTACTATTTATTAAGCCAATTTGAAAATCGCTAATTCAACGGTGGCTTAACCAAACAGTGAAACTATAAGCCACTGTTGAATCAGCGATTTTCAAAGTGGCTTAATAAATAGTAAAAAGCTTCCAAAAAATATAAAATTTGGTCTCCAAGTACATTTTAATATAGAGATCACATCTAACTGTTTGGATCAACTTTTTTGGACTTCAAAAATTAAAAAATGACTTGGTTGCACTTCGGCCGAAATGTTACCAAAAACATATTAGTCAATCTCTCTCTCTCTCTCTCCCTATATATATATATATAGAGGAGGGATCAAGTTACAATGACATTTTTTTCATTTTCAAAGTCCGAATTGTAAATTCAAACCGTTCAACATGATTATCTAAATAAAATATGCTTCCATATCAAATTTTACATTTTTTTTTATTTTTTTTACTATTTATTAAGATGGGTACAAAATTCAATGGTCTAAATTTGATTAGTTTTTGTAAAATACTTAATAAATAGTAAAAAAAATTCAAAAAAATATAAAATTTGATCTGGAAGCACATTTTATTTAGATAATCATGTTGAACGGTTTGGATCGACGATTTGGACTTTGAAAATGAAAAAAACTGTTGTTGTAACTTTATTGTAACTCAAAATTGTTGTAACTTGATCCCTCCTCTCTCTCTCTCTCTATATATATATATATAGAGAGAGAGAGAGGTTGGCTAATATACAATCGATTGTTCCTGAGCTCTCGTGCAACCAAGTCGTTTTCCAATTTTCGAAGTCCAAACGGTTGATCTAAACCATTAGATGTAATCTCTATATTAAAATGTATTTGGAGACCAAATTTTATATGTTTTGGAATTTTTTTACTATTTATTAAGCTACTTTGAAAATCGCTGATCCAACGGTGGCTTTAACAGTAAAAACAGAAGCCACCGTTGGATCAGCAATTTTCAAAGTAGCTTAATAAATAGTAAAAAAAAAATTCAAAATATGTAAAATTTGGTCTCCAAGTACATTTTAATATAGATATCACATCTAACAATTTAGATCGACCGTTTGGACTTCAAAAATCAGAAAACGACTTGATTGCACGCGAGCTCACGAACAATTTATTGTATATTAGTTCTACTCTAGATCACCAGAGAAAATAAAAAAAAATTGGACAGATTTAATTTGTACGCCTGATTAGCTTAGCTGACTGATATTAATACAAGATGAATTTTATATCTATCCCTAAAAGAATTCAAAATTATGTATTTCCCCCTTTAAATTTCATAACATCATATTTACCCCTCCAAATTTCAAAAACTCACAAATTTATCTAATTTATTGTCTTTTTTTTATCAAAAATAATTTTAGATATATGATGTTTTCATTTTACTCTTTAGTATAGTATAAAATAAAAATATGTAGTTTGTGTAAGAAAAATGTCCAATCATCTCATTAGTCGGTTTCCAAGAGCAAATAGTTCAATTCTCTACTTGTGACGTATTTACAATGGCATTTTGGATTACGTTTTTTGTGTGCACGTAACAAGTAAAAATTGAACAATTTGTCCTCACAATGGCGGAGCCACTCTAAAAGAATTTGGTCAATTTGACCACTATTTTTTATCAAATATTGTTTATATAGTTTAGAGTAAAATAATATGGGTAGTGTAAAATTGACTTTCATTCAATTCATAACTAATTTTTTTATATGATTGACCATCATAATTTGAAAGTATGTTTCCGTCCTTGTATACTCACAATTGGCCAAAAAGAAGACAGAACATTTTTCTCAAGCATGCTACATATTTTATTTCTTTAATGATGGATAAAATAGAAACTTTATAAATTTAAAATGAGTTTTAACAGAAAACACAATATATTGGATAAATTTTTGGGTTTTTTAAATTCAGAGGAATAAATATGGTATTATGATTTTTTTTTAGAAAAAAAAACATAATTTTCAAGTTTTGAAGGGCGTATAATAGAATAACCTTTGTCAACACATATTAAAAAAAATTAATAAAACTGCTCTGTATTGTATCAGACTATCAGTCTCTCAGATAATTTGCGTCATCCCTTTAAAGCTGTCTTTCCTTGGCATTTTCTCATAGTGTTATTTTCTGGAATAACACGACAAGAGCCAACTAAAATATGAAATTCTAAACTTTCTCTTTTCGTGAATAATACGACAAGAGCAAGTACAATATGAAAATGTTTTAAACTCAGTAAGGAAAAAAAAACAGATAAGACTGACAGTGTTGCTTATTTTTCTTCAAAATCATTTTGTGCTTGGAAAAAAAATATATATATTTCCAATTAAACTCCATCCAGTTCATAATTTAAAATGCTGTCATTAAATTTAACGGCTCAAGATTTATTATGACATAGGATCTGGTTCAGAGGAAATCAGATGTATCCATCTGACAAGAGAAAAAAAAATGAGGGTGTTGGATAATTGACCATCTGTAATTGAATAAATTCTCATTTACCATTTACTTTCCTGAAACTTTTATTACATTATTTGCATTAATATTTAAGAGAGGAAACTTTTGTTTATCTGGTTCTGAGAAAATTAGATGGATCCGTCTCTGACTGTTATTATTATTTTATTTTTTTTTTAGTAAAGTTTGAAGGTTAAGCCACTCAACTATTTAATATTTTTATTATGACAACAAAGTATTTTTTCCATCTAGATTTTGAACTCATGACTATCTAGGTCTCCTGTTATTTACTTGAATGTACCTTTATGAAAAACTTAATGGGTAAAACAGGAAGGAATTGATCAATTGAGGGGCAGTAAAATCCTGGTTTTGAGCCATATCAGACTACTTGATAGGTGAATTCCATACGAAAACAACGCACACAAGTAATTGAAACTTGAAGAAATGGGGACTGGTACACCATGGACCGGGTACTGGTACGGCTCAGACCCATTACATAACAAAGAAGACATAACATACCGGACTGGTACCGGTACTAGAAGACTATGGCAAGTGATGAAGGCCGACTTGATCTCTACCGATCTCAATCAAAGTTTTTTCTTTCATTCTTTTAACTCTTAGGGAACTTACTGTTAATATTTCCTATAACCCTTTCCTTCTTTGTTATAGCTCAAATGTATTGGGCAAATTGTTTTTACTTTACTTCAAACGGTAGGTATAAACTTTGTGACTACAATTAGTAATTCATAATTTTTTACATATGCATAGATAAAATAATGTAAATCATATCCAATTACGTCTGACGTCTATCAGACTCAAATTTGAATTTGATAGGTTCCTCTACTGTCCGATCCACTTTATAATTTGTATGTGTCACTTCAATGTTCGTGCATATTCACTTAAACAATCTAACATGCATGGATCATAAAGCGGATATGATACCCATCAGAGACAAATTTGAGTCCGAGGGCGTCGGATACAAATTCCTCTCACAAATTCGAACTAATTCATTTTATGAAATTAAATAGCTTAAATATATACCAGACAATTATTCAGTTGAACAACATTACAATATCGGAACTTTATGTTGAGTGCAATAATTGATTTGAGTTCAAATGGGTTCTTTTGGACTTAGAATAATTTATCTGTCCAACTTTTTCTTTCCTTTTCTTTTTTTGACAAAAGTGGTCCAAAAAGCCCACCGATTTCATTAGAAAATCAAGAGAGCTTTTTCTTCCCATAAAAAACCAAATGCATTACTATTATTTTCTGGTTGGCATATTACAATGCATGTAAATAGTGCATCTCTGTGTTAAGCCATTAAAAGGCATTAAAACATAATATACAAGGTTTAATAAAAAAAGCCCATAAATAATAGGTCCAGTTAGTAAATTTGTTCTAAAATACAACCTAGCACAATGGCACGAGCCTGTCCCTCTACGAATAGATGCATGTTCAATTCTTGCAAAAACATCTAAAAAATGCTAGTGTATTAGAACCCTTTAATAAAAAAAAATGGATAAAAAGTGAAACCCAATCGAGTACTTTTTGTGTTTGCAAAACTAAACTTACTTGCCACTTAACATCAGTAAGAAAAATTAACTTGTAAAGATTGGGCAAATTAGAAGCACATAGCAAAACCAACATGCTAACACTAAGCCAACAACTTGAGCAAAAAATCTATATTCTTCGATCAACCTTTCCATATGTAAATGGCCAACTTAAACTATATCTGCCACCGCTGCCTAGTGCAAGCAGTAAAGGCAATCGCTCTCTCATGGGAGGGCAGGGGTTCAATCCTACAGAGGGGCAGGATTGTGGGGTGTTGTGTGTGCATGCCTACAGGCTATTCTCGAAAAAAAAACTTAAAACTATATTTCTAGTCAAACTATTTGTCAAAATATGCAAAATTAGGTGCCAAAAACTAGCAATCAGCATAGTACGCTGCAATTAAATATCAAAAAATCAGAAAGAAGGTTCAGATTATGAAACCATTTCTACCAAAAGGTGACCCTGCTGGAGCAATGAGACCAAGGCTTTGCATCACTCTAACTTTCCTTTCACTCAGTGAACCTTTCTCTTCTCCTGGTGGTGCTGGGTCTTTGACCTGATAAAAAATATTTGTTGACAATTAAATTAGTGTTTTTATAACATGGTAATCCACCCTTGGTTAGTTGGTTGAACACCATCTCAAGGTCATGGTTTATGGAAATTTGCATAAACTACCTTTACCAAAGGAGAGCAAATATATTTTAAGCATAACAATATTATGCTTAATTGGTGCAAGAAAAGACGCATGTAATAGAAACAGAATAAATGCTCACTGCTGGTAGGGTCTCTGCTTTCAGTTCGGGGCTCTTGGCTTTTGAATTTCCCTTGGCATTTTTCTTCTCCACATGCTTTGAATTCGAAGTACTTCTCTTTTGAGCTTCATCGTGACCTGATTTATCATCTCCATTAGATGTACAGTTCTCTTTCAAATTTTTGTTAGGAAGTTTCGCATTAGGGACTTCTGGAACCTCTCTTATCACCTCTTTTACCCATTTTAGCCCTTCATTTTTCCTATTTTTGCACTTTACTTCCCCGTCAACTTGATTAGGGCTTTTCTTTCTCCTGGAATAAGTAGCCTTTAGACCAGACTTTTGGGCAGTATTCAGGCAATTCATTCTAGAAGCTTCTGCTGTGGAAGGGTCACCTTGCATTGCGTCTTTGCTGATTTTTGGAGATTGATTTTTTGGAGGATTAGTTGGTCCTCCAAAAATTATATCTGTGACAATTTTTCTAATCTCTAAATCCTTCACTTTCATTTCTTCTTGATTTTCAGATATTGGTGCCTTCACTTCACTATTTGTTGAAGAAGTTTTCTCAGCAGAAGCAACGCATGGGGACCGCTTCACAATTGAACTTTCATGTTTTTTAAAATCTGCATGTTTTGCAACTTTTTGCTTTTTAATATTAGGACCTTCTGCTTTAGAAACCTTGGGTTCAGTTTCTTTGTTCTCTCTTCCTTCTTTGCTGAAATCCAACTTTCTTTTTCTCTTACTTGAACCCTCTTTTTTCTCCTTATCGGTGCAAATTTTCATAGCCTAAGAAGCAAATTGAATAAACAAAAAGCTTGATTTTTAAACTTACTGATCAAGTCTAAATTAAGAAAAAGTAGGGTTCAAATGCCTCGTGTCTTTCATGCCTCAATCATGCCTCACATCCTTATCTCCGTTTTCAAAGTCCAAACAGTCAATCCGAACCGCTCAACATGATCTCCGTATTAAAAGTGCTTGGAGACCCAATTTTATAATTTTTTGGAAATTTTTACTATTTTTTTAGATAGGATCACTGCAGTTCAGAAGATTTTGGACCATCCAAAAACACTGATTTTGTACCTATCTAAAAAATAGTAAAAAATTTCCAAAAACATAAAAAATTTGGTCTACAAGCACATTTTAATATGGAGATCATGTTGCGGTTCAGATCCACTGTTTGGACTTTTGAAATGGAGATAAGGATGTGATGCATTTGAACCCTACTCATTAAGAAATTAGATTGTTACATGGTACTGAAGTGTCCAATACAATAAGCAATACTTTTCTAAAGCACAGCGGATAATTAGTCTATCGCATCATTAGTTGTATTTTGATTACTAAAAAACTTCTAACATGATAGAATTATTATTGACTCACAGTAGCAATTTTATCAGCTTCTTCCGCAGATGGTTCTTTCGTTAACTCTGGTTGTTGCTTCTTGTCCTTGGAGGCCTCAGCAGAATCAATACCTACAAGTTGCATTGACCATATATATGTTCTTATGTAAAAGCAATTTATAGAGATAATTTTGAGACAAAAGATTCAGAGTATCAAGAAAATGTTACTTCTTTTTCCAGACTGATTATTTTAAAAGTTGCAACATTATTTTCAATATTTACCAAATGAGGACTTCATAAGCACCACAATTTGGTAAGGTACGCTAATCAAGAAAAAAAAATAGTAGTTAGAAGTTGAAACCAAGCTAACCAGTTTTGCCGAAATTTAACCTGATTTGTCTCTCGTTACACTCTTGCAACTAAGAACTGACATTCATACAGCAATAGCCAGGAACTCACTGAAACTATTATGCTATTATAGAACAGAATGATGATTAAAACTATATAATGTACTATGTGCAATGGCTTCTACGCCAAATTCTCAGAATCATCTGTAGTGTATTGGAAAAGGACAAAGAAACACACACACACACACACACACACACATATATATTTATATATTTTTGTACCAACCTTTTGATTTTGATGATTTAAGCTTAGATTGCCCTTTGGGTAGCATCAGAGACATATCCTGCCAAATGCAATGTTTTGATTCCATTAGAGATTTATGAAACAAACTCAATATATGTACAAGTATTAATATGGCCTTTTACTATTACTTAAATTTGAGAATGGATATGAATCAAACCTGTTCTAATGCTTCTTGAAACTTCTCTTTCATGGTCTTATTTTCTCTCTTCAACACCTACAAATTCATGAACTAAACTAGTTGCATTTACTACAATTTTCAACAGATGAGAGAAAACTTCAAGGGGATTTTAACTTACATCTTCAAATTCAGAATTCGATTTAGAGGCATCCACATACATACTACAAATGACAAAGGGTGAAGTGAAATAAGATAAAGCATAATAAAATTATGTATGAAAATATGCAGGAAAAAAAAATGGAACTCACTATTCGTAAGTGCCATATAGACGAACTAGAAGCTCATTCTTGGATTTCTTTCTCGGTTTAGCACTCACACTTCCTTCATGTATAACCTTTGAAAAGAAGAAAAAAAAAATCAATTCAAAAGTATGGTTGCTGTTTATTTGAGCGATGGAACTACCTGCCAGCATTGCAACATTTCATTCTGGTACAAACTATGGGGATGGTACTGGCCAGCTTTTTAATATATAAACATTTTATTATATTTACACAAAAAAACACCCAATTGCTATAATAAATGTTAAGATAACGAAAAGGTTGACTCAATTGCCCCTCTACTTGTCCTCTTGTTTCAGTCAAATAGCTTTCTACCAGTAGAAAGAATTAGAACCTGGAAAATAAAACTTTTTCTGGCTTTAGCTTAAACTGGATAATTGAAACACAACGCATACAAACTAGGGGCAAAATAGTCAACATTTAACAAAAATAAAAATTTCCATTATAATAAATTAATGGTTGGTTTGTCATTTGGTAAACGAGTAGTGGATGCTATCTCTAGGGTGATTTGCAAAACTAAAAAACAATCTCCATCAGATTCTGTTAACTTTCAAAATTGGGGTAGTTTTACAGCATGAAAATCAACATAACAGTTGGTGACAGTAACACGGAGAAAATGAAATGCCCAGAACATGAAACCCTAACATATAATTTTTTTTTTTTGGTTTGTTTTACCTGAGCAGGCCACCAAGAGGAGTTATGGATTTCAACCCATGTTAAATCACCTGGTTTGAACTGCTGATTAAGAATTTCAGCTTTAGTTCCTTCTCCACCCAGTCTGTGACTGTGAACTGCATTTCCATTTGATTTTCTCTTCTTCATTTGTATAATTCAAATCTATCAACCATAGATGTTACCTACATTGAAAAAATAAGTTTAATTTAAGTCCATAGTCTTCAATTGGACAGGTGAATTTTGCTCAGACAAACTTTGCACTTAAAAGTACTTGAATCGAAATAGAATGCCATGATACAGAATTGATTTTCCTTCTAAGAAAGTAACAACTATAAAGCATTTTGCATAACAACACTTTATTTAACATATCTGTTCTAGTAAAGTTCACTCTCCTTGATCAAATCAGAAAAAAAAAAGAGAAGAGAAGAGAATAACCCAAAAGAGCCCATGCTAAAAATGGTAAAAAAAAAAAAAGTGAAAAAGGGAATGACGCTACCTTTCCTTTAGCAGCTTTTTCACCACAATTCAAAACTAGTAAATTATACTCAGAAAATCAACGAATTAAACCATGCTACAGTGGAAAAAGAGCCAATGCGAGCAATTTGCTAATGGAATGGAGAAACGATGAAGAAAAGAGGAAAGGAAGAGAGAAGAATACCTAGCTCAGATCAGATCAGATGGCGTACAGAGGTTTCTACAAAATTCTCTCTCAAGCTTCGCCTCGACGCCTCTTCATCTCCAAGTACTGAGTAGGGGTAAAACAGTAATTTGCTCTTTCCCCGAAAGGGCCAGCGAGTTTTAAATCATAACTGGCCGGATGGAACTCCGATTTCTCTACATTAAAGAATCTTGTATATTTAGATCAACACCGTCCGATCAAAATTCGGACAAATCCGTCCCGCGTCTTTAATGTATGGGTTCCTTCAATATTCGTGCGGATGTAAATCAGCGGTTTTGATCAAAAATCAAATTTTGAGTTAACTCAGAAAACAAGAACGCCGACCGTAACGCAAAAGAACAAATTGTACGACGATCTCATTTCTGATCAAATGTGGCCAACGGCAGCATACCAATCCGTGTGTCCACATAGGCAAGTATTATTTCTCATCTTCTTTAGGAGGGTTATTTGAAATGTTACTGGTTTGTAACATCACACTATCAAAATGTTAAATACCACGTTATCCGTCCGACAAAAATCACACTATTTTAAATAATTTTAAAATTTTAAATTCAGTTGATATCAAATGTTACTGGTTTGCAACATCACGAATATGTTATGACTACCAGAAAGGGAGAGACAATTTTAAATTTCGTTGAATTAGGCAAGACTCAACATTTTTTTTAACCCATAACATTTTTTAGAGTAAAGTTGGAGTTCAAGTCATCCAACTATCTAATACTTCGTTATTATAACAAAAGATTTTTTTCATCTGAATTTCAAACCCATAACTTAAAAGCTGTTTTAGAATATGATCATTTTTTCAGATTATAGTTCATTGATGCAGTCAAAACGACAATACAGAGTTTCAGTGTAGATGACTATATTTTTTTAACCCTAGTTTCACTTACGAGTCAAATTGTAAGTGCACAATCCTATCGAATAATATAATGGAGGTATCGATTACAGGGATAGTGTATCAGATTTAAACATTTTTCACTAATTCTAGGTAAGTTTATATTGGGGTATGCTTTGAGTTTAATGTGGTGGCGCTGTAGGTGACTGGCTGATATAGTAGAGATTATATATGTTTCAGATATTTCTATCATTCCTAATAATGCAGATATCTGTTTTCGGCTCATGTCTTTGCTACATGCGGCACTGTCACTGTCGTGTGCGATATAGACTACCCACAAGCTTCCCCGCATACTGTATCGTCACTACCCGCAGGGTACCCTGGTATTCTGTTTTGCATTTTTGAAAGGTTTTCTGATTTTTTGATTGGCTTTTGAGCTAACAAGACTAAAGTATTTTAAGTACAGGATTATATTCTTTCTTTATACTACCACGTAGTTGAAATATCCCAAATCTCCCACCTAATTTAGATGCTTCCTAATGTTGTTCCGAATAAATTGGGTTTGTTCATAAAGAGACCAAATCTAGCCTAAGATATTTTTTATTCTACCCCGCCAAAGGAGCTCCTGGGTTCTAATAGTCTTTGAACCGCTACTAAGCCACGTTAGCAGGAGTGTTAGTACTTACAATACTATCCTTCTCGCACAAGGATGCAACGACTATACACCTAATTGGTATGTGGAGGGTCATTGACATATAGTAGACAGAACTATGTATACTCAAGTATCATAAAAAGATTAAATTGCAAAAGGAATTTAATGAAAACAAAACATAAACAAAATATCAAATATTATTAAGGAATCATAGTTCAATCTAGAGTTTGGTAAATGCCCCCGGGGACCCAACCCGGACCGGTCCGCCCGTGCCACGGGTATGCACGGGTACACGGGCACACGAGCACGGGTATTAAACGGGCCGGATCCGATTTTTTGGAAAAAAAAAACCCGTGAGAACCCGGACCCCCATACCTGTAACCCGTACCCGTGACGCCCGTGCCCGTGAGCCCGTGCCTTTTTTTTTTACTTTTGTTCTAAAATTCAAAATTCAAATTCAAATTCCCTCCACACCCCCCCTCCCCATTCCCAGTTTCCCACTACTCATTTTTTCTACCCGGACCCCTACCTATTTTTTTTCAGTTTTTTTTTAAATTCAAATTTTAATCCCTCCAAACAAAATTCTATAAATATACACCCATTCCTTACAAATTTTCACATCTCTCTCAATATTTTCATCTCTCATTCTCTCAATCACAATCTCAATATTTTTATTATTCTCCAATTTTAATTTAATTGTTAAAAAAATATAGTTGTTAATTTAACAAATACGCAAACGCAAACACGCAAACGGAATTACGAATGTATTCTCGAAGATTTTCCCGCGAAATTAAAAAGGTAACATTAATTTTTGTTAGATTACATTTTGTTAGATTAAATTTTGCTAGATTAAATTTTGTTAGATTGAAATATTGAATGTTAGATTTATTTTTGTAGAGTAATTTAAAAATTAAATTTGATGTTAGATTTATTTTTGTAGAGAAATTTAGAATTTGAATTGAATGTTAGATTTAGTTTATGTTACATTTATTGAATGTTATGTAATTAGATTTGTTATATTTATTGAATGTTAGATTTATTAAATTTGTTAAGTAATTAGATTTGTAAGATTTATTTTATGTTAGATTTGTTAGATTTATTTAGTTTATGTAAGATTTGTTAGATGTGTAGTAATTAGATTTGTTTTGAATATGTTAGATTTTATTTTTGAAATTCGGATTTATTTTTAATAGGTTAATGAAAGATGTTATATTTATTTTTTTGAATATGTGAAGTAATTTGATTTGTTTTGGATATGTTATATTTTATTTTTGAAATTCGGATTTATTTTTAATAGGTTAATAAAAGATGTTAGATTTATTTTTTTGAATATGTGAAGTAATTTGATTTGTTTTGGATAGGTTAGATTTTATTTTTGAAATTCGGATTTATTTTTAATAGGTTAATAAAAGATGTTAGATTATTTTTTTGAATATGTGAAGTAATTTGATTTGTTTTGAATAGGTTAGATTTTATTTTTGAAATTCGGATTTATTTTTAATAGGTTAATAAAAGATGTTAGATTTATTTTTTGAATATGTGAAGTAATTTGATTTGTTTTGAATAGGTTAGATTTTATTTTTGAAATTCGGATTTATTTTTAATAGGTTAATAAAAGATGTTAGATTTATTTTTTTGAATATGTGAAGTAATTTGATTTATTTTGAATAGGTTAGATTTTATTTTTGAAATTCGGATTTATTTTTAATAGGTTAAAAAATGATAACTCCTCATCGCGAATCGGTGGAAGAAACCATCCAAAGATTGTCGACCGATCTTTTTGGCCCCGTCCGCCCCAATATGCCACATAATTATCCACAAAATTATCTACCCAATTATCCTGATAGTTTCTCCCAAATGCCACCATCTAATTATCCACCTAATTATCCACAAAATTGTCAAAGAAGTGACCAAATGCTAGATTTAAATTATCAACAACCCCCTCAAATGACCGCACCGTATTATACTTCAAATGATCCAAACATGTTTATTCCACAAGAAGCACATCAACCGATACCACCGTATACATATGGAGGCACTTCTTCTGTAGCATCGAGTCAATTCACGGACACTGCCTCTATAAGAGGTACTCCTTCGACAAGTGTCCCTGAAATTATAGAAAAAGATGTCCCTCCTTCGACAGAAGAAGTACCCCCACAACAACCAGCAGGAAAGAAGGCTAAAAAATGGTCCGAATACAATCAACCGTGGTTGAGATACTATGATTGGACAAAAGATGAGGAGGGCACTATGCAATATCTAAAATGTAAGGTAAACAAATGTAAGAAACCGAATTAGGAGCAGTGTTGTAAAAAACGGACTTAACGGCCGATTAATCGGCCGTTTAATCGGAAACGGCGACCAAACCGTTCCGAATACGCTTAACGGGTGCTGTTGGCGGAAAAAAACGATTAATCGGCCGTTTTCGATTAATCGGCCGTTTTCGTTTAATCGGCGTTTATTCCGTTTATTCCGTTTTTCGTTTATTCCGTTTTTTCCCATTTATTCAGAATTTTTTTATTTTTTATTTTATTATTGTGTGTGATAATAAGGTTTATAAATCATGCATTGTAGTTTTATTTGTGCTTGGATATTCATCCAATATTTTTTATATATGTTTTTTTTTCTTCTTGCTTACTTTGAAATTGATTAATTATTCTATTATTTATATACCATATATTTTTTTACTTACTAATATAATTTTTTCAATTAGTACGACATGTTTATTTATAAAATTATGTTATTATCATAAATTAAATTTAGTGATTTTATGTTGGAATGTTTTCTTTCTTTCAAATAATATGTTATTAGTATTTGAAAAAGCTTAATTCTCAAATTTATTTTTCATTAAATAAATGTGTTACTTAAACATGCAAAATGATTACGTGTTACGAAGAAATAAGCATAGTATCATGTTATAATAATAAAACTAACTTAAATTAAGTTTATTTGATAAGTTTAATGAGTTAAATAAATAATTTTTAATAAATTATGATATATATACATAAATTTAATAAAAACGTTAAATTGTCCGCATAATTCTGATTAATCGGCCGCATACCGATTAATCGCTTGGCCGTACCCCGTCCGTCCGACGACCGCATACCGTTATTTACAACACTGATTAGGAGTATAAAAAACTTATTGGTATGACTAGCTCTAAGAGACATGCCGAAATGCACGAAAAAAAGGGTGAACAACCAAGTGAAAATGTTGGATCGAGACAAATCCAAACTCTATTGAACGCGGATGGTACCAGAACCAACCCAAAATTCGATGAATCAAAAATGCTTAGTGAATTGGCTCGGTACATTACCCATAAAAAACAACCAATAAGTATGGGTGGTTGCCTGAGTTTTGCCCGGTTGGTCATTCGGGGGTGCGCTCAACCAATGTACAAGATGATTCATCATAAAAAGATGGTTAGTGAAATAAAAAACCAGTTTACCAACATAAAAAATGATCTGAAAGCTACATTTGCATACCAAAACAATAATGTCTCAATTACCTCCGATATATGGACTGCTGATAAACATGGACTTGGGTATTCTTGTATTACCGGGCATTGGATGGATGATAATTGAGTATTACAAAAGAGGATATTAAGTTTTCGAGTGTTGGAATCCCCCACTACAAGAATATCTGCTTTTCCCGGCATTTAAAAACGCCACTATAGTCCTCAGAAAACGCCATTATAGACATTTGCTGGCGTTTCCTCTCATGCCGCGAATAAAGCCATTGAGAAAACCAAATGCCGGCGCTTCTGTGCTCTTTTTCCGGCGTTTAACCAACGCCGTCCGAAATTTTCCATTCCCGGCGTTTAGTAAATGCCGTCAAAAAATTTTGACATTTCCCGGAGTTTAGCAAGCGCCGGTAAAACTCGCGAATTTAAAAAAAAAAAAAAAATTTCAAAACAAATCCTGGCGTTTACTAAGCGTCGGTAAAGATCACTAAAAATTGAAAAAAAAAAAAAGTGCTGCTCCGAACAATGCACTGGATGGTCAAACAGATAGAACAAAGTTAACAAACAAAGCTCATTTACTAATAAATTAGAACATTCGAATATACACAGAAATAATTTTAAAACTGAAAACAAAAATAATACATCTTCAAAACTAAATTCTTCAAACTTAAACTAAGCTCATTTACCAATTACTTCGGCCAGTGTTTGCTGTGCAATCCAGTTTCATCTACGCGTATGGCTGGCATTTTTGGTAGTGACGGCTAGGTTAGCACCAGCAAGTACTATATTTGTAGTGCACTGTCAGAAATGAAAATCCCTCCAAGAGAACCTAATGTTCCTGTTACTTGCTCCTCTAAAACCTGATTCAAGTAACCTGATGAACTTGTTATTTCTCAGTATATAATCCAAATTAAGTCATTTCTATCTCTTATCTTTCAAAACCAATCAAGTCAATTAACAACCGAGTGCATTGCATAAGTTTTTGAGTTGTAACCAAAACAGGATGTGGGCATACAATAATACAAAAGGTTAGTTGAGAGTTGAGACTTACTGCATATCAGCCCGAATAGAAGGAGTGTATATGTTGAGAAAAATAAAAGCCTAGGAAGGTTGAGAAGGACTAAAGTGAAGACCGGATTGGCACGAGTGCAAGAGAAATTAGCGACGAGGGAGAGGCGGAGAGGAGAGGTAGGGGGAGGCGAGGGTCTAGGGTTTGGGTTGCGATCTGGACGGAGATGGGATTTTGGAGAGAACTCGCGCAATTTTTTGAGTGGCTGGCGCGATTTTTTTTTTTAAGAAGCCCGGCGTTTGCGCGATCCAATATTCCATCTATATGCCATTTGCTGGCGTTTCTTGAAGCGCCGGATAGACTAGCGCCGTAAAATGCTATATTTCTTGTAGTGTCCGCACACTGCAAATATAATTTTTAAATCAATTATTGAGGTTTTAGAAGAGTATAACCTTAAGAGGAATATGGATAATAAGATTTTTTTCTATCTCATTCGATAATGCTAGCAACAACCTAGCTTCCATTGAGATTTTTAAACGGTCACTAAATCCGATTATGAACGGTGAAATGTTTCACCAAAAGTGTGCTTGCCACATACTTAACCTCGTCGTGAAGGCGGGTCTTAAAACAGAAGCCGTAAAGCTATTGATAATTAAATTTAAAGATGCTGTCAATCACATTGTTTCGAGCCAAGAAAAAAAACAACAGTTTGAGAGATTATGTGTCCACTATAAATTGAGCAAGTTGAAAGTACCTTGGGATATAGATACCCGTTGGAACTCTACCTATAAGATGTTAAACCAATGTCTTCCTTACAACGCAGTAAGTTGGGTGCACATGTCTTTGAGAGACTTGTGTGCTTAAAAGACTGGATTGATGCTGAAAAGCGCACGCAACATCTGCCTCAACAACAATCATCACCCGAAGCCAACACTGAAGAAAGTTGTACCGAGGTGTGGCACGAGGGCAAGGCTAATTCGGATTCAGATGGTGCGGAAGAGAGCGAACAATGGTATAGGAATGCGAAATTCTAGATAGGTAGTGTCGGTATATATTTCTAACATATTTAATCTTTATGGTTATTTTTTAAATTATAAATTTCTAAACATTTCAATTAGTTTTTAAATTATTCATTTTAACGAAAAATTACTAACAAAAAAAGTTAGAACTCTACATATGTTATTTTACATAGCCGGTCCCAAGCCCGGAATAAAAGAGGAGGGTAACTTTTATTTTTTAATCTATTGTTTTAAAATAAGAACTTAATTATTTTTAAAGTAATTGATTTAAGAAATTTTTTATTTCTATTTTATTATAACAAAAATTATTGAGTTCAAATATACAACCATGTCTAATGAATTTAAATTGGTATGAATTTGGATTTATAATTTATTGGTTTTCAAAGAAAAAAAAAACAAAAAAAAAAAAAAAAAAACAGGAAAAAAAAACCCGGTCTGGACCCGGCCCGGACCGTCCTGCCCCCGAACCCGTGACGGGCACGGGTATTAAACAGGCAGGGCAGGATTTTTGAAAAAAAAAACCCGTGATGCCCGGCCCGTTGTGCCCATGTGCCCGTGACACCCGTGACCGTGGCTACCCGTTCCCGTGCCCAAGTTTTGCCCGGATCGCCCGACCCGGTCCGTTTACCAAACACTAGTTCAATCGTCACCCTAGAGATGTGAAGTTTAGCTACTCATAGCCATGGCAAAAGAAAAGAAAAATAAAAAGAACATAGATTATTTACAACCATTTTAAAGAAGAAGAACCTTGTCTTCTTAGATGACGTCTCATTGTCTTAGCTTCTAAAGACTTCGTCTCTCTCTCTAGTACTCCTAACCTAACAAATAACATTCCTCCAAATGATATAAAAAAAATAGAAAGAAATAAAGACATGACTAATCAATTCAAAATTTTCTTCGATGACATTTATAATATAGAAAAAAAAATCATGACCAATCATAAAGATGGTACAATTTGCACATGAAGAGTACGTGTGGCGAGTACATATCTAAATAAATTTAGACTTCTCTGCGTAAAAAAATATAAAAAAATCATAGAATCAGAATATTTAATCGGAGGGCTGATATTCAATTCGAAATTTCATTTATTAATTAAAGTTGTTGGCATGAATAAATCAAAGTTGTTGGCGTAGACATCTACATGCTAAATATAAAAATGGAGATATCCATAAAAGATTCACATCTTAATTTTAAACATGCAAATCTCTATTTTTCCATATTTATAAATGATATAATTTCCGTTTGAAACTTTCCGAAGACAGCAAATTTCCGATCCATATAATAGGAAAAAAAGGGCTAAAATTTTAAAAATATATTTCACAAAAATGTATAGTTTTCATTTTTTTTTTTTTTTTTTTTTTTTAACTATGACACGTTATATATGTTTTAATTGAAGATGGTTCAAATGTCTTCAATTTAAATTATGTCTTAATTTTTAAAACGTTAATAACTAATTTAAATCATAAACATCAAAATAAAACTGTTAGATATGATATATGTTATTTTCTCTCTGTGCTCATAAAAAATAATCACATTTCAATTTTGTTTCTATGTGAATTAATAAGTCGAAGAATTAACGTCTAGAAATTATCAAGATTAGTACATTTTTACAAACTTTCAGTGACAACCAAAACAAAATTGAAATGTTATAATTTTTTACACGTTCTTAGATAAAATGATGTAAAGTCATATCCTTAATTTTATTTTGAGTATTAAGTTCTAAATTTTGAAATTAAATTTTTTTAAAATAGAAGAACAAAAAATAAAGACATTGGAAACATCCTGATTTTATTTATTCAATTCATATGTTCCTTTATTATTTATTTTGACAAACGAAAATGCATTGTGTCTCATGTCTCTTTCTTAAGATGTGTTTGATGTGTCTAAATAGAGTATAATTCTTAAAATAATATAAAAAGATAATATCTTTCATATTATAATCTTCGAAAAATCTCTCTAACGATTTGGACCACTTCCAACGCGTTAAAAAAAAAGTTATGTTTACATGATTCAAAAAATCAATTTACATTACTCAAGGAATTAGTTTACAAAGTTTAAAGTGGTTCCCAATTAGTTGCTAGTTTTGAAAAGTCATTAGAAAACTTTTACAAGTGATTTAGTGGTCCTAGTTAGTATCACAAGTGATCGAAGTGGTCCTTATCAAAGCAGTTAGTTAGGCATCAGGTTTATTGAGGACTACACCATAATTAAAATTACTAGATTTTGCAGAATTTATTGGAGCAGTTTACATGATTGAGTATTGAAATTTACATAATTAACAGAAGAGGTTTACAGACAGCTTTCAAGTTTAAAAAGTCATTAGAAAATTTCTACGAGTTGTCTTAGTGATATTGGTCAAAATACTATAAGTGGTTCAAGTGATCATGGTTAAAGTGATTAGACCAGGAGTTTATTGGGGACCACATTATAATGAAAAGTTGCTAATTTTTGGAGAATTCATTGAATCGGTTATATATATTTATTAGTGCTCAATTTTTTTAATGCCAACTTTTTCTATATATATTGTTTAAATCTAAGAAAACAACTATAGTGTGAGTTAATCTTATATTGAGTTAAGCTTCTTTATGAAATTTTATTTCAAAAATCAGTAAATCAGTTTCAAGCAGTAAAGTAGGACGATTGACCTTTAAGTATTTTATCTTAATTTTATAATTTTTTTTAAGATCATGTAGATAGGAACAAGATATAGATTTTTTTACAATTAAAATATATTGTAATTAATTACTATAAATTTTGAGCGTTAGAATTTTTAGGGTCCGGATCCCCTAAAGTAACTCAATTTTTGAGTTTTGGATCGGGACCGTCCGATTCAAATCTGTCATTCGAGATCACTTCGGGATTCAAATCTATCGCTCGGAATGTGTGTGCTCTACTTCGGAATAGATTGTCACGTATTTAAATCAGACGGTCTAAAATTCAAAAATTAAATTACATCACTAGATCTGAATTAGTATTTTTACTGGTACAACACTATTTCATTAAAACCTATAATTACTATGTTCTAGGCAAATAATTATATTTTTATTATTATTTTTAGCTTGTTTTCAAAAATCCAAAAATACTGTAAAAAAATAATAAAATTTGATTTTCTACCGAATTTTGATATATATAATAAATTTAAAATAACGGATCAATATTTAAAAAAATAAAAAATTAGATGTAAAGTACTACTTTTCCGATCAAAATATTAATGCATTTTGCAATATGCCAACATATTTCTTATTTCCGTAAATTAGCTGAATAACTCCTTAACATCACAAAACCCCATACATTATCCGAAACTGAGATTATGTTTCTTGCGTAGAACTAGAGTGTTCTTAAGTTCACTATTTCTCTTTGTGAACTCAATTCTAAAATTTATTGGATTGATTTCAAATGACAAATTTAAATTGCTAAAACCCATCTATCTTACAAGTGATACATCTAAATGTAAAAAAAAAAATTAAAATTTTAAATAAATTTTGTATAAAGTCAAGTGATAAAAATCATTTTTAAGTGATAAAAAACATTAAAAAATGAATGCTTTAAAATCAAAGGTTTAAATAGCGTTTATAGCGTTATAGCGGAATGGCTGAAAAAATAGCGCTATGCCCAAATAGCGCCGCTATTGCGTGAAATAGCGCGCTATAGCGCTAATAGCGTCATAGCTTTCATGGTCCAAAAACGCTATTGCGGTGCTATAGCGCGCTATTTAGAACCTTGATTTAAAATTAATTTATAAACTTTCCAATTTTGACTGTTTGATTTTATACTAAATTAATTGCAAAGTTCAAAATTTTTGCATGTAGATAAATAAATTTCAACAATTCAGATTTGTCATTTAAAATTAATCTAATCAATTTTAGAATTGAATTCAGGGAAATAATTAGTGACCTATGGTACTATGCATCTAGTTCTCCTCATGTTTCTTTATTGAGTGAGCCTATGGTACTATGCATAGCACGGATGGGTCCGTGCTACGGTTCAGTATCTTTGTTTTGAAAGTTCTAACGGTTGATCTGAACCGTTCAACATGTTTTCCATATGAATATGTACTTGCTGACCAAATTTTATATTTTTTCGATTTTTTTTACTATTTTTTTAGATAGGTAGAAAATCATTTGATCTGAAAATTCTTGACCATCCAAAAACAGTGATTTTCTACCTATCTAAAAAAATTCGAAAAAATGTAAAATTTGATCAGCAAATACATATTCATATGAAAATCATGTTGAACGATTCAGATCGACCGTTAGAATTTTGAAAACAAAGATATTGAACCATAGTACGGACTCATCCGTGCTATGCATAGTACGGACTCATCCGTGCTATGCATGGTACCATACACTCACTCTTCTTTATTTATTTATTTAAATTTTAAAGTTCAGTGGGACCCGAAACCGTAATTCTTGACTCAAATTCACCCAATCTCTCTGCACCATTTTGCATTGTGTGAGTGGTCCAAATCCGTCAAATCAGTCAAATCATTCTGCCGAGAGATCTGTATTTTATTTTTGGGTGACACTTGCACTGTAACGAGCATGTGCAAGTCGTTATATATTTCTAACTTTAAACATTGAGTGAGTCTATGATTCTGATTCTGTACGTATCATAATTTAGTTCGTAATACAAAATAATATTTTCGTTTTCAAAATTCTAACGGTTGATCTGAGCCGTTCAAAATGATTTTTATATAAATATGTACTTGCAGATTAAAATTTATATTTTTTTAGAATTTTTTTACTATTTTTTAAAATAGAAAATCACTGTTTTTGGATGGTTTAGAATTTTTAGATCAAGTGCTTTTCTACCTATCTTAAAAAGTAGTAAAAAAATTCTGAAAAATATAAAATTCGATCTTCAAGTGGATATTCATACAGGGATTATTTTTGAACGGTTTGGATCGACCATTAAAATTTTGAAAACGAAAACATTGATCCGTATTATGAATCAACCTATGATACGCATAGTACCATAGACTCACTTTTAAACATTTGACTGAGAAATTTTATTAACCTTGTTTGCTCTTTTGTTTTAATAAATGTGATGCTGGATTTATCTTGGTATTTTGAGTAGTTTTTTTTGTTGGGTCGATGATTATTTAGTGACATTAATTATATTATCAATTAGGAAAATAATTTGCTAGTTAAATATTTGATTATTTTTCCAATTTCAATCATTTGATAAATAGAAAAGAGCACCAATAGTCCAATGTTATAGAGAAAACTAAATATTATAATCTTTTATTGAGATTACTTTATTTTATTTTTTTCAATAGAGAAAAGGTGTTCATCTTAAATAACCCTAAAGGCCTAAACCACACAACAGTTGTTATTTTTCCGTACCCAAGAAAATAGAAAAAAGTTTCTAAAGAACATAAAATTGTGTTTCTTACAAAACTTGAAAATAACATGGATCAAATTAAATGATTCATATTTGTAATTTGAGAATCAACATTCATAACTAGAAATGTTAGAATTTGGTGAATTGCGAGCTAATTGCATTTTTTTTTGTTTCTTGTTCTAAATAAAAGTGGGGATGAGCCACTTCATTTTCAAACAATATAATGATTATTGTAAAACCTCTAATAATAATAAAATACATTTATGATGTTTCTTTTCCAAGAAAACTTGGTGGTCTGCAATTTTGAAGCGAGCAGTGTAGAAACGAGATGGACTGCGGATTATTCCATACGATAGGCAAAGCAGTGGTTTAAAGACAGTTGATCCTTGATTGTAATTTGATGTCATTATTCATTATATATTTTTGTTGTAATCAATGATAACCACTATCAGTTTCTAAAAAAAAAGAGAACATTTTGTTGTTTTTGACTTGCTCCAATATCTTAATTAGAAAGCTATAATTTTTTTTCTTGAAATACAATATCAATAATAATATTTAGCTCAAAATCTCAAATGAACTTGACCATCATGTGTGTTGAAAATTTCTCAAACAATGTTTATTAGCGTTAGAGTGGCATTGCTTCATTTAATAGAAAGCTCTAATCTTGCAAAGAAATTCACACATCTTTTTTCCATGCCTCATAAATTTTGCATGCCATCATAAAATTTGTGATTGGTTCTAGTTAAGAATTTCATAAATTTTGCAATCCTCAAAAATTTTGCATGTTATAAATTAAATTTTAGCTGTGCATCTTTTCGTGTTTACTAGTGAATAACTATTTAACTCTAATTGTATATCTGTTTTTTGGAATTAATTTTACACATAGATTCTAGTTTTCAGGTAATAAACAAATTATGAACTGAATCAAATATTGCACATATAACCTACCCGAAACCCCAACAGTAGAAATCAAAAGATAAATTAATTACTTCACTCATGACTTGTGACTATGGCTATTAAAATATCAAATCATATGAACATAATATCAAATTAAGATAAAAGGACTTGTTTGGTAAATACTTAAAAGTGAAGAATGTCAAATTTAATAATTTTAAGTTAGATCCACCTAAACTATTATTGTTTGATGGAGACTTTTAAGTTATGAAAAATTTAGTTAAGAAGAGAGGAAGTATAAAAAAATTAAAAATAAAGAAGAATTTAACTTAGACGGTCTAAATTTAAACTTGCGTTATTTTATAAATAAAGAAGCTCTTAATGTAGGTAAATCTTTACTCAAAAATGGTACAATGTGATTTCACATGCAAAGTATTTGTTATTTTGGTACAATGTGATTTTTCAAATTTATTTAGTATCAAGTCAAGCGGTTAAATGTGTGAGTTTTTAAGTTAATTTGAATACATTCATTTTTCAATATTCTTACCGCCTGATTTGATACTAAAATAACTTGAAAATATAAAAAAAAAATGCATGTAAACACATTCTACATAAAGTAAATCAGTTTGAACAGTTTGGATTATTCGTTTGAAGCCTATTCAATCAATTTTAAAATTAGTGTCATATGACACCGATATCATACTAACCGGACTCCACTTAATCTGGAAATTCTGGACCATCCAAAAACAGTGATTTTCTATCTATCTTTAAGAAATACTAAAAAAATTCTAAAAAAGTAATAAAAGTCAATCTACAAGTACAAATTCATATGAAAATCATGTTATAAACGGTTCAGATCAACTATTAAATTTTTTAAAATAAAAATATTAATCCGTATTATAAACCAAATCGTGCTATGCATAGTACCATAGACTCACTCTCAGACTATAGCCTTTTCTTTTTAAATATGGAAAGCCTTTTTAAAGGGTTATTCCATTTAATATTCTAATACTGTCCCAAGTACCTATAATGAAGCAAACTCTTACTCCTCAACTCGATTGTGCAATTAATACTTTATTTAACCTTGATTTTGCAAATGAATGCCTCAACTTAGTCCCACACTGCTTCGCATCCGACTCCGCTGCTCACCAAATTGGCAAGCAGAACCCTACTTTTCTAAATCAAACCATTGAATTTTTTTCATGAACAAATTTCAACACAAATTGATAGTTTGATTTGAAAAAGTAAGATCCTGCTTGGCAATTTGGCGAGCAGCGGATTCCGATCCCACTGCTACAAACCAAAAAATGGTACTTAAAATATAGTCAGGCATGTTGACTGCCCACCTGAAACAAATTTGAACAAAACACACTTCCAGTTTAACCTTTATTCTTAGATTGCACAAAAAATAAAAAAAATAAAGGTACACGTTACCTTTCATTCAAAACACAAGAAATGGCACAAAAGCTAACAGTAACAAACTGATCCGATCACGATTTTCATACATCTTGTAACCCTGGTATAAATATGCCGCTCAAGCTTACATCTGATTATGAAATGCACAGTACCAAGATGGCACATACTAATACCTACTAGACTGGTACATTACAATACCAATTACCAGCACAGTCACACCTTAATTGACTTTGGAATTAAATCATCACAGGAGCACAATTTTAAGCCGTAACCCCACTTCAGGAGTTTGGGGCACTGGCAAGAAAATTACACAGAAACCTCACTTATGCAGTACCATACACTTCAGGAGTTTGGGGCACTGGCAAGAAAATTACACAGAAACCTCACTTATGCAGTACCCTACACTTAGTTTGGGGCACTGGCAAGAAAATTACACAGAAACCTCACTTATGCAGTACCATACAAACCAGAATCTTCTATTGTCTTTCAGACATAAATTTCACAATATTTTGGTAGAAAATGATGCCAGGACATACAAGCAAACAAGCAGATCTAAGTGCATTCCGACATCAAATAGGTACCAGACTACTGCGTGGTATTGTCATATTCCTTGGCATGAAACGATCTAAATTTACTTGCAAGCATTACCCATCATGAATAGCATTAAAAACACAACTGTGACAGCATGCAAATTGATGTGAATTGAAATTGGTAAAACTACTACTAAACAACAACTAAAAAAGAAAGGAAAAAGGAAAAAAAAAAAAAAAACTTGGTCATCTTGACCACCTAAGCTACCATAACACAAACCCTAAATTCCACATCCCTTAATTTTTCAACAGCTGATGAACTAATCCCCTGCCAAATGCTACATTATATCACAACATACAGAAAAGCACTGACCTTCCTGCTGTACAAGCTCAAATATGCACTTCCAACCCAAGAAATTTCAGAACTTCTCATATTTCCAAAATGCACCACTCTTTCTACCTCATTGTTGAACTAAATAATCGATTAAACTATTTCACCAGCATTCATATCTACCACCACCTTCTTCATGCTTGCATTTATTCTCTTTTTGGCCACCATTTTTTGAGTAGAACTTGCCGAACTGGTCTCATTCTTTCGTGGACGACCCCGACCTCTCTTTACTGGCACACTACTTGGTGAAACAACACCAGTACCAGCACCAGCACCAGCACCAGCACCAGTACCAGCACCAGCACCAGTACCAGCACCAGCACCAGCACCTTCAGTAGCACTACTTTCCCAACCCATACTTGGCAAAACCACAGCCGGTACATTCCCAACTACAGGTATATCTACCAGAACTGATCCAGGTGTAACAGATAAACCTGGACTTGGCTGATTCTTACGCGGCCGACCCCGACCCCGCTTTACAGGAAAACTATTCGGTGTACCAGTGTCAATACCAGTACCATTAACACTCTCTCCTCCTTTCTTTGACAGAATCACACCAGGCTGTGTACTAGGTAAATTTACTAGACCTGATTTAGGTGTAGCACGTGTACCTGAGCCCGGCGGATTCTTACGTGGCCGACCCCGGCCCCGCTTTCCAGTAAAACTATTCGATGTACCAGTGCTAGTACCAGAAACATTAACACTCTTCCGTCCCATTTTCATTGGAATAACACCGGGCTGTGTGCTTGGTAAATTTACTAGACCAGATCCAGGTGTAAAAGGTGTACCTGGACTCGGTTGATTCTTACGGGGTCGACCCCGCCCCCGCTTTACAGGAAATGTATTCGGTGTACCAGTGCCAATTCCAGTACCATTAACCATCTCTCCTCCTATATTCGGTGGAACCACACCAGGTTGAGTACCTGGTAAAGAGCTTGACCCAAATTGGGAGCCCAGACCATACATGCCCCCATAACCGGGCCCACCGGGAAACCCTAAGGGGAAAAAACCCCAGGTGCAGTAATACATATCGGTATCTGGCACAATTGGTGGTGGCTCAAGCATTGCCGCAGCAAAAAATGGGCGGCGACAGCTGTGGCAAAGCAGGTACTGTCCCTCACAGAGCCGCCCGTACTGGTGCACATGGCAACAGGTAGTGCACATGGTCCAGAAATTCGTCGGCTTGGCCGCAGATTTACTCATCTTGGCTGATGATTCTCCCTTGAGAGATGCTGATTTAGGAGATTTAGTCACAGTCGGCAACTTCGCAGGTTTTGTAGGGGTTTTACGAGGCGAAGACGAAACAGGAGGTGACGGAGAAGGAGCAGGTGGAGGTGGAGACGGTGACCTTGGCTTTAATTTCGGCTTGGAAAGCTCCAATTCATTGTCAAACAGTGCCTTTGAAGGGGGATCCGACAGCACAGCCCAGGCTTCAGCAACTAATCGAGCTGCATCAGTAAACGCAGGTGTAGGAGGATCACGATGAAGAAGGAGAGAAAGACGCTGGTAGTGTAGCGACACAGCGGCAGGTTCAAGGGAGGAAGGAAGTGAGGAATCGAGACCAAGCACAGCGTAATAGTCAGGGTGGCCGTTGATGCGTCGTTGTTCGATCGACTGAAGAACCTCCGCCGCAGCGACGAGTTCCTCGGCACCAGGGACAAGAGGGTCAGCAGAGACCGACTGTTCGACGAATTGCTTGCATCCTTCGAAATCGCGCGCTTCTAGAAGTTTCCCAGCAACGCCAAGCCAGCGGTCGGCTTCTTGTCGGCGTGGGCCGACGCCGCCTCCGCCTCCGCCTCCGTCGGGATTCATATCGGATTCGGGTTTTGGGTTTGGGTTTGGGTTTGGGAAGAAGTGAGGTGGGGAGTGTGGAGATCGGATTCGGAGGCAGAGAAAAGGGTTAATCTTCGTTCGTTCGAGTAGAGGGGTATATTTACGGATTGCGCCTCAAAATAGTTTCAAATATGAAAGATAGTGTTCGTAACATTTACAAAAGAAATTGAGAGTAGGTCGGATGGCCATCGGACCTACTTTGGTTCGATGGGGATAGTGACCATTCGATTTACATCAAGATTCGTGTAAAATTAAAAATCCGTGCCAACACCTGTTTCAATTTCCGGGTACACATATCTTGATACTATTCGTACGGTATTAGAGTTAATTGAACCTAAAATTTGGTCCGATACCCATCGGACCTACTTCATATGTATTAAAAAAGTTGATCTGAACTGTGAGAATTTGCATCCTCGCCGATATCTCAAACTTTGCGTGACTTGTTGGAATATCTCAAACGTTCAAATACATTCTGCACGAATCTCAAATCTCAAATAATAATGGCCCCCTACGGTTTCCCGAATAGGCACCGGACACGTCGGTCACGCAAAAATTGTGACAACTGATAACGGAGTAGGTCCGATGGACATCGGCCCTATTTCTGTGTACAATGAGCTTTAGTACCGTTCGATTCGAATTAAGATCTGTGTCCACGGAAAATGAGCAGAATCGTTCGGATTTAAAATGCAATGCACGCATCTTAAGTTAGATCGGACGGTGACTTAGACCTTCAAACCAAATTAGGTCCGACGGGCATCAGACGTACTCTGAATTCGTGACAACTGTCCCATGCTTCCAAGTTCCAAATCCCAATGGACCCAATCAAATCATACGGTGGAAAGAATCAGGGAACAGTAACTTCTGCATGGGACCTACGTGACATCCTGTAATTAACTGATATTTGTATTAGTATCCTTAAAAAAAATGAAATTCCAACTACTCTCTCAATTTTTTTTTTTTTTTCAGAATTTCAAATTTTGCCCGTAAAGCTGGCAATACATCGTTGAATTTTTTTTTTCTTTTCTGAGGTATGAATAAAATTTTCGGTGTAAGTTATGTGATTATTGTTATCTATGTAATTAAATGTATACTCATTGCTTCACATAAGGTCTTTTCCACAGCATAATTTTTTCATAAAAAAATATAATATAAAATATTAGATAAATTGTTTGATTTTTTTTCGATCTAATAAAAAAACTGGAGTTTCGGTTATCAGCTTTGCATGCATATTTTATTTAGTTTAATTATGGTAAATTTAGGTAAATGTAGGTTAATTTAGTTTTATTTAGTTTTGTGTAGTTTTTTTGACTGATTTAGTTTAATTAAGTTAGTTAAATTAATTTAGTTAAAATTTAGGTTATTTTAGTTTTATTTAGTTATGTGTAGTTATTGTTAGTTAATTATTAGTTCAATTAAGTTACTTTAATCAATTTAGTTTAATTTAGGTTTAGTTAAGTTTTATTCAGTAATGTGTAGTTATTGTTGGTTAATTTAGTTCAATTAATTTACTTTAATTGAGTTTCTTATGTTTAATTTTAGGTAAATAACGTTTGATTTAGGTAAAAAAAAGTTTGATTTGGATTCATTCAGGTTTTATTTTGTGTCATGTGATTTTCTGTGCATAATCGTAAATTAGCACATGAAAGAACCAGGATCTTTTGTCCGATTTTTTTAGGTGCCGATTTATGAATATAGAGGTGCTATTTTTATTCGATTACCCGGATCTGATTCAAAACTAAATCAAATCCGAATCAGAACCGGTTTGGATTTGATTAATTTGGATTGGGCATGATTTAAAAAATATAACCGGTTAAATTATGGACACGGTTACAAAATTAATAATTTAATATCCGATTTGGAACCGGTACTGTAATGGATAAGATATGGGTTTGATTTACATATCCGACCTATAACAGAATCCGACCTGATACCCGTATAAGTACCGGATAAAATGATAATATCATTTTTTTATAATTATTTAATATAGAAACATATATTTAATTATTATGAAAAGAAAATTATTTGTAGTATTTTTTTAATTTTTTTAATGAAATTTATTGCTCTTTTCACACAGATCATTGAAATCAAATGTCATTTTCACTTTTTGTCTATAAAATTTTCTAAAATAATTAATCCTTTTTTGATCTTTTTATCTATTATATATCTACCTTTCTGTACGGTTCATTGAAATTTATTGTTATTTTCATTGATTGAAACAAATTAGTATTAATATTTTATTCATAGATTTTTGAAATCATAGAATGAAATCATCATCTCTAATATTTTATTTTCTAAAATTATCTGAGTAGAACTAGGGTGTTCTTAAGCTCACAAGTCCTTTTGTGAGCTTAATTCAAAAACCTATTAAATTTACTTCAAACTATGCATCTAAATCGTTGAAACCTATCTACTTCATGAGTGATGCGTTTATATGTCAAATTTATAAATTTTTGAACTAATTTAGTATAAAGTCAAGTGGTAAAAAAAAGATTGTTTACAATAATGTGTTCATTTTATCATTTTTTCACCGCTTGACTTTATACTAAATTAGTTCAAAAATTGATAAATTTGACATGTAAATTCAAACTCGTGAAATAGATTGGTTTTAACGGTTTGGATGTGTTGCTTGAAATCAATCCGATGGATTTTTTAGTTAAGCTCACAAAGAGACTTGATGAGCTTAAGACCCCCCTAGTTCTACTCAAATTATCTCACCTTCATTATTTTGAAGCATATCTTAATTATATTATAATAATATATTATAGAGATGTTTAAGAAATTATAATTATATTTAAATGTAAAGGGTTTCTCAAATACTTGAGAGTTGCGATATGTATCCATTCGGGATCTGGACCCGACAATCCACAAACAAGTTGTGGTATATATATATATATCCATAACTAAAAAACTGGACCAAAAATATGTACGGGTAGATAGATATCTGAATCCCGAACCGACCTGATTTGAAATTAATAAGTATATGAATTGAAATTCAGACCCGAACACTTTTAGAGTACGAATTCAAATATAATAGTATCTAGATTTTACCCGACCCGATAGCATCTCTAGATGTATGCTTTAAGACAGAGACGGATCAATAGTTATTAATTTCTATTTTTATTTTATACAAAAGTGGTTAATCTCACCTTGTTTCATTATATTTTTCAATATTTTTTATTTGCATCTTATTTTTTATATAATTTATAGTAAAATATTATGGATAGTGTAACATAACTTCGATTTATAACAAGAAAATTTAATATAATTGACATTCATTTATGATTGATTCCTATATAACTTGAAAGTTTGGTGTCACCTCTTTTGAGGGTTCAGGTTTTTTAGAAATTTTTAAAGAAACTGATCCTCTAATTCGGTTTTTGATTGATTAAGTATGTGTTTCAGAACGGATAAGTAAATTTCTCATTAAAAGAAAAGAAGGGAAGAAATTGGAATGAGACGACCTCCGAATAGTGATCTTACACTTTAAATTGAAAATGACAGAACTCGTCAAAAATCAACACAGCGCCAAGTTTTTCTTCCCTCCAAATAGTGCTACTTTACCTCCACTCCGACTCTTTTCTTCTGGAGCAGAGAAAAATATCTGAAACACAACCTAACTGATACAGAATATTTTTCCTCTGATGATACTGTGCCACTATATATAGAGAATTTTGAATTTATGTACAGCAAATCGATTTTCAACTTATCCACAGAGATATTATATTCTTATTTGTTGAATCATAACATATGAGCCGCAGTTAACCTTATAAGTTATAGAAAATTAGAAACAAGTTAATTACCAAACCACCTTCAATTTTGTGGCCAAATATGGCCGACTATTTTATTTTTAAAAATTTAGTAAAACTTTTTATAGAATAAGATAGATGACTAATTTTTTTTCAATGCCATAGAAAGAACCACATTTTAAAATTTGCTAAGAATCCACAAACTAGTGCAGTTCCTTGGCATTTTACAACAATTATATTTGATACGTTCATTTACCCTCTTCCTTTAATTCCCAAATTAATTTTAAAGAAATAATTATCCTATCTGAAACAACCAAACAAACTAAACGCTTAATTTATATGAACTGATGAAAGAAACAGCAGTGAACAATTCCTAATATGATTGCATCTAGCATGTAACTTAATTTGCTCTCTTTCAATAATCAGCATTTGCCTCTTATCTATTATCTAACCTTGACTAGAAAACAATGAAAAACAAACCTTTTGCAACAAAACCACTAAGCTGGAGCTTAAAGTTTATATTTCCTCATTTTGCAAGCGAATACACTGCATGTATAAAACACTGTGCTGGCTATAACAAGTACACCAGCATACACTGAAACTGTAGAGGCACAAAGGTAGAGATATCTGCACCAATTTGAATTAGAAACTATCAGGTATGTATTTCAAATTTAATACTGCACAACACAGAAGGTAACATGGTGCAACTCAATTTTTACAATACCAAAGAATCAGTATTTGCACTGATTAGAAACAAAAAATGATATTTCAATAAAAAAAGGAAAATGAGAGACTCCACTGAAGTCAGAAATGACCAACAAAAGGTGCATTGAGATTTGTATCTTTAATTTTTAGGTACCATGAGCTACAAATTAGAAACAATATGAGAACTTACTTGGGTGAAAAGACGCTCCAAACAAAGAGATGATTCCTCATGAGAAGCAACACCACTGTAAAAGAAGTCAATGCAACCGAATTAACTACCAGAGGAACCAAGCATGGGATTGCAACCATTCTTTCCAATAACGTTCTCCATTCAAACTTCTCTTTAGATGAGACAACTCCACTATCTACCATGGCTGGGATGCACATCACTGTACTTAGATGCGATAGTATAGGCGATGCGTAGGTAATGCAGAACATTAGTATCCCAGAAAGAACTGTGGAGTAACTCGAGATACCCTTTCCACAAAAAAGGAAGACAAATTAACAAAAAAGGTTGTTAAGAATGATCGTTGAAAATATTTGCAGTTTAGGATTTTTACTATGAAAGCTCCTGCGACATCAATAGTTGCAAGGCTGTTGGTGTTGCCAAGCCCAAAATGGCCAGAAAGGCCTAAGAAATGAATAGCAGCAACCTAAGAAATTACAAAAAAGCACATAATTAGTTAGATAGCAAATCATACAATATTATAATAAAAATGACTGGATTTGAAGTACAAATAAAATAAAAAATCAACAACTGAAAGCTTTCAGATCTATCAAATTTGGATAGAAACTTAAATATGGAAGTAAAAGGGATCCACCTTGACCCAGTCCTTGCGTAGGGATCCACCTTTCGCAAAAAGACATAAACTTGCGCGAAGCTGCATATAAATCAACAAAACTGGAATTGCATTCACCGGTTGCTGGAGAAGCAGTTGCAAGAGACACCAGAAAGCTACATAGGTTGACCCAATAGCATATAAACACTCTCTAATACCCATGAATAGATCCCGTTTGCTAGAAACTGACAAAACCCAAGGCAACACAATTGAAGATGAGATTACTGAAATGCTCCCAATAATGTAGACAGCTTGTGGTATCCATGTGGTCCCATGATCAACGAGCATCGTATTAGATGTATATTTTTGAAAAGATTGAAATAGAACCAGACATGTACCTATAAGATAGTTTAACCATAAAATAAATTTGAACTGTGATTTTAGATTGTAGATTGATTTTGAGTAGAGGGTGAAAAGGGATAAAATGGAGGTTATATGTAGAAATGTTATGGTGGAGGGATCAGACTGCAAAAGTAGCTTGGAAATATCAGGAAGGTGGGCCCAGTTGATGCCGCCCTGATGCCAACCTCTTAAAATTCTTCCAAAAATAAGAGATAAAATGACGGGGGATATTACTTCGGGCAAGTTTCCGTTTGGCCCTTTTAGTAGACCTTGGACTTGCGAGAGAAGGAAAATTAAATAAAGGGTTGAGGTGAGGAAATGCCACGTGTATTGCTCTTCTTCAACAAATGAGCTTGAGCCGAAACTTATTGCATGGAGGAGGATAGTTATAAAAATAAAATAATCTTCTATACACCATCGATTATCGTATATTTTGTGAAACAACTGAAATGTGAGGCCTATAAATAGAAAGCATGACATAATCATCAAAACAACTGCAAACAGGAGGATGTGGATAGGTTTCTGCAATTAACATTTCAAAATAAAGTAAAACATGTTAATATTCTGAAGATAAGGGAAATACAAAGAGATTAATTCAACTTTACTTTTTCAAAGTAAATAAGTAATTCTACTATGGTATCAGTGTGATTAAGTTTTACTGGCACATACCAAACGGGATTGGACTATAGTGGCTAGCAGCCTAGCACAATCAGAATATGGTATCAGTGTGATTAAGTGTTTTTCTTTCTTTTCCTCAAAATTTCAGTGTGGGTTTCCTTATTATTGGTGGTTCTATCTTAGTAATTGACACCAATGAATGATAACACAGCTCAACAAAAAAAAATTACATCTGTAGCTCTACGAGACAACCACTCACTAGCATTTCTCAGGAATAACTCGTAGGACTCAGAAGCAATCTCAAAGTAGTCAGTTCTGCGCAAGAGTAGTAAATAAAATAAAAATATAACTGAGAAACAAATTAACAAATGGAAAATAACTTGAAAGAAATATTTGCTATCATTTTCTTCTTCAAATGTTTGTGAAAATGGTCCAGAACAACTGAACAAAGTGTTCAATCTGGAATTTCTATATAAAATTATTATATCTAGTATTATTTTTATTTTTCTATTTTGTTGCCTAATTTCTTATTAAGTTGACTGTGGCAATGTAAGAACTAAGAAAAAAAATGAGCAATTGGACATTGAGATGTCACCAAATAAAAGTAAAACAAAATCCCAAAAGTTCTTGGATCAGAAACTCACCTCAGACTAGAATTATTTTGAAGTCTCCAAGAATTGTGAGCGGCAACAGCTTTCGAAAATAGATTGAAAAATTTGGCATTGGTGGAGTCGGTAGAAAGTTCGGTTTCTAAATCGAGACTAGAAGTAGACGAACTTGAATAATCACAACATAAACGAGGTAAGTTGGCTCTTAATAATCTTAGTAGTTGCCATGAGTTTAACTCCAAGGCCCTTAATCTTTGTTCCTCTGTATAAGCAAAGTGCAAGATGAATATACAATTATATTTCATGGAAACCCGTATTTTTCAAAAAAATTCACAAAAAAAAAACATCATTGGTAAAAGGGCTACATATAAAAATAAGAAAAGTACCACAGTGAAATGGTAAAAGGGACCTCAGTAGAAAAAGGTTGACCATTTTTATTTTTGAATAACAGACAAATATTACTACATTTGAAGAAAATTTGCATTTCATTGCTTTCTAATGCTGCTTAAAACCATTTGATTAAATTCTCATAGTTATTTAATACAAAATGAAAATTAATGGCTTTGAAGACCTTACAATACAGACTGGATATTTTTTTCAGTTTGTAATAAAGTATATTTTCTTTCCTTTTCTGCAAATAGTATAAAAGGCAATGGCTATTGTGCCATTTCTTTAAAGATCTTTCGATATGAACCTATTCTTAAGAGCATTTTTCCATTACATGAAGTACTGTGAAATGAAGCTCACCTGGTAAAGACTGAAAGACATTTATTATCATGACTCCTATGTTATTTTTTGGAATAGGTACACCAAGTAAAAGAGCAAGGGTTGGGGCTATATCTACCTGGAAAAGAAGCATTGGCAATATCATTAAATATTTGACACTACGAGGAAGGAAAAATTTAATTCTGGCTGCCAAACTGAACCGGCCAATAATTGCCAGTCTGGTTTTATTAGAGAAATTTTTAATAATCAATGTGCTAACACAGCTACTGATTTCAATTGACTAGAGAAATTAGTTTCAGAAAACAAACACAAGAAGGGAGAATAATATAATCAATCTTGTTTCTTCTAATGTACTAAATTCTGGCTCATGCATCATATATCTCTCTAAGGACAATACTTCAACTTAACAAACTGTTACAAATGAACTATTTCCAAGAAACATATCATTAAATATACCTGAAAAGCTTCATTATTGACATTTTTACCATGATTCAAAGTCCCAATACCATGACCGACAAAAAGAGCGAGAGAATCAGTTTCTTCATACGATGATCCACCATGGTTACCTGCATCAGTCATGCCATGGTCGCTAACTACCACCTGAAGGAGAAGTACAATGATATTAATTTATTTTAATTTTGTTGGTTATGGTCAGGTCAGTTTTGGGTGAATTAGAGGAGTTTACATTGCCAAAATACAAAATTTTGTTGTTGGCTTTTTTTTTCCCTTTTTTTTTTCATGAAATGTTACCCAAACAAATTTGTATAATTTAACACTTTGCTTTCAGATTTTAAAAATACTACAAAAGGTGGGTCTGAAGACATCATTGATCAAGAAATCCTACTTAGACCCAACCCAATAATCAATTGGGTTGGCCGAACCAGGTCTGTTTGGGTATTACAGTACTAAAGTGGCAGTTCAAACAATCTTGTACACATTAGTCCTATCCTTTTAAATTTTATGAAGCAAACACCTCATAAACTAATTTACAATTAAAAATTATAAAGAATTCTAAATCACAAACCAAAAGGGTTTGGCTGTTGGAATTCTTCTGAGGAATGATACTTTGCATATGGATTTCTTTTATGATGTCATCCATCTCTTTAAGCTTTGGTGCCATCAAGATGCTGTCATTAGAAAAAAATTACGAAGCCAAGATATGGAAAAAAAATTGAGAATAGTCATATCCAAGAGATTTACCTCTTACGCCCTCCAATATGCCCAACATGATCTAAGCCTAGGTAGTGAAGAATCTACAAGGATAAAATGCTAGATAAAATGTCTCCTGTTCTGTTGCCACAAACAAGATAAAATGCAAGATAACAGTAGGCTGTCTCCTGTTCTCTTGCTACTAACAAGATAGAATGCAAGTTGCTTTAGTGTATGAAATACTTGTATGATTGTGTCAGTCTTTAATGCTTCTGTTAATTAGGAAAAGCAATCAGTTATTGTATGAATGTGTATGGCAATCTCTACCCAAGAAAGGAAATGACAACTAACAGACCAGGAAAAAATAAAAAGAACATTGAAGCTACTGATATTTAGATTCGTAAGTTAATTAATTTGCCAGCGAACAATTAGAACTTGTACTCTTTACAAAAAAAATAGTACCAAGAGATTCCAGTCATCTGCAGCAAGCTCCACATCTAGATGCCGAGAAACATTGAAATCAACCTCAACCGTGTCTTTAACCTGATGAAGAAGATACCACACTCACTTTAAAAAGTTAAATAAAGAACAAAATAATAAAAAAAGAAAAAGAAAAGAAGCATTGTTCATAACTAATGAAGTGCAAGGTGTAAATCATTCAGAAAAATATGGTAAAAAGAGGAATGCTAGTTCCAAGGAAACACATGCAAGGATGAACTAAATACTGTATTTAGTAAAAAAGCCACCTTGTTGTGTCTTCCTTTTGTAAATTTATTTGGGTATATCTTGAGCTCTTAGTGTACACTTTTAAGGATTAAATAATTGACTTATTATCAAAGAATAACCGGTTAAGAACTTACAAAAAAGCTGCTAACTCTATCTTGTCTAGAGAATAAATTTGGAAACAATTTAATCCACGTCTCATCCCCAAGCATAATCAATCTCCAGCCAATTGAATACAACTGATCTGCATTTAAGACCAAGTATATAAAATTTTCCATAATTCAAATTCATGAATGTGCTATTGAGCTATAGAAGGTATTGAACTAACCAAGGAGATTGTCGTCTAAGAAGGCTTGAGTGTTAAAATTGAATGCTACATCTAAGAAGCCCCCAATCGCACCAGACACCATAGCCTAAAGAATGAGAAAAGCACAGAATAAACATTTTCAAACCACAGAATGCATAATTGTAACAGGAAGTACCAATTGTAAGCATTTCAATTTCACCTGGCACATTAAGTATGTGCACTTATTGTCTCATCCAAAACATTCACTGGTGCAGCATAAACCAGTTCCAGTATTTTTCCATACATTTTTCTTAATATATCTTGAAGTTAAAGCACCTGGTGGTATCTCAAACACCCTCAACCAATAAACTACCCAACAAATTGAATAATTATGATTTCCTCACCAAATCTCTAATTATAACTTCATTACATGCAATGAAAACAGACCAATAAGTACAATGGCCACCCCCAAACATGAAAAATATTAATTTACATATTTCCTCTTCTACTTGAAAAAAAGAGCCACCAGTTATTTTTCATTTATTTACTGACAAAAAATGTCAGGGGTGATTATGGCATGTGTTCAAAAAATAAATCAGAAGCGGAAGGTTATAGTTGGTGATTTTGAAACTCTGTAGGACTATACCTGATATGTCCCTTGTAGCATTTCTTATTTTGGAGTATGCAAGATTGTTTAAGGTTGGGCATGAGTATACAGAAACTAAGCGAGAACGAACAAGGTAAGATAACTAACATCAATTGTTTTACTATAGAAGTTTTATATTCGAAATTTAGGTTTTGTCTTCCAACAATTATTTAATCTCAAGGCTCCGTAAAAGATCCTAATATAGATGATCTTACTTTTAACCTAGGCATGGTAACAGTAGGAGGCGCGGCTTTTGCATGAAAACCAACAGCCAAGTCATTTGACAATAAATACTGAGTATATGGCATTGCCTCCACCATTGCCTTAGCTGGAGGTTCTCTAGCTTTTCCAAGTAGAAATTCGGCTGGTAACCCATCAATAACCTAAACTGACAACAGAAGCATTTACAAGAAAACATGAAAGGAAGGTAAATTTTGGGAGGGATGGAAATAATTTTGAGTATCCAATGCATCATTTTATTAGTAAATTACAACAGCATACCATAAGTATCAGCCGGTCATAGACAGGATGTATGTTTGAGAGTTCCTGTAAAAGAAAAACGAAAGTTATATAAATACATTAGCCCCTTAGAAGTTTAGTTATAATAGAAATCAGCCAATTTAGGCTAAATAACATTACACAAGTCACATCTTAGTAGCTCCAGTAGCACTTTCTGCTACAAATCTCATTAATTCAGTATCGAACCAGCACATTATTTAAATGCTATATATGTCAATTTTCAATTTATTTTTTCCCCAAGGTTTCAAAGCCCCCAATTTAGGTTCATCAAAATTAAAATTTTGGTGCCTGCAATAACTTCTTAGTCAAATTCAAGGACAAAAAACCTAGTCAAAGCTTATTTAGAAAGAGTGGTTTGCTGGGATCTTTTTTTAGCCAAAAACAACAGATTGTACAATACTTCTGGTACAGCTTTTGAAATTTACACTGTAGTACTGTACCCTTTTTGGGGCATAAATTTGATGTCTAGATCCTAAATTTCTCCATTCCCTACTCTACTTTCTGGTATAGCCTCATAAGCATTCAATAAACAAAGAAGACCAACTATGGCCTACTCATCTCACTTGTATAATCACTGAACAACATTATGGAAAACAAACACATTGCATAAAATACCACCTCATACAAAGACTTGAGCTGCTCTGAGGAAAGATCTGTCTTTTCCACATCTGTTACCAAATCACAACTCGGCATTTGATAACTCTCTGGACCACTACACCATTTCAAACAGTACCAAATTAGAGTGGAGATTACAGATAAGAAATTCAATTAGACAATTGAGAGATGGTGGGGGAAGCACCTGAAGCCAGGGAGTGTGGGTTTAACGGGAAAAAATCCGAGTAGAAAGAGAGAGATTCCAGCGATCTGAAGCAGCGCCGCCGTGGAAACCCCCACCGCAAGTGTCGAGCATTTTAGAGAAGAAGGCATGGAATGGAGAGATCAAGAGAGGGAGGGACGGGGAGAGAAGGCGGGAGGAAAGGAAAATGGAGAAGTGTTTTGCTGGTTGATATTTGTAGTGTGTTCATCGGTTCAGGTTTAGAAACCGAACCGAACCGGCAAACATATAATTTGGTTTCCAAAATAGAACTAAATGAATCAATTTAGTATTGCAACCGAATCGAATCGAATCAAAGTTTTATTTCGGTTTATTCGGTTCAAACTAAAATATATAATTTTTTTATTTAAAACAATTGTTTTGTAATAAACCAAAGTGTATTAATAAATAAATTGGAATATTAAAAAATAATATTTAAAACAAATGATTAATAAATAAAGCGGAGTATTAAGAAATAAATCAGGAAGGTCCAGACTAAATTCTTAATATACAAAAGTTTAGTCAGTTCTATTATTTTAGTTTTGAAATTTTCAAATTGAACCAAACCGAAAATATAATTCGGTTTTTAAAAAACAAATCAAACCAAAAAAACCGAACCATTTAAACCGATCTAATTTGGTTAGGTCCAAAACCAATTAAACTGGACCCAATGAACATTACATTTGTAGTTGTACATCATAGATTTATTTCAACCAGGCCGAAATCATTCACCTAAGGTAACAAAATTTTTATGTTTGGATCGGGACCGTCCAATCAAAATCTGCACTACTTTTAAAGCATCCCCGTGCGTTCACTAGGCTCAGATTCCTATTGAACGGTCATGATCCAAACAGAAATATTCTGTTACCTCAGAGAAATGGATTCAACGAGACCAGTTTCTGAGGATACAATGACCAAACTGCAAAACGGGGAATTAAAAAAACTTTTGAGATATCTTTTTAATTGATTGAAGTGAAATTTCAACTTCAATAATAAATTAATAATCAAAGCTGTCAATTTGTGCTCTAAATAAATTATCATATAAATTTGTACATAAACTTACATATACTAAATAAAAAAGTCAATATTATACCAACATATAAAAAAATCAAAAATATTAATTCATAGTACAGATTGATTTGTGCTATACCTCATTAGCATTTATTTATTTATTTATTTTTTATTGAAACCCATAGGCATACTTAATTTAAATGTTCAGTATCGATTGATCTTTTCGAGTCTGATCGGAATCGAAGTATAACAAGAGTTCAATTTATTTCAATAGAATAGAGGTTAAAAAAGATGTTTTGAAATAAAATTTTAACGATCGGACTGGTTAAATTTAAAAGAAGAATTGATTTGAAAATATATTGAAAAAATGTTATAATTTTCATCTTATTTATGGTGTATGCCACTGTAAATTCTGTCCATTTTCAATTTCTCTATCATTGATGATTGGAATGTACTAAGAAAAAAAATAACCTTTGTGAATAGGTCCATGTACTATGAGTAAGGGCCCAAGCCCAACTATATACGGGCTCAATTAATTACCAGGCCTATCAGAATCCTTTTTCCTTCTCTCTTTCATTTTCCAGTCAAACAAGAGAGAGGGCTAAGGGCTTTTGAGAGGAGAACAGGAGATGAGCGTGTTTGGAGGAGACAGCTGGGGAAGAGAGGCGCAACATCGGAAGAGAAAGGTCGACGAACTCCTTCTCTCCTCTTCCACCATCGCTTCTTCTTTCAAGAAGCTCTCCAGTGGTAAATTCGTTTGCCTCGTCTGCCCTCACAACCCCGTCCTTGACTCCCCTCTCATGCTCTCTGTAAGTCTTCTTTCTCCAGCTTGTCTCATTTCCTATTTCAAATTACAAGTCAAAAGCACCTCAATCGCTGACCTTTCAGTTTTTCATACATTGTTGTTTGGTAGTTTGGTACTGTATTGGCTGTAGTTAGATTGATGAAGAACCCTAGATTTTGTTCTGGAATTGGTTGCCATTCTCCCCTTTGGTTCTGTTATGTAATGGGTAACTCTATCAAGTATGTCAAAACCAAAAAGAGACAAATTCTGATAATTTTTTTTTCTTTTGTTAGTCTAATTTTAAAAATAGGGGTAATTTCATGTATGGTAAAAACATCAAAAAAGAGAAACCATAGGTTCTCGTCAAACCTTAGAACAATTACTGTCTGGTAATTTTTTGGTCCATTGGTCCTGAACTGGTATTGTGAGTGTGTTGGTGTAAAACATTAGATTTGGCACTGTACTTTAGGTCATGATACTCCTCCTGGTTTAAAGATTAAGGAAAATTTCATAAAGGGGTGTCAAACCCAGCAAGGGAAATTTTTTTTTTTTTGCTTGAAATCATAGAAAGACTCAAACTGTTGCTGAACTTTTATTGGGACAAGTTGGTAATTTTTTTTATGGTTGTTTTATCCAAATAAAAGCATCAGGGGTTAGTTTGCCGCTTTCGGTATAGTTTCTAGATCAATTTGTGAAATGTACCTTTCTGCTTTTAGATTTCTAGGCATTCAACATATATCATAAATCTCATCATGTATTTTTTCTGTATATCTCCACTACCTTTTTTTCTTTTTATTTTTGGATGAATGATAAACTTCATGGCTTTGGTTTTTATATTGTAGGTAATCTAAGAGAAGGTTCCATTTCCATTTATAATAACTTTTTGACAAATATTTCTGTGAAATAATAATATATCGTTTAATCAGGTGCATAACAAGGGTTCTCAACATGTTGCTGCACAAACAAAACTGAAGGAAAAGGAATTATGGAGACAACAGGAGTTAAACAAGAGAATTGCTTTATCTTCTGAATCTAAAATTCAACCCGAAAACACTGGTTCAAACAACGAAGTTAAACCATTAGTTGAACAAACTCGGACAGCTATTCTCGAATTACAATCCAGCAAGTTTATATTAAATTCGAAAGATGCAACCGCAAATGATTCAAATTTGAGTATGTCTAGTCATGAGAGGAGAGAGGTAGAACTCAAATTTATTGCAGCTGGCTGGAAACGGGATTGTCATGGGAAGTGGTACAGAGATGAAACTGTGAGCTTTCTGACTATTAATTTTGTATTTTTCTGGTTATTGTCTAGAACTACAGAGAAAAACAATTGGGCTGCAATATGTAAATTGGGCCTATTTCATATTTAGACCAGGACATCTTTCTCACCTGCCTTGGTTCATCTTACTATGGTCTTCATTGGAACTTAGGCATCAAAATTTCCCTAATAATAAGTGTTATTTTTCTTTATTCTCTGCCAGAGCATAATTTAAAGGCTGAAATGAACCTTAGGTATGAAGGATACAAAAATAAGAAAAGGAAAAGACCATTTATATGTACTGTACCAGCAATAATCCTCCATTTTTCTAAATTTTGTATTTTGTATATTTGCAATTTGACCAATGTCTTCGTAATAATTATGTCAATTTGAATTCTAATATGTTTTTTTTGTAAGGAATATTCTTTTTGGTCATTTGATTTAATAATTAGGATTGGCTTATTTAACAGGTAGAATTCGACTCGGATGAAGAAGACCCGAATGTCTGTCTTCCCTAGCTTAGAAGACCTCATTTTGCTTTCATAGATGGCAAAATGTACAGTTAGATGGAATTTATTAGAGTGGTATGAAGTTAGATGTTGTCCAATTTGAAATTAGTTTTTTTTTGTAAATGTACAGTTGGTTGGACCATGTTATTCTATTAATTTAGAGCAAGTGACAAAAAATGATGAATATATATATTGACACACACACACACACTAAAATAAAAGAGGAATTTTTTTTTGTTTAAAATAGAAGTTTGTGTACACACGTAACTCCACCGACACACTCCTGAATTAAAGTTCCAACTCAGCCCCTGTTAGATTACCTACACACATACGGGCAAACTATTTGAATAGTTCTTAATGACCTACTGTTTCATAAAACAAAATGATGATAACTTATGTTATTATAGCCTGTTATATCTATCGTTTGCTACAAGGCCCTCTCACTAAAAGTGTGCATAGCTTCTTTAATCAATCTTCTTGTTATGAGATGGAGCTGGCAAGGTAAAATTGATAAAGATAGTCTCATTTAGTAGTTATTGAATAATTCTTTGCAAATTTAACTAGGTGCTTGTCATGCATTCCACGATTTGGTGCTCAACCACATTATAGTTGAGAATTTTGTTCACATGAGCAAGTATTAAGAAAATAAATTTTAGGTGGCCATAATAGAGAAAGAATGAAATCCTACCCTTGAGAGAGAGGGAGAGAGAGAATGCCCTGCATTTGTAGCGATAGAAATGTCATTTTAATTTGTGTTTTGGATTGTTCAAATATTTTGCTGACAATCTGGAGATCAGTATGATGAACTCATAGGTAGCACAAGTTCAATGGATGATTCTTCCACAGAGAACATGCAAAAACTTGTGCAGATTGGCAACGACCTTTTGAAGAAGGCTGTTTCGAGAGTCAATATAGAGACTGGCTTGTACGAGGAGGTTCCTGGAGGTGGTACCAATGAAGATATGCTCACATGTTTTGCAGAGAAGCTTTCTACTGAAAGAAAAAACAGGTGTGGAAGTGCCAAACTAAATATCTATCTATATTTATCTTCACATACAGTGGAAAGGATTGCTTTGTGCGTAATAACAAAAAAGTGGCTGTAAATCATGAAAAACAATAAATTCTATTTCCAAAAGTTTTTCTCGATCAGGAAAGAAAGAACCGTAAATTATTGTAGGCCTGGTTCATGTACACTATAAAGAGAGTTTGTTTAGGAACATCGAGTAGAACTAGGGTGTTTCTAAGTTCACCAATTCTCTTTGTGAACTCAACTTTAAAATATATCGAATTGATTTTAAATGATGAATTTGAATTGTTGAAATTTGTCTACTTTACGAGTGATGTGTTTACATACAAAAATTTTAAACTTCCGAATAAATTTTGTATAGAGTCAAGAGGTCAAAATTATAAAATATTTATAAATTAATTTTAGTGCATTCATTTTTTGAACGCTTTTTGACCACTTGACTTTATATAAAATTAATTCAAAATTTTAAAAATTTTACTTGTAGATGATCATTGGTAAGGTGATGGGTTTCAACAGTTCATATTTGTCATTTGAAATCAATCCGATATATTTTATAGTTGAATTGACAAAGAGTGTTAATGAACTTAGAAACACCCTAGTTCTACTCAGTAGCATCTATACCAAGTTTATATCAAGAAAAACCAAATAAAAGGGACCCACATGTAAGGTTTAATGAGATAGGAAGGAGCCACTCATTTTCTTGACGTCCTCACCATATCACGGCAGCTCATTGACCCATCCATTTTCACAATTTTTTTGCTGTTTTGAATTTGCTTTTTAAAATTCTTTTCGTTCATATTCTTTCCTTTTTCGTTTCTTTCTAGTGTCTTTATTTTCCATTCTATTTTTATTTCGTTTCTGTATATTTTTTATATTTCTTTTTTTTTAATACTTATCATAGATTGTCAAGAGTAATTGATATTAATTTCATGAAAGGACATGAAAGGACAAGCGATTGCATGATATTAATTTCATGACAGCTCTAATCTAGATAATATTTCATGAATCATGAGTATCACTGTTGCAAGGATTTTCTGTGATCAATTATATATTTAGTGGTCAACATTATACATTTATCAATTACTTAATATAAGAGTAAGTTAATCAATTCTTAAAAGTTAATTATTTAAGCTGCTTAAATTTCCATAGTGATTACTACACGTCTACACGTTCATAATTACTTTAGTTTATTATAATAAATCAAAATCAGAGTAATTGATAAAAAAATACATGGTAGTTGAGTACATGAGGACATGAAATTTATGAGTCAAAGATCAAACAATTCAATGCTAAATTTTTGGGAATAGAAATTTGAGGAACATTTTATGTAGTAATTGTAAATTTCGGTTAACATTCAAAAAGAAAAATTGTAAATTTCGGTTTATTTCTTTAACAAAAAAAAACAATATATTGAGTGCTTGTCTTAATTACTTATTTCATCTAAATTAAGCATTGTCCAGAGTCTAAATTCCTGATGACTGTTTTCTATATCATGTAAACTTTTTTTGAAGAAAAATATGAATCTATATAGCCCGTATATGTGATGTAAACTTGTTTTAGATAATTAGATTGATAGTCAAATTTCTAAGAGAAGTGTCTCAGTGCTACAAGTTTTTTATGTCATTAGTCACAATCTTTCTTTTGCATTAGTATTACAAAATTTGAATCTAAATTGAAGAAATCAATGATATAAAAGTTTTGATGAATGAGAAGAATACTAGACACTACAGATGCCATAATGTAAATTGGAGCAGATCCAAAGTCAAGCCAATAGGTTCTTAATTAATGATTCCAAGATTTTTTTTTTCATCATGTATATTAAAATTTAAGTGAATTGTCAATTTTTTTATGTGTACTGGTAGCTTAATGATTGTTGCAATTTTTGGTTACAGAGATTAAGTTCAAATTCAATACATGCATTATCTATTTTTTCGGTCTAATTAAGCTATGAATTTGCTTGTCATATTGAACTTTGAACATGAAGACAATAATGTGGATGTAGATAAAGATAGATGAGATGTTGTTTTCTTTGCTGGTATATGGCATCTATCAAATTAAATTAACAAGAAATTAATGTCATGTTTATATAATTGTGTAGTCAATATTTTTTTGTTTAGTCAACATTCTGCACCTTCTCTATCTTGCATACCAGTATATCATCATGCCACCGAATTAATTACTTGAGCTAGTGGTTTGACGAATTAATTGTCTGTATTCCAACGAATTTTCAGCAGTTGTTATTCATTTAACTTTGAAATGAATGCGTTATTATTCATTTATTGATTCCGATCATTATTAATATTAGTAATCAGCTTAGTTGTTTTACTCTTAAGACTTATGATAAGATTAGACTTCATTATTATTTTATTATTCACTTTATTTGCTTTAGTATTCAGCTTATTAATGGTAGAATTCAGTTTATAGCTAGCATACTACGAACAAGAATCTTTGAGTACTACGTAAAAACGTCAGTGTCTTTGCGGATACTCTCAACAGCAAAAACGATATCTTTGAAAATAACGATGTTTGTCGTCTTACTATCAATAATAGTTATTTTTTATCCTCACATATACTAAAAAATTCTTATAGTATACATAAACTGAATATCGCCAAATTTTATTATTGTCCTTAACAATAATCATTTTATATATGTTTAGTAGTTTAGATGTTTGAATCCAAACATTGTCAGAAGTTCACCATATCAGTCGTAGAAACTCTGTTGGAAATTGCCAGAGCTTTGGAATTCTTCCCAGAACAATGTTTTCTCTCAGACCTTTCAATCAATCAATACGACCTCGCAGAGGAGCTTTGCTAAAACTTGAGCGGTTTCTTGAAAACCGGGTTTAGCTTCTATACCTTGAGGTTAATTAGGCTACAATTCTTTTTTTTTTTCTTTTTTTCTTTTAAAGGTTAGTGGCTACAAATACTTATTAATAATTTTATTAATGAAAAATGTATTTATAACTAGTCAAATGATTCTCAATATATCCTAGATATAAACTCCTCTAATAAATTAATCATACATATCTACAGTCTTAATATCTCTATTATTTCATTCTCTATTTCTTTCCACGGCTGGATTTGTTTCCATCTGATAGCCACTGCACTCTGATTGAGATGGGGGATACATAGAGATTACGCTTTGAGCTCCGACGATACTACACTCTCGGCTTCGGTTGACTTGGCTCGGCTCAACTTCCTTCCTCCTTTCTCCTTTCTCATTCTCCTCTCAGCTCGAGAAGGAAGAAGAAAGTTTATATATGTATATAGCTTTCTCTAACTAATATGTAGCTAGCTTGATTAATTAGTCATATGCTTTGTCTATTAATTTAATGCAATATTTGGGTGTAGTTAGCTTGGAAATAATCGGCTGCAAGCAAAGCGTGTCTTTAAATATTATTCAGCTTTTACCTCTTTTCACGATCTAATTTAATAATTTCGAGGATAAGATTTCGGATATTCAAGTCAGGATATATGATACGCACAAAATTTACCTATGACTAAATCAAACATCAAGCTTTCCAAAGATATTTAATAATCTACTATAATAGTACTAGTTGTGGATATTGATAGCAACATCTTGGTTTATAGTTATACAGCGTAGGATCCCAGATATTTTTTTGGAAAGACGAGTTTGGCCCTAATTAATAATTACAATGAACAAACCAATTACTTGGACAATTTAATTTCTCAACGGAAATGGTAACAAATAGACCATGAAATGATACTATGGCATTTTTGTTTATAGTTAGTGATTAAAATTACCAGTAATAAATATATTAATACAAAAAAGCAAAAAGCAAAAATAAATATATTAATAAGAAAAAGTTATTATTTAAAAAATTTTAGATTCTATCTTCTCATATAATAAAAAGCAAATATTTATATTTATATTCAATTCTAGAAAAACTAGAGCATTCGGTACTCTAATATCTTAATCTCCATTTCGCTTCACTTTCGAATCTACTCGATGATTGAATCTACTCACTGTCGCGCTCGATAATCAAAGCTTCTTCGACCATCACCGCACTCGATGATTGAATTTACTCACTGTCGCGCTCCGATCGAGATGGAGACTGGACGCTCCAAGCTTCGACTATATTGTAGTCTCAGCTCCAATTGGCTTTGCTCAGCTTTGATCCCTCCCCTCTAGCTCCACAACCGGATCCACTTCTTCGACCAGCATCATGCTTCGACAACGACCAGATCTACTCACTGGCACGTTCCAATCGAGATTGGACTCAGCACTTTGAATTCTGACGATACCGCACTGTTGGCTCTAATTCTTCTGCCTTTCTCATTCTCCTCTTTGCTCAAAGCGGTAGTACCGAGAGAAAGAATGTTGTGTCAAAAATGAGGCTACAAGAAGTGGAAAAGACAAAATTGGGTAGAGGAGAGGTGGGGTGGGGGTGGTGGCTGACCTAAATCCCTTTTTTGTTCTCTTCGTTTGGGGACTTATGGGAGATACAAGAATTTACTAGGAAATTCTTAAGCTCATAAAATTTGGATTGATTTTAAACGATTAATCAAAAGCGTTAAAACCAATATACTTTACAAGTGATGTGTTCACATGTCTAATTCATAAATTTTTGAATCAATATATAAAATCAGATGATAAAAAATTATGAAAAAATACACTAAAAATAACTTACAATATTTTTTTTACAGCTTGACTTTATACTAAATTTAGAAAATTTGATATATAAATGTATCACTTGTGAAGTAAATTAGTTTTAATATTTTGAATTCATTGTTTGAAGCCATTCTGATAAATTTTAAAATTAAGCATATCAAAACACTCGATGAGCTTAACATGTAGTTCTACTCATATCTACAACTATATACTGTAATAAAAGTATCAATAAAAATCGAATCACCTGTTTAGTAGAATTTATGAGTAATTTTGTTTTGTTGTAAATTGACGTTTTTTTTTTTAAAATTTAAAACATTAGAGGAATAATGATATGGTTTAATTGACAAATAAGAGTTGCTCTTCTTATAAGTAAACATATACGAAATATATGAATAAGAAAAAATGTTACGGAACCTAAAATAAGAACGTTTTAATAAAAGTCATTGGTAATAAAGTGTATCCATTAATGGTGCGCCTGGTTTATCCAATACAAGCCCATGCATGGACAGCAAGTTCAATATACCAACCTTGATAGGTATCGGATCTATTTTTAAGTTAAATTAGTTCTAACACTGTACGATTAATATCAATATCTGTGTGTACGAAAATTAAAACAAACTTGTACATATTTTAATGTAGTTTGCACAATCTTGATGTAGATCGGATCGATGGTCATTACATCCATCTAACAAAAGTATGTCCGATGGATGTCCATCGGACATACTCTCAATTTGATGGGCACTACCGTCCTACTTTAAAGAAAGTATATATATTTGTCCACATCTTTGATAATTACTTGTAATCACTTGTTCAAATAATGACACATCTTTGATAATTATCTTTTTTCCACACATCCAACGACACTGCATGCATGTTTTACATAATAAAAGTTAAGAGAAAACCATGATGATTAAACTTCTAATTCTAACATATATAATCTCTACTGTTCCCTTGTACACTCTGCACAACATCAACCATTGGATTATTCCTGATGTTGGGTCCGCACGAATCATGAGGTGATTAGACAGCTGATTGCATGTTGGCACAGTAGAGGCTCTCTGCTGTCCCTATACAATGCCTTATTTGTTGCAAGAGAGAAATAATTATACATAAGAATTAATTTAGTCAATTACATAACGATTGATTCATATTAATTAATAATTACCAGGGTTTACTTAATTTTGATATGTTGAATTGTGAAAATCAACCAACTGTTCTTTAACACATCCAACCATTTTAGTTATATTAATTTGATAGAAAATCAACAAAAAGGTTTATATTTTGCTCGTATATTGTTTTCTATTGATAATTATTTTCTCCCGTAAAGCTTAAGGAGGCAAAATTATAAAAATTTAGAAAATTGAAATTCATGAAATGAAACAAAAGTTATTGATGAGCAGTCCATAAATACAAATATATTTAAAATAAAAATTATGCAACTGTGCCAAAAATATAACTATGATGAAACACATGAAGATTTTTTCTTTAAATGCTGATTCAAGTATAATTAAACATGCATGAATGTAAACATTCAATTTGAAGAAAATAATTCACGCTAATATTTCTTTCAAAAATAAAATGAATTTATAAATTAATAACTAGGACTTTATTTAAGAACATATATATATGAAAAGTGCGGACATTTTCTTTGTAGGCATTTTTTTTTTCTTTTAAAAAAATGCTAGCTGTTCTTCGAATTTATATATGCAATTTCATTACCTTATCCTCTTGCAAACAAATCACAAGAGGCGATTATTAGGTGCAATATATAATCTTGGTCAATGCTTATCTTAGAACCATAACTTAACAATCTACCATAAATTAGCATTGCATCATTCTCAATGGACCAAGTACATACAACTTGAAAATTCTCTGTGGATATATAATATTGGCTTTTAATTGCACTTAATTACTACTGAATTATCTGGTACAACTTAATGTATGCATGTGCAAGTTAATTATTATAAATTGAGGAAAGATAAATTAAATCCATATAGCACCATCATCATCAACATGGAGATCAGTTTGAGGTCTAGGAGATATGGCAGAAAAAAACAATGCTCTTTATGTGTGAGGTCGATATGTTCAAATTATTCAAATGAAGAATTTATTATAAATATTAAAAAGTTGGATGGTTTTATCCGCAAGTCTGCAACCTCCTTTTAAAAAAATAAATTAAAAATCTGCTATACCTCATTGCATATTTGAGAAAAGAAGTATAGTACTCTTAAGATGCCTTGACGTTATATATATCTCATAGCAATATAAATCTACGTATTATTTAATTGAAGATAAATAAATGATTATTAATTAAGCAGTTAAAGCTCAGTATAGTTCCATTTTAGACTTTCAAGTTCTGTGATGTCAATAATTAGAAAAACATGTTAAACAAGAACCAGCCTTAAATTGGTCTAGATACAAAGGGCAACATTCACGTACAGTATGTGGGACAACATAGATTTGAATCTCAGATGGAAATCATTAAATACAAGTTGAAAAGCTAGACCTCCATCTATCTAAAAAACATGCTAAACATTAAAATAAATGATTATTTTTGTATTTTTGAGCTATTTACATGCAAGTGGGAAATGATTGTGACATTGAAAGCAAAATGAAGAAAAAAAAAATGCTAAATATTGATTAGTTCAAAGCAGGGGGTTACAGTACTACCATAACTTTGATGTTACTAATACAACAAATAAGTAGCCAATAATTATTTTTGATTGACGATTGTGTGATTACTGTGCCAATGTCAACTCTTCTAACTGTTCTATTAAATGCTTTTCAATCTACCCCAACTCATTCCTCATTTTCGGGAAATTTTATAGAATATTCTCCTGCAAATATGAAAACAAAATACATTTATTTTCAAATTTATCAATGAAATGTCCTTGGAACAAAAAATTACACTCTTCTTTGCACAAAAGTTTAATTTTTTGGATAATTTACACAAAATAATCTGAAATAAATCAATGAGGAAATAAATCTGCTGCAATTCTTTGGAATCGCAGGGCCCTGCTTTTCCAGATCAAACAATTCATTTTTTTTGAAATGCACGAATCTCAAAGCAGTTGATTTTTATGTACAAATCTCGAAACAAATGAATGGTTTGATTTGGCCAGGCAGGGACCCTGCGATTCCAAAGAATCGCAGCTGATTTGTTTCCCACATATGAACATATGGTTAATCCAGAATTTATTTCTTGTTGAACGACGATTAATATTTAATTCCTCAATAATAGTGTATTCAATATTCAATTGCTTAAAAATGGTAGGAAGTTTCCACACAGGATAACCCAAAATATTCAAATATAAATATTCTTTGCTGATAAATATAAATATTCCTTGTTGGTAAATCAACAAGTGTAACACAATCTTAAAAATTTAAGGCAGTTGGCCTTTTTAAGAATACATATAAAAGCTCCTCTACATCCTTCAATCTAGTACATATATACTTTCCATTTAAATTTACATATACCAGAATGGCCACCACAGCAGATGGAATAAGAGAATACACACCTGCTAAAGGAAAACTTGTCACCGTGCTAAGCATTGATGGTGGTGGTTGTAGGGGAATCATTCCGGCAACTATTCTCGCCTTTCTCGAGTTAAAGCTTCAAGTAAGACAGACTTACCTTTCCCTCCCCCCACTAAACCCCCAACAACACAACATTTATATAGTAACTCATTGAGCATTATAAAACCAGTCACAGTTGACCATGTTAATTAGGTGATTAGATTTTTTGTGTTCTATTCTGGATCTATGGGTTTATAATATGTATACCTAGTTAAATTGAATAACATATATATGTAATTGAAATGTGTTAATACAGGAGATTGATGGGGAGGGAGCGAGGCTCGCTGATTATTTTGATGTCATTGCCGGGACAAGTACCGGAGGTCTTCTGGCCTTGATGCTGGCTGCTCCAGGCAAGGACAAGCGTCCACTATTTGCTGCAAAGGATTTAACCAAATTCTACTTGGATAATTTACCAAAGATTTTTCCACAAAAGTTAGTTTTACAAACTTGCTATGGAAAGACCTGAGTAGGCTATGGAATATTTCATACACCAATCATAACCTGACTTTGGTGATAGTTTTCTTTTGAAGTATCAGGCCAAAAGCCCACAACTTAAATTTTGTTAAAACAAAAAGAAAGTTATTGTATATAAAAGAAAGTTATTATATATAAGGTATTGATTTGGACATTTGGTGATAACTTAAATTCAGTACAGCTTATAATCTGAGCTTTAGCTCGCTAAGCAATTAATACATCATATGTCTAAAGACAGTTTGTCATAAAATGCACTAGAGGTTAAGGAAAACAGAAATAAAGAAAAATTATATGCTATGCATTTACCTGAAATGGAAGGTTTACCATTTACCAATTGGACAATGCACTTTTTTCTTTTTAATTATCATTTTTCGGTTCATTTTTATAGTAACCATATCGGGCTTCTTGTCCCAGTAATCCATGTTAGTTTTGGTGTTTTATACATTGATATGCTTCTTCTGTTAATGTACTACTGAGTAACTTTTCTCAACAAAATTATATAGTACACTTCAGAAGGAGATTGAACTCTGAAGAAAATTGTTAATTGATGGTACGGTTTGAATTGCAGTTTCTTTACCAAGATCAAAATGATTGCTCGGCCCAAGTACGATGGAAATCATCTCCACTCTATACTTCGACAATATCTCGGGCAATTAAAGCTACATGATACTCTCACAAACGTGATCATCCCGACTTTCGATGTCCGAATACTCCAACCTACTATATTTTCAAACTTTACGGTGCTCAATACTTATCTTCTACCTAATTCAGTGCCTTTTTATGTATTTTTTTTTTTTAACTTTTTCTTTGTTTGAAGTCTGTATATTTAGTGAACATTACTGTATTTCTGAACAATCAATAGAGAAGGTCCCCTTTTGAAATATACCATAGAAGTGTGAGACAAAAACTTCAATTGTAAATTATAGTGTTATGCAAAACTTGACCAATTCCAAGTACCAGTAATGTAGTAACTACAATTAATTGGAGAACAAGACATACACTGACCTTTTCAAGGTTTCAAGAAGTAATAATAATGCAATTTTATATTATTATATGGCTAAAAATCGATGTCAACATTAGATATTGGTTTATGAACATTCTGCAGTTGTTAAGAAATGAAGGAAAATGAAATGGTCTTGCAAAGTATGATGCTAATTAATCTCATGATTAAGCTGTAATATTATTAATAGGGCTTTATTTTTAACTTTGCTATCAGCTGAAATTTCAACCGCAGAAGGATGCACTGCTATCTGACATAGGTATAGCCACTTCTGCAGCACCAACATTCCTTCCGGCACATTATTTCGAGACTAAGGATGAAAAGGGAGATACTAGGGCATTTAATCTTATTGATGGTGGTGTTGTCGCAAATAATCCGGTACACATATATTAGTGACTTGTGATGTTCAATATTTAAATCTTAATTACGAGCAAATTAATGTGCACATAAAATTGAATTGTGTTTTAATATTTTACATATTAAGTATTAGTTTCAGAAATATATACAGGCAAAAATTCCAGACTTCTAGTTTTATTTAATTTCTAAATTAATAAAATAAAGATAAAATTAATTGCTCTGAAAAATAAAATCTCCAACAAAAAGTACTTTATTAACATTTTTTGTTACAAAGAAGTTTCCATAGTTAGAAGTTTCATTTATTCGGATATTGAGTTTCAAATTGAACGGTAGATGATTTTCGCTTATTAATGAACTCATATGTTTTTTTATTTAGCTATAAACTTTGTCATTTTACATTTTATTTTTACATCTATCTAATTGTTTTTTGTTTGTATATATATTTGTATTAGACACTGGCTGCTATGAGCCAAGTTACACGCGAGATTGTTAATGGAAATGATCAGTTCTTCCCGATTGAGCCTACAGACTACGATAAATTTTTAGTTATCTCAATTGGGACTGGAGCAAACAAGGATGAGAAAAAGTATACTGCACAGGAGGTTTCCAAGTGGGGCATCTTTGGATGGCTCACTGAGAACGATACCTCACCAATTCTTGACATTTTTAACAGCGGAAGTGCCGACATGGTTGATATTCACTTGGCTGTTCTTTTTGAGGCGCTCAGGTCTGAGAAAAGCTACCTCCGAATACAGGTAAACTGTTTAAGCTGTTCCTAGTTTTGTTACATACCAAGGGATTCATAGATAAATATATGATCAATGTCGGCAGACGCACAGATATACATATCCTTGTGCTTCATTTGATTAATGGTTAGCAACACAACTAAATTTGTACTTAAAATATAGGCCCTATTTAATAAAGGACATAGCTAGCTCCTTTAATTGTTGTTCTTGCTACTAGGTGAAGCTGGCAGTTGACATAGATAAAAGATAGACTAATTAATTTCATGAGTAACTCTTTGGTAGTTCCATGCTTTAAAAAAAAAAACGCTCTTAGTTGGTTCTTTCTTTTTGGTGCTTATCCTAGATTCTATGATTTGGTGGTTCAGCAGGTAAAACCAGTAGTATCATAAGGATGAAATGAATCCAATATTTCTGTGATATCTAGTGAGAGTGGAGAGAGAGAGAGAGAGAGAGAGAGAGAGAGAGAGAGAGAGCACTGTATTTACATTTCGAATAATTCTGACAGTTATTTGAATTCATGTTACAATCTGGGGATCAATCAGGATGACACACTCACAAGCAGCACAATTTCGATTGACGATTCTTCGATGGAAAACATGCAAAGGCTGGTTCAAATTGGAAACGACCTTCTGAACAAGTCTGTTTCGAGAGTCAATATAGAGACTGGCTTGTACGAGGCGGTTCCTGAAGCTGGTACCAATGGAGATAGGCTCAAAAGTTTTGCAAAAAAACTTTCCGCTGAACGAAAACAAAGGGGTGGAACAGTGCCAATCTAAAATATCTATCTATTATTTTCTTCACATTCGTACAATTGGAAAGGATTGCTCGTACATTATAATAAGAGTTGTTGTAATTTTACAGAATTATGTCTACAATATTGTTGTATAAGTAAATTTTTACACAGTATATAATGTGTGTTCTTCTATATTTATCGTGATTAATAAATTCTTATATCCATGTTTCTATATATACAAATTATGCGATAATTAACTGTGGATTGAATTGGTAGAATTAAGCAATAATATCAGCAGAAGTATCTCCACAGATATGTATGAACTATTTGAATAGAGAATACTACTTTGTTAAATACCAAGAATTTCCAAAAAGAAAATGATAACTAATCAATTGTTGATTAACTTTTGTGTGTTTGTGCTCACCATGCATACTATGATTTGACAGTCAACAAAATAATTTGAATAATATAATTACAAATAGAACTCGAACAAGTTAGCCAAAATAAGAGTTTCAGCTTGGGCTAACCAAAAGTCTAATTGAAAAATCGATCTCGAGAAAACTACAAGCTACAATTTTTTTTTACAGTTCTACATGATGGGTTGCGGCTGTGGCCTCACGAAGTACTCAAGTTGTCACTCCTAAGAACCACGTTTCTAGTGATTAAGGAGTTTAACTCTTAGAAGGAAAAATTGGCCGAGTCGGACTGGAATTGGACACCGGTGATACAATTTTGGACCGAGTTTCTCAGTTTGTGATTTTTCATCGAAAAACCGGTTCAAACTGGCCGAGTCAAGCAATTTTTCACAAATTGTTGAGTTTAGAGGTAATTCTCACTATTGGGAGCCATTTTTCAGAAGGGAAACATTTAATTGTACGTGCGGCAACTTGGCTTGTGAAAGAAAGGGGCAAAATTGATGTTTACTCGGTCAAAGGATCGACTGGAAGGAACCAAATCTCCTACTCTCTGTGGGTAGGAAATTCCTAACCCTAAAGTCACTAGCGGGTGAGTCTGAGGTGAGCCTGAGACAAAACTATATTCAATATTTAAATACAAAATCCACTCCGAACCCACCCGACAGTGACTTGAGGAGCATAAATTTTCCGCTCACAGGGAGACAGGTGATCCGGTTTCTTATTGGAAGAGATGATGCCACGGTCAGAAAGGAAGAGGCCTTGGGCAGGGTTCTTATTGAAACAGAAATGCTGCGAATGGGACCCGCTGAACTGATGACCGTTATTCTGAAGAAAACAGTCCCTGTGTTGTGGACTTATTAATTAGAAATTTGGAGTGGACTTGGTGCATAAATTTTGTACATTTATTTTGTTTAGATATACTGTGCTCACCGTGAATCCAATTCTATTATTGAGCAGGTAAAATAAGCATTTACTTTATGTTGGAATGGATCGTTTTAATACTTGTGTTGTGATTAATTAGTATTGTGAGTGCTTGAAACTATGTTTAGATATTTTATAATTTTTTTTTCTTTGAAGCATTGAAATAATTTTTTGCGCAAAATTATTTATAAATAACTATTTCTTAAGTTTTTTTTTTTCCTGTTTTCTATTTTTTTTTTCTAATTTAAAATTAATTTTTTATCAATTTTTTTTATATATTTTTAGTACAAAACTTCTGGACAAAAAAAAGAAATTTTTTATTTGTAGAAATTAAAATAAAAGAAGAGAGAGAAATAGAAAGAATACATATTTTTTTATTGGTAGAAAGATTAGTAGGGTTTCTACCGATCTTGAAAATGAAAAGTTTGAATCGGTAGGAATTCTACTGATTCAAACTTAGTTTTTTTTTTCTTCTTCTTAAATCTGATGTATAGATGGAGAGAATTATTGTATTAGATATTTAGTAAAATATGGAAAGTTTTCAAAAAATAGATGGAATGTTTCTATTATATCTAAATTTTAAGATACTTTATCTATTTTTGTAAAATCTTTTTATATTATATTTGAAAAAATTAAAAAAAAAAAAAGCTAAACTAGTTTGGATTGGTAAAACTCCTAACAATCTTTCTACAAATTAAAAAAAATATAAAGTACTCCTTATGTTTTTTTCTCTTCCTTTTCTTTAATTTCTATGGATAAAAAATAAAATAAAAATCTGATTTTCTGATCCGATTCAGCTGATTCCTACTGATTCACTCGATTCCGGTTCCAATTTCGATTTTCTGTTCTATGATTTGGCTCCCATATCTCATCAGCGGTTCATCCCTTACAAAGTTATTTGCAAATGGCAAAGAAAAAAGAATAAAAAAAAATTAATGTCTTTTAGGGAAAAATTAAATTAATTACTATGCATAGATCATCCGCTGGATTAACAATTTAAACTTATTTGTGGGGAATGGATTCCATGATGGTAGCCCAAGACAAACTAATCCATTCTGTTCTTAGAACAACCCATTACACAAAAGCTAACACAAAAATAGTGACAGGAAAACATTACTGTACATAGCTAGCTTGCATTGCTAATTATATAATTGGACCCCCAGCCTTAATCTTATTAGAGAAGTCACCTATATTACTAAAGCATATAATATATTTAGGATAAACTCTTGACGAGCTGTTTTCTTAATAAAGTGGAAAAATGTTTGTTTTAATTAGATTCGGTTAATATATATATATATATATATATATATATATATATATATATATATCTAACTAAATTAAAGAAGTGTTCAATTATATATAACAAGTAATTATTTAATGCAATGAACTTGATTTTGTTTTTACATTATCTTGATAAAATTAGTTTAAAATCTAAACGACCAATTTATATTATTGGCCGATTGTTTTTTTTTTCAGTGATGAATCTATGAATTATAATCCTTTTGAAGTATTTTATTAACAAAAAAAAAATACTCAAGAGATAAATGCAGTGAAAGTATTCTATCATAGTTAATTTTTTTGTTAATTTAATAGACTATAAATATATCTTATTTAATGAAAATAAAATTGGCTGGGTTCATTACTGTGATCTCATTTTCTTCCCGATTTGTACAATTAATATATGCTATTTTTGAAATTAGGTTATCCGGAATAGCTTATTCGGTGTTTGGTTGGATTAGAATAGTTAGAATAGGAAATTCAAACTTTTTATCTTATTAGAATATGCTATTTCTAAGAATTTTGAGATTTGTCTATATTATTAACACAAACAATAACTATTCTTGATTTGGTTATTCTAAGGTAGCACAAAAAATGATACAGCAACTAGTTGTGCATGGAAAAAAATCATGAAAGAAACACTGATGTAAAAGAGGATAAGTACCTTTTAAAGATATGTACCTTCGATGTAATATCTTCTCGGATAATTAAGGATTGTAATTAGAGGTAAACTTTTGCTTTTATTTTCAGCTAATCTATGAATTTGGTTGTCGTTTTGCACATGTCGATCGATAAGGATGTGTGATTGCTTGTAAGATAGAGATAATAATGAGGTGTTGTTCTCTTTGCTAATCATTTTTTATTAACTTAACATGTAGCTAGGTTGCTTAGTCAAATGCTTTGTCTATAAATTTAGTACTACATATTTTGGAAAATTTCTTCCTTGATCGATGTAATTAATAGATTAATTCCAAGATTAGCTTTTGGGTAGTTTACTCAGAAAATTTATTAAGCGCAAAATTATCCATTGATCAAAGGCCTCTCAACTGCATTTGGTAATTTAGTTTCTATATATAATAACTCATTTTTTTTAAAGAGAGATAAAGGTCTTCGAGTATCCAAATTCCATTAACAATGACAACAATGATGTCTAATTTCCAAAAGTGTATATATTAAATAAAAATATATATTATTGCAAAAAAAATGGAATTTCAAATGCAGATTTTATATTGGAAGTTTAATTTGTAGCAGACTAATTTCAGAACTAAAAAATTTAATCTATTATTTAAAACTAATGGTTGAACTCCAACTTTCTTCAAAACAAATAAATAAGAATATTGTATCATTTGGTAGAGATATATAACTATAACAAAAAAATGTTGATGTGTACCATGCATATATACTTGTGCAATGGTCACCAAGAAATGAACAACACTAAGAACCCTTTTTCTTATAAGTTATAATTGTTTAAAACAAACTATCAAACCTAAATTTTTTGAATTTCAAAAGTTTATATATATTTTGCAAACTTGAGAGTTAAGCTGAAAATCACATATCTAATTAATTTGAATTCCGTTTCTTCCAACCTTAATTTGTTGTTTAAAGAAGTTTATGGATGAGAGGTAATTCGCTAGGTTTTGTATTCCAAAAAAGAAATAAGAAAAAAAATATTTTCCTTAATTCGCTCTAATTATATTGAATCCTAAATAATTTATTACTAATCTCTAATTTTCTCCTTCCCCTTTTCGTATCCGAGAGAAAAAAGAAAAAATATTTTGTCTTTTTTCTTGGTTCTCTCTCTCTCTCTCTCTATATATATATATTTAATTTTGTCACAATCCGATTAGACCAATAATTCAAATGTTTTATATTATGGAGTTAGCATTTGTTGCTTTTCAGATTATCTTTACAGCGATTTCAAGAGCCTCTTACGAAAGAGACATAATATATATATATATTTCCATTCTTATATAATGCACGTAGTTGTCCTGATCTGCCAACGGCTGAGATTGAAGGATAAATTTTTGGATTTAATATCAGCCCTTCAATGACATAATCTGTCATATTTTGATTAAATACGTCTATTTTATGTGTAGAAGTCTAACTTTAGTTAAAAATATATTCGCCGCACACACTGCTGTATAGTTTGTCACAAAAAATTGAATGAATCATAGTGATTTATTTTCTTATTTCTCTTTAAAGCTATCTCTGATGGAAAATGCTATAAATACTTTCTTATTTTGTTTCTAATTAATTCCTGCTATCAATTATGAAAGGAAAATTCATGCCTACAAATTTTTTTAATTTAAATAATTCATGCATAACAAAGTTACTCATTCTATATAGATTGGAAAAAAAAAAGTATATAATTTCGTAACTCCAAATTGATTAAAATTTAAAACAATTAAAATAATTTTTTGAATAATTAATTGATGAGGGTAATTCATTGAGATTGGTCAAAAAATATTGGTAGAACAAATTCATCTTTATTTGATCCAACATAAATTATTTGGATTAAAAAAGAGAGTTAAAGTTTGATATTTTCAACATGCACAATTAAAATTTTGAAAAAAATATAACATATTAAATTTTGGATCATGTTCAATTGAGGAGTCATTGACTAATATTTAAAATTTAATAAACATTTTGTAATTTTCTAAGTATTTTATTTGCGAATTAAAATAGATAGTTTCATTTTGAGAAAATCGTTTGTTATATTTTTGTGCTAAAATATTAATCTTTAATAAGATAAAGTAACTTAGTTTATATTGTAATCATGATCATCTGGATAAAAGTAAAAAATAATTGCATTTCTTATTTTAATTTATATATATATACAAGATATGTCATTTGTACTGTTAAGCATTTGATTTTTGTTTTGTAAATTACATGGCAGGAGACTCTCTTTGGTGCTTATTTGGTGAATATATTTGACGACATATTGGGTTTGTCTCGATTTTCAGGTTGCAATTCAAAAGAATTACAATTTCATTGAGAATAATGGATGGAGAAATAATTCCAAATCAAATGTTTCCTTTATTATAGTAATTTAATTTCAAATAAAGATTGAAAAAAAAATATTGAGGGAAAAATTGGTAGAAAAGATAGAAAACAATTCTTAGCTCTAAATAATAGAATTCTTGTTTTCAATATAGCGTTCTCTATCTTTGATTCCTTTAATTAGTTAATTTTTTTATTCTTCATTTTCTCAGTTTCATTTCTCTTCTTCCTCTATATTTTCGACAGTGAAAATAAAAATTATTCAATTTTTTTTTTCTGATAAGTTATATTTATTGTGTTAAGTGGAAAAATAATTTTTTATTAGGGTTACTTTATCTCTGCGAATTGATAAAATAATGTATGAACCATATTAATTTAACATTTCTAATTTTATTATTTTATTATATATTTTCAATTTGAGGAATTTTATAATCTAATTTTCATATTTGTTTGTTCATTTCCATAAATGTTGGACCACATCGAACATAATTACACTAGCAATGACACTTTAAGAAAAAAAATTCATATTATATTTGATATGTTGTTTTCATTTGTTTTTTTTTATTGTTATTTATTATTTGAATTTCCATTTTTTTCGTTTGTTTTTAATATTCATTTAAATATATTTTTTCTTAATTTTGTGTGAATGTCAAACAAAAAGATCTCTTTATATTCTATTCAATCTTATAAGATGTTCCCATTGCAACGCACGGGCACGATACTAGTGTGTGTGTGTGTGTGTGTGTGTGTGTGTGTGTGTGTATATGTAATAACAGTGATATCAAGATTTGGATATATATATATAATACAATTTCAATTTAATTTACATTGATAGATTTGTTTAACTACTACCGAAATTACCTAAATTTTTACACCAACACATACAATTTAATAATGAAGAAAAAGTAAGAATTGTTCAATTAACGTAATCTTGGATAATGTTTACTAATTGTTCAAATAGTGACACATGCATGGTTGACTTTTAATTTTTTTTATTATTCTTCATCCAACGAAATCACATGTCTCTCTCCTGTCCGCTGCAAGCCTGCGCACATTGTATGCTTAACGTGAACGGTTGGATCATTTATTTTATTGGATCTGCACAAATCACGAGGATATTAGACGGTGCATGATTAATTCATACAATAGAGGATCTACACTGCCCACCTCTATGCACTGCCTTCATGAAATAGGATGAGGGAAGTAATTACTAAACTTAATACTTAAGTTAATCAATTCTTGCAAGTTAAGTTGCATAAAATTGTATAATCTTTGGTACATATTAAATATACGTAAATACTGTTTAAAAAAAAAAAATAAGGAACTTGTCTCATCAGTAATTTCCTTAATTTGCTAATTTATGTCAACTTGTGAAGATAGAGGGTTAAATGGTTAAATGTGATGCAGGAGCAAAATCATATAAATATTCACTGGATAGCACCCGATTAAGAAGGTTCATTTCAGCAAACAAAATCAGCAAAATATTTACTTAGTTTAGTTATATGGTAATCTTTTATATTTAGATTTTTACTTCCGAATTTAGCCTCTGGACAGCTGCACTGTCAAATTTCTCCTTTAGTATTTTAAAATATTTGTGTAATATGTTACCAAATATTAGTAACTTTCCTATTTTATTTTCCTATATTGTCCGGCTTGTGGGTGAATTAATAGAGGAGACAATTTTCTAGAAATTATTTATGTTATAAAATTAAGGAGAGACGTCTCCCCCCCTTTATTTTGGTGTTCTCTCAATTCTATTCTCTGAAGATTATTGATATCACACACACCAATAGAACAATCATCCGTTCTACGCGGCCTCAAAATGCCTAATTTAGTGTGCTTTTTTCTCAGTCAGGATTACATATATATTATAGGTCTGTTTAGACAATTATTTTCCAGTTGGTATATATGATTTTGCAGGTGCTTTTATGGACCTTGCCATCTGCTATGATGTGTGTAAGGTTTGGTTAGCACTTTAACTAAAATTAGCTGGAGAATCCAAATAATTAAGTCATGCCTTTGAATTTTGATACGTTGCACTTTAACTAAAATTAGCAAGAGCAATCCAAGTGTTTTATATATGGTTGGGATATAACCTTTTTCCTATTTAATGTGGCAAGGGATCTTTTGACTTTACATTTTTGAAAACATGTGATATATACAACTTGACAGCCACTGTCAAGAGTTTCAAAAAAAGAAAACATGTGATATATACTACTTACGTTTCTTACTATATAATTTGGTAGATTGTTCTTGAGAGAATCACTAAGATCTCTATCTACGTACTTTGAGACATGGAGTCTTTTAAGATGATCACTAATTTCATTAATTGAAGCAGAAAAAATTTAATTCAATGTATGGTGGTTATATTGACAATAAGAGACGTGTGGTCTGACCAATTAATTAATGCGAGATCATATAAGACGTTCGATTCAATATCTGACAAGTATTCCTTTAATTTAGGAAACTTTCCTGCTCATCAATAGGGTATACTCCTGGCATGTTACTAATTATTCACAACTTTTAGGACTAAGAAATACAAGAATGGACAGTATTCGCGAGGGATACTGTTGGTATACCCTTGCGGATACTCCTATTGTTTTTTTGAAGGTCGCGGATACTCCTATTGTTAATAGAAAAAAGCACACTTATATCGGTATACCACTAACCCTTCGCGGATACTTCTATTGTAACTTTTTCTTATCAATATATTTGTTAATATATTTGTTAGTGGTAATTTTTTACCACTAACCATAAAAAATAGTTCTTGTCATTGTAAATCCACCGAAGGGTTACCTCTCAAAACCCTTCGAACCTATGTAACTAATTTTGATTAATAAAATAGAGGCACGACTGCTGTTATAACTCAAAAAAAAATTCTTATCATTATTTTGGGAATCACATTGTTTTTACTCAAAAAGACATCAAACATACATGTCCCTATTAATTTTGTACTATCTTGCAAATAAAGTTAAGAAAAACATATGTGATCACATATGTGTCCTCAGAATGAATTATATATTTACTCGGATTCCTTAAATTTGGGCTGGATAATATTGTTTATTTTGAAAAGTACAATACAATTCATAAAGAATGGTTTGACAAATAAGAACTTTAGGAAGACATATTTTTCCTTCTTTTCTATTATGATTTTTGATTATGAATTGGTTTCTTGTTCAACGAGTATTACTTATTCTACTAGAATTAATGTATTCAATACTCAATAGCTTAATACGATTGGAAGTTTTGACCCAAGATAACCAAACATATTCCACATGCAATCTTAAATATATCTGTAAGGCTCTTGGCACATAAGCGTACATATAAGTACAAGCCCCTCTTGTCCTTGAAGTCATTACCTATGTACCATTTTAGTTAACATCTACAAAATGACCACCACAGAAGTTGAACATAGAGATTACACACCTGATAAAGGAAACATTGTCACTGTGCTAAGTATTGATGGTGGTGGTATTAGGGGAATCATTCCAGCAACCATTCTTGCCTTTCTCGAATCAAAACTCCAAGTAAGCATTTCTTGAATCACAGACACACACATGCACATATGGCAATGTCAGGTCATAATTGTAAAAGTTATGGCAATGTTAGGTTTCGCACATACGGCAACTTTTTTTTAAAAAAGGTCAAAAGACCCATTCCATTAAGGAAGCAAATAATTACATGGTAGCAAAACATCCAAAAGTAAAGTAACCACAACAACAACATAACATCCCACATTAGGGATGAATCTAACAGCCATCGCATATACGGCAATGTTGGGTCATAATTTTCTTTAATCATATAAGGATCGATGGATCGATATTCATATTGAAAAAGTTATGGGGTATTGATATGTGTTTCAGGAGCTTGATGGAGAGAAAGCAAGGATTGCAGATTATTTTGATGTCGTTGCCGGGACGAGCACTGGAGGTCTTTTAGCCCTGATGATGGCTGCTCCAGACCAGAACAACCGTCCACTCTTTGCTGCAAAGGATTTAGCCAAGTTTTACTTGGATCATGCTCCAAAGATATTTCCACAAAAGTGAGTTTCACATGATCGCTTTGGAAAGGCATTCCTAGGCTATAAATTCATATTTACTGATTACTGACCGACATATAGCCTGAACTTGGTGATGGTTTGTTTTATTATTATTTTTTTGTTCTTTTGGAAGTAGTGCTTAGGACAAAAGCCTTTATTTAAATCTACCAAAAAGAAATTTTGTTGTAGGGTATGAATATTTACATTGCATGGTGACAAAGAGAAGCTTGATGATAGGCTAATTCAGTAAGATTTTTCGATGTCACTTCTTCTGATCTTTAGCTTTCTGTAGCAATAGATCATATGTATAGAAATTCATACATGGAGTCCACTAGAGGTTAAGGAAAAGAAAGATAAATTACAAGCAACGGCTCTTGGGCCAAAAATATGAGTTAATTAATCAACATAGTTTGCTTCCAAAGTGTTTCCCGGTCTTCTCTCTCATTTATCTGGAAAGGAGGTTTACCAATTGACAATACACTATCCATTTTCTTTCCTTCTTTGTGTCTTCATTTTTATAGTATCCATATCGGGCTTCTTGCCCTGTGATCCATGTTTATGACGATGTTTTACACATTAAAATGCATCTCAAATAACTTTTCTCAACAAAAGTATAGTCCACTCAGGAATTTTAGCCCATGGTTGAATTGCAGATCGGGGATGATATCGGGGTTCATGAACATATTCAAAATGGTTACTGGACCCAAGTACGACGGCAAATATCTCCACTCTATAATTCAAGACTACTTCGGGCAATTGAAGCTGCATGATACTCTAACTAATGTGGTCATCCCAACTTTTGATATCAAAATACTCCAACCTACAATATTTTCAAATTTTATGGTACAAATGCTTTTCATATTCGGAATTCAGTACCTTTTTTGGCCTTTCGTTCATCGAATTTTTTCTTCGAGATTGTGTAGGTTCAATGTGTATTGCTGTATTGACTGAAATATACTATCCTAGTTTGAGCCAAGGCTACAGAACACATTGTAGCCCAACTAATGTTGACATTTATGGGGCTGACCAGCATGCTGCTCAAGTTTCTGTTCAAAAGATAACATGTAGCACCAACAATTGGCCTAGAATTAAAATTTACAGTCTTTTCCAGACTAATTCCATTTTATTTTCTGGCTAAGTTCCGAATTAATCAGCATTTGATTTTGGTTAAGAAGTTTTACATCAGTTGATGGCTTGATGGAACCAAATAGCATGAAGTGTAAGAAGATATAATCCAAATTTAGTTCATGGTTAAGGTGTATTGCAATTGACTGAGCTTCATTTACATTTTCCCTATCAGCTGAAATATAAACCGCTTAAGGATGCACTGCTATCTGACATAGCTATAGGCACTTCTGCAGCACCAACATTTCTTCCGGCACATTATTTCGAGACTAAGGATGACAAAGGAAACACCAGGGAATTCCATCTTGTCGATGGTGGTGTTGCCGCAAATAATCCGGTACACTTACAATAGCAACTTGCAAATGGAACCCTTCTATACTTATAGAAGCAAAAGTTAATATAGTGTTTTTTATAAATAAATACATCAATGTGGTATGAAGCACTACCATGTGTAGTTATTAATCTTGTGAAAGAAATGTAGATTACTTAACCATACAATATATATCTTAATTAATTTTCATTACCATCATGATCTTGTAACAGTTCCTGTTTTTCATTATTCAACCTACTAATTAAGTGAAAAATGGGAAATGTATACAAGGGTAATAATATCTTGTGATGCTTTAACTTATTTTGGACCCGAAAGCACCTACATAAGTCGATCTCACAGGCAATGGGAGATATGTAGCTCGACAATTAAAGATAAGAAAGAAAAAGTTAACACCCTATAGACAACAATATAAAATTATTTAAAAAGGATATAATCATATTTTATTTCATGAATTAGTTAAGAGTTAATTACTGTGATATATGAGTGATCAAACTGCTAAATTGAAATTTGCATTCGACCAACTCATGCTATTGGAACGACCAGAGATATTTGTATAATTGAATAGTTGTTTCATGACTTTCATCTTCACAAAAGAAAAGATACAATTAATCTTGGAAGACAGGTTTATACAATTTGTGTTTACGACACAATTCAATTTAGAGAACTTGTTATTGATATATATTTTTATTTTAATGTATATATTAAACATAATAAAGATAAAAAGATAATTAGTTTGTAAAATGAAATTTCCCTCAGATAGTTCTTTATTAACATAATTTAATTATGACAAAGAATTTTCCAAACTAAAGAATATATCTATACAAGTGTCGATTGATCAGCTATATATATTGAGTTTCAAATTTAACAGGGGCAAATAGAAATTAAAACGAAATTTGCTAATCGTTGTTTTTTTAATGCATCCTCTAGCTGTTTTATTATTAGCTATAAATATGGTCATATGTTTACATCAAGCTCACTTTTTATTTGTATACATATGTATATATTAGACACTGGCTGCTATGAACCAAGTTACACGGGAGATTGTTTCCGGAAATAATCAGTTCTTCCCGATCAAGCCTACGGACTACAACAAGTTTTTAGTGATCTCAATTGGGACTGGATCAAGCAAGATCGAAGAAAAGTATACTGCACAGGAGGTTTCCAAGTGGGGCATCTTTGGATGGCTCAACCGGAAGGGTGCCTCGCCAATTATCGACATTTTTAACATTGGAAGTGCTGACATGGTTGATATTCATCTAGCTGCTCTTTTTCAGGCACTCCGGTCTGAGGAAAGCTATCTTCGCATACAGGTATTCGGTTTCATAAATGAAAATTATAATAATTATTTATATATATCCCTAGTTATAACTTATAAGGCCCTTGCTAAAAGTGCGCATTCCTTCTTTAATCGATCTTCTTGTTATGAAATATGGAACTGGCAAGGTGGCATGAATAGATAAAGATAGACTAATTAACTAGTTCATGAATTATTTAACTTGGTGCTCATCGTGCATTCCATGATTTGGTGGTCCACCATGTAATGTAATATTGTTAAAAATTAAGTTCACATGTGGATGTATTAAGAAATACAGATGAAGAATGCAACTCTATATATGCTTGATATATATATATATATATAGATAGATAGATAGAGAGAGAGAGAGAGAGAGATTCCACTGCATTTGTAGCGCTTAAAATGTCATTTTTGTTGTTCTGATCGTTGAAATATTTTGCTTACAATGTGGGGATCAGGAAGATGCACTCACAGGATCCACAAGTTCAACCGATGATTCTTCCATGGAGAACATGCAAAGACTTGTGCAGATTGGAAATGACCTTTTGAAGAAGCCAGTTTCAAGGGTCAATATAGAAACCGGCTTGTTCGAGAAGATTCAGGGAGCCGGCACCAATGCAGATATGCTCACGAATTTCGCGAAGGAACTTTCTGATGAACAGAAAATAAGGCGTGCGAATGTTCTTGGATGTAATAAAGAACTATTGGTCTGAACAGAATAACATGTACATAATTTTAGTGAAAAATATGTAGTAATATATAATATTGTAAATAAGTGTTAGTCTATCTGTTTGTACATAATTTATAAGAAGATATGTGGATTTTATTGGTTACTTATTAAATGTCTTAAATGAACACTTAGGTAATTCAATTGACATGGGTTTCACTTCTATTATCACAAACATAGACCTAGATTAATATATTTTTTTCAGATCAAAGTAACACAAGCTAGCTATTTAAGTAGGATTGTGTAGTAGAACTGACAAGCCTTACAAAATCAATTACTTCAGTAGGGTTTTTTTGACTTTTTCTTATATTTTGTTTATTTGAAATAAAAGAATGTTATAATTAAGGAATTATATTGTAAGTATTAGTACGTTAATATCAGGCCATAATCTAAGCCCAAATTTGACATTATTTCCATTACAAAGGCCCACCAAGAAACCTCTAGTTGTGGAATTGCTTGTTTAATTAGCAGTCCCTTATTTGTTTTTTCCAATCGATTAAAAGACTTAACCCTTCTAATTAGTGCACGTCTCTCTCTTTCTTGTAACTTGCTTTTCTTACCTACCTAGTTTCATCTCTACGTTACCATTTTCTTTCCAGGATAGTGAGTAATTAAAGGGTGTAATGGGTTAGGGGGAGAGGGTGGAGTTTTTGTCCAAAGGGCTTTGGATAAAATCTCATCCAAAGTCAGTTGTAAAATGTCCAATCTGTGTTAAAATTTACACAGATGATTTAGATTTACGGAGCCATTCAGAATTATTAAGTTTTATATATGTTGGTACAAATTTAAAGAAGATCAAACAGTAAGGCCCGGCTTTGGAGATTATGTCCAAAGCGTTTTGGACAAAATCCAATTCCTAAGGGGGAGAGTGGAAAAAGCCAGGTGCATGGCTTTTGCATGGCACCATTAAATGACTTTTATTTGCTTTTTTGAGTAAAACTAAGGATCTAGTTCTTATTTGCTCTATTGATAATAGTTTCCAATGAGAAACCTTTCGGAAATATTACAAAATGATTCAACTGATCAGTTGAATGTAAACATATCAAGTCTCATGCTTGCACGTTTTCTAAAATAATTTTCCAATTCCATCTAGGTAATGCAAGAGTATTGATTGATCAGTTAACATGTCATATAGCTCCACTATAAAGCAACATTATGAGAACAAATGTGCAATTAAAGATACTAGGAAATGTCTTTTATTTTATTTTCTTTTTCTTTTTCTTTTATCCAAGGTAGCTTTTACGGAGTTTAAAAAAAAAGATTATTAATTTTTAAATCAGTCATTAAGTTTAGTTGCTAATTTTCAATTCAAGATAATCGATATCTTTTCCAAGTAACACACAAGTTTAGTTGTTAAGTGACTATGTAACACACGTAAATAAACGACGCTTTTGACTTTATCAACGAGTAGTTGTAATTTATTTGTGGTAAGCTCTTAAATATGGCTTCGTATTGACACGAATCTACTTGATAACTGTTACACAACCAAACAAAACATTATCAAATATATATATATATTTTATCTTTTTAGTAAAAGTTAAAAATCAAGTCACTCAACTATTTAATATTCATTCTTCCAGGATCAGATGAAAACACAAGTGAAGCTAGTACAAGAGGTTGAGGACATGTGGAGAATACATCACTGAGCAATAAAAAGAGTTTTACTTATTTTTGTCTTCATTTCTGTCTTTTAAAAAAATAGTAGTTTTAATTTTTTTGGTTATTTTCATGTTAGATTTTGATTGATCAATCACGTTGAATCAATAGGTTTTCTTCCAGTTTTACTTTTTCTATGAGTTTCATCTTGAAATTCAAACCCTGTAAGAACTTTTCGTATCAATATATTAATAAGGACTAGATCCTTATTTCAATTAAAAAAAAAACTATTTAATATTCATAAAAAAAAAAATTATTCGGATTTTGAACATGTAGCATTCTACACGGAGAATATTATTTTTTTCACTAAATTAAAAATTTGTTCTAAAAATAAATAATTTTTTTTGTTTGATTTGAGAATAATTTTGAAAAACATATATTTTGCTTTGTGCGATTTGAAAAATTGATCACGTATTAGTTTTTTATCAGTTCAAGATGGGTCATGAGTGATCGCACAATCATCAAATATCACCACAATGGTGAGTTTGGCTATGGTGAGTTGGGAAGTAAGAGCCTTGTTTTACTTCATGCTTATAATTTTCGAATTGTTTTTTATTTTAAATAGAAAAAGATAAATAGTTTATGCCATAATGTTTAGATTATTTTGAATGAAAAAAAAAAATAGTTTATGATATTATTAGGAATATTTTGATTAGCAATTTGGACTTTGTATTGGTTCAACATGAATATTCTAATTCCTTAATCAATTTTGCATTACTTATCGCTATACAAGACTTTAGATAATGTTGATAATTAGTACAAATATAAAATATAATTTTTTAAATAAAAAACACTATGCATGATAGATTTCTCTGTAGCTTTTTATTTAACCTTTATGTGATGACGTGATAATCGCTATTTAAAATATTGAATAAGATTAAGGCTTGGGTACAATTATATTAGCAATGCACGCTATCTATGTACAGTAATGTTTTCCTGTCACTATTTTTATGCTAGCTTTTGTGTAATGAGTTGTTCTAAGAACAGAATGGGTTAGTTTGTCTTGGGTTACCATTAGTGGTTTGCTGTCGGGTGCAATACCCGTGACCCGGGTCCGGGTTGCCCGTGCCCGTACCCGATCCGTCCCATCCCGTGCCCGGGTTTGGACGGGTCACGGGTAAACCGGGACGGGTCAAAATCCTACCCGAATCGGAAAATTTGAAAAAAAACCCGTGCTTACCCGTCCCGAGGTCGAGTCCCGTGCCCGCCCGTGCCCGTGCCCGTGCCCGTCCGGTCCGCCCTACCCGCCCTACCCGCCGGCCCCCCTTTCAATTCAAGTTTAAATAATTAAATCTTTAATCACATCAAATCCCATCAATTGATTCCAATTGATCTAAGCCATTGATTTTTATCGAGATTCGCACTTGTAAAATTATTTTCATTAAGATTTGTGCATGAAAAAATTTGAACGGTTAGGATTTAGTTAACAATTTCAATTTGAAATCACAGACAACGGTTTAAAATTCATTCCCCCCAAACAAAACCTCTATAAATATACCCCAATCCCTCATATTTTTTCACATCTCAATATCTCATATTCTCGTAATATTTTCAATCACTCTTTCTCTCAATCTCATTCTCTATTGTTAAAAAAAATATAGTTGTAAATTTAAATCGTTCTACAAATCCGCAAACAGAATTATGAAGGTTTTTCAAAATCCCACGAGATTTGTTCTACAAAATTTGAAGGTACATTTATTTTATATTAATTTGTAGTAATTGTTAGATAATTATATTTATTTTGTAGTAATTTCTAGATAATTAAATTTATTTTATAGTAATTTGTAGTAATTGTTAAGTAATTAAATTTAATTTGTAGTAGTAATTAGATTTATTCTTGAAAATGTGAAGTAATTAGATTTATTTTAGAATATATTAGATTTTATTTTGAAATTCAGATTTATTTTTAATAGGTTAAAAAAATAGGTTAGATTTGTTTTTTTGGAAATGTGAAGTAATTATATTTATTTTAGAATATGTTAGATTTTATTTTGAAATTCGGATTTATTTTTAATAAGTTAAAAAAATAGGTTAGATTTATTTTTTTGGAAATGTGAAGTAATTAGATTTATTTTAGAATATGTTAGATTTTATTTTGAAATTCGAATTTATTTTTAATAGGTTAAAAAAATAGGTTAGATTTATTTTTTTGAAATGTGAAGTAATTAGATTTATTTTAGAATATGTTATATTTTATTTTGAAATTCTGATTTATTTTTAATAGGTTCAAAAAAATAGGTTAGATTTGTTTTTTTTGAAATGTGAAGTAATTAGATTTATTTTAGAATATGTTAAATTTTATTTTGAAATTCGAATTTATTTTTAATTGGTTAAAAAAAAAAGGTTAGATTTATTTTTTTGAAATGTGAAGTAATTAGATTTATTTTAGAATATGTTAAATTTTATTTTGAAATTCGGATTTATTTTTATTTGGTTAAAAAAAAAGGTTAGATTTATTTTTTTGAAATGTGAAGTAATTAGATTTATTTTAGAATATGTTATATTTTATTTTGAAATTCGGATTTATTTTTAATAGGTTAAAAAAATAGGTTAGATTTGTTTTTTGGAAATGTGAAGTAATTAGATTTATTTTAGAATATGTTATATTTTATTTTGAAATTCGGATTTATTTTTAATAGGTTTAAAAAAAAGGTTAGATTTGTTTTTTGGAAATGTGAATGTTCGGACAGAAGCGCACTCCCAAGTTTCAGTACAGCGAGCTGTACCTTTTAAAACTCGAGTTCTACCTCTGGTCGGGACTGCAAGTGCACAGTCCCTACCGTTGGTATAGTCGGGTATCGTATCCACAGGGACGGAATAAAACGACCGGACTCTACTTAAATATACTAAAATTCTAGAAGTGAGGAAAAGTTGGTTTGTTGGTTTCTAACAATTCTACTGATTGAAATGATGATTAAAAACAATGAAAATAAGATTAAAAGTTTGTTTTTAGATTATAAAAAGGGTTTCAGTATGATTTCGTGGTACTTCGTAATTCTGTTTCGGCCCGGCCCTCGTGGTATACGGCCCGTATAGAATCCTATACGGTCCGTATAGGCCCCCTAGTGAATACTGCAGCTACTGTTTCTGTGTTGGTGCTTTTGTCTAGGGTTTCCATCGACCAGGTCTAACTTCCTCACCTCAGCGTTCGCAATTTTGGCTCAGAACCCGATTTACCGGACTCAACTACTCCCCTCTTATATGCGTTAATCCTCAACTTTCGTAATTTTGGACTAAGTTATCTAAGTCACTTGTTGGTTTACTAAAGGTCTCCAAGGACTTTCGCCTTGAGGAAAGTTTCCCTTTCAGTACTCCTTGATCCGTAGATCTACCTCATATACTTGGTTCAGTTGGATTAAGTATCATAGACTTGGCTCCTAACAATTAGACGTGCGCATTCATCTAACGGGATGACTAATCAAACTCAAGCAAGCAAAAACCAAGCAATTAAAATACTACACAACAAGATGAAAACTAAGCATTCAACACATAATTAAGTAGCATACAAGTAAAACCAAACGTCAACTACATCTTAACCCTAGAAACAGTAAAATTAGCTACTCATGTTCTCAAAAGAAAGCACAATAAAAGTTATGAAAGAGTTCATAGAAAAATTATAGAAAATTCGAAGATCCGTTGCAAAATTTCTTCTCCTTCTTCTCCAAGTTGTTTCTTCTCTACCAAGCACCAGGAATGAATGAAAGATACCCTTCTGATCTGGAATCATCTGCCTTAATGCCCGAAATCGCGTAATGAAAGCCTTCCTTTTCAGTCCCCCCAGCTGTCTCTATTTCCAATTCCAGTCTGGGTTTCCGAAATAGCTCGTACGGTCCATATGAAAAGTCTATACGGACCGTATACTTGACCTTGCCTTGGCGAATTCTTGCCTCTTGCTGTGGAACCTTCTGTCTGGTTGGGCTGATATTGTACGGACCGTATGTGAACCTATACGGACCGTATGGAGAGTTGTTAGATCCATAATTTCGCCATTTTCCTGCAAAACAAGAAACAAAACATAGCGGTATCACATTCTAATGATATTTAAACGAAAAATCCACATTTTTAGGCTTTAAGGCACAAGTTCTGATGTAAATTTGGGTCGCAAACTAAGCAAAATAAGGAGACATCAGTGAAGTATTTAGATTTGTTTTTTTTATATGTTAGATTTTATTTTGAAATTCAGATTTATTTTTAATAATAGGTTTAAAAATGGCAAGTCCTCCTCACGATCTTATTGGTCAATCATACCACGCAGACTGGATGTCCTGGTATGATTGTACCTTCCACCCGGACAATACTCTGAATACTTTAAAGTGTAAGGTAAATGGTTGCACGCAAGATTTTACATATCATAAAGTCCTAGGCGTGAGTATCTTTAAGAAGCATGCCGAAGCTCACAAAAGAAAGGGTCAAAGACCGGTATAAATTTCTAACCACTTTTATTAAATTTATAAATATTTCAATTATTTTTAAAATTATTCATTTTACGAAGAATTACTAACAAAAAAAAAGTTAGAACTCTGCTTGTGTTATTTTACATAGCCGGTCCCAAGTTCGGAATAAAGGAGGAGGGTAGCTTTTATTTATAAATCTATTGTTTTAAAATAATTCAGTTTTAAAGATCAAATAATTCGTATTTAGATGTTTTAAAATAAAATATTTGGAATCCCAATAATTATTAATTGTATGACAACATTTTTAATATTTGTTAGTTAAGAGTTTGTTCAAGAATCAAAAATATATAGGGGAAGTATAAGATGCGAATCAAAATTATTAACTCATCAGTTTTAATATCAACACTGAATTTTATTTTTGTGACTTCTAATACGAAGTACAATATTTCACAAAAACTAATACATAAATAGACTCGAGAATGCATGTTACGATAAAAGAGCAAGGCCTCACATATTATATATGCTTTAGACAAATATTGTTTTTATACGATGCAACATAAAAAAAAATATAGTAATTTCAATTATAATTTAACGACATGTAGTGTTACATCTTGAAAGTTTATTAAATAAACTTCAAACAACGAATTCAAACCGTTGAAATAGATCTCGAGTGATGTATTTATATATAAATGAATCGAAATAAAAAAAATGAATCGAAATCATATCTAATGAATCCATTTTTTTATGATTAAATCACTCAAGAAAAAAAAAGAAAAAAAAAAAACCCGGGTCCGGGTTTGACCCGGACCGCCCAACCCGTCATACCCTGACCCGTCTTACCCGTACCTGAGGCGGACAAGGGTAAAAGGGCGGATAAGGGTAAGGTTTAAAAAAAAAAACCCGTGTTGGCCGTACCCGAGTTACCCGTCCTACCCGATTTGTCCGTGTCCGACCCCAAGTTTTGCCCGTCTCGAGAGCAAACCACTAGTTACCATCATGGAATCCATTCCCCACAAATAAGTTTAAATTGTTAATCCACCAGATCTATGCATAGTAATTAATTTATTTTTTGTTCCCTAAATGAAGTAATTAATTTTTTTTTGTCATTTTCAAATAACTTTGTAAGTAATGAATCGTTGATGAGATATGGGAGTCAAACCATAGAAGGAAAAATCGGAATCGGAATCGGAATCAGAATCGGTTACTTGACAGTAGAATCGGAATCGAGTGAATCGGTAAGAATTGGCTGAATCGGATAAAAAAATCAGATTTTTTTTGTACAAATTTTTTGTGCTAAAACATAACAAATCAGATTTTTTTTTTTTGTCGAAAAGTTTTGTGCTAAAAACATAACAAAAAGTTGATAAAAAATTAATTTCTCAACTATATATATTCCTGAAAATGACTACACTCCAAAAATTCACCAATATAATGTAACACAAACATTAAAAAAAATATAATAGAGTTAATTTTAAATTAAAAAATATTTGAAACAGGAAAAAAAAGATTAAGAAATAGTGATTTATAAATAATTTGGCACAAAAAATTATTTTACTGCTTCAAAAAAAAAAAAAATTAAAACGATATATAGATCCATTCCAACATAAAATGCTTATTTTAGCTGCTCAACTATAGTATATCTGAACAAAAGAAATGTACAAAATTTATGCACCAAGTCCACTCAAAATTTCTAATTAAAGAGTCCATAACACAGCGACTCTTTTCTTCAGAATAACGGTCATCAGTTCATTACAGGTGGGTCCCATTCGCAGCATTTCTGTTTCTATAAAAACCCTGTCCGAGGCCTCTTCCTTTCTGACCGCAGCATCATCTCTTCCAATCAACCCTTTCACGAGCCGGGTTGTCGCACAGTTAAATGCTTTGCTTCTTCTGAAAAATCGCTCTCAATAGTGAGAATCGGTGAAAAATCGCTTGACTCGGCTGGTTTGAACTGGTTTTTCGATGAAAAATCGCAAACTGAGAAACTCGGTCCAAAATCATATCACCGGTGTACAATTTCAGTCTGACTCGCCCAATTTTTCATTCTATGATTGTAAAAAAAATTGTAGCTTGTAGTTTTCTCGAGATCGATTTTTCAATTAGACTTTTGGTTAGCTCAAGCTGAAACTCTTATTTTGGCTAACTTCGAGTTCTATTAGTAATTATATAATTCAAATTATTTTGTTGACTGTCAAATCATGGTATGCATGATGATTGATGAGCACACATACACACAAAAAAATTAATCAATAATTAATTAGCCTCTGTTTTATCTATTCCAACACAACAATTCCCATCTTATAAAAAATAATATTTAAACTTTTAAAGAAGGAATGTATATATATACAATATACTGCTAGCAAGGGCCATATTTTAAGTACTAATTTAGTAATAGTAAGTGCTAATGATAGTTAATTTACCAACAAATGAGAATACATATATTGACCTAGTTATCATTTTCTTTTTGGAAATTCTTGGTATTTAATAAACTAGTATTCTCTATTCATGCAAATAGTTTATATCTGTGGAGATACTTCTGCTGATATTATTGCTTAATTAATCTGTGGAGACATTCTACCAATTCAATCCATAGTTATCACATAATTTGTATATATGGAAAGATGGAATATAAGAATTTATTAATCACCATAAACATATATAGAAGAATACACATTATATACTGTGTAAAATTTTTACTTATACAACTTTGTAGACGTAATTCTATAAAATTACAACAACTCTTTTTATTACGTACGTATGAGCAATCCTTTTCTACTGTACGTATGTCAAGAAAATAATATATAGATATATTTTAGATTAGCACTGTTCCACCCCTTTGTTTTCGTTCAGCGGAAAGTTTTTTTGCAAAACTTTTGAGCCTATCTCCATTGGTACCAGCTTCAGGAACCACCTCGTACAAGCCAGTCTCTATATTGACTCTTGAAACAGGCTTGTTCAGAAGGTTGTTGCCAATTTGAATCAGCCTTTGCATGTTTTCCATCGAAGAATCGTCAATCGAAATTGTGCTGCTTGTGAGTGTGTCATCCTGATTGATCCCCAGAATTAATGTGACATAAATTCAAATAACTGTCAGAATTATTCGAAATGAAAATACAGTAGTACAGTACTCTCTCTAGATATCACAGAAATATTGGATTCATTTGATCCTTTTGATACTACTGGTTTTACCTGCTGAACCAACAAATCATAGAATCTAGGATAAGCACCAAAAAGAAAGAACCAATTAAGAGCGTTTTTTTTCTTTCTAATTTTTAAGCATGGAACTTCAAAAGAGTTACTCATGAAATTAATTAGTCTATCTTTTATCTATGTCAACTGCCAGCTTCACACCTAGTAGCAAGAACAACAATTAAAGGAAGAACCAACTAGCTATGTCCTTTATTAACCAGCAGGGCTTATATTTTAAGTACAAATTTAGTTGTGTTGCTAACCATTAATCAAATGAAGCACAAGGATGTGTATATCTGTGCGTCTTCCGACATCATATTTATCTATGAATCACTTGGTATGTAACAAAACTATGAAAAACTTAATTAAACAGTTTACCTGTATGCGGAGGTAGCTTTTCTCAGACTTGAGCGCCTCAAAAAGAACAGCCAAGTGAATATCAACCATGTCGGCACTTCCGTTACTAAAAATGTCAAGAATTGGTGCGGTATCGTTCTCAGTGAGCCATCCAAAGATGCCCCACTTGTTAACCTCCTGTGCAGTATACGTTTTCGCATCCTTGTTTGCTCCAGTCCCAATTGAGATCACTAAGAATTTATCGTAGTCTGTAGGCTCAATCGGGAAGAACTGATCATTTCCATTAGCAATCTGGCGTGTAACTTGGTTCATAGCTGCCAGTGTCTAATACAAATATATACACAAACAAACAAAAAAAAAACTAGATAGATGTCAAATGAAAAATAACAAAGTTGATGGCTGCTAAATAAAAAAACATATGAGTTCATTAATAATCATAATAAGTGCAAATCATCTACGATCTACCATTCAATTTGAAACTCGATATCCGAATAAATGAAACTTCTTTCTAACTCTGGAAACTTCTTTGTAAAAAAAAAAAAGTTAATGAAGTACTTTTTGTTGGAGATTTTATTTTTCAGAGAAATATAAATTAAATAAAACTAGAAGTCTTGAATTTTTGCCAGTATATATATTTTAAACTAAAACTTAATAAAATATTAAAACACAATTCAATTTTGTGTGCACATTAATTTGCTCGTAAGATTTAAATATTGGAGTTAATTCAAAAGTTACTAATATATGTGTGTACCGGATTATTTGCGACAACACCACCATCGACAAGATTAAATACCCTGCTAGTATCTTCCTTTTCATCATTCAGATTAGTCTCAAAATTATGTGCTGGAAGGAATGTTGGTGCTGCAGAAGTGGCTATACCTATGTCAGATAGCAGTGCATCCTTCAGCGGTTGAAATTTCAGCTGATAGCAAAGTTAAAAATAAAGCCCTATTAATAATATTACAGCTTAATCATGAGATTAATTAGCATCATATTTTGCAAGACCATTTCATTTTCTTTCATTTCTTGTTGATATCGATTCTTAGCCATATAATATAAAATTGCATTGTTACTTTTTGAAACCTTGAAAAGGTCCGTGTATATGTCTTGTTCTCCAATTGTTGTTACTAAATTACTGGTACTTGGAATTGGTCAAGTTTTGGCTAACACTATAATATACAATTGAAGTTTTTGTCTCATAATTCTATGGTAAATTTCAAAAGGGGACCTTCTCTATTGATTCTTCAGAAATACAGTAATGTTCACTAAATATACAGACTGCAAACAAAGCAAAAGAAAAAAAAAATGCATAAAAAGGCACTGAATTAAGTAGCAGAAGATAAGTATTGAGTACCGTAAAGTTTGAAAATATAGTAGGTTGGAGTATTTTGACATCGAAAGTTGGGATGACCACGTTTGTTAGAGTATCATGTAGCTTAAATTCCCCAAGATATTGTCGAAGTATAGAGTGGAGATGATCTCCATCGTACTTGGGCCCAACAAGCATTTTGAACTTGGTAAAGAAACTGCAATTCAACCGTACCATCAATTAACAATTTTCTTCAGAGTTCAACCTCCTTCTGAAGTTTACTATACTTTTGTTGAGAAAAGTTACTTATTCAGTAGTACATTAACAGAATAAGAAGCAAATCAATGTATAAAACACCAAAACAAACATGGATTACTGTGACATGAAGCCCGAAATGGTTACTATAAAAATGAACCCAAAAATGGGAAGTAAAAAGAAAAAAGTGTGTTGTCCAATTGGTAAATGGTAAACCTTCCTTTTCAGGGAAATGCATTGTATATAATTTTTCTTTATTTCTGTTTTCCTTAACCTCTAGTGCCTTTTATGACAAACTGTCTTTAGACATATGATGTATTAATTGCTTAGTGAGCTAAAGCTCAGATTATAAGCTAGCTGAACTAAATTTAAGTTGTCACCAAATCAATACCGTATATATAATAACTTTCTTTTTCTTTTAACAAAATTTAAGTTGTCAGCTTTTGGCCCGATACTTCAAAAAAACTATCACCAAAGTCAGGTTATGATTGGTGTATGAGATATTCCATATCCTATGCAGGTCATTACATAGCAAGTTTGCAAATTAATTCACCTTTGTGGAAATATCTTTGGTAAATTATCCAAGTAGAATTTGGTTAAATCCTTTGCAGCAAATAGTGGACGCTTGTCCTTGCCTGGAGCAGCCAGCATCAAGGCCAGAAGACCTCCGGTACTCGTCCCGGCAATGACATCAAAATAATCAGCGAGCCTCGCTCCCTCCCCATCAATCTCCTGTATTAACACATTTCAATTACATATATATGTTATTCAATTTAACTAGGTATACATATTATAAACCCATAGATCCAGAATAGAACACAAAAAATCTAATCACCTAATTAACATGGTCAACTGTGACTGGTTTTATAATGCTCAATGAGTTACTATATAAATGTTGTGTTGTTGGGGGTTTAGTGGGGGGAGGGAAAGGTAAGTCTGTCTTACTTGAAGCTTTAACTCGAGAAAGGCGAGAATAGTTGCCGGAATGATTCCCCTACAACCACCACCATCAATGCTTAGCACGGTGACAAGTTTTCCTTTAGCAGGTGTGTATTCTCTTATTCCATCTGCTGTGGTGGCCATTCTGGTATATGTAAATTTAAATGGAAAGTATATATGTACTAGACTGTAGGATATAGAGGAGCTTTTATATGTATTCTTAAAGGCCAACTGCCTTAAATTTTTAAGAATGTGTTACACTTGTTGATGTACCAGCAAGGAATATTTATATTTACCAGCAAAGAATATTTTGGGTTATCTTGTGTGGAAACCTCCTACCATTTTTAAGCAATTGAGTATTGAATACACTATTATTGAGGTTAAATAATTAATCTTCGTTGAACAAAAAATTAATGAATTGGATTAACCATATTAAATGCACGTTTTTTGAGTACACTTGCCTGTATGTTTAAACCATTATTTATGAAGGATGGTGTACTTACAAATAAATTATATTATCCTGGTTTTAAGTAATCCTATGTAAGCTGATTTGTTCAACACGCCTAAATCTCTCTTACGCAATTTGAATAATCTTATGAGGACTTGAACAAAATTACATTAATTCTTCTCCTTTATCTAAAATTTTATTCTAAAATATGAAGCTAAATTTTATAAGACATGAGGTGTTGAAGTTTACAAAAAAAATATTATCTATTAAATGTGCACGTATAAAAATTATAATATTTTGTAATTCCTTCGTGTTTTAAGTTTTAGATGTAAAATTGTATTGCTTCGAATTTTTTATAAATTAATAAAATTTTAATTCAGTTTAATTTACATAGATAATTAAAACTTTAAAAGCTTGAATATTTAGAACTTAGAAAATAAAATGTATGAAAATTAAGAACTCGAAATACTAAATATTGGTTTTTATAACGAACATAATAATTTTCCAGTTTTTCATAGTTTTAATAATGTTATATATAATAAGAAAAATGTTGCTTTCACAATTAAACATGTTCATATGGGATCCAGAGAAAAAGAGCAAAGATAAGTGTAATTTTGTTGATAAATTTGAAGATAAAGTTTTTTGTTTGGATGTTTGTAGGTGGGTGTCAATGACATTTTTTTATCTGTTTATCTGATTTGTATCGTATCCTAAAAGACAAGTAAGATTAAAAAAAAATTTCATTATCTTATTGGGTACATAATGATATTTTTTTTTTGTTATCCTATAAGATCATTTTAAAAAAATAAAATTATATATATAGATATATATATAATTGGAGAGTGGCTAATATCAAATCGATTGTTTCTGAGGTCCCGTGCAACTAACTCGTTTTCTAATTTTCAAATTCTAAAAAGTCGATCCAAATAGTTAGATGTGATCTCTATATGAAAATGTGCTTGGAGACCAAATTTTACATTTTTTGTAATTTTTTTACTATTTATAAAGCAACTTTGAAAATCACTGATCCAATAATCCAGTCTGATTTTACTGTCTGGTTAAGCCAACATTAGCACACAGTAGGACAGTTTAGAAGAGTCCACATTGGCACACAATAATCACAACCTTAAATCAAAACAAATTTAATGGCTGCTTAATTATTTGTTGTATTAGTAGCATAAATAAAAGTTATGATAGTGTAACCCGTTTTGAAGAAAATAAAAAGGGTGCAAACTATATAGACCAAAAAAATAATTGGATACTTTAGAAGGAACTAATCAATATTTAGCATGTTTATTTTTTTTATTTCCTTTCCATGTCAAAATCATTTCCCACATGTAAATAGCTCAAAAATACAAAAATAATAATTTATTTAATGTTTAGCATGCTCTTTTAACTTATATTTAATGTTCATAAAGAATCACCATTTATGTTTCAAATCTATGACGCCTTATATGCACGGAAGATGTTGCCTTTTATCCCAAGATCAATTAATGGCTGGTTCTTATTTAGCATGTTTTTCTAATTATTGACATCACATAACTTGAAAGTCTAAATTGGACTATACTAAGCATTAACTGCTTAATTATCATTTATTTATCTTGAATTAAATAATACATAAATTTTTGTTGCTATGATATATATATATATATATATATATTAGTTTTTGAAAACTTGGTAGTTGCAATGTTAATTTCTTTTCTCAAATATGCAATGAGGTATATGCCAGATTTTTTTTAAAAAAAAGAAAAAAAAGAGGTTGCGGACTTGCGGGTAAAGCCATCCAACTTTTAAAAGAAGCATTGACCAAGATTATATATTGCACCTAATAATCGCCACTTATGATTTGTTTGCAAGAGGATAAGGTAATGAAATTGCATATATAAATTCGAAGAACAGCTAGCATTTTTTTAAAGAAAAAAGGCCTACAAAGAAAATGTCCGCACTTTTCATATATGTTCTTAAATAAAGTCCTAGTTATTAATTTATAAATTCATTTGATTTTTGAAAGAAATATTTGCGTGAATTAACTTCTTCAAATTGAATGTCTACATTCATGTTTACTACTTTTGGAGCAGCATTTAAATAAAAAAAATCTGTCTTATCATATTTCTATTTTGGTAAAGTTGCATATAGTTTTTATTTTAAATATATTGTATTTATGCACTGCTAACCCTCAACTTTTGTCTCATTTCATCAACAGTTCAATTTTCTAAATTTGTATAATGTTGCCTCCTTAAGCTGTACCGGAGAAAATAACTATTAATTTCAATAGAAAACATATATATACAATCGAGCAATTTCATTGAAATAAAAGATGTCGCTGCAAAATACAAACCATTTTCTAGTTGGCTAATATTATTACAGTAACAAGTACTATATCCTAGTAACACGAATTTAGAAAAATATTCTAGGGTAATAGGTCTAGGGTACCAAATTTTTATATCAGATATAACTAAAATGATAGGCTCTTAAATATCAATTGGTTGATTTTTACATATCAACATATACCAAAGTAAACCCCACTAAATTTATTATGGATCAATCATTATGTAATTGACTAACTTAATTAATTAATTTTGATGTATAATTATTTCCCTAATCCAACCAACAAGGCATTGACATAGGGACCGCAGAGATCCTCTACGGTACCAACATGCAATCAATTGCCTAATCTCCTAATGATTAATTTGTAAGGACCCAACATCACAAATGATCCAATGCTTAATTTGTAGCGATTATATATTTTAATTAGAAGTTTAAACATCATGCATGGCTTTCTTTCAAATTGTATTATATATGTAAAACATGAAGTTTGAACAAGTAATTACATATTCTTTTAATACAGTTTGTTGAATGATTCCTTGTTCCTTATTAAATTTTTTTATGTTTCCTAACAGATTGACTGTTTTTTTGTTTTGTTTTGTTGTTGATCATGTTGCACAAATATACTTTTTTTTTTTTAAAATTAGTAGCCATCAAGGTTGATATACTAAACTTCCTGTCCATACATGGGTCTGTTTTGGATAAACCAGGCGCAGCATTAATGGATACACTTTACCAATTATGACTTTGGACTATCATAAATATTTTGGACTATAATAACTCTTATTTGAGTACAGTATTAAAATCATCCAGTCTAACCCATTAAAAAGTTTTCTTATTTTATGTTCTGTAACATTTTTTCTTATTAATATATTTCGTATATGTTTACTTATAAGAGTAGTAGCTCTTATTTGCCAATCCACATAGTATATATCAATACCCCTCTAATGTTTTAATTTCAAGAAACAAAACGCCAATTAATTACAACTAAAATCACTCATAAAATTTACTCCAACAGGTGATTCGATCTTAAATGATACTTTTATTACAGTATTTAGTTGTCGAAACGAGTAGAGCTATTGGGTGTCTACGTACAAGAATATATGAGTATCCACGAGGGTACGGTATTTAATTACCTCCGTATTCTCACGGATACTACGTCAGTAATAGTGATATTTTCGGAAATAATAATTTAGTTATGTCATCTTATCTTCGGCAATAGTTTATTTTTTAATCTCACATATACCTCCAGATTCTAGCATGTTGTTAAACTCTTGTAGTCTTTTGGTGTTCTTGACTATAAAATTTATTAGAATGACTTCAAACAACAAATTCAAATCATTATAACATATTTACTTCACGAGCTAGTGATACATGCATTTATATGTTAAATTTTCTTAATTCTGTGTAAAGTCAAGCGGTCAAAAAAGAAGATTATATGTTTATTTTAATGCGTTTATTTTTTATTATTTTTTTTATCATTTGATTCTATATGCTAAATTAATTTGATATTCAAACACGTCACTTATGAAGTAGATCAGTTAACAGTTTGATTTTGTCGTTTGAAATAAATCCAGACTTGATGAGATTAAATCATTTCATGGTCTATTTGTTACCATTTCCGTTGAGAAATAAAATTGTCCAATTAAATTGGTTCGTTCATTAATTGTAATTATAGGGGCAAAATCGTTTTTCTCAAAAAAAAAATGTGGGACCCATGCATACGCTGTATAAACCAAGATGTTGCTATCAGTATCCACAACTAGCACTATCATAGGAGAGATATTTTGAAAGCTAGCTTGATGTTTGATTTAGTCATAGGATAATTTCGTGGGCATATATCCTGACTTGAATACACAAAATCTTATTGTCGAAATTAATTATAAGTTAGATCGTGAAAAGAGGTACTTCAGCCAGTTAATCATTGCTGAATAATTAAAGATACATGCTTTGCTTGCAGCCTATTATTTCCTATAGCTAACTACACCGAAATCTTGCATTAAATGAAATAATTAATAGACAAAGCACATATGACTAATTAATCAAGCTACATATTAGGTAGAGAAAGCTGTATACACACACACACATATATAACTAATTAATGTTATATCATTATTAATTACTTTCTTTACTACCACATGCATCGTTACCACCAGCTTTATTTTGACCTGTCAACATTTTTTTTCCACCAATCAAAGCTTAAAAAAAACTTGCTAATAGTTTTCTATCTTCAATGATCTCTGGCGCTAACAATTATAATGAATTGTAGCCTAATTAGGCTTCAAAGGCAAAGACGCTAAATCCGATATACAACGGGGGTTCGACGATTATATATATATATAGACACACACATGTGTATACATACATTCATACATACACACATATGAACTTCCGACAAAGTTTGGATTGAAACATCTAAACTAAAAATAAAACACGCACATATAAAATAATAATGAATATTAAAACTTATTATACTTATATCATAGGTCTTAAGACAACTAAGCTGAATACAAATATTAATAAATCGAATCAATAAATGAATAATAAAGCATTCATTTCAAAAGTTTAATGAACCACTGAAGAAAGTTCACCATGGCCCACTACTTAAAATTCGGTGAACTGCCGACAAATTAATTCGTCAACGCAAGTAATTTGGTGGTGGTAGGCAAGGTAGAGAAGGTTCACAATATTGACTAAACAAAAAAATATTGACTACTCAACTAATAGCAACAACTGTAACAATGCATATAGTATATGCACATGACATTAATTTCTTGTTAATTAATTTGATAGACGCTAATACCAGCAAAGCAAACAACATCTCATCTATCTTTATCTACGTCCAAATCATTTTTTATCTACATCCACATCATTGTATACATGTTCAATAATGACATCACGTTTCAAACTCTTCTCCGAATGTACAGGTTTTGTTTGATTTAGTGAGATATTGAACAATTAAAAAAAAATAGACAAAGAAGAGAGAAATCACAAGAGAAGATAAAAAAAAAAAAATTCATAAATTAATAAAAATCTAAAGAAAAGATGGCATGACATCTCTTCTTATAATACATCTATCACATAATAAATAATATAGAAAAACTAAAAATCCAACTTAGAAACAAATAACACATAATGACTAACTCTTGAAAACTTTAACTTAATTAAAACAACATAAAAAATTTATATAGTCAAACTTAGAAGAAAATAGTAACATAATTAAGTTTCAGACAAAACACAACATAATTGAATTAAATCCAAATAATCATCATAGAAAATGATGAACTAGTGTGATCCCTTCTTGAGACTTATGCCTAGCCATTCAAGAAGATTGAGGAGCAATTAACCAATATTGAGTCCATGGTGTTGATATTGTCTTTATTAACAGGGTATTTATCAACGATTGAAGGAATATCAAATATCACACCTTTGTTGGACTATGCAATAATCTACTTAGTTTATTTGACTAGATTTGCAAAAATATATACTTGTTGAATTTTATAGTTTCTTGTCATGAGATATTGTACATGTTCATGATGATATAAATTACAATGCATATCAAGGATGAAGTATTAAGCATTGGACTATGAAGCATTAGCTCAAGATTAGTATAAGTTAGGAATCGGTGAAATTGGTAAAATATACTTTTATTTCAAATTTTAATTTTGTTACATGTAGACGCATCACTCGTAAGGTAGAATGATTTCAACGGTTTGGATTCGTCGTTTGAAGTCAATCCGATAGGCTTCAGAGTTGAGTTCACAAAGGGGCTTGGTGAACTTAGAAGCACCATAGTTCTACTCCCATAAATGGCACCAATGACCCCAAAATATGTTAAAGAACCACCAATGCTAACTAGCTCAACCAAAAAATTTAGTCATTAGAAAAAATAAATGGTCAACTATATGTCATTAATTGAAGTATGATATTGATTAAAATAGTTATACCCTAAAATTGGGACCAACTTAACCGAACTTACCGCCTATTCAAAATTGAAAACAAAAGAATGATAATGCAATAAATGTAGTATATAGTTCTATGACTAGTGCTAAAGAAATATGGGAGGCAATAATAAACAAGTATGATGGTAATTCTCAAATCAAACAAATTAAACTCACGGGGTTAGAAACTAGATTTGAAACTTTCAACATAGGAGATGATGAGTTGGTTGAGGATTGTACAATAGAATGTTACAAATACAAAATAAATTTGTAGAATTAGGAGAACATATTTCTAACAATAAAGTCATAGGAAAGATTTTGCGTGTGATGCTTAGGAGACCAAGATGGGAATCAATGATAAGCGCTCTTGAGATCCTATCGGGAGTTCAAACCTTCACTCTGGATGAACTCATCTATGACATTGTGAAGAGGAACTTCATCAAATATAAAACTTTGAACATAAGCACAAGGCCATAGCTCTACCCGCACAACAACAATAAAAATTCTACAAAAAGAAATCCTACACCTCTTGAAAGAATACCTCCTCGAACGTCCATTTTCTAAAAACCAAGAATCATCTAAAGATGCCTTATTCTATCCAAGATATTCCAAGGTATGTTAAAATTTGAACAAAAGTACAACAAGAAGTGCAAAGATAAAAACAAACAAGCAATATGCATCACATGTCACAAAGAAGTATACACTATGCAAACATGCTACAAGCTCTTTCCTATAAACAAGGATGAAGGAGGAAGATAAGAGCGTCAATCAAGGCCAAACAATAAATATTACCAAGGTAAGAAAATGTTAAAAGCTTTTCAGGCATTGATGAACAATCACTCTGATGAGAGTAGCGATAAAGAATCTGACTTTGTGGCAAGCGAGTATGGAGAAGTCAACCTGGCTTGGATGGAAAACCATGGTGAAGGCTCTGATGTGGATATGCAAGACATTATCGCAAACAACAACATCACCGGCAAATTCACCATCAAAATGCTTAGAGAGTTGACAAAATCCAAGAACAAAATGAAGGAGCCTAGTGAGGTATCATCTAGCACCTCTAATAAGGTAACTTTAAATTTTGGGTACGAGACCGAAAGTGAATCAACTAGTAATTCATTACAGACCAAATAAATTCAAACCAATATGTCCATCGGTGGTAGATTCATAAATGAATCAAGTATTTTCTATAAGATGAATCTAACCTTCGACAATGAAAATAGGTTGAGAAAACTCCGTGATGAGGCAAATTCAGGCTTGCTTGATAAAAAATGTATTATTTAAAAATTAAGATCCAAGATTCTTGAGCTTGAACACAAGTCAAAAGAGTTCGAGTCACAAATATGTAAATTACTAGATGAAAATAAAATACTAGAAGAAAAGGTTCAAAGTTGTGAACTCGAAATAAAATGAATTACAAATATCTAGTAAGAATAATAATTGCTAAAAACACATAAGTGAGATTGAAATTCTATAAGTGAAAATACAAAATTTGGAGACCAAAAATATGGCTTTAAGGTCACCTAATGAATCAATGAATGTCATTAGGCTAGACTCATATTTTCAAGCAAGAGAACAATTAGAAGACTGAGAATTTGGAAAACTTGGTCTTGGAAATGAGAAGGGTCAATCCTTATTGAAATCCAATCATTTGCAAAGCCCAAAACTCAAACTTTTTAGGATAAAAAATTTCTAAAACTCAAATTTGATAACAAGTAATGTATTCAATTTCAACCACCCAAAAATACAACATACAATCCAAAAACATCAACAAAAAAATATTTTAGAAACCAAAACAAAACATGGTGTGACAAAACTAATGCGAATGTTTGTCAAACTAGGACTCCAAGTTAATGGTCAACTAGAGGTGTTCCGAACATCACATAGAATTTGAGTCCAATAGAAACAAGAGTAATAATGTATCATATAGAGTACACAAGTCAAATAACAAACAAAAAACTCAAACTCAAGAATCCAAATGACCATTCCATTATAATTTCAAGTAAGAACCGAATTTGATATCAACTAACCCTCAAACTTCTTGAATAACCTCCATCATATTTTGCAATTTATTGTTGTAAGGTTGAACACACATCCTTGGAGTGTAGATTTAAGAAGAGAAACAACATGTTGAATATTGTTTGGGTTCCTAAATCTCAAAAAGAATAAGAACTTAGAAGAACATCTCCCCTAATTCGTTTAATTTCAAAATAATTAAGGGGGAGGAAATGTCAAGGTATATATTAGTTACTAACTCTTTTTAATAACTAATATGTACTCTTGTATGTGTGTTTAATTACCCCTCACAAAGAAAATGTTTGGATCATTGATAATGGATGTTCACACCATACGACAAGTGACAAATCTAACTTTAAAACTCTAGAACCATATGATGGTGGCTCGATTACTTTTGGTAGTCACAAAATAAAAGAAAAAATAATTGGGATAGATTCAGTAGATAACCAGAACTTAACAATTAAAAACTTATAGATGGTTTAAATTTTAACTTAGTGTTAGTAATTTATGCGATGCAGATTATTTCATTAAATTTGACATTGATGCTTGTTACTTAGATCATTGGATGACACCATAGTCTACATCGATAAGAGAAATGAAAATATTTATCATATATAATTTACTCACTTTGAGTCCGGTGAAACTTGTTTGAGTGCCACAATTACCGATTCGTGGTTATGGCATCGTAGAGTAGATTATGTAGCCATTGACTCAAGTAAGAAGTTAGTCAAATTAGATCTTGTTTGAGGGTTACCAACACATTAAATAGAGATCAAAGGATTATGCGATGCATGTGTTGTTTGAGGGTTACCAACACATTAAATAAAGATCAAAGGATTATGTGATCCATGTGTCAAAGGTAAGCAATTTAAAAGTAGTTTCAAGTCCAAAGATATGGTCTCGACCACTCAACCTATGCAATTAATTCATATGGATTTGATTAGACCAATTAGTACACCAAGTTTATCCAAAAGAAATACGTATTTTCAATTGTTGATGATTATAGTCATTTTATTTGGATAATATTTTTTTTACAACACAAACATGAAGCTTTTGATAACTTTGTCATATTTTGCAATCGTGTTGAAAATGAACAAGGATTAAAATTAAATAGAATTTGTAGTGATCGTGGGAGGATTTGAAAATGTAAATTTTGATGAATTTTGTTCAAAAAGGATAGGATATATCAAGGAATTCTCGGCTCTCCAAACATCACAATAAAATGGAGTACCCGAAAGGAAAACTCGAACACTATTAGATATTACCCGAACAATGCTAAATCAATATCCCTTACCTCATCATCTTTGGGCCGAAGCTTTCAATAACACAAAAATAATGTCAATGAGGATGTTAAGCTCTTTAGCAATGCAAATGAGATTGCTAAGCACAAGAACAATGCAAATGAGAATGCTAATCACAAGAACAATGGCCAATGATGTTGCAAAGTACAAGAGCAATGGAAAATGTGTTTCTAAGCACAAGAACATTGACAAATGAGGTTGCTATGTAGAAGAACAATGCAAATGAGGCTGACAAGCACAACAATGGTGAGCAATCGGGCTGTTAAGCAAAGAACAATGGCAAAAGAGTTGCTAAGCATAATAACAATGACAAATGAGATTACTAAGCATGAGAACAATGCAAATGAGGCTGTGAAGCACAATAACAATAGCCAATAAAGTTATTAAGGAAAAGAACAATGACAAATGAGTTGATATGCACAACAACAATAACAAATGAGGTAGTTAAGGACAAGAACATTGCATAGCTACCTCATTTGTCAATGTTCTTGTGCTTACAAACACATTTTCCATTGCTCTTTTACTTTGCAGATGCATTGGCCATTGTTCTTATACTAACTGGCCTATTTTCCATTCGTCTTGTGCTTAGCAGCCTCATTAATATTATTCTTGTGCTTAGCAGCCTCGTTGGCTAGGGTTGTTTTTGCTTAACAACATCATTGGCTATTATTCTTGTGATTTGGATGCTCATTTGCATTGTTCTTGTGCTTAGCAACCTCATTTGCATTGTTCAAGTACTTAACATCCTCAATTGTCATTGTTCTTATGCTTAACAACCTCATTTGCATTGTTCAAGTGCTTAACATCCTCATTTGTTATTGTTCTTGTACTTAGCAACATCATTTGCAATGTCCAAGTACTTAACATACTCATTTGTCATTGTTCTTGTGCATAGCAACCTCATTTCCATTGCTCAAGAGCTTACCATCCTCATTTGCTATTGTTCTTATGCTTAGCAGTCTCATTTGCAATGTTCTTGTCTTTAACTACCTCATTTGTTATTGTTGTTGTGCATAGAAACTTATTTGCCATTGTTATCTTGCTTAATAACTTCGTTGGCTATTGTTATTGTTCTTCTCAGCCTCATTTGCATTGTTCTCATGCTTAGCAATCTCCTCTGCTATTGTTCTTTGTTTAACAGCCTCATTTGCATTGTTCTTCTGCATAGCAACCTCATTTGTCAATGTTCTTGTGCCTAGAAACACATTTTACATTGCTCTTTTACTTTGCAGATGCATTGGCCATTGTTCTTATGTTAACTGGCCTATTTTCCATTTGTCTTGTGCTTAGCAACCTCATTTCTATTATTCTTCTACTAGCCTTGGCCAGGGTTCTTTTGCTTAACAACATCATTGGCTATTATTCTTGTGATTTGGATGCTCATTTGCATTGTTCAAGTGCTTAACATCATCATTTGTCATTGTTCTTGTGCTTAGCAACCTCATTTGCATTGTTTAAGTACTTAGCATCCTCATTTGTTATTGTTCTTGTGCTTAGCAACCTCATTTGTTATTGTTCTTGTGCTTAGCAACCTCATTTGCAATGTTCAAGTGCTTGACATCCTCATTTGTCATTGTTCTTGTGCTTAGCAACCTCATTTGCAATGTTCAAGTGCTTGACATCCTCATTTGTCATTGTTCTTGTGCTTAGCAACCTGATTTGGATTGCCTCATTTGCCATTGTTCTTGTGCGTAGTGGTCACATTTCAATTTTTTTTTATGCTTAGCAGCCACATATGTAATGTTCCTTGCTTAGCAGTCTCATTTGCATTGTTCTTGTGCTTAGGAACCTCATTAGTCATTTTTCTTTTTCTTAGCCACTCATTTTTCATTGTTCTTTTGCTTTACAACCTCATTGGTCATTGTTCTTTTGCTTAACAACATCATTGGTCATTGATTCTGTGATTAGAATTCTTATTTGCAATGAACTCGTGCTAAGTAACCTAATTTGCATTATTCTTATGCTTCACAACCTCATTAGCCATTGTTCTTTTGCAACCTCATTGACCATTGTTCTTGTGCATTGCGGACTCAATTACATTGTTCTTGTGCCTAGCAGCCTCATTTGCATTGTTCTTTTGCTTGACATCCTCAGTTGTTACTGTTCTTGCACTTAACATGTCATTTGTAATTGTTTCTTTTGTTAACAAACTTATTGGCTATTGTTCTTGCGCTTAGCGTCCTCGTTTCCATCGTTCTTATGCTTAGCAGTCTCATTTCCAATGTTCTTGTCCTTAACTACCTCATTTGTTATTGTTGTTGTGTATAACAACTCATTTATCATTGTTCTTTTGCTTAACTTCATTAGCTATTGTTATTGTGTTTTACAGCCTCATTTGCATTGTTTTCATGCTTAGCAACCTCATTAGTCATTGTTCTCGTGCTTAGCAACTCATTTGCCCACCGTTGTTGTGCTTGGCAGCCTCATTTGCATTGTTCTTCTGCATAGCAACCTCATTTGTCAATGTTCTTGCGCTTAGAAACACATTTTCCGTTGCTCTTTTACTTTGCATCCACATTGGCCATTGTTCTTATGCTAATTGGCCAATTTTCCATTCGTCTTGTGCTTAGCAGTCTCATTGGGCAGGGTTCTTTTGCTTAACAACATCATTGGCTATTGTTCTTGTGATTTGGATGCTCATTTGCGCTGTTCTTGTGCTTAACGGTTTCATTTCAATTTTTGTTATGCTTAGCAGCCACATTTGCAATGTTCTTTGCTTGGCAGTCTCATTTGCATTGTTCTTGTGCTTAGAAGCCTCATTAGTCAATGTTCTACTTTACAACCTCATTAGCAATTGTTCTTTTGCTTAACAACATCATTAGTCATTATTCATGTGATTACCATTCCCATTTGCATTGAACCCGTGTTGAGCAACCTCATTTGCATTATTCTTGTGCTTAACAATTTCATTAGCCATTCTTCTTTTGATTTACAACTTCATTGGCCATTGTTCTTGTGCATTGCGGTGTCATTTATATTCTTCTTGTGCTTAGCAGAAATCTATCAAGGACAAAAGAGGTTGTTAAGTACACAAATAACGCCAATTGAGGTTGTTAAGCACACAAACAAGGGCAAATGAGGTTCCTAACCATAAGAACATGCAAATGAGGTTCATAAGCACAAGATCAAGGGCAAATTATGTTGCAAAGCACAATAACAACGACAAATGAGGTTGTTAAGCAAAAAATCAAAGTGTAAATGATGTTGCTAAGCAAAAGAACAAGGGCAAAAGAGGTTAAGAAGCATATGAACAACAACAATTGAGGTTGCTAAGCACACGAACAATGGCAAATGAGGTGCCTAAGCACAAGAACAAATGCAAATGAGGTTCATAACTACAATATCAAGGGGAAAAGAAGTTGTTAAAAGCACACGAACAATGCCAATTGATTTTGTTAAGCACACGAACAATGCCAATTGAGGTTGTTAAGCACACCAAAAGGATAAATGAGGTTCCTAAGCACAATAACAAATGCAAATGAGGTTCATAAGCTTGTATCAAGGGCATATTATGTTGCAAATAGCAAGAACAACAACAAATGAGGTTGTTAACACAATAACAAGTGTAAATAATGTTGCTAAGCACCAGAACAAGGGTAAAGAGGTTAAGAACCATATGAACAACGACAATTGAGATTGTTAAGCACACGAACAAGAACAAATGAGGTTCTTAGGCACAAGAACAAATGCAAATGAGATTTATAAGCACAAGATCAAGGGCAAATTATGTTGCAAAGCGCAATAACAACGACAAATGAGGCTGTTAAGCAAAAGATCAAGTGTAAATGACGTTGCTAAGCAAAAGAACAAGGGCAAAAGAGCTTAATAAGCATATGAACAACGACAATTGAGACTGTTAAGCACACGAACAATGTCAACTGAGGTGCCTAAGCACAAGAACAAATGCAAATGAGGTTCATAACTACGATATCAAGGGGAAAAGAAATTGTTAAGCACACGAACAATGCCAACTGAGGTTTTAAGCACACAAAAAATGCCAATTGAGGTTGTTAAGCACACCAAAAGGGTAAATGAGGTTCCTAAGCACAAGAACAAATGCAAATGAGGTTCATAAGCACAAGATCAAGAGCATATTATGTTGCAAATAGCAAGAACAATGACAAATGAGGTTGTTAATCATAAGAACAAGTGCAAATGATGTTGTTAAGCACAAGAACAAGGGAAAAGAGGTTAAAGAACCATATGAACAACGACAATTGAGAATGTTAAGCACACGAACAAGAGCAAATGAGGTTCCTAGACCCAAGAACAAATGCAAATGAGGTTCATAAGCACAAGATCAGGGCAAATTATGTTGCAAATCGCAAGAACAACGATGAATGAGGTTGTCACAAGCACAAGTGTCAACGATGTTGCTAAGCACAAGAATAAGGGAAAATATGTTAAGAACTATATGAACAACGATAATTGAGGTCATTAAGCACAGTAACAAGGGCAAATGAGGTTCCTATGCACAAGAGCAAATGCAGATGAGCACAAGATCAAGGGCAAATTATGTTGCAAATCGCGAGAACAACGACAAATGCGATTGTTAAGCACAACAACAAGGATAAATGATGTTGGTAAGCACAAAAACAAGGGAAAAGAGGTTAAGAAGCATATGAACAACGACAATTGAGGTTGTTAAGCAAACGAACAAGGCCAAATGAGGTTCCTAAGCACAATAACAAATGCAAATGAGGTTCATAGGCACTAGAACAAGGGAAAAAGAGGTTGGTAAGCACATGAACAATGCCAATTGAGGTTGTTAAGCACACAAACAACGACAAATGAGGTTCCTAAGCACAAGAACAAATGCAAATGAGGTTCGTAAGCACAAGATCAAGGGCAAATTATGTTGCAAATCGCAAGAACAATGACAAAATAAGTTTGTTAAGCACAAGAACAAGTATAAATGATGTTGCTAAGCACAAGAACAATGGCAACAAAAGTTAACAACCATATGAACAACGACAATTGAGGTTGTTAAGCACACAAACAATGAAAATGAGGTTCCTAAGCAGAAGAACAAATGAAAATGAGGTTCAAAAGCACAAGATCAAGGTCATATTATGTTGCAAATAGCAAGAACAACGACAAATGAGGTTGTTAAGCACAAGAACAAGTGTAAATGATGTTCCTATGCTCAAGAACAAGGGAAAAGAGGTTAAGAACCATATGAACAACGACAATTGAGGTTGTTAAGCACACGAACAAGAGCAAATGAGCTCCCTAGGCACAAGAACAAATGCAAATGAGGTTCCTAAGCACAAAATCAGGGCAAATTATGTTGCAAATCGCAAGAACAACGAGAAATGAGGTTGTTCAGCTCAAGCACAAGTATAAATAATGTTGCTAAGCACAAGAACATGGGAAAAAAGGTTGAGAAACATATGAACCATGACAATAAGCAAACGAATAAGGGCAAATGAGGTTCCTAAGCATAAGAACAAATGCAAATGAGGTTCATAAGCACAAGATCAAGTGTAAATGATGTTGCTAAGCGAAAGAACAAGGGAAAATGTGGTTAATAAGCATATGAACAACGACAATTGAGGTAGTTAAGCACACGAACAAAGGCAAATATGGTGCCTAAGCACAAGAGCAAATGCAAATGAGGTTCATAACTATAATATCAAGAGAAAAAGAAGTTGTTAAGCACACGAACAACGCCAATTGAGGTTGTTAAGCACACGAACAAGGGCAAATGAGTTTCCTTAGCAACATGATTTATACTTTTTCTTGTGCTTAACATCCTCATTTGTCGTTGTTCTTGTGCTGACCAACTTCTTTTTCCCTTGTTCTAGTGCCTATGAACCTCGTTTGCATTTGTTCTTGTGCTTAGAAACCTCATTTGCCCTTGTTCGTTTGCTTAACAACCTCAATTGTCGTTGTTCATATGCTTCTTAACCTATTTTGCCCTTGTTCTTGTGCTTAGCAACATCATTTATACTTGTTCTTGTGCTTAGTAACATCATTTATACTTGTTCTTATGCTTAACAACATAATTTGTCGTTGTTCTTGCGATTTGCAACATACATTGGCCTTGATCTTGTGCTTATGAACTTCATTTGCATTTGCTCTTCTGCTTAGGAACCTCATTTGTCATTGTTTGTGTGCTTAACAACCTCAATTGGCGTTGTTTATGTGCTTACCAACCTCTTTTGCCCTTGTTCTAGTGCCTATGAACCTCGTATGCATTTGTTCTTGTGCTTAGGAACCTCATTTGCCCTTTTTCGTTTGATTAACAACCTCATTTGTCGTTGTTCTTGCGATTTTCAACATAATTTGCCCTTGATCTTGTGCTTACCAACTTTATTTGCATCTGGTTAGGAACCTCATTTGCCCTTGTTAGTGTGCTTAACGACCTCAATTGTTGTTGTTCATATGGTTCTTAACCTATTTTCCCTTATTTTAGTGCTTAGCAACATCATTTACACTTTTTCTTGTGCTTAACAACCTCATTTGTCGTTGTTCTTGCGATTTAAAACATAATTTGCTCTGATCTTGTGCTTATGAAGCTCATTTGCATTTGTTCTTATGCCTAGGAAACTCATTTGCCCTTGTTCGTGTGCTTAACAACCTCAATTGTCGTTGTTCATATGGTTCTTAACCTCTTTTCCCTTGTTCTTGTGCTTAGCAACATCATTTACAGTTGTTCTTGTGCTTAACAACCTCATTTGTCGTTGTTCTTGCTGTTTGCAACAAAATATGCCCTTGATCTTGTGTTTATAAACTTCATTTGCATTTGTTCTTGTGCTTAGGAACCTCATTTACCCTTTTGGTGTGCTTAACAACCTCAATTGGCGTTGCTCTGTGCTTAACAACCTCAGTTGGCATTGTTTGTGTGGTTAACAACGTATTTTCCCCTTGATATTGTAGTTATGAACCTCATTTGCATTTGTTGTTGGGCTTAGGCACCTCATTTGCCATTGTTCATGTGCTTAACAACCTCAAATGTCCTTGTTCCTATGCTTCTTAACATCTTATGTCATTGTACTTTTGCTTAGCAATATCATTTACACTTGATCTTTTGCTTAACAACCTCATTTGCCGTTGTTATTGTGCTTTGGAACATATTTTGCCCTTGATCTTGTGCTTATGAACCTCATTTGCATTTGTTCTTATTCCTAGGAACCTCATTTTCTTTGTTTGTGTGCTTAACAACCTCAACTATCGTTGTTCATATGGTTCTTAACCTCTTTTGCCCTTGTTCTTGTACTTAGCAACATCATTTGCCCTTGTTCTGGTGCTGAACAACGTCATTTGTCGTTGTTCTTGCGATATGCAACATAATTTGCCCTTGATATTGTGCTTATGAACCTCATTTGCATTGGTATTGTGTTTAGGAACCTCCTTTGCCCTTGTTTGTGTACTTAACAACTTCAATTTGCGTTGTTCGTGTGCTTAACCTCTTTTGCCAATATTGTGTTGATGAATCTCATTTGCATTTGTTCTTGAGCTTAAGCAACTAATTTGCAATTGTTTGTGTGCTTAACAACCTCAATTGTCGTTGTTCATATGGTTCTTAACCTTTTTTGCCCTTGTTCTTGTGCTGAGCAACATCATTTATAGTTGTTCTTGTGCTTAACAACCTCATTTATCGTTGTTCTTGCGATTTGCAACATAATTTGGCCTTGATCTTGTGCTTATGAATCTCATTTGCATATTTGTTCTTGTACTTAGGAACCTCAATTGTCCGTATTTGTGTGCTTAACCAACCTCAATTGGCGTTGTTCATGTGCTTACCAACCTCTTTTTTCCTAGTTCTAGTGCCTATGAACCTCGTTTGCATTTGTTCTTGTGCTTAGGAACCTCATTTTCCCCTGTTCGTTTGCTTAACAACCTCATTTGTCGTTGTTGTTGCGATTTGTAACAAAATTTGCCCTTGATCTGGTGCTTATCAACTTCATTTGCATTGGCACTTATACTTAGGAACCTCATTTGCCCTTGTTAGTGTGCTTAACGACCTCAATTGTCGTTGTTCATATGGTTCTTAACCTATTTTCCCTTAGTCTTGTGCTTAGCAACATCATTTACACTTGTTCTTGTACTTAACAACCTCATTTGTCGTTGTTCTTGCGATTTGCAACATAATTTTCCCTGAACTTGTGCCTGTGAACCTTAATTGCATTTGTTCTTATACCAGGAAACTCATTTTCTCTTGTTCGTGTGCTTAACAATCTCAATTGTCGTTGTTCAAATGATTCTTTACCTCTTTTGCCTTGTTCTTGTGCTTAGCAACATCATTTATACTTGTTCTTGTGCTTAACCTTCATTTGTCATTGTTCTTACGATTTGCAACATAATTTGCCCTAGATCTTGTGCTTAGGAACCTCATTTGCCCTTGTGTGTGAGCTTAACAGCTTCAATTGGCATTGTTTGTGTACTTAACAACCTCTTTTGCCCATGATATTGTGCTGATGAATCTCTTTTAAATTTGTTCTTGTGTTTAGGCACCTCATTAGCAATTGTTTGTGTGCTTTAAAACCTCAATTGTCGTTGTTCATATAGTTCTTAAACTCTTTTGCCCTTGTTCTTGTGCCTAAAATGCTCATTTGTCGTTGTTCATGCGATTTCCAACATAATTTGGCCTTGATCTTGTGCTTATAAACCTCACTTGCATTTGCTCTTGTGCTTAGGAACCTTGATTGTCCTTGTTTGTGTGCTTAACAACCTCAATTGGCGTTGTTCATTTGCTTATTAACCTCTTTTTCCCTTGTTCTAGTGCCTATGAACCTCGTTTACACTCTTGTGCTTAGGAACCTCATTTGCCCTCGTTTGTTTGCTGAATAACCTCAATTGTCGTTGTTCATATGATTCTTAACCTCTTTTGCCCTTGGTCTTGTGCTTAGGAACATCATTTACACTTGTTCTTGTGCTTAACAACCTCATTTTCTGTTTTCTTGCTCATTGCAACATAATTTGCCCTTGATCTTGTGCATATGAACCTCATTTATATTTGTTCTTGTACTTAGGAACCTCATTTTCATTGTTTCTGTGATTAACAACCTTAATTGTCGTTGTTCATATGCTTCTTAACCTCTGTTGCCCTTGTTCTTGTGCTTAGCAACATCATTTACACTTGTTCTTGTGCTTAACAACCTCATTTGTCATTGTTCTTGCTATTTGCAACATAATATGCCCTTGATCTTGTGCTTATGAACCTCATTTGCATTTGTTCTTGTGTTTAGGAACCTCATTTACCCTTTTGGTGTGCTTAACAACCTCAATTGGCGTTGTTAGTGTGCTTACCAACCTCTTTTTTCCTAGTTCTAGTGCCTATGAACCTCGTTTGCATTTGTTCTTGTGCTTAGGAACCTCATTTTCCCCTGTTCGTTTGCTTAACAACCTCATTTGTCGTTGTTGTTGCGATTTGTAACAAAATTTGCCCTTGATCTGGTGCTTATCAACTTCATTTGCATTGGCACTTATACTTAGGAACCTCATTTGCCCTTGTTAGTGTGCTTAACGACCTCAATTGTCGTTGTTCATATGGTTCTTAGCCTATTTTCCCTTATTCTTGTGCTTAACAACCTCATTTGTCGTTCTTCTTGCGATTTGCAACATAATTTGCCCTGATCTTGTCCTTATGAATCTGATTTGCATTTGTTCTTATGCCTAGGAAACTCATTTGCTCTTGTTCGTGTGCTTAACAACCTCAATTGTCATTGTTCATATGGTTATTAACATCTTTTCCCTTGTTCTTGTGCTTAGCAACATCACTTACACTTGTTCTTGTGCTTAACAACCTCATTTGTCGTTGTTCTTGCAATTTGCAACATAATATGCCCTTGATCTTTTGCTTATAAATCTCATTTGCATTTGTTCTTATGCATAGGAACCTCATTTACCCATTTGGTGTGGTTAACAACCTCAATTGGCGTTGTTCGTGTGCTTAACAAGCTCAATTAGCATTGTTCGTGTGGTTAACAACTTTTGCCCTTGATATTGTAGTTATAAACCTCATTTGCATTTGTTGTTGTGCACCTCATTTGCCATTGTTCGTGTGCTTAACAACCTCAATTGTCCTTGTTCATATGCTTCTTAACCTCTTATGCCATTTTACTTTTGCTGAGCAACATCATTTACACTTGATCTTTTGCTTAACAACCTCATTTGTCGTTGTTATTGCGCATTGCCCGTGTTTGTGTGCTTAACAACTTCAATTGACGTTGTTCGTGTGCTTAACAACATCTTCTGCCCTTGATTTGTGCTTATGAACCTGATTTGTATTTGTTCTCGTCCTTAGGAACCTCATTTGCCCTTGTTCGTGTGCTTAACAATCTCAATTGTTATTATCATATGCTTCTTAACCTCTTTTTCCCTTGGTCTTGTGCTTAGGAACATCATTTACACTTGTTCTTCTGCATAACAACCTCATTTGTCGTTTTTCTTGTGCATTGCAACATAATTTGCGCTTCATCTTGTGCTTATGATCCTCATTTGCATTTGTTCTTATGCTTGTTCATATGGTTCACAACCTCAAGTATCGTTGTTCATATGGTTCTTAACCTCTTTTGCCCTTGTTCTTGTGCTTAGCAACATCATTTATACTTGTTCTTGTGCTTAACTACGTCATTGGTCGTTGTTCTTGCGATCTGTAACATAATTTGCCCATGATCTTGTGCTTATGAACCTCATTTGCCCTTGTTTGTGTGCTTCACAACTTCAATTGGCGTTGTTCATGTGCTTACCAGCCTCTTTTTCCCTTGTTCTACTGCCTACGAACCTCGTTTGCATTTGTTCTTGCGCTTACAAACCTCATTTGCCCATGTTCGTTTGCTTAACAACCTGAATTGTCGTTGTTCGTATGCTTCTTAACCTCTTTTGCCATTTTTCTTGCGCTTAGCAACATCATTTATACTTGTTCTTGTGCTTAACAACCTCATTTGTCGTTGTTCTTGTGATTTGCAACATAAATTGGCCTTGATCTTGTGCTTACGAACCTCATTTGCATTTGTTCTTGTGCTCAGGAACCTCAATTGTCCTTGTTTGTGTGCTTAACAACCTCAATTGACATTGTTCATGTGCCAGCCACTTCTTCCCTTGTTCTAGTGCCTATGAACCTCGTTTGCATTTGTTCTTGTGCTTAGGAACCACATTTGCCCTTTTTCGTTTGCTTAAGAACCTCATTTGTCGTTGTTCTTACGATTTACAATATAATTTGCCCTTGATCTTGTGCTTATCAACTTTATTTGCATTTGCTCTTATGCTTAGGAACCTCATTTGCCCTTTGTTAGTTTTATTAATGACCTGAATTGTCGTTGTTCATATGGTTCTTAACCTATTTTCCCATATTCTTGCGCTTAGCAACATCATTTACACTTGTTCTTGTGCTTAACAACCTCATTTGTCGTTGTTCTTGCAATTTGCAGCATAATTAGCCCTGATCTTGTGCTTATGAATCTCATTTGCATTTGTTCTTATGCCTAGGAAACTTATTTTCCCTTGTTCGTGTGCTTACCAACCTCAATTGTCGTTGTTCATATGGTTCTTAAACCACTTTTCCCTTGTTCTTGTGCTTAGCAACATCTTGTACACTTGTTCTTGTGCTTAACAACTTCATTTGTTGCTGTTATTGCGCCTTGGAACAAAATTTGCCCTTGATCTTGTGCTTATGAACCTCATTTGCATTTGTTCTCGTGTTTAGAAACCTCATTTGCCCGTGTTTGTGTGCTTAAGAACTTCAATTGGCGTTGTTCGTGTGCTTAACAACATCTTTTGCCCTTGATTTGTGCCTATGAACGTCATTTGTATTTGTTGTGGTCCTTAGGAACTTCATTTGCCATTGTTTGTGTGCTTAACAATCTCAATTGTCATTATTCATATGCTTCTTAACCTCTTTTGCCCTTGGTCTTGTGCTAAGGAACATCATTTACACTTGTTCTTATGCTTAACAACCTCATTGTTCGTTTTTCTTGCACATTGCAACATAATTTGCCCTTGATCTTGTGCTCATGAACCTTTATGCTTAGGAATCTCAGTTTCATTGTTTGTATGCTTAGGAACCTCATTTTCATAATTTGCATTTGTTCTTATGCTTAACAACCTCAAGTATCGTTGTTTATATGGTTCTTAACCTATGTTGCCCTTGTTCTTGTGCTTAGCAACATCATTTATACTTGTTATTGTGCTTAACTACATCATTGGTCGTTGTTCTTGCGTCTGCAACATAATTTGCCCATGATCTTGTGCTTATGGACCTCATTTATAATGTCTTCTGTTTAAGAACCTCATTTGCCCTTGTTTTTGTGCTTAACAACTTCAATTGGCGTTGTTCATGTGCTTACAAGCCTCTATTTCCCTTGTTCTAGTGCCTACGAACCTCGTTTGAATTTGTTCTTGTGCTTACAAACCACATTTGCCCTTGTTCGTTTGCTTAACAATCTGAATTGTCGTTGTTCATATGCTTCTTTACCTCTTTTGCCATTGTTCTTGTGCTTAGCAACATCATTTATACTTGTTCTTGTGCTTAACAACCTCATTTGTCGTTGTTCTTGTGATTTACAACATAAATTGGCCTTGATCTTGTGCTTCGAACTTCATTTGCATTTGTTCTTAAGCTTAGAAACCTCATTTTGATTGTTTGTGTGCTTAACAACCTCAGTTATCATTGTTCATTTCGTTCTTAACCTCTTTTGTCCTTGTTCTTATGCTTAGCAACATCATTTATACTTGTTCTTGTGCTTAACTACGTCATTGGTCGTTGTACTTGCGATCTGCAACATAATTTGCTCTTGATCTTGTGCTTATGAACCTCATTTGCATTCTTGTGTTTAAGAACCTCATTTGCCCTTGTTTGTGTGCTTAACAACTTCAATTGGCGTTGTTCATGTGCTTACCAACCTCTTTTCCCCTTAATCTAGTGCCTATGAACCTCGTTTGCATTTGTTCTAGTGCTTAGCAACATTATTTATACTTGTTCTTGTGCTTAACAACCTCATTTGTCCTTGTTCTTGTGATTTGCAACATAAATTGGCCTTGATCTTGTGCTTACGAACCTCATTTGCATTTGTTCTTGTGCTCAGGAACCTCAGTTGTCCTTGTTTGTGTGCTTAACAACCTCAATTGACATTATGCTTAGCAAAAGTACAATGGTTCTTAACCTCTTTTGCCCTTGTTCTTGTGCTAAGCAACATCATTTATACTTGTTCTTGTGCTTAACTACGTCATTGGTCATTGTTCTTGCGATCTGCAACATAATTTGCCATGATCTTGTGCTTATGAACCTCATTTGCATTGGTCTTGTGTTTAAGAACCTCATTTGCCCTTGCTTAACAACCTCAATTGGCGTTGTTCATGTGCTTACCAGCCTCTTTTTGCCTTGTTCTACTGCCTACGAACCTCGTTTGCATTTGTTCTTGCGCTTACAAACCTCATTTGCCCTTGTTCGTTTGCTTAACAACCTGAATTGTCGTTGTTCGTATGCTTCTTAACCTCTTTTGCCATTGTTCTTGTGCTTAGCAACATCATTTATACTTGTTCTTGTGCTAAACAACCTCATTTGTCGTTGTTCTTGTGATTTGCAACATAAATTGGCCATGATCTTGTGCTTACGAACCTCATTTGCAGTTGTTCTTGTGCTCAGGAAGCTCAGTTGTCCTTGTTTGTGTGCTTAACAACCTCAATTGACATTGTTCATGTGCTTACCAACCACTTCTTCCCTTCTTCTAGTGCCTATGAACCTCGTTTGTATTTGTTCTTGTGCTTAGGAACCACATTTGCCCGTTTTCATTTGCTTAAGAACCTCATTTGTCGTTGTTTTTGCGATTTGCAACATAATTTGCCCTTGATCCTGTACTTATCAACTTTATTTGCATTTGCTCTTATGCTTAGGAACCTCATTTGCCCTTTGTTAGTTTTATTAACGACCTGAATTGTCGTTTGTCATATGGTTCTTAACCTATTTTCCCATATTCTTGCGCTTAGCAACATCATTTGCACTTGTTCTTGTAGTTATGAACCTCATTTGCATTTGTTGTTGTGCTTAGCCACCTCATATGTCATTGTTCGTGTGCTTAACAACCTCAATTTTCCTTGTTCATATGCTTCTTAACCTCTTATGCCATTGTACTTTTGCTTAGCAACATCATTTACACTTGATCTTTTGCTTAACAACCTCATTTGTCGTTGTTATTGCGCTTTGGAACATAATTTGCCCTTGATCTTGTGCTAATGAACCTCATTTGCTTTTGTTCTCGTGTTTAGAAACCTCATTTGCCTGTGTTTGTGTGCTTAAGAACTTCAATTGGCGTTGTTCGTGTGCTTAACAACATCTTTTGCCCTTGATTTATGCCTATGAACCTCATTTGTATTTGTTCTGGTCCTTAAGAACCTCATTTGCCCTTGTTCGTGTGCTTAACAATCTCAATTGCCGTTGTTCATATGCTTCTTAACCTCTTTTGCCCTTGGTCTTGTGCTAAGGAACATCATTTACACTTGTTGTTATGCTTAACAACCTCATTTGTCGTTTTTCTTGCGCATTGCAACATAATTTGCCCTTGATCTTGTGCTTATGAACCTCATTTGCATTTGTTCTTATGCTGAGGAACCTCATTTTCATTGTTTGGGTGCTTAACAACCTCAGTTATCGTTGTTCATATGGTTCTTAACCTCTTTTGCCCTTGTTCTTGTGCTTAGCAACATCATTTATACTTGTTCTTGTGCTTAACTACATCATTAGTCATTGTTCTTGCGATCTGCCACATAATTTGCCCTTGATCTTGTGCTTATGAACCTCATTTGCATTGGTCTTGTTTTTCAGAACCTCGTTTGCCATTGTTTGTGTGCTTAACAACTTCAATTGGCGTTGTTCATGTGCATACCATCCTCTTTTTCTCTTGTTCTAGTGCCTATGAACCTCGTTTGCATTTGTTCTTGTGCTTAGAAACCTCATTTTCCTTTGTTCGTTTGCTTAACAACCTCAATTGTCGTTGTTCATATGCTTCTTAACCTCTTTTGCCATTGTTCTGGTGCTTAGCAACATCATTTATAGTTGTTCTTGTGCTTAACTACGTCATTGGTCGTTGTTCTTGCGATCTGCAACATAATTTGCCCATGATCTTGTGCTTATGAATCTCATTTGCATTTGTTCTTGTGCTTCGGAACCTCAATTATCCTTGTTTGTGTGCTTAACAACCTCAATTCGCGTTGTTCATGTGCTTACCAACCTCTTTTTTCCTTGTTTTAGTGCCTATGAACCTCGTTTGCATTTGTTCTTGTACTTAGGAACCTCATTTGCCCCTGTTCGTGTGCTTAACAACCTCATTTGTCGTTGTTCTTGCGATTTGCAACATAATTTGCTCTTGATCTTGTGCTTATCAACTTCATTTGCATTTGCTCTTCTGCTTAGGAAACTCATTTGCCCTTGTTAGTGTGCTTAATGACCTCAGTTCTCGTTGTTCATATGGTTCTTAACTTATTTTCCTTTATTCTTGTGCTTAGCAACATCATTTACACTTGTTCTTGTACTTAGAAACCTCATTTGCCCTTTTTCGTACAACCTGAATTGTCGTTGTTCATATGCTTCTTAACCTCTTTTGCCATTGTTCTTGTGCTTAGCAACATCATTTATGCTTGTTCTTGTTGTTAACAACCTCATTTGTCGTTGTTCTTGCGATTTGCAACATAATTTGCCCTGAACTTGTGCTTATGAACGTCACTTGCATTGTTCTTATGTCTAGGAAACTCATTTTCTCTTGTTCGTGTGCTTAACGACCTCAATTGTCGTTGTTCATATGGTTTTTAACCTCTTTTCCCTTGTTCTTGTGCTTAGCAACATGATTTACACATGTTCTTGTGCTTAACAACCTCATTTGTTGTTGTTGTTGCTATTTGCAACATAATATGCCCTTGAACTTGTGCTTATGAACCTCATTTGCATTTGTTCATGTGCTTAGGAACCTCATTTACCCTTTTGGTGTGCTTAACAACCTCAATTGGCGTTGTTCGTGTGCTTAACAACCTCAGTTGGCATTGTTCGTGTGCTTAACAACTTATTTTTCCCTTGATATTGTAGTTATGAACCTCATTTGCATTTGTTGTTGTGCATAGGCACGTCATTTCCCATTGTTCGAGTGCTTAACAACCTCAATTGTCCTTGTTCATATGCTTAACCTCTTTCGCCGTTGTACTTTTGCTTAGCAACATCATTTGCACTTGATCTTTTGCTTGACAACCTCATTTGCCGTTGTTATTGCGCTTTGGAACATAATTTGCTCTTGATCATGTGCTTATGAACCTCATTTGCATTGGTCTTATGTTTAAGAACCTCATTTGCCCTTCTTTATATGCTTAACAACTTCAATTGGCGTTGTTCATGTGCTTACCAACCTCTTTTTCTCTTGTTCTAGTGCCTATGAACCTCGTTTGTATTTGTTCTTGTGCTTAGGAACCTCATTTGCCCTTATTCGTTTGCTTAACAACCTCAATTGTCGTTGTTTATACTTGTTCTTGTTAAGCACAAGAACAAGTATAAATGATGTGGCTAAGCACAAGAGCAAGGGAAAAAAGGTTATAAGAAACATATGAACAACGACAATTGAGGTTGTGAAGCAAACGAATAAGGGCAAATGAGATTCCAAAGCGCAAGAACAAATGCAAACGAGGTTCATGGGCACAGGAACAAGGGCAAAAGATGTTGGTAAGCACATGAACAACGCCAATTGAAGTTGTTAAGTATACAAACAAGGGCAAATGAGGTTCTTAAACACAAGACCAATGCAAATGAGGTTCATAAGCACATGATCAAGAACAAATTATGACACGAACAAGGGCAGATGAGGTTTCCAAGCACCAGAACAAATGCAAATGAAGTTCATAAGAACAAGATCAAGTACAAAAGATGTTGTTAAGCACAAATAAGTCAATTTCCCTGATTTATTTTAGAACAACGCCAATTGAAGTTGTTAGGTACACAAACAAGGGAAAATGAGGTTTCTAAACATAATAACAAATGCAAATGAGGTTCATAAGCACAAGATCAAGGGCAAAAGAGGTTAAGAAGCATATGAACAACGCCAATTCAGGTTGTTAAGCACACAAAAAATGGCAAATGAGGTTCCTAAGCACAAGAGCAAATGCAAATGAAGTTCATAAGCACAAGATCAAGGGCAAATTATGTTGCAAACCGCAAGAACAACAACAAATGAGCTTGTTAAGCACAAGAACATAAATGATGTTGCTACGCACAAGAACAAGGGAAACGAGGTTAAGAAGCATATGAACAACGACAATTGAGGTTGTGAAGCAAACCAAAAATTAAGAAGCATATGAACAACGACAATTAATGTTGTTAAGCAAACGAACAAGGACAAATAAGGTTCCTAAGCACAAGAACAAATGCAAACGAGGTTCATAGGCACTAGAACAAGGGCAAAAGAGGTTGGTAAGCACATGAACAACGCCAATTGAGGTTGTTAAGCACACAAACAATGACAAATGAGGTTCCTAAGCAGAAGAGCAAATGCAAATGAAGTTCATAAGCACAAGATCAAGGCCAATGTATGTTGCAAATCGCAAGAACAACGACAAATTATGTTGTTAAGCATAAGAACAAGTATAAATGATGTTGCTAAGCACAAGAAAAATGGAAAAGAGGTTAAAAAGCATATGAACAACGACAATTGAGGTTGTGAAGCAAACGAAAAAGGGCAAATGAGGTTCCAAAGCACAAGAACAAGGGAAAAAGAGGTTGGTAAGCACATGAACAATGCCAAATTGATTTTGTTAAGCACACAAACAATGAAAATGAGGTTCCTAAGCACAAGAACAAATGCAAATGAGGTTTCTAAGCACAAGATCAAGGGCAAATTATGTTGCAAATCGCAAGAACAATGACAAATGAGGTTGGTAAGCACAAGAACAAGTGTAAATGATGTTGCTAAGCACAAGAACAAGGGCAAAAGAGGTTAAGAACCATATCAACAACGATAATTGAGGTTATTAAGGACACAAACAATGAAAATAGGTTCCTAAGCACAAGAACAAATGCAAATGAGGTTCATAAGCACAAGATCAAGGGCAAATTATGTTGCAAATAAGTCAATTTCCCTGAAGTTGTTAAGCACAAATAAGTCAATTTCCCTGATTTATTTTAGAACAACGCCAATTGAAGTTGTTAAGTACACAAACAAGGGAAAATGAGGTTCCTAAACATAATAACAAATGCAAATGAGGTTCATAAGCACAAGATCAAGGGCAAAAGAGGTTAAGAAGCATATGAACAACGCCAATTCAGGTTGTTAAGCACACAAAAAATGGCAAATGAGGTTCCTAAGAACAAGAGCAAATGCAAATGAAGTTCATAAGCACAAGATCAAGGGCAAATTATGTTGCAAACCGCAAGAACAACAACAAATGAGCTTGTTAAGCACAAGAACATAAATGATGTTGCTACGCACAAGAACAAGGGAAACGAGGTTAAGAAGCATATGAACAACGACAATTGAGGTTGTGAAGCAAACCAAAAATTAAGAAGCATATGAACAACGACAATTAATGTTGTTAAGCAAACGAACAAGGACAAATAAGGTTCCTAAGCACAAGAACAAATGCAAACGAGGTTCATAGGCACTAGAACAAGGGCAAAAGAGGTTGGTAAGCACATGAACAACGCCAATTGAGGTTGTTAAGCACACAAACAATGACAAATGAGGTTCCTAAGCAGAAGAGCAAATGCAAATGAAGTTCATAAGCACAAGATCAAGGCCAATGTATGTTGCAAATCGCAAGAACAACGACAAATTATGTTGTTAAGCATAAGAACAAGTATAAATGATGTTACTAAGCACAAGAAAAAGGGAAAATAGGTTAAAAAGCATATGAACAACGACAATTGAGGTTGTGAAGCAAATGAAAAAGGGCAAATGAGGTTCCAAAGCACAGGAACAGCAAACGAGGTTCATAGGCATTTGAACAAGGGAAAAAAAGGTTGATAAGCAAAAGAACAACGCCAATTGAGGTTGTTAAGCACACAAACAAGGGTAAATGAGGTTCCTAACCCAAGAAGAAATGCAAATGAGGTTCATAAGCACCAGATGAAGGGCAAATTATGTTGCAGTGCGCAAACGACAAATGAAGTTGTTAACCACAAGAATAAGTGTAAATGATGTTGCTAAGCATAAGACGAAGGGCAAAATAGGTTCAGAACCATATGAACAAAGACAATTGAGATTGTTAAGCACACGGACAAGGGCAGATGAGGTTTCTAAGCACCAGAACAAATGCAAATGAGGTTCATAAGAACAAGATCAAGTACAAAAGATGTTGTTAAGCACACGAACAACGCCAATTGAAGTTGTTAAGTACACAAACAAGGGCAAATGAGGTTCCTAAACATAAGAACAAATACAAATGAGGTTCATAAGCACAAGATCAAGGGCAAATTATGTTGTAAATGATGTTGCTAAGCACAAGAACAAAGGCAAAAGAGGTTAAGAAGCATATGAACAACGCCAATTCAGGTTGTTAAGCACACAAACAATGGCAAATGAGGTTCCTAAGCACAAGAGCAAATGCAAATGAAGTTCATAAGCACAAGATCAAGGGCAAATTATGTGGCAAATCGCAAGAACAACAACAAATGAGGTTGTTAAGCACAGGAACATGTATAAATGATGTTGCTACGCACAAGAACAAGGGAAATGAGGTTAAAAAGCATATGAACAACGACAATTGAGGTTGTGAAGCAAACCAAAAATTAAGAAGCATATGAACAACGACAATTAATGTTGTTAAGCAAACGAACAAGGACAAATAAGGTTCCTAAGCACAAGAACAAATGCAAACGAGGTTCATAGGCACTAGAACAAGGGCAAAAGAGGTTGGTAAGCACATGAACAACGCCAATTGAGGTTGTTAAGCACACAAACAATGACAAATGAGGTTCCTAAGCAGAAGAGCAAATGCAAATGAAGTTCATAAGCACAAGATCAAGGCCAATGTATGTTGCAAATCGCAAGAACAACGACAAATTATGTTGTTAAGCATAAGAACAAGTATAAATGATGTTGCTAAGCACAAGAAAAATGGAAAAGAGGTTAAAAAGCATATGAACAACGACAATTGAGGTTGTGAAGCAAACGAAAAAGGGCAAATGAGGTTCCAAAGCACAAGAACAAGGGAAAAAGAGGTTGGTAAGCACATGAACAATGCCAAATTGATTTTGTTAAGCACACAAACAATGAAAATGAGGTTCCTAAGCACAAGAACAAATGCAAATGAGGTTTCTAAGCACAAGATCAAAGGGCAAATTATGTTGCAAATCGCAAGAACAATGACAAATGAGGTTGTTAAGCACAAGAACAAGTATAAATGATGTTGCTAAGCACAAGAACAAGGGCAAAAGAGGTTAAGAACCATATCAACAACGATAATTGAGGTTATTAAGGACACAAACAATGAAAATGAGGTTCCTAAGCACAAGAACAAATGCAAATGAGGTTCATCAGCACAAGATCAAGGGCAAATGATGCTGCAACGCGCAAGAAAAACGACAAATGAGGTTGTTAAGCACAAGAACAATTGTAAATGATGTCGCTAAGCACCAGACCAAGGGCAAAAAAGGTTAAGAACTATATGAACAACGACAATTGAGATTGTTAAGCACACGAATAAATGCAAATGAGGTTCCTAAGCACCAGAACAAATGCAAATGAGATTCATAAGCACAAGATTAAGGGCAAAAGATGTTGTTAAGCACACGAACAATGCCAATTGAAGTTGTTATGCCCACAAACAAGGGCAAATGATGTTCCTAAACACAAGAACAAATGCAAATGAGGTTCATAAGTACAAGATCAAGGGCAAATTATGCTGCAAAGCGCAATAACAACGACAAATGAGGTTGTTAAGCAAAACATGGACGTTGCTAAGCAAAAGAACAAGGGCAAAAGAGGTTAATAAGCATATATGAACAACGACAATTGAGGTTGTTAAGCACACGAAATGTAAATGAGGTTCATAACTACAATATCAAGCGGAAAAGAAGTTGTTAAGCACACGAACAAAGCCAATTGAGGTTGTTAAGGACACCAAAAGGGTAAATGAGGTTCCTAAGCACAAGAACAAATGTAAATGAGGCTCATAAGCACAAGATCAAGGGTATATTATGTTGCAAATAGCAAGAACAACGACAAATGTGGTTGTTAAGCATAATAACAAGTGTAAATTATGTTGCTAAGTACAAGAACAAGTGTAAATGATGTTCCTAAGCACAAGAACAAGGGAAAAATGTTAAGAACCATATGAACAACTACAATTGAGGTTGTTAAGCACACGAACAAGAGCAAATGAGGTTCCTTGGCACAAGAACAAATACAAATGCGGTTCATAAGCACAAGATCAGGGCAAATTATGTTGCAAATCGCAAGAACAACGACAAATGAGATTGTCAAGCACAAGAACAAGTGTAAATGATGTTGCTAAGCACAAGAATAAGGGAAATAGGTTAAAAACTATATGAACAATGACAATTGAGGTCCTTAGGCACACTAACAAGAGCAAATGAGGTTCCTAAGCACAAGAGCAAATGCAAATGAAGTTCATAAGCATAATATCAAGGGAAAAAGAGGTTGTTAAGCACACGAACAACACCAATTGATGTAGTTAAGCAGACAAACAAGGGCAAATAAGGTTCCTAAGTACCAGAACAAATGCAAATGAGGTTCATAAACACAAGATCATGGGCAAATGATGTTGCAATGCGCAAGAACAATGACAAATGAGGTTGTTAACCACGAAAACAAGTGTAAATGATATTGCTAAGTACAAGAACAAGGGCAAATAATAATGCTAATCATAAGAACAATAGCCGATCATGTTGTTAAGAAAAAGAACATTGGCCAATGAGTTGCTCAGTACAAAAACAATGACAAATGAGGTTGTTAAGCACAAAAACATTGCCAACGACGTTGCTTAGCACAAGAAGAATGGAAATGGGGATTCTAAGCACAAGCAGAAGAACAATGCAAATAAGGCTGTTATGCACCACAATAATGGCCAATGGGGTTGTTAAGCAAAAGAACATTGACAAACAAGTTGTTATGCACAAGAACAATGATAAATGAGGTAGCTAAGCATGAGAACGATGCAAATGAGATTGCTAAGTACAATAACAGTGGCCAATAAAGTTGTTATGCAAAAAAACACTGGTTAATGAGTTGCTAAGCACAAGAACAATGACAAATAAGGTTGCTAAGAACAAAAATAATGACAAATGAGGTTGCTAAGCATTAGAACAATGCAAATGAGGCTTCTAAGCACAAGAAGAAAGCAAAATGAGGTGGCTAAGCACAAGAGCAATTTCTAAATGAGGTTGTTAAGCAAAAAAAAAAACAATGACCAATGATGTTGTTAACAAAAAGAACAATGACCAATGATGTTGTTAACTAGAAGAACAATGACCAATGATGTTGTTAAGCAAAAGAACAATGACAAATGACTTGCTAAGTATAAGACCAATGATATATGAGGTTGCTACGTCTGATAACAATGCATATGAGGCTGCTAAGCAACACAACAATTGACATTGAAGTTATTAAGCAAAAAAATATACAAATGTGACTGTTAAGCAAAAAAGAATAGAAATGAGACATCTATGCACAAGAATAATTGTCAATCATTTGCTAGGTGCAAGAACAATGATAATTGAGAATATTAAGCTCTTGAGCAATGCAATTGAAGTTGCTAAGCACAGGAACAATAATCACAAGAACAATAGCCGATGATGTTGTTAAGAAAAAGAACAATGACCAATGAGTTGCTCAGTACAAAAATAATGACAAATAAGGTTACTAAGCACAAAAATATTGCCAACGATGTTGCCTAGCACAAGAATAATGAAAATGAGTCTGCTAAGCATAAGAAGAATGGAAATGAAGATTCTAAGCACAAGCAGAAGAACAATGCAAATAAGGCTGTTAAGCACAACAATAATGGCCAATGGGGTTGTTAAGCAAAAGAACAATGACAACAAGTTGTTATGCACAAGAACAATGACAAATGAGGTATCTAAGCATGAGAACAATGCAAATGCGACTACTAAGTACAATAACAATGGCCAATGAAGTTGTTATGCAAAAGAACACTGGACAATGAGTTGCTAAGCACAAGAAAAATGACAAATGAGGTTGCTAAGAACAAGAATAATGAAAAATGAGGTTGCTAAGCATTACAACAATGCAAATGGGGTTGCTAAGCATAAGAAGAAAGCAAAATGAGGTGGCTAAGCACAAGAACAATTTCCAATAAGGTTGTTAAGCAAAAAATCAATGAAAAATGACTTGCTAGGCACAAGAACAATGTCAAATGAGGTTGCTAAGAACAAGAATATTGACAAATCTCAAGGACTTGCTATGAAATTAAATTTAGAATTTGGACTTAACACAATTAATTACGACGTTCAAAAATTTATAATTTTATGATAGTCATGACTTCTCCCTTGAACAATTCATTCACCCCGTGATTGACCTAATTATGCATACCTTAGAATAATCATCTCGAATAATTCACTGCTTAAATATCCCTAAATTCAAGAGAGCTAATTTCTCCTTTGATTATAAATCGATCCCTTCCAATCAATAGGAATTCTAATGATATAAGTTTTGTTTTTCCTTCCTAATTGATTGGAGTAAAGTATGACAACTAAGTGTGTTGGTACTTGTGATGTTTTTCTTGAAACTAAATTTTGTATAAAAATTAAAACTTGAGAGGTTTGTCGAGCCTATTGGTAACCAATCTTGCGGTGGCACTCGTACTTATTTTTAAACCTCAATTTTTTATTCTATTTTATTCTGATTTTTCTATTGTTTTGTCTTTTCTTGCTTTTCTAATTTTTTATTTTTCTATTTTTCTGAAAATTAATTTTTTTTAATAACATATATTTTGTGTGTGTCACAAGTACTATGATTATGCACAATACTGAGTATTCATTCATACAAGAAATTATTACATAGTTTCGCTAGGGATCTCTCCATAAAAAATGGTTATTCTAAAACACTCTTGATCTTAGAGAACTTTGTATAATAAATTACCCAAAATAATTATCTAAGTTAGCCATTTTTGGTCAACATTCATGGTTAGCAATTCATTATTCATTTTAAAGCTACTAATTATTTTGAAAATTATGAATTTTGGTACTATATTCTATTGCCTAAAATCTTATTCTAAATTAATTCGAGCAATTCCTATTTGATTACCTACGTGCATTCTACTCCTAGACTACTTTACATGATCCTCTAATGCAAGATACAATTTCTCACCAAAAGAAAATGGGTTAAATACTATAAAAGTAAAAATTATCTGTAGAACTGTTCCTTTTATTTTCTGAGAACCATTTCAATAATTTGAAACTCTAAAAAAATATCAATGTGGTTAAAAAGTAAACAAAATATATATAATTTCAAATTTAGGATTTTCTTTATAACTTTTACCAATAAATTTTTAATTATAAAATCCTTTGAATTTTAGCTTGCCAATTTGTCTGTACATGAGAACACCTATAAGTAAAATTGATGCATGAATTTGAGCTTGCCAATTTTTGTGTTGGTGTCCTTCATGTACAGAAAAATTGGCAAGATCAAATTCAAAATGATACATGAAGGACACATTATCCTCATATATCATATTTCTCTGAACAATGAATAAAATGAACTTTAATGTTCAGCTGAAATTCTGAACAAACCTGAAATTGCATACAGAGTATAAAATTTTGATAGCTCTCTGATGGCTTTGAATAAAATCTTCAATTCTCTAGCTATTGTTTGTAGACCTTTCAACAGAGGACCTTTTCGAACTGGTTTCAACTCCATTTGATAAGCCTATAGATTGATATTAAATTTAACAAATGGTACTTTGCACAATACAGTACTGAATCGCCTCATTAGTCGCCTTCTGAATCACCTTTCTGAAGTCCTGTCGCTCCATCAAAAAGTATTTTACTGACTGTACATTTATTAATCGATCAATTCAATCCACAGTTCTTATATAATTTTTGCAGAAATAGAAAGATGGAAAATAAGATTCTATTAATCACAATAAAAAAAAGAATACACAGCAGATGTACTGTATAAAGTATAAACATTTACTTATACAAACATCAGCAATATTATTGTTTTTCATCACAACTATGTAGGCATAGTTTCATAATTTACAACCACTTCATTATTATTACGTACAAAGCAATCTTTTCCACTGTATATGAAGATAAATATAGATATATATTTTATTTTGGCACTTCTCCGCGCCTTGTTTTTCGTTCAACAGAAAGCTTCTCCGCGAAACATGTGAGCATATCTTCATTGGTACCAGCTCCAGGAACCTCCTCGTACAAGCCAGTCTCTATATTGACTCTCGAAACAGGCTTCTTCAAAAGGTCGTTGCCAATCTGCACAAGTTTTTGCATGTTCTCCATGGAAGAATCATCCATTGTACTTGTGCTACCTATGAGTTCATCATACTGATCTCCAGATTGTCAGCAAAATATTTCAACAATCCAAAAAACAAATTAAAATGACATTTCTAGCGCTACAAATGCAGGGCATTCTCTCTCTCCCTCTCTCTCTCAAGGATAGGATTTCATTCTTTCTCTGTTATGGCCATCTAAAATTTATTTTCTTAATGCATGCTCATGTGAATAAAATTCTTAACCATTACATGGTGGAGCACCAAATCGAGGAATGCATGATGAGCAGTTGAGCACCTAGTTAAATTAGCAAAGAATTTTTCAAGAACTACTTAATGAGACTATCTTTATCAATTTTACCTTGCCAGCTTCATCTCATAACAAGAAGATCGATTAAAGAAGGCATGCACACTTTTAGCGATGGCCATAATAACGCAACTTATCATCATTTTGTTTTATGAAAAATAGTAGGTCATTAAGAACTATTCAAATAGTTTACCTGTATGCGGAGATAGCTTTTGTCTGACCAGAGCACCTGAAAAAGATTAGACAGATGAATATCAACCATGTCACCACTTCCACAGTTAAAAATGTCGAGAATTGGTGAGGCACCCTTTCCTGAGAGCCATCGTAAGATGCCCCACTTGGAAACCTCCTGTGCAGTATACTTTTCCTCAATCTTGCTTGATCCAGTCCCAATTGAGATCACTAAAAGTTTGTGGTAGTCTGTAGGCTTGATCGGGAAGAACTGCCCATTTCCGGTAGCGATCTCCCGTGTAACTTGGCTCACAGCAGCAAGTGTCTAATATATACATATGTATACAACAACAAAAATGTGAGCTTGACGTAGAAGTTAGGTATGACGTCAACTGTAGCTAAATAAAAAAAAAGATTTACTAATAACCAATGATAAGCAAATTTCATTTTAAATTTCTATTTGCTACAGTTCAATTTAACAGTTAATAGCTGAATAATAATCACTTGTATAGATATGTTCATAACTTTGAAAATTCCTTTTCATAAATGAATGATGTTCGATCATAAAGTACTACTGTAGGAAATTTTATTACCAAAGTAATTAATATTTTATCTTTATTGTGCTTAATTTACAAAATAAGAAAACTAAGAACAGGAATTGTTACCACATCACCATCGTAATTAAAATTAAGATATATAATATATGGTCAAGTAATCTCCATTCTTTCACATGATTAATTAATAGCAGCTCATCATAGTGCTCCTTACCACATTAGTGTTTTATTATATTGTATTTCGACCAAGTAAATGAAAACAAAAGTTGACTAAGTGCTTGTATAAATTTTTTAAAACTACTGTTTCATTTCGTAAGTCGCTATTATATGTGTACCGGATTATTTGCGGCAACACCACCATCGACAAGATTGAATTCCCTGGTACTTCCTTTGTCATCCTTAATCTCAAAATAATGTGCCGGAAAGAATGTTGGTGCTGCAGAAGTGGCTATACCTATGTCAGATAGCAGTGCATCCTTCAGTGGTAGAAATTTCAGCTGACGACAAATTAAGTTGAAAATAAAGCCTTATCAATAACATTATACCTTAATCATGAGATACATTAGTATTATATATTGCAGTACCATCTCATTTATATGTTTGAAGTTTTGGTTAACAATATAATATTTGGTTGACATTATGCCTCAAACTTGCATGTTAAATTTCAGAAGTGGACCATCTTCTCTATTGATGGTTCATCAAAACAGCAATGTTGACTAACATACAGAATTACAGACTAAGTACAAAGCAAAAATTTGAGAAACAAAATGAAAAAGAAGGGACTGAATCAAGTATAAGAAAAGTATTTAGTACCATAAAGTTTGAAAATATGGTAGGTTGGAGTATTTTGATATCAAAAGTTGGGATGACCACGTTAGTTAGAGTATCATGTAGCTTTGATTTCCCGAGTAATTGCCGAATTATAGAATGGCGGTACTCTCCATCGTACTTGGGCCCAACAAAAATTCTGATCTTGTTAATTAACTGTGATATAATATCCCTCCTGCAATTCAACCGTATCATCAATTAACATTTTTTTGCAGAGTCTAACTCTAATCTCCTTCCTGAAATGTACTATTATATATATGTTGAGAAAAGTTATTCAGTATAGTATATTAACAGAAGCAGAATTTCAATGTATAAAACACCATGACAAACATGGATCACGGAGACAAGAAGCCTGTATGGTTACTATAAAAGGGACCTAAAAATGAGAACTAAAAGGAAAAAGTGTGTCGTCCAAGCGGAACTAGAAAATTTCAATAGGGGTGACTGAAAATTAATATGAAAAATATGTGGTGAGTGAGATTTAAACTCATGTCCTCTCAATTACAAAATAGAGCTCTAACTACTAGACTACAACTTAACATTTGTTATTTATTGAGGGAGACTAGATTATATAAAATATTAAAACAAATAAAATTTCATTTAATTTCAATATAAATAATTAAAATTTTAAAATCATAGGGTGGCTAAGCCACTTTGATCAGGCTTGAGATCCGCCCATGCGTCCAATTGGTAAATGGTTACCTTCCTTTTCAGGTAAAAGGTTTGGCTTGTAATTTCTCTTTCTTTCTTTTTCCTTATCCTCTAGTGCACTTTATGACAAACTGTCTTTACACACATGGTATACTGCTTAGCGAGCTAAAGCTCAGAATTTAAGTTATTACCAAGACCCATGTGTCATCTTTTATTATCACCCCCACAATGAAAATGTGAAAATGTCCATACTCCATACCCTTTGTATAACAAATTCCTTATTCTTTCAACAATGGCCAATGATCGGTTGTTTTTGGCCCTGATACTATAAAAAAAAAAACTATCCCACGGTCAAGATGTGGGGATAGTTTATGAAAATATATGAAATATTTCATAGCCTACGAAGGTAACAGCAAGTTAATGAAAATGATCACTTTTGTGGAAATATCTTTGGTGAATGATCCAAGTAGAATTGGGTTAAATCCTTTGCAGCGAATAGTGGACGCCTATCCTTGTCTGGAGCAGCCAGCATCAAGGCCAAAAGACCTCCAGTGCTTGTCCCCGCAATGACATCAAAATAATCTGCGAGCCTCACTCCCTCCCCGTCAAGCTCCTGTACTAACACATATCAATTGCATGCGTAAGTTATTCATTTGGAATACATCAAATTGAACACAAAAATTCTAATCACCAAACACGGTCAGCTATGCATGCATGTGGTCTTATAATTCTTAATGAGTTGCTCTATAAATAATCTGTTGTTGGTGGTTAATTAAGTTGGGAGGAGGCGAGGGGAGGGGAAGTCTATCTTACTTGAAGCTTTGACTCGAGAAAGCCGATAATTGTTGCTGGAATGATTCCCCTAACACCACCACCATCGATGCTTAGCACGGTGATGATGTTTTTTTTAGCAAGTGTGGATCCGCTACATCCATCTACTGAGGTAGCCATTTTTGGTATATGTTGATTAAATTGGAAAGTATGTACTAGCTTCAAGGATAAGAGTTTATTGTACTTGTATATATATATGTATTCTTAAGGACCAACAACCTTAAAGAACTATATAAGATTGTATTAACTTGTTGTTGTACCAGAAAGGAATATATTTTGACAAAGAAAACAGGGTCTAGTCCTTTTTCATTAATCATTTTAAGGTTACAAGAGAGATGTAACTAGAAATAAAACACAATTCTACTCAAAACATTTGAGCATAGAATAAAATAAAGTAAAAAAGCTTAAAATGATAGAGATGTAACCAGAAAGGAATATATATAATGAATATATTTAGTTATCTTGTGTACGTCGAAAATTCCTATCATTTTATGCTATTGGGTATTGAATATAGCATCATTCAGCTGGAATTATATAATGATCAGTGCGCAAGAAACAAATTCTGAATCAACCATATTATGCAACTCTTTTGAGCATTCTTGCTTATATGTTGAACCATTCTTGATGAAATACAGTGTACAAGCAAACCAATAATATTTTCCCAGTTTTAAGTCATCCTATTTAAACTGATTTGTTCAAAAAGCTTAAATTTGAGTAGGAATGATCAACGCATGCTTGTCAGATTATTAAACCGATCATATTATATTATTTCCCATTTGTCGGCCACAAGTGCCATATTGACCATGTATATTTGGTATACAGAGGCGGATGTAATTACATCAGAGATATGGAGTCAATTGATATCCATTTTAAAAAAGAATTATTTATATATAATTTTTTATATAATTTAGAGTAAAATATCATGGCACTATATAAATGACCCTGATGCATTCTCCGAAGGAAATTTTTATATTGCCCCCCATAGATCGAAAGCCTGACTCTTCCCCTGATGGTATACATATTTACATATAATTAAGTTGTGAAGCATCTACTGATTCCAAAATTAAAGGAAGGACTTGTCACAGTCTTAGAGATTGAAGGAATCCCACCATAACATACCGTATAGGATTAAGAACCTAATAAAGGGTCATATATATTTATACCACAAAATAGTTGTTTAAACAAACCTATATAATCCTAGTTGATGGAAAGCACAAAAATGGCATTATACCATTTATCCCTCTATATACACCAGATGCAATATCTTCACAAGTTGCCGCCAATAACAGGAAATTAGTGGCAAATTTGTAACAGAACACAAGTACATGTATATATCGATAAATTGTAGTTAAACACGAATGAATATGATCCATGACAGAACACAAGCACATGTACTATCAAATTGAATTCACCATGAAGATATTATCATAAGAATGTTTTTAACTAGGGAGTATTGATGAGTTTTCTCTAATAGGAATTTGGAACACACTATGATCGAGCCAAGAGTTAATTTTATATCTCCCAAGATTGAACTTCTATGGGCATGTTGGAAAAGACGGTGATTTTTTTCATTATTCTTTTATTTTTCCCTTTCGTTGGGAAAATAAAAACGTTGGATTTCTAAATTAAGCTGATGTTTTTAATAATGTGTAGCATTTATAAAGAATAAAATTAAACCTGTGACATCTATTCTGGAAATTTTCTATCACTAGCATAAAATGTCATTAATAGCGTTTCGGAGGGACAAGAAACGTTGTCAATGAAGTTTTTTAATTTTAAAAAAAAATATTGTCATTGACAACGTTTGATGTTGTATGAAACAAAAAAAAAGTAATAAAACAATAGTTCTGCTCCTGACTATATATTTAAATGAGTCACACACAATCATACCCCAGCCAGAACAACAAAATAATTACTGAACAACATCACTATATTGTACAACATTTAAATTAATAATAGTACAAAATACTACTGATAAATGAAAACTTGATAATTACATAATTAGAAATTAAGAAAACATGTATGATCAATGATCAATAATCATTACATAACGATATAACTGTAAACATATTTTTACTAAACAGTTACGAATGATTGAACATTCTGCCCTTTGAACCATGGTGTTAGTGAGGCCCTTTTCTAAAATAAAGTATAAATGTGTGTATACACACACACACACACATTTGTACTTATATATATTGGATCAAAAAGGAATTGGGTACCTTATTAGAAGGCGCACTAGCTAGTTAATGTTTGGCATGTTTTCTTTCTTCATTTTGCTTTCCAGTCAATATCATTACGATCGAATTGAAAAGGTTCAATTAATAAAATGCGGATCAAGGAAAGGGTAATTGTTGACATGTTAATTACTTTGAAGTCTAAAATGGAACTAGCTAGTAAAACTTTTAACTGCTTAATTAGTTATCATTTATTGCTATAACATTTTTGAACAAGTAAACCGTAGATTTATATTGCTATGAGATTTTTTATCAAAATAAAAATACTCTCTCTCTCTCTCTCTCTCTCTCTATATATATATATATATAGATGTATGTATGTATGTATGTATGTATGAAGTCAGAAGTTTTTTTTTTCTCAAATATACGCAATGACGTACGTATATCTAACTGATGCTGATGGTGCTATATATATATTTAGTTAATTTAGATTCTCAAACTTGCGCATTGCATGCATGCATAAATTAAATAATTAGGACGAGATAATTAATTCGTGCATTAGTTTCTGTTGAAACGCCATCATCAACTAAGGAATTTCAAGTTGCATGTGTACACTTGATCCGTTGAGAATGATGGAATTAATGTTAATTTAGAATGCATCGGTAGTTCTATCTGATTCTAAGATCAGCATTGACCAAGATTATATTTTGCATGCTTAATACATTGATCAACTCTCTCATGATTGGACTTTGCAAAAAGAGGATAGGATAATGAAATTACATGCACTATATTTTATAAGAGAAGCAGTATTTGTGAGGGTATACCGATCGATAAAAAAGTATTTTTACGAAGTGTGTCAGTATTACCGACCCATAACAATACTCTCGCGAATACCCTCACGGATATTATCCCATTATTATAGTTAGCTAGTTCGAAGAACAGCAAGCATTTTGTTTTAATTCCACAAAAAAAATGTCCGAATCATCTATTCATGTTCCCAAATAAAGTCCTTATTAACATGTGATTCATGAGTGAGGCTATGGTAATGCACATATTACAGATCGACATATATTATGAATCTGTATTTTTATTCTCAAAGTTCGCACAACCAATATGATTTGAATCATCAAACATGATTTTTATATAAAATTATTCTTCAAGAGCTATTTTTTATGTTTTTTAGATAGGAAGAAAATTACTGCTTTTGAATTGTCCAGAATTTCCAAATTAAGAGATTTTCCACCTATTTAAAACTGTCATTTTTTTTTCATAACCAAAAAAATCAATAAAATAATATTAATAATCAGACTCCCAAAAAAATTTCAACCATGCCCAAACCACCCCCCCAGGGGACGGTTTACCCCCAGCCCAACCCGCCCTCCCAGGGGGCGGTTTGCTTATTATTATTTTTTTTAATACGATAATGGATATTAATTATAATTATGTTTATAATTTATATATTTTGTAATATTATGTTTTTAATATTATAATTATGTTCATAGCATAACTGAACAAAGAAGTCTGGAATATAAGATAGAAATATAAATACAACATATGCTGAATTAACTCTTCCTGCGGCTGAACAGACTAAGTCTACTTCTTAGGTTTCTGGAAGTGGATGACGGCGCGACACCTGCAGTTGTAGAGCCCTGACTACTCCCTGAGTGGCTTCCCTGACTGGGTCGCCTGCTTCTAGAAGGTCCGGCATTGGCAACCACCCTAGCATTCTCTCTTTCGTTTTCTTCAATTATGGCCTCTGCAATGCATTTCATTGAACATTCAGTATCAATATTTAAATTTAATTTCAAATCAATTATAAGTTGTGTACGATCATCTACATACCTGCCCTCTGCCTGTCAGTAGTAGAACGGTGAGCCTCATGTCCCACTTGACGACCTTGCATCCTGTCCATATGCATTGTTCGCCGCTTGTGTCTCCTCCTCCCCTTCCTGATCCATTTCTTATCGAGAACCACCATAGGCCCAAGGTAGTATGCCCACTGGTATTGGTTGGGGTAGCTGTGAAATGATGGTGTCCAGGTGTGCAGAAGGAAATCAATACGGTAATAGTTATCAACAAATACATCCTCAGAAAAGTTTTGTTCTCGGCAAACCGCCATAACATGAGAACACGGTATGCGAACTAACTGGGGGCCTTGGCACTTGCACGTTACTTGATTGTTCTCGCCTTAAATGACTTTGTACTTGCATGCACGTTGATGAGTTTCTATAATGCCATTTTGGCTCATAACTGGTGGAATGATCTTATTTTGAACCTGCACTTCATATTCCGTACCTGTGGTACCATACGGTACAACGCGCATGACAGAACATTTGTTCCTGTGTTTTCTTAATTTCTCTTCAACTCTATCTAAGAATGTTTGGTCCCTACTCGCTAATGAAGTGGCTTTAACATGCCCCTCAACAAACCAACCATTTAACTTGTAGAATGTGTCCTCCACCAGTGAAACCACGGGTAACATACGGCCCTGTTTGAAGACATTGTTTAATGACTCTGACCCATTAGTGGACATAATTCCCCATCTACAACCTCCATCACATCCTTGAAATATCTTCTCATATGCTGACGGCTCGAACGGATTATTCGGACGTCTCTTGCCCACCTTCGCTATATAGGCATTTGCCTCCGGAAATGTCTACAAAAAATAGATAAATTAAAGTCAGTTATACAAGTCGTACAAATGTCCAAAAAAATTATGAAAAAAGAAATGCATACATACTCTTGCAAATTCTCTGAACATTTCTTCCATCCGTCGTGGTTTTTTCCTCTTACAGCCAATTTTGAACCTGTCAGCAAGCCACTCACCCTCGCCGGTATTCTTGCACAGGTTCTCTGAAATGTGTTGCATGCAGTACCTGTGCACAGCCTCTCTGGTATTCGTGTTCCAACCATAGTTGGGGCTATTAAATACATGTTTAATGCCTAAGTGCTGGTCTGATATCACGCAGAAGAACCTATTTCCTACCACCTCTTTTCTCACAAAGACATGAAAAAACCTCAATTTGGACCATCCTCCTGTTGAACAATGGCAAATGCTATAGGGAACAATTGGTTTTCAGCATCATATGCACATGCTATAAGCAGAGCCCCACCATACTGGTTGGACATGAAGCATGCATCGATGCTGATCACAAGTCTAACATATCGAAAGGCTTCAATACATGGACCGAAAGCCCATGCTATGCCCTTGAATTGTACCTCACCGGGTGTATCGGTTGGTACATGCCACTGCTGGAATCTGGTTCCCGGATTTGTACCTGTTATGGCAATAAGTAATGGTGCGAGGAGATTATACGACTCCTTCCAGGTTCCGAAGCATCTGCAGACTGCAAGTTTCCGACCTATCCACAACCTATTGTAATGTGGGGTTATATATGGGTAAATCCGTCTCACCGCATGAGCAACCTCCTTAATGCTCATCGAAGGCTCTTCCTTAATGTCTTCTATAATTACATCGGCAATAACTGATGTCGTCAGCGTAGTATGGTCTTTTCTTGTTGACGCAGTCTTGCAAGTGTGTGGTCCCTTGACATCCTTAATTATCCATGCCTCCCCCTTGCCTTTAGGCGCGGCAGACAGTTTCCATTTGCACTTTGTATCTTTGCAAATTGCAACATACCGAGTCCTCTCTCGATTGGCCACTATAAACTCCCAGTTACCATTTAAATGGAACTGTTTAACTTTCCTCGACAGTTCTTCTATATTGGTGTAAAGCTGGCCCGAGCTAATCTCTTCGTTATATACAACGCGTGTCCCAAAAAAAGAAATGTTTGCTTCTTCAAAGGAAGAAGTGTCTTTGAATGTCCTTACCGGGTGCTTGTCTCCTCGTCCACTGATTGGAAATCTGTCTTCAATTGGAGGAGGCATAATATTCTCATCATCGCCCTCTGATAATCTGTCCAAATCCCAATTCCCGTCCCAATCATCACTAGTTTCAATTTCCTTTGTTGGTATCTCATCTATACCGTCAATATTAATGTCTACATCATTTCGATCGACTGTAGACTGTCTTCTAGGTAATGGATCAGGTACTGATTGATATCCAACCCGAACAACACATGACCGTCTTTTAGTTTCAGCCTGGGGTGCAGCACAGTTCTCAGGTACTTGCAAATACCTATCTCGTCTCACAGGTTCACGAGGGGGTGAGGTCATATCCTGGTTGTGATCATACCCATAATCAGTGGTATAATAGTCATATACTGGGTTTTCATTCTCGACAGAAGGTCCAGCCCTAGTGTCCAAGTTCTGCTCTGCATAAGGTCCAGCCCCAGTGTCCAAGTTATTCTGGGTAGAAGGTCCAGCCCCAGTGTCCAAGTTGTTCTGGGTAGAAGGTCCAGCCCCGGTACCAACTGGTTCAATCGAAACTTTTTTGCAAAATATGTCCATTATCGGGATTGAAGTGGACTCAAAAAAACCATACACAGCTGTCCATATATCCTGGTCTGCTATAGGATATTTTGCATAATAAGGTTTGCTACCTGTCGGTTGGTTGTTAATTCAGGTACTGATTTCTACAGTAAATCGGGCACGGTCCCAACTAGTTTTTCGCAAGATTGTTCTCTTTATTTCATAAATTGAAGTATTGGCATTCACTTGGAAGTCGTAACTCGCATCTTTCGAGTATTGGCATCCGAACTCCCCTTTCGTGATTTTTCCATCCCGTACAATACAATTAACATTTTTTGTTTATTTCTGAAACAACATATAAAATCCGTCGTTCAATATAAGTTTTTTGTTTATTTCTGAAATTTCTAACATTTAAGAAAAATTAAATTAAAAAAAATATACCTCGGTCACTGTTGATCAAAATCGCCTCGGAGCACTGTTTGAGAGCAGAATGGATTAAACGAATTGTATTGGGCGAATTATGGTGAGATAGGAGAGAGAAAACGGCTTAATATAGAAAAATTGGGTAAACCGCCCCTGGGGGGGCGGGTTGGGCTTGGGGTAAACCGCCCCCTGCTGGGGGGGCGGTTTGGGCATGGTGGAAATTTTTTTGAGGATCTGGTTATTAATATTATTTTATTTATTTTTTTTGTTATGAAAAAAAATGACAGTATTTAATACATCGTAAAAAATAAATTACAAAATATTAATTCATAGCATACGCCATTGTGAAATATGCATAATACATAGCCTCATTCTTTGATTCATAATTTGATATTTTAAAGAGAGATTATCGTGAATTTATTTAATTTCATTCAAGTGAATGTCAACCTGCATGTTTAATTAATTTTAATTTTTCTAAGTTTTAATAAAGTTGCCTACATGCTTAAGTTGTACTGGAAAAACTAATTATTTCCAAAGAAAATATAATTAATCACGAGCAATTCATTGAAATAAATTATTTCGCTACAAAATACAAACCTTTCTCTTGTTAGCTAGTATTATTATTACAGTTCAAGTAGAACGAATTGAATAAGAAAAAAATATAGTACTGGTCGCATTAGATCAGTTGGATGATATTCGCAAATCAACATCTCGAAAGATATCCTTACTAATTTAATTAATAAGAACCAATCATGAAGGAATTTTTAAGTAGCTTAATGAACTAATTTTAGGTATTGACTGATTAACTTGCATCTTATAATAATTTACTTACCTCAACCAACCCAACAAGGGACAGCAGAGAGATCCTCTCATGTGCCAACATGAAATCATGTCAGCTGCAAAAATAATTAATTTCCTCGTGATTTGTGCGGACCCAACAGCAGGAATGATCCAGTGGTTGACGTTGAGAGCTAGTGTACATTGGGATAGTAGTAGAGATTATTTTAAAAGTTGAAACATGATGGCTTTCTCTAGGGTCCGGTTTGTAGGATCCGGATCCCCTAGTGTAATCTAATTTTTGGGTTTTGCATCGGGACCATTCGATTCTAATTCGTCGCTTGTGATCATCTCGGGATCCGAATTCGCATATCGGGATATGTGCACTCATTACCGGATGGATGGTCTCGAATTTGAATCAGACGGTCCTGATTTAAAACCCAACTTTTGGGTTACCTCACTGGATTTGAATTCCGGTTTGTAGGGGTGCATATACGGATCGGATACGGATCAGAAAATGATAAAATTATATTTGTATATTCTTTTATTTTTCGGATATGAATTGAATATTTGACAGATATGTAGGTAAAATTGTATTCGTATTTGCTTTTATTTTTCGGATATGAATTTGATATTTGACAGATATATACGGATTACATATCGGATATCAGATATTCGTAGATATATACATAAATATTTTCATAATAGATATTGAATTATATAGAATATATTTACTATTCGAATACGGATAATTAAATTCAAAATCATATCCATATCCGTATCCATATGGATATTCGGATATCAAATATTCGTATGTTATTTTCGAATAAGGATCTGAATGCAGTCGGATATTATCAGAGCTGTTTGCACCCCTACCTGTTTGTAATTCATGAAAATTGATTGGATTTTAGACTTAGCAGACTGTTCAGATGGTTTTAGTGTATGGAATTGGATTTTATTTTTCCATCTTTATTTAATTTTGTATCTTTAAAAATCTGTAAGAAAAAAATAGATCGGACCAAATTGTTGAAGGCATTAGTACTAACTATTGGATATATTTTATGCGTGTTTATATACTTTATACTTGCATCTGAATGTCATATTGTCATGATATCTAATTATTTAATTTACTTTTTAGATTAAAAAAATACTTTCAGTTCTCCAACATTATAAAAAAAAAAATGCATTATATTAATATCTTTAATATAATTTACACAGCTAATTGGAGACAATTTAATGAATTATACTTATAAAATTTTATTTTTAATTTTTCTAAATTTTATTATATGTTAATTATTAGACTTTATATTATTGGAATTTATCAATAAAACTATTAAATAAGTATATATTAGACAATAAATTAATATTGATAACTAGTGCATCAAAAGGAAAAAAAATATATAATTTTTCATTTTTGAATACCTTTCTCAAATTGAATTTGTTACATAAGTACAATTTTTATGATACAACCGAACATTCATTTCAGCACATTCTCATAATCATTCCAAAACATACTTAAAAGTATGGATTACCATAAATTAATATATAAATTTCCATATATCTGAAAAATCTTGTTCCACGTATTTTCAATCTTATTTGAAGCAATTGGAAAAAAAATATTGTCAAAATAATAATTATCAAGTGATGCATTGTAATTAGTAGGGCTATATAAATCGTTTATTTTTTAAATATCTGTGACTGACCCATACGCTGTATAAGCGAAGATGTTGCTGTCAACATCTACACATAGTTACAATTGATTATTAAATATATTTGGAAATTAAGCTTGATGTTTGATTCTAGTCATCATAGTATAATTTTGTGCGCAATCATATCATCCTGACTTAATTAAATATCCAAAGTCTTATCTTAGAATTTAATATATAATTAGATCGTGAAAAGCTAGCAGCACCTCCTCCAATTAAATGTTGAATAATTAATTAAATTAAACACATGCGCGCTTTCCTTGCAGCGGATTTTATATTTTGTCCAGCTAATTACACCGAAATGTTGCAGTAAATTAATAGACAAATCATATATATAACTAATCAACCTACATATTTTCTACCTAATATCAAATTGAGGTTCTGTGCAACTAAGTCGTTTTTCAATTTTAAAAGTTCAAAAAGTTGATCTGAACAGTTAGTTGTAATCTTTATATTAAAATCTGCTTGGAGACCAAATTTTACATTTTTTTTGAATGTTTTTTACTATTTATTAAACCAATTTGAAAATCGTTGATCCAATGGTCCATACTGGTTTTACTACTTAGTTAAGCCACCGTTGGATCAGCGAATTTCAAAGTGGCTTAATAAATAGTAAAAAATAATTAAAAAAATGCAAAATTTGGTCTCCAAGCATATTTTAATATATATATCACAACTAATATTTTGGATCCACATATTGGATATTGAAAATTGAAAAATAACTTAGTTTACATATTCTCGTATTGATATTAACCTCTCTCTCTCTCTCTCTCTATATATATAGGGATGGAGAATTTCCAAATTTTACATTTTTTGGAATTTTTTTACTATTTATTAAGATGGTTTGAAAATCGTTGTTTTTCAATGGTGCAGAATTTTAATAAAAACAGGGATTTTCAAATCATCTTAATAAATAGTAAAAAAATCCAAAAAATGTAATTGGTCTCCAAGTACATTTTAATATAGATTAAACATCTGTCGGTTTGGATCGACCGTTTGGACTTTGAAAATCAGATAACTGAATCGTTTGTTCCTGAGGCTAGGAACAAACGTTTTGAGCTTAGCCAACCTCTATATATATATATATATAGGGATGGGCTATGGTGAGTTGCGAAGTAAAACAAATTTTACTTCACGCTTGTATTTCAATTTTGAAAATCCAAACAACCGATCCGAACCGTTCAACATTTTCTCCATATTGAAATGTGCTTGGAGACTAAATTTTACATTTTTTTGGAATTTTTTTACTGTTTATTAAGCCACTTTGAAAATCGCAAATCCGAGTGAACAGTAAAATTTTCTAGACCATTGGATCAGCGATTTTCAAAGTGGCTTAATAAATAGTAAAAAAATTCCAAAAAATATAAAATTTGGTCACCAAGCACATTTCAATATGGAGAACATGTTGAGCGGTTCAGATCGGTTGTTTGGATTTTCAAAAGAAAAATATGAGAATGAAGTTAAAAATGACATCTTACTTCGCAACTCACCATAGCCCATCCCTATATATATATATAGAGAGAGAGAGAGAGAGAGAGAGAGAGAGAGAGATTGACTAGGGTGAGCCATGGTGTAAAACGTGTTTGTACTCCACGCCATATCTTCATTTCCAAAGTTCAAATGGTCGATCCGAACCGCTCAAAATGTTCTCCATATTGAAATGTGCTTGGAGACCAAATTTTATATTTTTTTGGAATTTTTTTACTATTTATTAAGCCACTTTGAAATCGCTGATCAACGTGAACAGTAAAAATTTCTGGACCATCGGATCAGCGATTTTCAAAGTGGCTTAATAAATAGTAAAAAAATTCCAAAAAATGTAAAATTTGGTCTCCAAGCACATTTCAATATGGAGAACATTTTGAGCGGTTCGGATCGATCATTTGAACTTTGGAAATGAAGATATTGTGCCATGGCTCACCAAACGCATTTACACCATGGCTTAGCCAAGTCCATCTCTCTCTCTCTCTCTCTCTCTCTCTCTATATATATATATATATATAGAGAGAGAGAGAGAGAGAGAGAATGGCTAATATACAATCGATTGTTCCTGAGTTCCCGTGCAACCAAGTCGTTTTCCGATTTTCAAAGTCCAAACGGTCGATCTAAACGTTAGATGTGATCTTTATATTAAAATATACTTGGACACCAAATTTTACATTTTTTGGAATTTGTTTACTATTTATTAAGCCACTTTGAAAATTGCTGATCTAATGATCTGGTAAAAACAGAAGCCACTGTTGGATCAGCGATTTTCAAAGTGGCTTAATAAACAGTTTAGATCACATCTAACGTTTTAATATAGAGATCACATCTAACGTTTAGATCGACCGTTTGGACTTTGAAAATCGAAAAACGACTTGATTGCACGGGAGCTCAGAAACAATCGATTGTATATTAGTCATTCTCTCTCTCTCTCTCTCTCTATCTATCTATATATATATATATATATATATATATATATATATATATATATATATATATATATATATATATATATATATATATATTTTAAGAAACTGACAGCAGTTGTCAGGCTCTCTCTCGCTCTCTCTCTCTCTCTACATATATATATATTCTCTTGGTCTAAGTTTACATATTCCTCTAATTTCAACCGTTAAATCAAGCCAATTGTTAACTAAATTTAGACGTAAGCATCTTCGCCCATTAAATATCACATGTTGTTGTGTTACTTGTGTATGCCCCCATCTCCCATCTCACTTTTTCATCACTCAAACTTAAAATATTAAACTAGGCAATCACTAACGCAACAATGAAAATTTTCTCTACCATAATACAAATTAATTGTAAGGTATTCAGCGAAAGATAATAATTTCAATTTAAAAAGGAAAAGAAAAGGAAATGGGGGTTTTTCCTTATCCAGCTTGTGACACCAACCAGACTCAAGAGGAAGTAGGCCGTGGGCCTATGACCTTAAGGGAGTCCACAAGACAGAAGAGAAAATTAAGGGAAGCAGCCCAAAATAAACAGGCCGCAAACCATAAGAAAAATCCAAGGAATAGAAATAAATCTCGGCTAGTAGAGGAAAATGGACTGGTTGAGGTCCAGGTGGAGTTTGACCATTGCTCCAATATTGCAAAGGCAACGGGCTTTCAAGTAGAGCAAGTGCTAACAGCTCTGCAGGAGGATAATATGCACCGACCTGTGACCCGACCTGACGACCACGTAGAGGGGTACGACCCAGAGAAAGATGATTTTGTTTTTGATATGGATTCTGAGGATGAGGAAGAGGCCGGCCAGTAACATAGGCTGGAAGTTTGATTGATGAAGGGGTGATAGTTAAAAAATGAATTACAAAAAATTAAAAGTTCTTTCCTGGAATTGCCGAGGCTTGGGGGATTCGGAGAAATGTCTAGTAGTTAGGAATGTAATACGGTCAGCACGATGCGATATTGTTTGTTTACGGAGACAAAAATAAATGATATAGCATCCTCCCATGTTTCCACCTTCCTTCCTTCTTTCTTCAATAAACAGTGTGTCTTTCTTGATGCAAGAGGTACTTCTGGGGGGTGTCTCATTGCATGGAAAAAAAACTATAATCTCATTTCTTCTTGGTCTACTACTCACTCTATCTCTGCCTTGCTAATGCAATCTAGTACGGGGAGAATGGCTCTAATTACGAATGTGTATGGCCCTAGCCGAGATGACGAGAAGAGGGAATTCATTCGTGAATTGAGAAGTATCTCACAGCATGTATCTCATCCTTGGATAATGCTTGGTGATTTTAATCTTGTGCGTTGGCTAGTTGATCGTTCAGGTGATATGAGAAATTTTGGTTTGATGAATGAGTTTAATGACTTAATAATGGAGTTATCCCTGGTGGATGTCCCTTTGCGAAATAGGAGCTTCACATGGTCAAATAAGAGACCGGATCCAACCTTCTCGAAAATCGATAGAATTTTTACAACCCCGGACTGGTCGGTGCACTTCCCCTCGATTATCCTCTCTGCCTTGGAAGTAGTCGTTTCAGATCACGCTCCTCTGTTGCTTTCTTGTCGCCAACTCCAAACTTCCCACAAACAACACAGGTTTGAAAAAATTTGGTTTTTTTCTCAACAGGTCAAGGACATGGTCAGAAGAGCATGGCAACCAGTTCCGCACCAATCAAGTGATGGGCTGCTTCACAAAATCAATACCATGCACCAGGAGCTTCGACAATGGCATTTGCAATCTCAATCGCATATGGAGAAAGAGTTAATGTCGAGTAAAGAGCACATTTTGCAGCTAGACCAATTGGAGGAATCCCGACAGCTCTGTGGACCCGAATTCCTGCAAAGACAATTCTAGCATGAAAAGGCATATCACTTATCTACCATTTTCGAAATCCGGTGGCAGCAGCGTGCGAGGTGTCGATGGCTAGCAGAGGGAGACAATAATACCAGATTCTTCCACTCATTTGCTTCCTCGAGGGTGCGTAATAATACTGTGCATTCCTTGGTGGTGCAAGGTGACTCTATTACTGATGGTGGCGCAATCCAACAGCTTTTTTACAGCCACATGCAGTCCATTCTGGGTACACAAAGTCCAGTAGAATCATTTGATCCTTCGGTACTGTACAGCTCTGACTCGGATTTGTCCATCTTACAGGAACCAATAAGTGAGCAGGAAATTGAAAAAACAGTTTTCAGTTTATCAAATAACCGGGCTTCCGGTCCTGACGGTTTGCCAAGTGAATTTGCTAAAACTTATTGGGCCAAAATTAAAACTGAGGTAGTGCAACTGGTCACTGATTTCTTCCAAGAGAAGACAGATTTGCGGCAGTTAAATACAGCCAATATTGTTATGATACCAAAGAAGAATGAGGCAGTGGAGTTTAATGATTTTAGGCCAATAAGCATTATTAGCTTAATTCCAAAAATCATCTCCAAATTACTAGCTACCAGATTATCTCAAGTATTACCTGATATTATCTCTATCAATCAGACAGCTTTTGTAAAAGGCCGACAAATTTCGGAGAATTTTGTAATTGTCAGAGAAATTTTACAGCATGTATCTACTTCAAAGGAAGTGGGGGTTTTTTTCAAAATTGATTTTGCCAAAGCATTCGATACTGTCAATTGGGAGTTTCTAAGCCAAGTTATGCAGGCAAGGGGATTCCCCAGTAAATGGATAAGATGGATTGAAGTGCTGTTAACTACTGCGACCTCTAGAGTTGTCATCAATGGTGAGCTGTCCCGATATTTTAATCACAGAAGGGGTCTACGTCAAGGTGATCCATTATCGCCAATGTTATTTTTAATAGCGGTGAATGTTTTGCAAAGGATGATAATTGGTGTCAATGGGACTCTACATAACTCACTCTCGGCCAAGCTATCAGACCCTATTATGGCATTTCAATATGCGGATGATACCGCTATTGTAGCTCATGCCGACCTTGATACTATGATTACTTTAAAAATGGTCCTCAGGTTATTTACCAAGGTATCAGGACTACACATTAATTTTGATAAAAGCTCTTTTTGCTCTATCAACCTTAACCGACATCAAGCCTGGATGGTGGCTACGGTAATGGGGTGTGCAGAGGTACAAATGCCAGTGTCTTACTTAGGCATGCCGCTGTCTACTAAGGCTCCTTGTCGATCTGACTTTCTACCTTTGATTGAGAAAATAGAGAGCCGGGTAGAAGGGTGGCATGGGAAGCTACTCTCGAAAGGTGGCCGGTTGCAGTTAATTAAGTCGGTGCTCTGCAGCGTTCCAATCTATTTAATGACTTGTTTTCTGCTACCTAAATGGGTGATTAAACATATCGAGAGTGTGTGTAGGAATTTCCTTTGGGGGAAAACGCAAGGAGATGGAAAAGGGGTGCCCCTGATGAATTGGGATTTGATCTGCTCTCCAAAAAGATGTGGAGGTATGGGTATCCCTAACTTGAAGTTCAGGAATGAATCTATACTACTTCGATGGTGGTGGAAGACGACACAGTCGGGTACATTATGGTACTCGATTATAACTGCAATCCGAACATACACACGCAATAACCAAGGACCTAACATTTGGCTTCTCAATGGATCTTTTTTTTGGAATCAACTACTCAAGCTGCAACCCAAATTTCACTGGAGTACATCCTGGGTGATAGGAAGTGGTAAGGCTATTTCTTTTTGGTATGACCGTTGGAGCGCTGAGCCGCTACGGTACATCACAGATAGACAGAGGAGGCCACAAAGTCAATTAATCTCGCTACATGAGGCCATTTCAGAGGCATCTCCAGTCCTTGATTTCTACACTAGTATGTTACCGGTTGACAGAATATGATGATATATTGTTGTGGCATTGGTCTCCTAATGGAATCTATTCAGCAGCTTCTTATTACAACAATATCACATCAGGTGGTAAGCTAGTTTGGAAATACAAGGATATTTGGTCAATGGCAGCACCTTCGAAGGTTCAAATTTTTACCTTCTTGCTGATCCATGACAGAATTCTTCCTCATGAAGTCATGCAAAATCGGGGTATGAATTGTGAGATGCGTTGCGTATTGTGTGATAATTGTCCACTGGAGACGGCGCAGAATCTATTCCTTGACTGTGTTAATGCACGGTAAGTCTGGAGCCGGTTCCAACACTTGGTGCAATTTAGATTCTCAATTATGGCCACTTGGGATGCATCTTGGCCGAACTATTGCCAACAGATGGGGCACCACAAGAGAGGCTGGGCTACAATCTTCATGGTAGTACTGTGGTCGATTTGGAGACAACAAAATGAGGCAATTTTCCGTTCTACCAAACTAACACCGTGGATGGTGGCAAGCCGGGCTGCGGAGGAGGCCAGACTTTGGAGTCGTTTCTGTGGGAAGAACAGAGTGTTTCGGGAGTGTGGTATTTTTCAGAGAAGTTGAGCTTTTGATGTAATGATGTAATGATGTAGGGTGGGATGTGTTAAACACATTTATTTTACTTCTTGGTAGCAACTACCAAGTTTTCAAAAAAAAAATATATATATATAATAATTTAAATTTTACCTTGTTAGCTATTGACAACAAATAATAATTTTCATTTTTCCAACATCTTAATATCCGCAGCCCAAGCTACTATGAAGTTAGTTTTGCAGAAATCCTGAAGAACAAAATCAATAGAATCTGAGAAATCAAAGAATTTCACTTATGGGGCTTTTTGGGCTTTTGAAGCCCTAATCTAGCATAAATTTGTCAACCAATGCCTGGCAAGAGACCACTTTTGATTAGTGATTTTTTGTTTGATTATTAGTGGTTTTATCTCATTTTTTAAATAATAAAAAGGTTGCCACTTCAGAGTGCATATCATTATCAATACATTTACTTTTGTTATAATCTAGTTCTAATTAATCATGAAATGCATGTGTCATTTATTTTGTCATATTACTGTTTTTTCATCGTCAGAACCTTAAATCACACTATTAATCTTTTAACAATTACAGTGTACATTTTACTATATATGGTGCTTATATTGTAATCCATTTATTGGTATCTCAATTAATATACTATTTAGATTAAAAAATATATCATTGACATGTGCTTATATCATTTACAAAACAAATGTATTGAATTGGGGACAATTTAAATGTATCTAACTTAGGAATATTTTAATTGTCGATTACTCATTCAAGAATTCGTATCCTATGCATTAACTCAAAAATGAATCTTTTGACTATCAGTTGAACCAAACAACAATACAAAATATATGAACTTATCTTTGGTCTAATGGCAAGGAACATGACTCCCATGTGAGAAATCATGGGTTCGAAACACATAAAGTAGGAAAATCATTTAAATTAATGCATAGGAGTTTGAAATGTGTTAGGTGGCTTGACTCCAACTGATATTTCAAAAATAAAAAACAATACAAAACATATTTTTTGAGTGAAGATTGGAGGTCAAGCCACCCAACTATTTAATACCTTTGTTATTATAACAAAGAATTTCCTCCATCTGAATTTTGAACTCATCACCTCTCACATAGAGACCATGTACTTTAACCACTAAACCAAATGCTAGTTCTCATTACAAAACATAAAGTTATCCCAAGAATATAATTATTGAATGTGCTTCGATTGTTTAATAATGATAAAACCTAATGCGTGCTGCAAAATTATAATTATATTTTCAAACTTCTTCAATAAATTATTTAGGAAAATAAGGATTTGGTGGTGGATGCAAGAAAATAAAAGGTAATAAACTAATAAGTGATAAAAATATACAGATAGTAAATAAATTCAACGAGAGATACAATATTTAAATAAAAATAATGGCCCAAGATGCGATATAAAGAAAAATGTGAAGAATTTAAAGTCATTTTTGGCTGCTAGAAAAAGCTTCACATGAGCTGCACACTTGACAAAATAATAAAATATGCATTATTTCTTCCTTTTTTTGTGCATTTATTCTCCGGACATCCGGTAGCAAGTGGATAATTTCACTATCTCCTTTTCTTTTACAGGAGAAAACACAAAAAGCAATCTCATATATTGTGTTAATTAATCCCAAGGGTAGTGCTGCTACGTACATATGACGTCAGATGCTGACGTACATTGACTTGAAACAGTTAACAAGTCGTCTCTGATCATAAGAACTAAATCTCCTGTTCTTCTATGCACATAAAATATTTTACTTTTAAAATTACTGACACGTGAGTCGGAAGTAAATTTGAACTAAAATTATATTTAATATGTAAATATCAAAACTCATCCCTAATTTACGTATTAGTGATTTTAAGAACAAAAATTTTCTATTCACAGAGAAATAGATAATCTGGTTTACTAATTATGTACAATTTCCAAGTCTGGATAGATTGTGGAACCTTATATATTTTTCAGGCGACGAGAAAAAATGACTAATGTTGTGAACAGGGTTGTAAATGAGCTGGTTCGGGTCGAGTTGGGCCTTAACTCAGCTCGTTAATTCTGGACCGAGCTGTTAGCGAGCCAGCTCGTTAACAGCTCGCGAGCTAAAACTCGTGATGACCCAGCTCACGAGCCACGAGCTAGCTCACTGGATTTTGTTGGACCTTGTTTTAAGAAGAAAATAAATTTTACAAATATTTTTGGACCGAGTTGAACCAAGCTGGACCAAGTTTGACAGTATAAAATATACACAAATTCATACAAATTCACAAATTGATGTCTAGCCGAGCTAGTTCATGAGCTGGCAAGCGAGTTAAGACCTTAACTCAGCTCGTTAATTTTGGCCCAAACTGTTAGCGAGCCAACTCGTTAACAGCTCGATCTACTATCGAACAAGCTGTTACCGATCGAGCCAGATGTGAGTCACGAGCGAGCCACGAGCTTTTTTGACAGCCCTAGTTGTGAAGATAGTTATCTCCAATTTGCTCACGATGTTAGGCAATTATATCTCTGTATTACTTCAACAACAATGCAAAACATAAAGTTAAAATATAATATCGTATATATCAGAAAGGAATATAACTTATATATATTATTTCAAAAAGAGCTTACTTACGACCTACTACAATGATTGTTTTTTTCATCTTTGTCGTTTCATCATTGTTTGAACTTTGAAACACTCTTGTCATGCTAACAGCATATATATCTCAAACTAAAGCGAATCTCAATGTAAAAAATTTAAGCTATCTCAATCCAACGAATCCTTTACACGTGTGGGGAGTTCCATACCTAATAAGCCCAAATTTGTATTTATATCCAAAAAAAAAAAAAAAAAATCAAACTTTACAATCTACATCTGTTTTCAACAAAATTCCAAATTTAACCAATCCGTCAAATAATTTGTTTGAATTTCCGCCAAATAATTTAGTGAATTTGGATTGCCAAAATTTCAATGAAAAAATACTTTCCGTATATAATTGAATGAAAATCCTTTTTCCATTGAATTATTTAACGGAGATACGATTTCTGAATTTTTTTTTATTTTAATTAAATAGAAGATGTTATGATTTTGTTTTCTACTAAAATATTAAAAATATTTTTATATCTTTTGGAAAATAGATTAAGTACTAGAGAATTTATTTTAGTAGAAAGACTGCGACAAATAATCTCTATCAATAATCTCTATCAATATTTATAAGGCAGGATTTTTTTCGGTGAAAGAAAAATTAAAATATTTCTTGGTGTATTACCGGACAAAAAATGTTTTGGATTTGATTTATTAATTCCGGTTCAAAAGTCACATATGAGTAATCGTGGTCCTTCTAATACATTCAAATTATAAGGTACTCCATCTATTTACCTAGAAGCTATTTTATATTTTTTATATTTTAATATTTTTCTAAAATCACTTCTAGAGAAATAAATGTAGTACTTTTTAATTTGAATGTACTAGAAGGCTCACAATAATTTTCTTTATTTACTCATATGTGAATTTTGAATTGGGATCATTAACTCAGATTCGAAATAGTTTTATTTGTTTTTTAGTACCACACCAATAAATATTTTATTTTTTTCTTACAACCGCAAGAAATCCTGCCTGAAAAATAGTGATCTCATTTTTTTGTCACAATCTTTCTAGTAAATTCAATTCTATAGTATTCCATATATTCCATGAAATATAAAATATTTCTAATATTTCTACTATAGAAAAAATAAAAAAAAATCATGACATCTTCTATTTAATTAAAATTAAAAAAATCAGATATTAAATATCCGTTCCATTGAATTATTCAACGGAAAGTTGTTTTTCAAATCTACTTAATAATTCAGCGGAATTTTTTTGGATTATTTAGCGGATTTGTTAGATTGTAAATTTTTTAGAAAACAAATATAGATTGTAAAATTTGATTATTTTTTTAATATAAATAAAAATTTCGGTGGATAAGTTTGCACACGAAAGTAATGTCTAAGAAACATATCAATGTCAAAATTTGGCGTGATTGCGACCCATCAGATTTTTTTTTAATTTATTAGTCTGTACTTCCAACAACCTTATATATTGATACTTATATATTGATGTATTCTAGTCTCTGACTAATTATATAGTTTTTCTTTGTTGGTCACCGTACTCATTCCATTTTACTTCAAAACCCTATGTATTAAATAGAGAATTTTCTCATTTTATGGGTTTCGAACTCATGACCTCTCATATGAAAGCCATATGCCTTTGCCACTATACCAAAGACAAATTCTCTATTCCATGTCAATCTTCATAGGTATAAATAATTGAACTATAATATATTAATACTTGAAAAATAAAATATTAATACTTTGATGCGTAACTTATTATAAATATTCATTTTCTAGTCCCCCAATCATTTCAATATCAACCTCCCTCTAATGAAGTTGTGGGGATCTCATATTCCTGCATCAACCTTCATCTAACAAAATAGTTGACATCATATGTATAAATATTTCAGTGCATAAGAATAAATACTTGTAATAGTTGATATTAATACTTGCACAACGAGGTATAATAAGGCTGAAAGTACGTCATCATGGATTTCGTTTGAAAGAGAAAATTATGTAAAAGACATCAGTGGTTTTGGATTTACAAAATTTCTAACAAATTGTTAGAAACATGGACGAGATTGAACGGAGAAAAAAAAAAACCTCTAAAAATGTGTATGGTCCCTGTTGTTGTAAACAATATTTTGTCTGTTTGACTAATTTGCAAAACATATAATTATTGAATTTTACAGTTTTCTGTTTGAGATATGTGCAGGTTTAATAGTTATGACCAAATGTTCAAATGAAGTCAACGATACATATCATGACAAGTTGGTGTTGCGCCGAAGGTCAAAAAAAGTCAACGTGCATATCACGACAAGTCAGAACATGACAAGCTGCACGAGATATTCTGTATGCAAGTGCTGACATACCTGGTAGAAAGCATTGGATACAAGGTTGATGGACATGTTCTGGGAACTTGATATATAAGAATGGAGATAGGAGTAGGTCCGATGAGCATCGGACCTACTTTTGGGTTCAATTAGCTCTAACACCGTACGATTATATATCATTGAGATTTGTGCACACGGAAACTGAGAAATACTCGTACGGATTTTAATGAGTTTGTATGAATCTTGATGCAGACTTGATGGTCATTTCAGCCATCGAAAAGGGTAGGTCCGATGGGCATCGGAGCTACTCTCAATTCATAAGAATGTTATATAACAATGATGACAATCGAGGAAACATATGTATACAGTTAGTCAGTTACTACCAATGAAAGACAACAAAAATTTGTAACAACCAAAAATTGCAAAAGAATAGAAGGTAAAAATAATGGCAAAAGATGTGCGTTATATATAAAGAAAAAAGTGAAGAATTTAAAGTCATTTTGGCTGTCCCGAAAAGGCTTCACATGATCGAGCTGCACACTTGATAAAATAGAAATTAAATTTCTATTTTTTGTGCATTTATTCTCCGGACATCTGGCTGCAAATGACAATTTCACCATCTCCTTTTCATTCCCAGGAGAGCAATCACAAAGAGCAATCTCATATATTGTATTAATCCCAAACTCCTAAGTGTAGTGACTTGTAACAGTTAACAAGTCAAGGACTCAAGGTGCATGTTTCTGGCGGCGGCGGGGGCGGCTGCTGCTGCTGCTGCTAGTAGTAGTGATAATATAAATGCTGAATTTTTTTTTATCAAATTAACTTATAAATTTTGTTTTTTTGGACCGCTTGAATTTGTATTAAATTAGTTCAAAAATCTATAAATTTGCATGTAAATACATCATTGGTACGTGTAGTAGATCAATTTCACTAGTTTACATTCGTTATTTAAAACCAATACAATACTTATTTAGTTAAGCTCACTAAGAACACCCTACAACTACTGTTGTTGTTATTACTATTATTATTATTATTATTATTATTATTATTATTATTATTATTATTATTATTATTATCTTCTTTATTTTTGCTTGGATGTAAATTCTCAAAATATCTGTGGCAGTTGCCATCAAAGAAAGATAAAGTGGTGCAAGAGCCACGAATACAATATCATGTTTTGGTTTGCCATCATAGAATATGATTCCATTATTGCTACTTTAAAGTGGCTTTAAGTGCTTGATTTGATATTATTAATGTGAAGTATTGGCATCAATAACATTGGTACTATTATTTAAATTGAAATAAAAGTTTAAATCTTGTCCTGACATGCTTTTTTAAACCGAAAACATATCTTCCGTATGATCCTAAACAAACCAAAAGATGATATTGATAATTGATGCCTTTAATCAAATTTTTTGTAATTCCCGCTCGTATCTCTATTTTTCAAATAATCAATCCGAACCATTATATGCGATTTACATGTTGAAATGTGCTTGGAGACCAAATTTTATATTTTTTTAGAATTGTTTTACTATTTATTAAGCCGCTTTGAAAATTACTGATCCGGTGGTCCAGGAATTTTTACTGTTCACCCAAATTTTCAGATTTTCAAAGTGGCTTAATAAATAGTAATTTTTTTTAAAAATGTAAAAAAAATATATATATATATATATAATTACCTCTACGTACGTACATACGCCTAGCAAATTAGTTATTGCATTGTTATTTATATGGTTATAAATTAAAAAATCAGTGTTAATTACTATTTAAATAATCTGGGACTTATTAGCGCTCACCTCATGCTTAATTAAAAAACAAAAAAAATACTAATTTTCTCGAAACTAGAAATATTGGATAATTTTTTTTCCAACTATCATAAATATGAGTGATAAATATTATTAAATAATATATTGATCAATAAATTCATAAAAATAGTTGGGTGACTTGACTTCCAACCTTTACTCAAAAAAATAGTTGATACTTCCTAGTTATTTTTTTTGTTGACCTATTTAATACTTTTTCATGCATGTAATAAATGGAATCATGCTAATTTTATTTTTAGAAAATGAATTATATATATATGCTTTTTTTGTTTTTAGATATTGAATTATGCTGCTTTAGCGCTTCAATTAATTAGCAATTTAAAGAGAAGAATATATTGCAGCCCTCATCCTGATTATCTCGGCACAATAGTTTCGTTTCCTCATTGGTTAAGAGGTCTATTTTCTTTATCTCCATTAAATTAGCACATTTTTCCAACTGGTTACTCTTGTGACGCACGATCGAAAGGACGTCAAATTTAAAATACTTTTTATTCCTTTTCTGATCTGCTCTCCATTTTTGCAAATTGGCAGACATAAGCATTAATATATGTTTTCATTATCAGCGTTGGTTCTAGACTTGATGTATCTCCTTCAAAGCATATATTTGGATGGCGATCGTTTACTGTTAAGGATTTTTTTCCTAACCTTCTAGTCTTATTTTTGTACATTTATACAAAAATGTCTTTTCTTCGACCAACTTTCATATAAACTCATTATTTTCGATCTAATTGTCGACGTGGCTTGAATTCTCGTCATTAAAATATATCCCAAAGGTGAAAACGAATAAAATTTGGAAGCATAAAATTAGTGTTGTTGATAGGATTGGACCAATGATTGATACCCATTGGACAACTAATTATTCTCTAGAATATATGAACTGTTTACACATTTTTAAATTCCAAGTTTAAATGAAGTATATATTAAGATCTTAATAGGCAAAAAAGTGCTATATATACTCAAAATCAATTTTTTTTTCCGGAGGAACAAGTTGCTAGATAGTATATAAATAGATCTTGATAACTGTCTCCGTACACCCATCCCCGCATTATTCCCGCACTTAAGTTCCATAACTAACTTGGGAGGACCATCCCCACACAATTTGCTTGAATCCATATTGTCTCCGCACAATTTCTAAAGTATTAATACCTATGAACGAATGCATCTATACCTATGAACGAAAATATTTATACCTATGCATTAAAATATTTTAACATAAATAATTCTCCCCAACCAAATCTTCCAAACTGTCCTCTCACCATAAATACATGTAGGAGACCACTCAAAATAATTGGATGGGACTAGGGGTGACCAAACACGTTTCTAAAAATATCAATATTGCCATAACTATATGAAGGACTACAATACTTAATATTTTTTTACATATGTCTCTAGATGACGTCTGAAAGCACTAATATCAAGTATTGAATGTATTTATACTTATGCAATGAAGTATTTATATGTATATACATTGTACAAAGTTTAATCTTCAGATGTTTTATCATATTAAATTACACATCAAAGTATTAATATCTTATTTTGCAGGTACTGATAACTATGCACTGAAGTATTTATACATATGAGGTCAACTATTTTTTTTATTAAAATGTTGATGTGGGAATACGTGGTCTCCACTACTTTATTAGAGGACGATTGATATGGGGACCATTGGGGACTGAAAAAGGTAGATCATCATATCAAGTTATGCATGCAAGTATTAATATTTTATTTTGCAAGTATTAATATATTATTTTTCAAGTATTTATACTTATTAAGGTAGACACAGGGACAAGTGTAGGAATTGAAAAATGGGCAATCATATAATAAGTGGAGACCATAGTACAACCTTTCCTCTACTATAGTTGTGATGGGAATAGAGGGGGACAAGAGTGTGGGGAATCATATAATTATTCTATATATACACAGTTTTTATTCTCATAAAAGGGTTGAATAATTTAGAAAAAAATTAATATATATTTTGTGTGTAAACTGTAGCTAGGGAAGTTATAGTTTCAAATCTAACAGATTTTACCGAATATATATGCTTTGACTGATTTATATCGAAATTTGGTAACGTTCTCATTTAGGCGTTACTATTGAACAATTTAAATTAAACAGACGATTCATCTATATATAAATATAAAATTAATTGCTAAAAAAATAAAATTATTTTTAAATGATTCATATTTTTTTATCTGATGACTATGCTATATAAAATTAAATGATAAAAATATCAAATTAATTACATATAAAAAAAATTACATAATCCACTACTACAGAATATGGTGATTGTACACGGATAAACCAACTAGAGCTACACGGATTTCCAACAGTGTAGGATATTAGGGTGTAGGAATGTCCCATCTTTTGCAAACGGATATTTATCCGTGTGCAATTATCAACAATCTACACGGATTTCTAATTAAAAGCCGTGTAGAAATCCAACTAGAGCTACACGGTTTTTTAATAGAAAATCCGTGTAGGAATATCAACATTCCTACACGGATATTTAGTTAAAATCCGTGTAGCTCTCCTAAACAGAATATTAAATAAATAAACCAGGTTCAGTAACCTTCCTACACGGATTTTTAAGTAAAATCCGTGTATAATTGTTTCCTACACGGATTTTTAAATAAAAATCCGTGTAGGAAGGTTCCTGAACCGTTTTTTTTTTTTTTTTTTTTTTTTTTTTTTAGCTAGCCTCCACTCTTGCTAGCCAATAATATATATTTCAGATTGAATATATAGAGAGCATTTTGTAAAAATAAATACATAACATTTTGCAAAAATAAATAGAGAGCATTTTGTATATACATATAACCTTTTGCAACACATATATATACATAGCTTTTTATACATGCAATCCTTTTGATCCAACATATGACATATACCTCTCAAGATCCTATACAATGTTTGTATAAAAATTATGTCTTCACCACTTAGTAATCATGTGATCAAGTTTTGGGCCATATTTCAAAAATTCAAAACTTTGTAAATATACTTTTTTAATCAATATATTTGTTGTCGACAACTATAATTTCCTTCTCTAAGACATAGCATATGCTTACTCAAGGAATCCACATAAAAATTTTGTATGTAGAAGAAAATGCCAAATAGTATTTTTCCCTGTTCAGTAATAAAGAGGCAATTAAACAGCATCAACTGAAAGCAACTGGTGTATTCTGTACTTCATGCCTGGATACATTGGTCTCATTCTATTTCATATGCATATCTTAATAAACGGACCATAATAAGCAAACCAAGGAGGAATCCAAAAAACAAAGAATTGAATCATTCAACTAGCTAGAAAACCTAACTTATCGGAGGAATCCAAAAAACAGAAAACAAAGTTCTTATTCCTAAATAGTGACTTATAGCTCCAAAACCTATTTGTTTCCCCTAATATGGAATCAATAGTTCCCAATTTACAGCCTACAAATATGAACAAGCTGTCATCGTACTAACCCAAACATTTCTATAGTCTCTTTAATCAGTAAATAAACAAGAGTTTATGGCAATGGAGCTAAAAGCGTCTCACCCGGGAATTATTCAAAGTTCTCGTACCAGAGGCAGCCAGGTACAAAACTCTCTTCCTAATAACTCTAAGCATCCACAGAATAAGATAACGAGCACTAGTGGAAAAAGTACTTTTTGTATCGGTTATTAAGACATATCAGTGTCGGACATCGGGGCGACACTGATACAGGCGATACAAATACCGGCACTAATCAGTATCGGTTTGTCAACCGATACAGAAAGTACGTTTTGTGTCGGTTATTCATAGAAACCGATACTATTTTGGGGTTTTTGTGTCGGTTATTAATACAAACCGATACTATTTTTGGGTTTTTGTGTCAGTTCAACCTAAACAGCCGATACTATTTTTGAGTTTTTGTATCGGTTATTACAAGAAAACCGATACAGTATGTGTTATTTGTGTCGGTTATCACAAGGAACCGACACTGTAATTTTTTTTTTTTTTTTTTTTGTGTTTGCTGTATCGCTGATTCTGGCGATTGATTAGATTTCATACATTAAAAGTGGGATTATGAATATCGCCTGCAAAGACAGTGTTAAGTCCTCCAATAAAAAGTGCTAAAAGACCCTAAAACTCTAAAATTGTAAAGAAATGCCCAAAAGTCCATGAAGGAAGACTCGGATCGCGAATCTGAACCCGTAACATGGGCAAAAATGGATTCCCATCTAATTTTGGATCCGCCTTTGGGGCTGTGAAGTTTCTGTCAAAATTTCGGCCCGATCCGACGGACGGATCGAAAGTTATGCCCCTTTTCGTGAAGCATGCGCAGGAATGGAAGAAAGTAGGGATGATACTATACCTCGGGTGTGGGGGAAGAGCTGGACGAGGGGCCTCTTCATTCTCGGTCGCCATGGACGGAAAGAAAACATTTGAAAATGAAATAGATTTGAATTGGGGTTTAAAAAAGGAGAGGTCTTGGTTTGAATCGATGGGGAAGGAGATGAGAATGTCACACGGATTTGATAGTGGATGGACGGACAAGATGCTTTTTGGCGGTGGACATCGAACGGTGTACAATCTTTTCTGAGAATGTCACACGGATTGCTGACGTGCCCTGGCACAATCTGTGTCGGTTAATTACAAAGAACCGATACGGAAGTCTGATTTTGAAATATTTTTTTTTTCTGTATACAATCTGTGTCGGTTATTTACAAAGAACCGACACAAATAATATACCTTTTGTATCAGTTCCTTGCTAATGAACCGACACAGAATTGTTGTATCGGTTCTCTACTAGTAACCGATACAAAAATGGCTCCTTTTTGTATCGGTTCTCTATAGAGGACCGATACAAAATTTCTGTGTCGGTTCATTAGCAAGGAACCGATACAAAAATGGCTCCTTTTGTATCGGTTCTCTATAGAGAACCGATACAAAACTTCTGTGTCGGTTCATTAGCAAGGAACCGATACAAAAAGTGTATTATTTGTGTCGGAGATTTATGGGAACCGATACAAAATTTTTTTTTGTATCATTTATTTTTTATTAACCGATACTAAATGTATTTTGTATCACTTCATTCAAAGAACCGATACTATTAGGGCGATACTGAAAGTCATTTTTCCACTAGTGGAGGGAGCAGTTCAAGGAATGGCATTCAGCTCCTCGTTCCTAATAACTCTTCTTAATTTTTAAGCTCCTCGTTCGTCAACAAAATTATTCAGTTATGTTTTAAGCATTCTAATTTTATTTATCTAGGTGTATATATATATATATATATATTTTATTTTATTTTTATTTTTATTTTTTATTTTTTTAAAATTTTCTTAACGTAACACTAAGCATCCACAGAATAAGATAACGAGGGAGCAGTTCAAGGAATGGCTTGACGAGGTCGATGTGAACAAGGATGGTTACATTAGCTGGAAGGAGCTCTATCATGCATTAAAGGTGCTTGGTCTGAAATGGAAACTTTGGAAAGTATGGAGAGCCATGAGAAAGGTTGACTTGAACCGTAACAATGTTATTGATATGCAAGAGAGGGATATGCTAGTTGACTATGCAGAAAAGCACTGGGGTATTATAAAGACTGATTAGTAATCTGGTACTCTATTGGTATTCAGTCTTAATTATATCATGCACTGATGTATACAAGCATGTGTGGTTGATACTTTAGATACTGTCCTTCTTATCTTTGGTGAAATTGTTAGTGTCTAATTAATTTAGTGATCCCAGTTTAGGTTGGAAGTTCATGTTAACAATGTATTATTGTATGGGGAATGAGTAATTAATGTATCTGTTTGGAATAAATTAAAATGTTGAGTGCCTTTCTGATAGGTGGCATAATAGCGACACAAATAAAACTCTTATAGGCTGAGGTACTGAACAAACGGACTGAATTTGCACAGGATTAGATCTAAGCTCCATTTTTCATAGAAAACAGAGTGTTTTAAGGGAATAATTGTCATGCCTATTATACAAAGCTGCAGCGTCAAATTACCTTTAATAAAACTCTTTTACTTAATTATATTATTTGTATATATCCAGTAAAATGAATTCAAAAAATTCATTTTACTAGTTTAATAGAAAAAAATAGAATAGGATAATAGTAATTAATTTTTAGGAAAAGGATAATAATAATTTTAGACATGCAAATATAAAAATACATGTATTCGATTCCGATCCATACAAATCAATTGACACCCATTAAAACAGAAATCCCTCTCAAACGCACAATCGCTGTATCTCCAAATTCTGCGTAATGGATCCTTGAAAAAAAAATTAATTTCAGTCGAATGAGTTTAGCTCATCTTTGATTTCTTTTGTAACTTCTATATTTGGGGAAACCATCTTCTATTTATATATAAAAAGCAATTAACGTTGCTCTTCACTCTTGGTTTAACATAGGCTGTACTGTTGTTTATAGGTTTTATTACAAACTAATTAATAATATTTTTTTTACAAATAATATGATATAATATAATGTTTATTATTAGTAAAAAATACATAAATATAAAACATATCATTTTCAAATTTTTTATTAATAAATGTCTTGTCGCCATGCAAGTTATATATATTTCAGTCCAAAAAAGTTATATTGCAAAAATATTCTACTAATCTTGGAGGAATATTAAAAGTTCCACTATGGAATCAAAGTTCATCTACTTTTATTGTGAAGTAAAAGGTCTTGGTTTTGTTGAATTAACTTTATGCTACTGACCAAAGACCAGAGAAACTTAATTAATAGTATGTTAATCTCAAATTCTCATGCCCCACCACCGGTTAATATTGAAATAATCATCTTGAACCACTGTATTGATATAATTTTTTTCTTCTGAAACAAAAGGTGCATGCTTGGTATTGGTCTTATATATAGATTATATTAAAAAAAACTGAAGCTACAGATAAACTTAACACATCTTTAGAAATAGATATAAAGGTTTATATTTGATGCGTAGTTTGATGTGTTTTTGCTGGTTTGGAGGGCTCTAGTTACCTGTCATATGTCCAGTAAAGGACCTGGATCTTCTTCTGCAAATAGTTATTAAAAGAAACAAATTGTTACAAAAAGCTGTGCGGCTTCTTAAGCAAAATTAAAAAGGAAAAAGAAGGGACCCGAAAGAAAAAATGCTTTTAGTACTTAGTTGGAACAATGTTTGCTAAAGATACAAAATCCACTTAAAAAGGACCACGCTTTATGATTATTATTGATTGTATGCAGCCCTAAATAATCAAGTTATTTGTAATAGATTTCAGTACAGAAAACTGAAGTGTGTGTGTGTGTGCTCACCACAGACATTGTTTCTTATTTAATTCTCTTTCTCACATTTTGTCATCTTAGTTGAAGAAACTTGATCAAATAAATATATTGGTGCAGTCCCATTGTCAAAACTCATGGCTATGATCTATTCTAGCACGAAATTTCATACATACTAAGTTGTATTAGATCCAACATATCAAAAAGGAAGTTTGCATGTGATCCATGACATGATGTCTCTTGGTTAAAGGTCTCCAACAATATTGCATCTCCAATGAAAAATGCAAGGATCAATATTTGAGCATACATACATACATCATAGGGAATAAAAATTCTCAATTAAAATTTATATATAAAATTAATTAAATATGTATGGCTTTTATACAAACCACTGAAAATTAATTTCGTAAGAAAAAAAATTACTGCATCTTAAATGTATTTACGAAGGGAGGGTGGCGAAGAGGATAGTAACCAACTAAGACGAAGAGCACAGTAACCAACCAAAATCCTACAAAACCAAAAAGATAAATAAAAGAGAAATAAGTAATAATAATTACACATTACCTAAATAAACAATAATAAGTAACAGAAAATTAGAGAAAAAAAAATATATATATATATATATATACATATGTGGCTAACCTTAGCAAGATAGAGAGGAGAAAATAACAACTTCAAATATCTCAGATCCCAGTTGTGCTATGAGCTGAAATCAGACCAATATTTTAATATAGAGATAGAGAGAGTATTATAGAATCAAAACGGCGTTGGAGGGAAAAGACCTTTTTATATAACCAAAACCCTAAAACTACCTTTCTACACGGATTTTTCACTATAAATCCGTGTAGCTCTCTCTAGCATTTCTACACTGTTATTTAAATAATAATCTGTGTACAATAACCCCTTCCTACACGGATTTTTCAATAAAAATCCGTGTAGCTCTCTAGCCTTTCTACACTGTTATTTAAACAATAATCCGTCTACAATAACCCCTTCCTACACGGATTTTTTAATAAAAATCCGTATAGCTCTCTAGCATTTCAACACTGTTATTTAAACAATAATCCGTCTACAATAACCCCTTCCTACACGGATTTTTTAATAAAAATCCGTGTAGCTCTCTCTACAATTCCTACACGGATATTTAACTAAATATCCGTGTAGGAAATGTAAATTTCAAACGGCTTTTTTGAAACACTATTTTTTAATGAAATATCCGTGTGGGATTCTTAAAGATATCATTGATCATTGGAAAAATCCTATTTGGTACACGGTTTTACATAAAACCGAGAAAATCCGTGTACAACCACAGTGTAGGAAGCGCCATTCTGTAGTAGTGATCATGTGTTATTCATCATAACCCCCTCGCACAAAACTGATGTCTAATTAATTAGCTTGATTTTGGACTTAGATGATTGGGATTATGTAGATGTCCCAACTAATGTTGGATGTTATTTGCGAATACAAGCATCATTATTTAAGTTGTGTTGGATCAATATCAACGAACAATATCAAACTATTTTACTACTGTACTGATCATGTAATCGAATATTAAACCACAAAGCAACACATGCATACATATTATTCTTCTTTTGTATTAAACACGATTCTATATAGAACTTTGAGAGTCCAATTTGCAGAACGTAAAAATAGACGGTTATTAAAATGGTTATAAGAATCGAGTCTTATTCAACGTCGAATCTACATATTTGATTGTATTAATTAATATTCACACAACTTAAATTTACAAAACGATTTAATTTTGTATAGTACAAAATCAGCCATGTATAATATCAAGTTTTGATAATAAGGCAGATATAATTGAGCAGAGGCGGAGGGAGTAAGGAGTAATGGGGTCAATTGACTCCTATTTTATTTTTTTTTAAATTGTACTTATACACCGTTTACAATATAATTTTGAGTAAAATGTTGCAGATACTGCAAAATTGACTTTCATTTACAGCAAGAAAAATTTATATGATTGACCATCATTCACTATTGACCCTCATAGTCATAAAATCTGGCTCCGCCTCTGTAATCCAGGTTTAACTAGTCCTTGCATAACTCTGTGCCAAAAATAATAGCATATGCCAATCCTTAGACCTGGCTAATTTGCAATTATGCTGGCTTTATTTTCTTTTTCTTTTTTATGAACGGATATTACAGTAGCAAAGCCAGAATCTCAAGGGATAACAGGACTCTGTTATTCCTGTCCTAACCATTCCAAGTTTTTCAGGCAAGAATATCAAGGAAATTTTTTTTCATAAGCAAATCTCGACAAAAATCAACGGCTGAGATCGTAATAACATGGTCCTGTTATCCCTTTGGAATAACAGCAGATTTATTTCCGCCTATATGGTGACCAGCCTACCCCTTTTGTCTATAAATAATTGAGCATTTAAATCGCCCTACCATGTGCAAGGACAATGCTAAAGATCAGAGCAAGGTGACCTTAGCTCTGTCCACAGCACATGCGTACTACCTTTTCATTATTATTCAGATCAAGAAGCAAAAAATAATAAACCTCACCTAATGGAGACTGGAGAATCAAAACATCCACCAAGTGATTCGCCCAGTAAGGAAGCCGAACCGAATACTCCACCTCTAGATGGCATAGTGACTGTGCTAAGCATCGATGGTGGCGGCGTTAGGGGAATCATTCCGGCCAAAATTCTTGAATTCCTTGAAAATACGCTACGGGTGAGTTAACTATTCTGTGGGATGTGTATGCGTGCACACACATGAGTGTATCTTATTCTACCATAAGCAGGAACTCAAGTTCATTCAACAGGAAGATTTAATTTTTGTTTCACACCTCAAGAACAAAAATATTGTTAGTCCAAGATGTTAATGGTGGGGCTGACCTCAAATGACCAAATAATTTCATCTACTTTTCGAAAGCAACGTTTGCTAATAAAAATTTTGTTGATTGCATTCTTTAGGAAATTGATAAGGATCAAGACACAAGAATTGCAGATTACTTTGATCTAATTGCCGGAACTAGTACCGGAGGTTTAATGACTACTATGCTTGCCGCACCAGCTGGCCCTGACAAAAAACCACTGTTCTCTGCTAAAGATATTGTTGACTTTTACAAAGAGCACTCTCCAAAGATTTTCCCTAGTATGTGGTACGTACGTTAGCAGTTTAGCACTTCCTGCAAGTATACAAGAATTGGTAGTAACTTAATTGGTATACATCAATCAATAAGTGTGCAATCTAATATTATGTACTCTCATTGTAGGTGCGGTTTTTGGGGCTTTGTAAGAAGCCTCTTTGGTCCGAGATACACAGGTCATTACCTTCGCAACATAATTGAAGAAAAACTCGAAGACACAAGAATCAGTCAGACACGAACTAGGGTTGTCATTCCTACTTTTGATATAAAGCTCCTTCAGCCAGCTATCTTCTCCACTTCCGAGGTACCTCGTAGTGCTTCTCTTCTCTATACGATATACAAAGTGCATGCACACACCACACAGAGCAGTGTTTCATGTCATTTATATTCCATTGTTTGTAGGGGAGGCAGAACAAATTAAAGGATGCTCGCCTATCAGACATTTGCATTAGTACATCTGCAGCTCCAACATTTTTCCCTGCTCACAAATTCTCAATAAAGGATGATTCTCTCAACCAATCTCGGGAATTTCATCTTATTGATGGAGGTGTTGCAGCAAATAATCCGGTGGGCAAATTTTTTCTAGTAAATCATGGCACCATATTGTAGGTTGCTAGGCACATTTTTAGTGCGTTACATTACCAACAAGTTATTCTATTCTTATTTGATTTTATTTTCTTTAAAAGTAGACACTTCTTGCAATTAACCATGTGAGAAGAAGAATAATCCTAGAAAGAGATATCTCGAATGTGAAGGCGGTCGATTACGGGAAGCTTTTGATCCTTTCATTGGGTACGGGATCGGCAGCACCAGAGGAGAATTATGAAGCATCTGAAGTGGCCAAGTGGGGTATGTGTCGTTGGTTTTACAGCAACGGCACAAGTCCTCTGATGGAGGCCTTCAATCAAGCAAGCTCTGATATGGTAGATATCCATGTGTATGCTATTTTTAAGGAAGTAAATCAGCAGCATAACTACTTCCGTATACAGGTAATTGCTTTTCCAAGAAAGATTAGGAGTTACAGATCGACACATGCTATGAATTCAAATATCTATTGTTAAAGTTAAAATAGTTTATCCGAACCATTAAAATATGATCTATATATATGAAAATGTGTATGGAGATCAAATTTGACAATTTTTGGAAACTTTTTACTTTTTTAAATTGATAGAAAATCATTAATTTCATATATTGGCCCAGAATTTTTAGATCAAGTGATTTTATACCAATATAAAAAAAAATATAATTAATAAAAAAAAATGAAATTTTCTGTCTCCAAGTACATTTTCATATGCAAATCATGTTGAGTGGTTTGGATCTGTTTAGACTTCGAAAACAAAGATATGAGTCCATTGTACATAAGGACTGCTTTGTAATTTAATATATACATATTACCGTAGCCTCACTCAAAGTGTAGATTATTATTATTACTTGATTTCTATCATTCATGCATGGAGGAAAAAGTCATCCTTAATTCTGGAGAAATTAATTTGTAGTATGACAAGTTGAAGGGTGCCACGGCATCACTTGATGTTTCGACAAAGGCCAACTTACAAGAACTTGAGAAAATTGGGAGTGAACTACTTAAGAAACCTGTGTCAAGAGTCGACCTGGAGAACGGCACAATTGAACCAGATAAAGAACATACCAAAACCAACGCAGAACATCTAAAAGATTTTGCTAAGAAGCTCTCAGACATCCGCAAAGCAAAATTGGAAAAATTGAACAAATTAAACAAGGAAACTTCATTGGAGCGTTGGGATACAGTTATTGCTAAATGCAAAATAGTCTAAAGTAGATGGTTCAAGGCATGTATTAAGGGCTTCTTTCTCAAAAATAAAATAAGAATGTGTGTTAATATGCTGTTTCCAAGTAATAATTAAGGTTTTGGTTGAGACATGAAATTATGTTTAATTAACAACTTCATTATGGGCAGCGACCAGTTTGTAAGTTCCTGTGTTGCATACTTTGTGCTATATGTCTTTCTCTTGTCTTTAATTTTTATTTTTTAATTTCTAGCTAGTTGGTATATTTGCATGCATGATGAGGTACTACAGCGTGAAGATTTTATGAGAATTTGATATTTGTATTGATATTGATTTTATTGATATTTGTTATCTGTATAACAAGAGATGGAGATGTATTTTTATACTAACTAGACCTATTGTACCGTTGGTACCCAACATGTACCAACGGTAACTTTTTACAAGTTATACTAGCTAGCAAAGAAGGTAAAACCTACTTTTTCCTATTTTACAATATTTCTAATTTAGTGCCTAATTATTTATTTATTCTCAACATATCTTGCTCCCATATTTCACTTTAATTACTGTCCGCTGGCCCCACGTGATCAAAATATGAAAGAATTCTTTCATCAAATATCAGTCAATGTAGGAGCAATTGAAGACCATTTATATATTTTAAACATTTCATAATTTTTCTCATATATGTCATATTGTCCCAAGAAAATATGAAAAATGAAAAATGATATTAGCCATTTGCTACGAAGTCAAGCGGTCAAAGTAATGATGAAAAATGAATATATAAAACAACTAATAAAATAACTTATTAAAAGATTCATTATTTTGACCGCTTGACCTCATAGCAAATGATTTCGAAACTTCCAAAATTTTGCATATACATGCATCACTCACGAAGTACATGAATTTCAACGGTTTGGATTCGTCATTTGAAGCCGATCCGATGTATATATATGAGCAATTTTGTATCCGTATGTATCCATCAAATATCCGATCCATATTCTTACCTAAAAAATAAAAGCAGATACGGATATGGTTTTCCTACTATCTGATCTGTTTGCATCTCTATTAATAGTGATAATAGTAATTTTTGTCGTCTTGTCTTCGGCAATAATCATTTGTTAAGATACTCACATATATTCTCATAAAAATTTACCATGATTTGAAGATACTCACATATTCTTATATAATAATTTACAATAAATATGCATTTTACCAGAGTAGAAGTGTTTTTTGTTCATAGTATCTTTGCAGATACTCCTGTTAATAATACCGATATACTCAAAAATAGTCACTTTCTCTCGGTGTACCCATAGAAATAATCACTTTTTACTCTGGTAAATAGTAGTAAAATAGAGTCCACTATTGTTATTTTGTCAATTAATTGTTATTTGGTAGTTAACAAAATGGAAATAGCGACTAACAATTGCATTTGCAATGATAGTGTTTGCTTCATCGACCCGACTGTATAGAAATAGTGTTTCCTGTACGTTGTAGACCGAGTCTAACAATATAGTTTCCAACAAAAGTACTTGAGACTTCAGAATCTGTCCCCGTTCCAATTTATTGGTGATTTGTCTATTGTGCGTGTCAATGTCATATCTCCATTCTCTCCTCTCGGTCTCAATCTGTCCTTGTACAGAGCATTTGGTGCCTTTATCACCTTTCCCTATTATCACTAAATTAAATTTGTTCTCCTGCTGCCATCAATTTCAATTTCCGCAAAAGAAAAAGAAAAAAAAAACTGAGCAAAATTTGAGTAGAACTAGACTGTTCTTAAGCTCACCAAGACAATTGTGAGCTTAACTAAAAAGCTTATTGGATTGGCTTCAAATGACATATCTCTAAACCGTTAAAATCGATTTACTTCACAAGTGATACGTTTACATATCAAATTTATAATTTTTTGAATTAATTAATTTAGTATTAAAGTCAAGTGATTAAAAAATAATGAAAAACAAACGTATTAAAATTATCTTATAGATCATATTTTTTTTCTTTTACCTCTTGAGTACTTTATACTAAATTAATTCAAAAATTAAAAAATTTGATGTGTAAACACATCACTCGTGAATTAGATCAGTTTCAACAGTTTAGATGCATCGTTTGAAGCCAATCCGATAGGTTTTTGAATTAAGCTCACAAAAGGACTTGGTGAGCTTATAAGAACAACTTAGTTCTACTCAAATTTAAGTAACCTTCAAATACTCACCGTAGTTACTTTAATTATATTCTGATAAAACATGAATCAGTCATCAAGTTAACAAAATATCGTAGAGCATAAGTTACAAATGAAATGAATAATTAATTATATGTCCTCTAATATAAATCCCCCTTAATTGTCAACCCTTATCCAACGTAGACTCAAATCAACTCAATTAATTCCAGAGTTCAGATTCTCAAAATAAATCCTACAAATATGATTTTTGTAGTGGAGGATGATACTTTAATATGTCTTTAGTGTTGACAGGTTTTTGATCTGAATTTTTTTACATAACATTGATCTCAGCATCTTAAACTTCCTCATTTTATAACACAAAAAATATCTGAGTAAACTTCAGTGAGACACACTAGTACAGAAAAATAGATTAGTCACGGTCAAAAACAATAATTAGTCACGGATGTGCTACCGTGACTCATGCTGCCTTTTGTGAAAGTCGAAAGTTTATAGCCACGGTTCAGCAACCGTGACTGATTTAGTTATCAATCCTCTAATTAGCGCTCCCCACACCACTGTTTATCACTTTCACCCACACCCCTTTAGCAACACCCTCAGCCACAATACAATTCAGCCACACCCTTCAGCCACAATACAAAATTTAATTATATGTAGTTTTAGTATTGAAATTAATGTGTATTATCTTAATATTTTTTTTTTTATAATATTTCAATTGACTAACAATATCAATGATATTAGGTGCCATTGCAAATACCAAAAATCACGCAATTTGAACAAAATATCACTACATAAATATACAATACAATTTAGAGTTAGATAATTCCCAACACAACACATCATATTTGCACTTCCATAAACATAAAATCCCTTTACACCATATAACCCGGATAGAACTAGAACTAGAATTAAGTTAGTACTAATTACTTGAAGTGTTCATCCATGAACACTCTAGCCCACATGCCCCTGATTTCATGGAGCTGATCCATCGGGAGAGGCGCAACACCTGGTGAGAGAAACTGCATACAAGATTATAAAATGTTACTACAATTATGATTATTCCTCTAACAATGTTCTATAGCACAACTTAAATTTACATAGAACACATGAAATTTCTGTCCATAAAAATAAAATAATGTTTAACCAATCTGAAATTTAACAAGACAGATTTAATAATTCACAATGCAACAAGATAGTCAATTATTGATTCAGCAAAGTTTTATATGATTGATCAAATATGACTGATCCACATCTAATTGTTTATTATGTTTGTGGTCTTGCTATCCCAGCTATCATAAATTTAGATTCTCACAAATAATTACTATAATTGGTACTACATAACAATTACAAAAAATAAGTACAATAACAATTGAGTAAAATTACTAAAACTAATAAAATTGGCACTAACAAACAACTACACAAAATGCACACAACATTGGTACTAAATAATAATTACTAAATAAATTCAAACACTCCACTTAATTAAATTTAAACATTCAGATTCTCAATGAGAAATACAACAGCCGATGCTTGATATAAACCGATCATGAGACAGAACCAATTAAAAATAAACATAAGAGGTACCGTCAGTATGCGATTAGGGCAAAGTATAACGGCTTTTCCGCTGACATTTGTCAGAAGGCAAATTACCTTTATGGCTTATCACCTAGGAGCCGGCAGCTTAAGGGTCTCCCTTCAAGTTTTGTGCTGTAAAACAAAATAAAAGTTTTTTCTTTAACTATTTATTAGAAGAAACCTAAAATAAATTGGTGGTTCAAATCAATCATGCATTTTGGCACATTTGAATGCATCTACTGAAGCTTTTAATTTTTTTTTTACTTCTACTGAAGCTTTTGACCAGCTAAGGTTGGACGCACTTTTTTTTTTTCTTTTCTCATCCCTGCTTCAACTGTGGGGCCCCATTTTCAACATGATCTAATACCAAATTACCATGCAAGACCCAGAACTTACTGGTAAGTTATTGCTTCTGTACCAGTCTATTCTGTATTGGTACGTGTCATGGACTTCTAAAAATTAAAAAAAGGTAACTGTAAGTAAGCTCTTGTGGTTATTTTCTTTGGTAAATAAACTATTCAGACTAATAAAATTAATCAGACAATTTTATCTAGGTCTCATGAGCATGCATGCATCTGATATTAGTAAATCAGAAAGGTTAGATCAGAAAATTTAGGTTGCTTTTAGCACCCTAGTCAATCTCAGTGGCCCAGATTTAAAAGTTAATTTGTACTAGTGAGTTTTTAGTTTTGTCTTCATGTATTTGTCCCTTTGATTTTTCCCTATCTATTTCCCTAGTCAATCATGCATGAAGACCCAAATCGTTTCTTAAAATTCAACCGATCATGCCCAATCAAACATACAGAACAACTGAAACAAAAAGGGAAGTGCTCAAGAGTTACCCGAGAGAGATCAATCACCAAGGAGACAAGTTAAACGGCCGGTACCAAGGAGTTGGTGCCTCACCTCTCGGCCGTCTCAAAAATCAGCAAGCACCACACAAGAGGGCACCACCAGGCACTAGAAAAAACACTAGGACAACACCAGAGGCAAAAATCGCAAGATAGGCACAACCCAAAACCCTAGGATTTTGAAATCGCAGGCAACAACAGAAAAGAGAGTGAGAGAGGGGGCTAGCGGCAGTATACGGAGCAGAGGCTAATAGCGGGGGAAAACCAAACCGTGGCTTTTGGAAGGAAGAGAGGAAAAAGGGGTAGGGTTGGCTCACAGAGAAACAAGAGATGGGGCGACGGGGAGAAGGAGAAAGAGAGGAGGGTCATAAAAGGCCTGCTTTAAGATTGCTTTAAGATTGGTGGAGAATTATACTTGTTTGACGGGGAGATGGGTTGAGATGGACCCAGATTCACTCACCACTCAAAAGCGTAGTTGAATACTTCAATTTTCTTTACTCACTCCTCTTTACCCACAGCTCAAACTTTTTCTCACACTCCTTTACTCACACCCTTTTACTTTGAATACTAACATTTATTTACTCACACCTCTTTATCCACGGCTAGATTGTTTGAAATACAACAACCACGGTTGAACCGTCTATACAGCCCATCCGATCATGTTTACCCACGGCTCCTTAAAAAAATTTCGAAACCGTGGCTAATAACCTGTTAGTAATTAACATTTTTGTTGTGAAACTTAAATACTTATTGGATCTTAAAAGACCTAGTGCATGACTAGTTGAAATATTCCAAATCCTCCACCTAATTTAGATGTTTTCTAATATTGTTCTGACTGTATTTGGGTTGTCTGTAGAGAGACTAAACTTAGCCAATGATACTTTTTACTTTATCCCACCAAGGGAGCCCCTTGGATTCAAACTCTAGTATTGGAACCACTACTAAGTCTCTTTAGCCAAGTGTTAGTACCTACAATGTATTATCCTTCTCATGCAAGTGATAAGCCTAAAATATATACACTTTTAACACGGGTTTCACTCTGATTTTATAACTAATTCCCATGCATTTTAGATTAATTTAATTAGATTTACACCCAAGAACCAAGTTACTGCTTCTATCATATTTTGATTTCAGTTTGGAGCTTTTCAACATCATGTACGGTCTCTGGGGCATTATGTGCGGCCGTACAACTATCTTTGAAGTCGCAATACCAACCCCGATGAAGAATCTACAAGTCAGTGCACAAATACGGCCCAAGATGCGGCCTCCCTTGGCTGCACAAACTAAAGATGACTTTTCAAGAACAGACGTGCGGCCTCCTTAGCACGCACAGACAGCCGCATAAAATCAAGAAGAGCAAAGGGCGAGTCAGTGGGGAAATGCGGCCCAACGTACGGCCTCTCTAAGCCGCACAAAATAATCCTTCACGGGCGGAGCAACTTTGTGCCTCCACCCCTGGCTGCACGACTGGCCGCACCAATGCCCAGAAATGGTAAGAATCCAATTTTAAGATGCAATCTTCACCAGATTTTCTTCCAGATCCTGCCCAATTGTTTTCCAAGTCACAAATTTGATAATAAAAGAGGCAAGGGACACCAGGAGAGACATCTCACCACAGCTCACAATTCATCTTCTATTCAAAACCTAATCTCTCCATTAATCTCTGAGGTGTTAAAAGGCAAAGAAAGGGGATCAGACGATGATTCAAGGACGCAAGGCAAACAAAGACGGAAGCATAGCTTGGGAATTGGTGTATTTTATTTCCCTATTATTTTCTTAGTTTTAATTGCTTAGTTAATTGAATTTTAATCATGAATGCTTTTGTTGTTGCAAACATGAGCAGCTAATCCCTCTTCTAGGGGCTTAGGTCGCGAATCATGAACTTGTGTTAATTTAATTGTTTGGAGTATTTTCTTGTATGATGATTGCTTTGAATTGATGTTTAGTTCTTATTTTATAAATTTGTGAGTTATGCATTACTTGTGTTTTTGAAACCACACCTTGCGGAGGTAGTGACAGCCCTCTTGTCTTCAAGGGTGTTTAAGTCATTGATAAAATCGAGTCTTGTACACAAATTACCTTAGGGATAATAGATTAGATGGTCCAAGTCGAGTCTACCTCTGATCATGAGAACTAAAGGTTGGACATGGAAAGTTGTGGGAAACCAATTTCGAGTACCTTACAATCGGGATACTTAGAGTATATTTAGTGATCGATATGAATTAATGGAGTATTTAGCCTTCAATTAAATAACCCTATTAGGTAGTGACAGCCCTAAGACGAGGTACATTAATAGGATAGGCTTGAAACACGAAAAGTATTGATTCTAGATAGAAATAGGCCAACCTAGTTGGAACTTTCATCAAAACAAAGCATGAATCAAGAAAATAGACCAAGCGTTAAGTTAACCAAGGGATTGTAGACCAAATGCCTCTAAACTTTGTTAATTTGATCACAACCCTATTTTCTTATTTGAATTTGAATTAGTTCTTGTTACAAACAAACTCTTATCGGGTATTGAACCCAACAACCGGTAGTTTTGCAACAACCCCCCCCCCCCCAATTTACTTATTTGCATTTAATTTGAGATTAATTAATTTAGTGAAAATTATAACTGCCTTAGTCTTTGGATCGATACCTATATTTACTGCAAGGATAGATTGTGCGCTTGCAATTCAATCTACTTTGCGTATTTAGGGTTTTATAAATTTAAAGCAAAAGGTGTACGAAATAGACCAATCAATTCTATACCCAAAATACACATCAAGCTTTTGGCGCTGTTGCCGGGGACTAACGGCAATTTATAGTTTTTACTTTTGAAATTAATCTTAAATTTTCTATTCTTCTATTTTCAATTTTTGTTTGTTTTTCTAACATTGTTTTTGTTCCTTTTCATGCCAGTGACAAGAAGCCAAAGTCGCAAGGAACAAACGTTTACTTCTTCCTCACAACAAACTCCTCAATCCGTTTCCAAGGAAGAAGAGCCGACAATGGAACTTGGCACGAATTAAGGGGTCAATAATGAAGAGCAGGAGCGCAACCTCAACAATAAACAAATTCCACCAAATGGCGCATTCCCTCAAAGACATCTATATGAGAATCCCAACGATCGTCGCCCCATAAGGGAGTTTGCTAACTTAGGGGAACCGGGACAAAGATTTGGTTATATTGCACAAGGAGGGGATAACCCAAATTTAAAACAAACTTTAATTCATTTGCTAGGTCAAAGTCAGTTTGGAGGAGCATTAAATGAGGACCCCCACCAACACTTAGCAATTTTTGAAGAACATTGTGCCACCTTTTCACCAATTGGACCAGCTTTAGATGCCTTGAAATTGAAATGTTTTCATTTGTCACTTAAGGACACGGCTAGAACTTGGTTGAGAACCTTGAATGAAAGAACAACTGGTAATTGGGATGAATTGCAAAAAGGCATTTTTGGGTAAGTATTTTCCCCCGTCCAAAACTCAGCACTTTAGAACCAAAATTACCACCTTCAAACAAGGTGAGTACGAGTCCTTGACTGATGCTTGGGATAGATGGCATGAGCTTTTAAGGTTATGTCCGCACCATGGTATTGATAAATGGTTACTTTTTCAGTTTTTCTATGGTGGTCTGAGTTATCCAACTAAAGCTCAACTTAATGCAGCTGCAGGTGGAAATCTTGCCAACAAAGATTTGATGGAAGCCATGGAAATGATAGAGGACATGGCGCAGAGCCAAAGGGAATGGACGACCGACAAAGATGGTCGGCGGGATGGCGCTCACAAAAACATTGAAGTCGCCGCATTGCAAGCAAAGATAGATGCTCAGCAAAATCAAGTTCTGAATCTGCAACAGGTAAGTAAGATTGTTAACAACTCACCATGTGCTAATTGTGGGGATTCCAGCCATATTTCACCAGAATGTTATTATGTTGGGAATACTGAACAAGCAAGCAGCCTGTATTATGATGACCATGACAAGAGAAATTATCAGTATAACCAAGATAGAATTGAGAAATTGTTAGATAAAATGGCAGTTGTTCAGAATGAATTTGCACAAAACCAGAAACAAACTGATAATAATGTGTGCGACCAATTGAAAACCCTGAGCCAAAAAATAAAACTACTCTCAACAAATTGGAAATTACTTGACACCAAATTAGCACAACAAAGCAACCTACTCCCGCAAGAACAAGCACATGCTGTGACCCTTAGAAATGGAAAGAAATACGATGAGCCAGAAATGCCAAGGAAGGGTCCACCAGAACAGCAACTCGAAAACTCAACCTCCAATTCAGAAGCCACAGCAGGGGCGAATCTCTCTCAGAAACCGGGTAATCATGATCTATCAAAGGTAACGTCTTCTGAGGTACCGAAATATGTACCCTCTCACAAGTTTGTCCCTTTCCCTCAACGTTTAGCTAAGCAAAAAACTTGACCAACAGTTTGCTAGATTTGTTGACCATTTAAAGAAACTGAACATAACTATACCTTTCACTGAGGCCATCGCTCAAATGCCCACCTATTCTAAGTTCTTAAAAGAAATCCTGTCCAACAAAAAGACTCTTGAAGAAGTTGGCACGGTATCACTCAATGAGGAATGTAGTGTATTTTTCTTGAGCAAATTACCTCCAAAACTCAAAGACCCCGGTAGTTTTAGCATACCTTGTAAGATTCGAGAAACAACATTCGATAGGTGTTTGTGTGACCTTGGTGCTAGCGTTAGTTTAATGCCCAAATCAGTTTATGAGAGGTTAGATTTAGGAGACCTAAAAAACACAAGAATGTCCCTACAACTAGCAGACAAGTCTGTAAGGTTCCCAGAAGGAATTGTTGAGGATGTAATAGTCCAAATCGGTAAATTTCTGTTACCAATTGATTTTGTTGTTGTTGAAATGGAAGAGGATACCCACACACCTCTTTTATTGGGACGTGATTTTCTGATTACAACAGGTGCAAACATAGACATGAAAAAGGGGAGAATTTCCTTTCAGATAGGGGATGAGACAGTTGATTTTCATGTATTTAATGCAATAAAATTTCCCTCTAATGATAATGACTCAATTTGCAGGATTCAAATTGTGGATTCAATCGTGGCAGACGAAATGGGTGCAATTCTAGGAGGTGAGAGATTGGATCAAATCCTAGGCGAAATTTACTCTGACACAGCCGATATCGACGACACAGGAGGACTGTGCGGCCAGAGGTGCGGCCCTGAGCACCCGCACAACCCGGAGCACCCACCGTGCGTCCATCCCTTTACACACTTAGGTCCACACCAATCGCCAGAAGGAGACAAAAAACTTTTGGGCGGCCCACCCTGCCCGCATATCAAGCCACACAACATCACTCACTCCCTCAGCCAAACTCCATTTTGTGCGTCCCACCCTGCTCGCACGTACGCCCGCACAGACTCCCAGCTGAACCCAGTGACACCCGATTCCACCGAAACCAGACCCAAAGCGCCCAAGGTTGAGCTCAAGCCATTACCACCCACTCTCTGTTATGCATTTCTCGAGCCCAACGAGACCTACCCAGTGATCATAAATGCCGAGCTCGACCATGACCAAACAGAACGATTACTCCACGAACTTCGCAAACATAGAAAAGCCATAGGATACACCATAGATGATCTGACCGGAATTAACCCAAACCTGTGTATGCACCGTATCCTCATGGAAGACGATCACAAACCCTCCATTGAAGATCAACGAAGACTCAACCCAAACCTAAAGGAAGTGGTCAAGAAGGAGGTCATAAAGCTCCTCGATGCAGGTATTATTTATCCGATATCTGATTCTAAGTGGGTAAGTCCAGTCCATGTGGTGCCTAAGAAAGGAGGTGCAACTGCGGTGCAAGGCAACAATGGTGAGTTGATCACTAAGAGGGTAGTTACCGGATGGCGGATGTGCATTGATTATCGCAAATTAAACAACGCCACAAGAAAAGATTACTTTCCCCTCCCTTTCATTGATCAGGTGCTTGAAAGGCTTGCTACTCACTCTCATTTTTGTTATTTAGATGGTTATAGTGGTTTCTTTCAAATACCAATTCACCCTGATGACCAAGAAAAAACCACATTTACCTGTCCCCATGGTACCTTTGCGTACTGTAGGATGCCGTTTGGTTTATGCAATGCACCAGCAACATTTCAAAGAGCCATGATGGCAATTTTCTCCGATTAAATAGAAAAATCAATGGAGGTTTTTATGGATGACTTTTTAGTTTACAGAACCTCATTTGATGAATGCTTGACTAATCTGACTAAAGTTTTGAGCAGATGCGAAGAAGTCAACCTGGTGCTCAATTGGGACAAATGTCATTTTATGGTGCAATAAGGAGTTGTTTTAGGTCATGTTGTTTCATCAAAAGGGTTGGAAGTTGATAAAGCAAAAATTGAAGTAATGGAAAAATTACCAAACCCTACATGTGTTAAAGATGTGCGAAGTTTTCTGGGGCATGCAGGATTTTACCGTCGTTTTATCAAAGATTTTTCAAAAATTTGCAAACCACTAACAAATTTGACAATGAAAGATGTGGATTTAAATTTTGATGAAATTGTGTTGATGCTTTTTGTAGGATAAAAAAGTCACTTATTTCTGCTCCGATTCTTCGACCACCAGTTTGGGACCTGCCATTCGAGATAATGTGCGACGCCAGCGACTATGTAGTAGAAGCAGTTTTGGGGCAACGCATCGACAACAAACCTCACGTCATCTACTACGCTAGCAAGGTTCTCGATGAGGCACAAATAAACTACACAACCACTGAGAAGGACCTCCTCGCTGTAGTATTCGCAATCACTAAATTTCGATCCTACCTGGTTGGATCAAAGGTTGTTGTTTACACTGATCACGCGGCCATCCGTTACCTCCTCAACAAGAAAGATGCCAAACCTCGCCTCATCCGATAGATCCTCCTTCTCCAAGAATTTGACTTGGAAATCAAAGACAAAAAAGGAACTGAAAATTCGGTAGCAGACCACCTATCTCGCCTCAAATGTGAACCAAAAAAAGACGACTTGCCAATTGATGATGCATTCGTTGATGAACACCTCCTCGCAATATCCACCACCACCACGCCTTGGTACGTAGATTTTGTAAAATATCTTGCATGTGGAGTCTTGCCACCCGACTTGACATACCAGCAGAAGAGGAAATTTTATCCGATGTCAAAATGTATTTTTGGGATGAGCCCTTACTGTTCAAATTGGGGGTCGATGGAATCCATTGGCGTTGTGTACCAGATGACGAGGTACAGGACATTCTTCATTGTTGCCACTCTTCTCCTTATGGAGGTCATGCTTCTTCAAAGAAAACTTGCGAAAAAGTGCTTCAAGCTGGTTTCTTCTGGCCTACAATTTTCAAAGATGCTCATGAGTTTATCCGACGATGCGACAAATGTCAAAGAACAGGTAACATCTCTAACAGGCACGAAATGCCTCTCAATGGCATTCTCGAGGTTGAAATTTTTGATGTCTGGGGAATTGATTTCATGGGGCCATTTTCGAGCTCTGGCGACAACCGCTTCATTCTTGTCGTAGTAGACTATGTCTCCAAGTGGGTTGAAACCATCGCAAGTGATACCTCCTTATTTTGCCTAGATTACGACCCTGATTTGTACCAAAACCTGTGCTTTAAAGCCTACAAATATGGACCTTTTTACTTAATTATCATTAGAATGTGGTACTGCTGTGTTTTGTTTGTCGTTTTGCAGGAAACAGGCGAAATTCTGGGTCTGACACCTCTCCATACGGCCCGTACAAGATCAGCCCAAAACCACAGAAGTTTCCATATTAGAGGCAACAATTCTCCAAGGCAAAGCACAAGTATATGGTCCGTATAGGATTTTCATACGGACTGTACAAGCTATTTCGGAAACCCAGGCGCTGGAATTGGAAACAGAGACAACTGGGGGGACTGAAAAGGAAGGCTTTCAATACACGATTTGGGGCATTAAGGCAGATTATTCCAGATCAGAGGGGATCTCTAGACTCATTCTTGGTGCTGGGGAGAGAAGAAAGAACTTGGAGAAGAAAAAGAAGAAGTTTTGCAACGGATCTTCGGATTTCTATAGTTTTTCTATGAACTCCTTCATAACTTTTATTGTGTTTTCCTTTGAGAACATGAGTAGCTAATTTTACTTTTTCTAGGGTTAAGATTTAGTTGACGTTTGGTTTTACTTGTATGTTACTTGATTATGTGTTCAATGCTTAGTTTTCATCTTGTTGTGTAGTATTTTAATTGCTTGGTTTTGCTTGCTTGAGTTTGATTAGTCATCCCGTTAGATGAATGCGCACGTCTAATTGTTAGGAGCCAAGTCTATGATACTTAATCCAACTGAACCAAGTATATGAGGTAGATCTACGGATCAAGCAGTACTGAAAGGGAAACTTTCCTCGAGGTGAAAGTCCTTGGATACCTTTAGTAAACCAACAAGTGACTTAGATAACTTAGTCCAAAATTACAAAAGTCGAGGGTTAACGCATCTAAGAGAGGAGTAGTTGAGTCCGGTAAATCGGGTTCTAAGCCAAAATTGCGAATGCTGAGGTGAGGAACTTAGACCTGGTCGATGGAAACCCTAGGCAAAAGCACCAACACAGAAACAGTAGCTGCAGTATTCACTCGAGGGCCTATACGGACCGTATAGGATTCTATACGAGCCGTATACCCTGGGGCTAGACAGATACGAAGTCTGAAACCCTGGAAACCCTTTTTATAATTTGAAAACAAACTTTTAATCTTCTTTTCAGTGTTTTTAATCATCATTTCAATCAGTAGAACTGTTAGAAACCAACAAACCAACTTCTCTTCACTTCTAGAATTTTAGTAGATTTAAGTAGAGTCCGGTCGTTTTATTCCGTCCCTGTGGATACGATACCCGACTATACCAACGGTAGGTACTGTGCACTTGCAGTCCCGACCAGAGGTAGAACTCGAGTTTTAAAAGGTACAGCTCGCTGTACTGAAACTTGGGAGTGCATTTTTGGTGCGAACAGCAAGTCCAACTGCGGATTCCGCCACGGTAAGAAAACTCTTTCAGAAATTTATTTTTCCCAAATTTGGTGTACCTTGAATTGTGATTAGCGATGGGGGATCTCACTTTGTGAATCGCCTCTTCGATAATCTCTTACAAAAATTTGGATTCACTCACAAAGTAGCTACACCATATCACCCCCAAACAAGTGGCCAAGTTGAAGTTTCCAACCGGGAAATAAAGAGCATTTTGCAAAAGGTGGTGAATGCATCGAGAAAGGATTGGTCCTTGAAATGAGACGAAGCGCTCTGGGCATACCGGACAGCCTATAAAACTCCAATAGGTATGACCCCTTTCAAACTTATTTATGGTAAACCATGTCACTTACCTGTTGAATTAGAGCACAAAGCCTATTGGGCGATCAAAGCACTCAATTTTGACATGAAAAAGGCCGACGAAAAAAGAATACTCGACCTCCACGAGCTAGAAGAGCTACGCCTTAATGCTTATGAAAACGCGAGGTTGTACAAAGAGAAAACAAAATGTTGGCATGACAAAGACATTGTTAAGAGGGAGTTTTATGAAGGTGACAGTGTGCTATTTTTCAACTCCCGCTTGCGACTCTTTCCGGGCAAGTTGAAATCTTGATGGAATGGCCCGTACAAGGTAGTTAAGGTCTACCCTCATGGTGCCATTGACATTTGGCGTGAAAAAACTGGCCCATTTAAAGTCAATGGCCAACGACTCAAACACTACCATCACTATGACCCCATGGGCGATAAGGAAGCTTTTGCCCTTGCCAATTCGCCACCGAGCAATGAGGCGCCCCTGCCTCCTTAGCCACTCCATGTCATGTAAGTTTCCATGTTTTCTTCTATTTACTTTTTTTTGTGTGAATTTGTGCATTGAGGACAATGCTCAATTAAAGCTTGGGGGGGGGGTGGAATAGAAGAAAATTGTATCTGCATTTAGGTCATGTTTATTTTCAAATTGCAGTTTTAGGAGGAAAATTTTCGTGATTGCTTGAATTAAGGACTTGTTTGAAAAAAATTGTTTATAATTTGGATGAAGAACAAATTGAAACCCATATTGGATCAATGAATTGCATAGGATGAGGTATTTTAAATTTTGAAAAATGGAAACAATTGGATTTTATTGAAAAAGCATTTTGAAACCAAAGTTTGCCTTTTAAATTAAGAATTTGGAATTTAAAAATGATAGAAAGATCGGGATATCCATGGGTATGAAGGAATACCCTTGGATGTGTGTATTTATGATATTTTTGCAAAAAATTGTTGAAAAGAAATTGAATTGAAAACTTTTAAAAGAAAAAATTGGACTCCGCTCGCTTATGTTACGGCGTCATGACGTACTTATGGCTATGAGTCTTTGACACTTTGCTCTGCTAGTTTACCCGATAAAATGACTAAGTTTGCATCACAAGTGTAAGTTTGTGTCATGGAAGGGTTGAACTAAGAGCATGCAATAGCACTTTTGAATTAGAGCGGTTGGGTATGGTTCACTACTTATAATCAACCGATTTTGTAGTAAGGATAAAGCCAACAGTGTCATAGTAATAGCAACAAAATGAAATATAATTTTGCATAATATCAACACACGAAATTCTTGACTTTCTAGCCCAAGATCATAAAAATTTTCCACATTTAGTTTTGAATTAGAAATATTGGTTAGAATTAAAGATTGGCCCGATACCTAAATTTGGATTTTGCTTGAGGACAAGCAAGGTTTAAGCCTGGGGGATTTTGATAAGCCTAAAATATATACACTTTTAACACAGGTTTCACTCTGATTTTATAACTAATTCTCATGCATTTTAGATTAATTTAATTAGATTTACACCCAAGAACCAAGTTACTTCTTCTATCTTATTTTGGTTTCAGTTTGGAGCTTTTCAACATCATGTACGGTCTCTGGGGCACTATGTGCGGCCGTACAACTATCTTTGAAGTCGCAATACCAACCCCGACGAAGAATCTACAAGTCAATGCACAAATGCGGCCCAAGGTGCGAATTAAAAATATGAATTTTGATATGTTATGTGTTAGTTTGTAGTAATCTAGAAGTCAATAATACGGTAAATTATCATAAAGTTTTGTTCATGAATTGAGTGATTAATAAACTGTCATTTTGTTGCCTTGAGTATTATTGAATTTATGGATCATTCCTTTATCTAGCTAGAGTCAATAACTGGAATTGTGAAACTTCATAATATAGATGATATATACTCTTAAAAGTCTCTAACCAAGGTAATTAGCAGGAATACTAATTTACCGTTACAATGTTAGTATGTAGATTAAAAGTTGGTCAAGTTGTACAGACCACTGATATGAGATATCATTTTAATCACATAGATACATGTTCTAGGAACATGGTATTAGACAGACCCCGAATGAAACATTAAAAGGAATTGTGTACGTGTCATTAATATTTTCATTCAGTGTTAAGTTCTAAAGTATGAGGTATTCGTCTTTCCTACTACGATATGTGTATGTGTGATTGTTATCTAACGCTGTTGGTAAAACGCAGTCATAATGGTAGCTTTTCGGTATACATATCTTAGCTGAGGTAGTGGTTTACCAAAAGTACTATTGTCCCTCGTATCTCTATACGAGTTATGGTATCACTGGGTTCCTTGATAGAGTAGGATTATTTGCATGCAATATAATTACATGAGTGATTATATTTGATAATCTACTCAAGATCGAGAAAAGATTAACTTTGCAAGGATGACACCACCTACCTTGAAACTGATCTAATACTGCGAGACATAAGAATTAACACGAATAAAATAGTTTACTGGATCGTTGTATTGTACAGTACAGCATCATCTGTGTAATTTGATGGTCATAGTACAGATGTCAGATGCCTCCTATGATTATAGAAGTTAAAATGGATTTTAATTATATTTACCAACATAATACATATCCTATTGGGTCACACCGTATAGTAGTTAGTCAAAGAATCTTACTGATTAATTATAAATTGATTATAATTAATATTAAGATGGTTATAATTAATTATACGTGATATAATTAAATTATATATGTCATATAAGATGACAAGCAAAAACAACGATTAATTTATAAGCGTACTCGATACGTTATATAAAATCATACCGAAACCGAACCGTGAGAAATATAATTGTTTAGAACAATTATATATATATTTGATTTAAATTTTAAATACTAATTATAGCCATGAAAAAGAAGCAAAACTCAATTTGATTTTGTCAATGGCAATTTGGTAAATACCACAAACCGAGGGCATTTCGGTCATTGACGAACTTCCTCAAAATGGCTATAAATAGAGGGGTAGGGGTAGAGAGAAAATCACCAATTCACTTGTATCGTATCTGATTTGTCTGATCAAATTGATAAATCTGTTTTCTCTCTTTCTCAGTTACGGTTATTTACGAGATTCGGAAATAATATATTTACGAAAGTTGAGGTATTTCTATTTGAATAACTGCAGGTCGTAAATATATTTATTTTGTCCTTTTCTCGATGAATAGTGTTTACGGGATTCGAAAATAATATATTTGAGAAAGTCGCGGTATTTCTATTTGAATAACTGCGAGTCGTAAATATATTTATTTTGTCCTTTTCTCAGTGAATAGTGTTTTTACAAAATTCCGCAGTTTACGGTATTTCTGGCAAAAGAAATAAACCGCTCTCTGGTTAGTCCTGTGGATAACCAATAGAGGTATCAAACGTCTGATACTCCGAGGTGAGACGTTCCTTAGATTCGATCTTCTCGGTCTGCTGCATTCCAATTGGAATTTGGAGACAAGGTATAAATATGTTATATTAATATATTTAATTTGTAAATAGATTAAAGTTTTAGAAATCAATTATGGAGTAGATCTGTAAAAAGATTAAATTTGGTCTTGATGTCTAAGGAATACTTAAGGTGGATCACCTTGGAAAGTTTCTAGACATACGTCGTTTAATCCTTGGCTTAAATTAGAAGTCAAAAAATTATTTTACGTTTTTTCTACATCTTAAGCAAATAAATGGGTTGGAACAGTCAAAACCCAACAGACTTAAATCAGTGGGTTTGAACCGTCAAAACCCAACTTCATGCACTTCATAACTCAAAAGGGTTAGAAAGTTATGAAATTTCAATGAAAATGCTGACTTGGCACACTCTGACTGGTGCCACTCAAGGACAAAGGTCTGAAACCTCATCCAGAATGCTCTGGGTACAATTTGGAGCTGCATAAAGTGTTATTAAGGTTTTAAAACCCGGCGCCTTACACCGTTCGTTTTGTGTGCACTCGGCACTTCATGCACTGTGTTCAAACTATGCTTCGGCTCACGGTATACCGGACTCAGTTGTTAATGGGACCAATCAAAGAAAGAAAAGAAATGACGTGGTCTAACGAGTCACCTTCTTCCTTCGTCTAAACCCGAGTTTGATGACTTCAATGAGCTCTAATGAATGAATAATTGAGAGAGAGCTTATCTGGACTTGAAAGGGGTTTGCATCTCTCACTCTTTCGTGCTATCTCGCGAGTATAAGAGTGTAGCTTCTCTCCCAATTTTGCCCGAGAAGCAATGGAAAGCTAAAGTGAGAACTCGGGCCTTGATGCAAATTGGGATGCGAAATTCGAAAGGGATGTTCAAAAGGGCTTTATAATGCTACATGAACTTTCAATTTTATCTAAAATGGACTAAAGACAATGCATTGCGCATATGGTACAAGCCCGGATCATGGCATAACTTGGGTACATGCAATTCGTTGCTCAAAGGTTAAATTGAAGCCCGGAGCAATTTAAGCTATCTGAGGCAACGCTATGCACCGCGTTTCCGGTATCAGAGATGCTATAACCAATGCGAGCACATGTTTAAACCTGATATATTGCCGGTATATTGTATACAGCTTGTTGCAGCTGTTACTGAAACGATAGTCCCCTGGGACGCGTGTCACGCCTTCTCTAGATGACGCCAAGGATAGAAGATTCCATTCCACGGACACAGGAGCACACATATGGAGTGCTACCTCATACAACCGATTAATGAAGGGTTGTGATGCCATGCATGATGAATGAGGTTAATCCAAAGGCCAAGATTGATACGGATAATAAATAATAGATCTCCAAGCATGAACGAATGATTCCCAGCCAGCAAGGCACATGTATGTGCATGAATGAATCTCGGCCAATGATCAAACAGCTGGAGTGCAGGATGGTGACACCTCAGCAAGGCCAAACCTTACCCCATGCTCCTACACCTATATAAAGGCATCATAGGCCTATGCAAAGACACACACCAGAGCCATATTCTCATACCCATATACTGTACAAGAGCTCTGTCTCTCTTCTCCCTCTCCAAATTCATAGCAAGCTTATAGCTTTCTTCTATTTTCTGCAATTCATAGGAATATAGCATAGATAGTATGAAGCCTTAAAGGCTATGGTTATGTAACAACTCCATTGGTGAATAAAGCTTCCTTTGAAAGCATTTTCTTGTTGTTTCTTTACTGTTTTGTGCATTTCTCTTTTGATCTCTCTTCTTCATTTGATCTGATCTGAAATTCTGTTGTTTTGAGGCATAGAGGAGAGAGCCTTGTGCATTGGCACAAGGCTTGATGATCAAAGCCTCTCTCTTTCCCTTTTTCTCCTTTTCTTCACTGTTTTAAAAGCAAAAGATATATACAATGTGAAAAATATAAAATATAATGACATTTAGTTTAGATATGTAAAAACTGAAAATATAATAGTTTCTATGCATGTCCGTTTTTTCTTCTTCTTTCTTTCTTGTTTTTCTTCTTTCTTTTCCGATTTTTTTTTATCTTCTTCTTTAATATAAGTTCTTTAATTCTAGATCAAATAATAGATATAATGAAGATATGGAAGTTAAGCCGGCTGGTTTCTTCTAATATCCAAATTATAGGAGTTATTTGGTGTAAAGAAGTAAAGGAATCAACATAAAAATGGAAAATAATGAAGGAAGGGTAGTGAGGTCAAGCCAGCTGGTTTCCTATACTATTTTTTCAAATAAAATGGACTTATATGCACACTAGTGAACTTGATTTCTGATGCAAGGCTAAGGACCTAGGTCATAGCCAATACCTCTTGAGACTTGCTATGAGATTGAACTAGTACCTAGGTCATAGCCAATACCTCTTGAACTAGTCCCTGGTATCATACTAAGCATGGACTCAGCAGCCAAACACATGTATAGCCCAAATGGTACCATAATGCATTAAGAACAGTGAAATGACCTTCTCTACCAATTCTGTTAATTCTGACAAAAGTAAGGACTGAAATGAAAATTGAACATCACAATCACATAGACAATTCCAAAACACACAAAATTCTCACAAACTTTACATTTGTAGGATTTTTCTTTGATTTTATATGAATTTTCAAAGTTCAGATTTCCAAAAAATGTGAGATATGCATATGCGGTAAAAAATGGGAAATGAACCCCTGTCAGCCCCATTGGCTTTTTCATGCCCTTAAAAGCAATGAAATGTGAAATAAAAATTATATTTGGAAACACATTTTCTTCCAATGATTATAGATATAAAATTTGTTCAAATCCGATATGTATAGTGCTCAGAATAAATTCTTGAATTAATTAAAAAATAAATGAAAAATTCTGTCACTGTATGGACACATATACCCCTGTCAATGAAAATAAAATGATTAAAAATGTAAGTAAAATCCTAAAGGTTACAAAAATCACCCTGGATATTCTTGACACATGATATTGTATATTTGTGACCTTAATCCATATGACTCTTCATAAAAACTTTGAATAAAAATATAAATTTCAGAAATATCAGATTATGTATCATGTATAACTAAGCATAACCAATATCTCAGAACCAAATTGAATATTTCTGAGTCCATGACATGCTTCAGAATGACATCAAATGATGATTTTAACATCCAATCTCAACCTATGATCTCTGTACCACATATCGATACCAAGTCAGTACTGAGCCAAAATTACAAAAATTCCAAGCTATGTTCAAAGTTCAACCAAAACTCAAATACACACTTCACTGAGCTTTCATGCTCTAAAAACGATATTAATTCATCATCCACTTGAAGGAAATCATGAAGAAATTCAAACAAATCGGTTTAAACTTTATTGATACAGATCACCTCGAGCTTAGACAAGAACAACCCTCTCCAATGGCCAGTGATGACCGACAGACTGTTCAATGTACTCCTGAGGTCGAAACAATGAAGACTGCACCTCCTCAGAGCCTGCCATGGCCAGAGACGTTACTGGAGTTATGAGCTTCGATCAGAACTGGAGGCTCCGGTCCAAAATTGAAGTCATCAGAGGCGCATGAATATTGATGCGATATAATCCGATTGATGATGGCGCCAACGGAAAAGTTTAAACACTTGTGGTATATCCGAAGGCCACGGTTCAATATGTTTCCGACAGTCGGGTCCCATGTCATATTAATGTATTTGGGCCGCTCCACACGATCCTTGACGCAAGCTCAAGCCTAATACCGGATTAATGAATATCCAAAGCCCAAAGTTAAAATGAATAAATGAAATAGGCCCATTAATCCTAATGTCGTGAACCAAGCCCAATCAAAACTCTCAGCACACCTCTTAATGCTTCGCCACACATCTCAAAGCTCAATGCTCCAATCTCAAAGTCCAAATTCATGATCCAATGGCTTCTAGCTTCTGTGAATGAATAAATGATAGCAAATTTGTACATATGACCCTATAACAAATCAAAATATAATTCGAAGTTCTCAGAACTTTACAAATGTACCCCTGACATATAAAAATCTTCATAAAATGGTCCCTGGAAGCCTAATATTCATTCTAAACCCCAACAAAGGCCTATATTACATGTCCAAATCCTCCAGAAATTACAAACAAGTCCCTGGAACATAAAAATATTTACAAACAAGTCATTTTCATTTATAACTTCTTAATTTCAAGTCCAAATTGACTCAAATCAATTCCAAATGAACCCAAATTCAATTTCCTATCATTCTAAATCAAATACAACCATGTTCAAACTTCAGTCATAACCTGAAATGACCAAAATGCCCCTTTATAATCAAAATGTCATAATTTCATAATAAAATTATAAAATTCTCAAAAGATATTATATATCTCATATCATAATCAAAATGACATGTATAAACTTTCTCATGATATTATAAAAAGACCAAAATATCCTTCTCAGTATAAACATCATGATTTCTCGAATGAATATGAATATAGATGCACATATACATATGGCCATATACATGCACATATACACATATATAGATGCACATATACATATGGCCATATACATGCACATATACACATACACATGACAACATAGATGTCCAAGACAAACAAGAACCAAACCATATGACCAAAAATGATAGTACATGAGCCCCTTTTAGCCACATTACTTAGTTTATACCAAATAGACACAAATCATGGAATGAACGAGTTGTTCACTTAGACTCGAAAGGTCTTTCTGATTTAATTAACGTCGGGAACTTGAGCCCGTGGGGAGTTAAACGTCTCCACAATCAAATAATAAAACCCTGACTAATTGATCATGAACGTAAGTCTGGTTAAGAGTGAACTAGGAGGAATGTAGGGAGATGTCAAATAATGCCCCGAGTTCGGTGTCTTGCTCATGTTTGTTTGGAAACTAGAGCACTGAACCCATGCGAGAGCATTCTCTCATTAAATATATCCACATCGTTAACTAACCTAACCATGCAACTTTCTATGCCCTACAGTAGGCCATGAAGACGGACCTTCAAGAAGACTTCTATCTACGACTGAGATCTGCCGATCGAACAGCTTGAAAAAACAATCCACAGAAGTGTGGCCTTTGGGCTATGCCGCATGCGGCATAGATGTAACCTGCACGCCTTCCTAACTTAGCATATTTTCATAGATTTTCGTTATTTTGAATGTTGTGCTCTAAGTGTAAGTCGTTGGCCTTTTGCTTTATTTTTAGCGTAAATATACAACTTTCTTCAAAACCTGCTAAAATGACTAAAAACACATTTGCAATAAATAAATTGGAAAAATGACTACTTTACATTCACTTTTCACCATTTTCCGAAAGAAAGTGATTTATACTATATGTTTGAGCATCATCACTCTCATCTCATGCTTAATTTAAAAACAAAAAAATACTAATTTTCTCGAAACTAGAAATATTGGATTTTTTTTTTTGTAACTATCATTAATACGAGTGATAAATATTATTACATAGATATATTAATCAATAATTTCGATAAATTCTTCTGAATAAATAAGAAAATGAAAATCGTTGATATTTCGTAGTTATTTTTTTGTGACCTATTTTTTATTTTTCATGCATCCATGTAATAAATGGAATCATGGTACTTTTTTTAGAAAAGGAATTACATATAAATGCTGCTTTTGTTTTTAGAAATTGAATTATTCTGCTTTAGCGCTTTAATTAAGCAATTTAAAGAAAATAATTGCAGCCCTGATCATGATTGTCTCGTACAATAGTTTGGTTTCCTCATTGGTTAGGACTTAAGAGGTCTATTTTCTTTATCTCCAGCAAAGCACATTCTATTTTATCCTCTCTATTTTACAATATTAGCCCTCTAATTACTTCTATTCTTCAACACTATATGGTGACCAGCCTACACCTTTTGTCTATAAAAAATTGAGCATTTATCACCCTGCCAAGTGCAAGGATAATGCTAAAGATCAGAGCAAGGTACTTTAGCTCTGTCCACAGCACATACGTACTACCTTTTCATTATTATACTGATCAAGAAGCAAAAAAGAATAAACCCCACCTAATGGAGACCGGAGCATCAAACCTTGCACCCAGTGATTTGCCAACTAAGGTGGTCAAGCCGAATACTTCACCTCCTCCGGAAAGCATAGTGACTGTGCTAAGCATTGATGGTGGCGGCGTTAGGGGAATCATTCCGGCCAAAATTCTTGAATTTCTTGAAAAAACGCTACGGGTGAGTTAACAATTATGTGAGATGTGTGTGTGCACACACATGAGTGTATCTTACTTTTACCATAAGCAAGAACTCAAGTTCATTCAACAGGAAGATTTAGTTTTTGTTTCACACCTCAAGAACAGGAATATTGTTAGTCCAAGATGTTTATGGTGGGGCTGACCACAAATGACCAAATAATTTCGTCTACTTTTTGGAACCAATGGTTGCTAATAATAATTTGTTGATTGCATTCTTTAGGAAATTGATAAGGAAGACACAAGCCTTGCAGATTACTTTGATCTGATTGCCGGAACTAGTACCGGAGGTTTAATGACTACTATGCTCGCTGCACCTGGCCCTGACAAAAAACCGCTGTTCTCTGCTAAAGATATTGTAAAATTTTACATAGAGCACTCTCCAAAGATTTTCCCTAGTATGTGGTACGTACGTTAGCAATTTAGCACTTTACCCAATTATACAAGAATTGGTAGTAACTTAATTCGTATACATCAATCAATAAGTGTGCAATCTAATACTATGTACTCTCATTTTAGGTGTGGTTTTTGGGGCTTTGTAAGAAGCTCTTTTGGCCCGAGATACACAGGCAATTACCTTCGCAACATAATTGAAGAAAAACTCAAAGAGACAAGAATCAGTGAGACACGAACTAGGGTTGTCATTCCTACTTTTGATATAAAGCTCCTTCAGCCGGCTATCTTCTCCACGTCCGAGGTACCTCGTAGCGTTTCTCTTCTCTAAACGATATACAAAATGCACGCACACACCACACAGAGCAGGGTATCATGTCAGTCATATTCCATTGTTTGTAGGGGAGGAAGAACAAATTAAAGGATGCTCGCCTATCAGACATTTGCATTAGTACATCTGCAGCTCCAACATTTTTCCCTGCTCACAAATTCTCAATAAAGGATGATTCTGTCAACAAATCTCGGGACTTTCATCTTATTGATGGAGGTGTTGCAGCAAATAATCCGGTGGGCTAATTTTCTCTAGTAAATCATGGCACCATACTGTAGGTAGCTAGGCACATTTTTAGCGAGTTACATTACCAAGTTATTCTTATTTTATTTATTTTCTTTAAAAGTAGACCCTTATTGCAATTAACCATGTGAGAAGAAGAATAATCCTAGAAAGAGATAGCAACTCAAATGTGAAGGCGGTCGATTACGGGAAGCTTTTGATTCTTTCATTGGGTACGGGAACGGCAGCACCAGATCAGAATTATGAAGCACCTCAAGTGGCCAAATGGGGTATGTTTCGTTGGTTTTACAGCGAGGGCACAAGTCCTCTGATAGAGACCTTCAATCAAGCAAGCTCTGATATGGTAGATATCCATGTGTATGCTCTTTTTCAGGAATTATATCAAGAGGATAACTACTTCCGTATACAGGTAATCAATTAATACACAGTAATTGCCTTTCCAAGAAAGATTAGGAGTTACGGATCGACACATGCTATGAATTCAAATCTATATTGTTGAAATTCACATAGTTAATTTGAACCATTAAAATATGACATATATATATATATATATATCTCCATTTTTATATAATGCACGTAGTTGTCCTGATCCGCCAACGACTAAGATTGATAGATGAATTTTAAGATTTAATATCAGCCCTCCAATTACATAATCTGTCTTTTTTTTATTAAATACATTTATTTTATGTGTAGAAGTCTAAATTTAGTTAAAAATATACTTGCCACACATATTACTATATAGTTTGTCATAATTAAGAATGAAACTCTAGCTATATATTTTCATATTCCTCCTTAAATCTATTTTTGATTCGTGTAATTAAATTATTTCCTTATTTCTTCATTTTCTCTTATTCATGCATTTATAGCATATCTTATGAAATAAATGGATTCATTGCACCTGCAAGTTCTAAAAATATTGTACAGAGAATGAAAATTTTTAAGAAAAAATATATATGATTTTATGAAACATGCATATAGTAGAGTGTTCACAAATATGAGAGAATATAAGAAATATTGTATCTTTTTTTATTATTAGTTAAGAGGATATGGGAAATATTGACCTTCTGGCTCAGAAAAATATAGCTTAATTAATTATTTTTTTAGCAGGTTAACTAAATTCATTTATTATTTTAATTGAAGATTAACAATTTTTTGCCAAATTATTGCCCTCTTTAGTTATTATATGATTTGAGTAATATTCAAACAACATAATTCTTTGGGAGATTTTTTTTAAAGACAGATGTTATTATTATTTGGTTGGTTAAAAATAAGAAAATACTCTATGCTCGCTGTTTTAATGTGTGCATTTTCATAAATATTTTTTATTTTTTTAATTAGTAATTTTTATATTTGTTTGTTCGTTTTCATAAATGTTACACTATATCAAAGAGGATCACACTGATAATGATACTTCAAGAATTTTTTTTCATATTATATTTGATATATTTTTTTCATTTCTTGTTTCTTTTATTGTTATTTATTATTTGAATATCTGTTTTTTTCGTGTGTGCTTTTTATTTTCATTTAATATTTTTTTCTTAATTTTTTGTGAATGTCAAACAAAAATATATCTTCATATTATATTCAATTTTATAATATGTTTTCGTTGCAACGCACGGGCACAATACTAGTGTATATATATATATATATATATATATGAAAATATGCGTGGAAATCAAATTTGACAATTTTTGAAACTTTTTACATTTTTGGATTGATAGAAAATCATTAATTTCATATATTAGGCAAGTCCATTGTATGCAAGGACTATGTTGACTATTAACTTTATTTGAATTACTTAGAAGAGTACTACAATACATGTATCTCTCATATTCTTTTCTTATACACTCACGGACTCACTTCTACTAATACATCATGCCAAACATCATACATTCTATTTATAGCTACTCTATGTCGGTGATTGAGTATTCTAGATTATAAATGATTTTCATCATACCGACTTTGCTTATGTCGGTTATATACAACTCTAAACAATACCACAATACACTAGTAACTTCTAGTAAATTGATAATATGTCGGTTAGTTCCAAATTAGAAATTGGGCCTTGGGCTTAACGGTGCTGATACTTCAACAGACTATTTGTAATATAATATATACATATTACCGTAGCCTCACTCAAAGTGTAGATTATTATTATTACTTGATTTCTATTATTCATGCATGGAGGAAAAAGTCATCCTATTAATTCTGGAGAAATTAATTTGTAGCATGATGAGTTGAAGGGTGCCACGGCATCACTTGATGTTTCGACAAAGGCCAACTTACAAGAACTTGAGAAAATTGGGAGTGAACTACTTAAGAAACCTGTGTCAAGAGTCGACCTGGAGAAAGGCACCATTGTGCCAGTCAAATTTAAAGGACAGACCAAAACCAACGAAGAGCATCTAAAAGATTTTGCTAAGAAGCTCTCAGACATCCGCAAAGCAAAATTGGAAAAATTGAAGAAAGTAAACAAGGAAATGTGGAATGACAGTGTTTTGCCTTCATTGGAGCATTGGGATACAGTTGTTGCTAATGCAAAAATATAGTCTAAAGTAGATGGTTCAAGCCTTCAAGGCATGTATTAAGGGCTTCATTCTCAAAAATAAAATAAGAATGTGTGTTAATATGCTGGTTCCAAGTAATAATTAAGGATTTTGATGAGACATGAAATCCTGATTAATAAACAACTTCATTATGGGCAGCGACCAGTTTGTAAGTTCCTGTGTTACATACTTAGTGCTATATATATATATATATATATATGTCTTTATCTTGTCTTTAATTTTTTTTTTTATTTCTAGCTAGTTATGGTATATTAATTTGCATGCATGATGAGGTACTATAGTGTGAAGATTTTATGAGAATTTGATATTTGTATTGATATTGATTTTGTACTTGATATTTGTTATCTGTATAACAAGAGATGGAGAAGTATTTTTATACTAACTAGACCTATTTATACCGTTGGTACCCAACATTGGTAAGAACGGTAACTTTTTACAAGCTATAACTAGCAAAAAATTAAGGTAAAACCTACTTTTTCCTATTTTACAATATTTCCAATTTAGTGCCTAATTATTTATTTATTCTCAACATATCTTGCTACCATATTTCACTTTCATCACTGTACGCTGGCCCCACGTGATCAAACTATGAAATAATTCTTTCATCAAATATTAGTCAATGGAGGAGCAATTGAAAACCATTTATATATTTTAAATATTTCATATTTTTTCTTATATATGTCATATTGTCCCAAGAAAATATGCACATTCAGATGACCACCTTTTTTCCTTATTAACATGTGATAGTTTTAGTTTATAAACTTTTGGAAAAAAAAATATTGGGGTTTGACTATGACTAATTAATCCTCGAGAGTACTTAATTAACTAGTTTTTAATATATTGCTTTCATATTTCTAAATTAAAAGCAATAAAATTCAAACTATCATAAAAACATTTAATGTTAAATTCCTCCACTTTTGACCCTCATACTTGCACAACCAACAATTTCAAGGAACGATTAAAGCACAGATGCTTGCCAATATAATATTGACCCCCGCTATACTGTAAGTATGTCACGTTAAAAATATATACTACAAGAATATGTAAGAATACGTGAGTATTTGCGAGAATAAAAGTGCTCAACAGTCAGGCTATAATGGATCGGATAATATCTGATCATATTCGGGTCCATATCTAAAAATTAGATATATATATTTGATATCCGAATATCTGTGCAGGTATAGATACAGATATGGTTTTGAATATTCGTATCCGAATAGTAGATATATACCACATAATTTAATATATATTATGAAAATATTTATGTATATATCTACGAATATCCGATATCCGATCCGTATCCATATGTATCCGTCAAATATCCGATTCGCATCCTTATCTGAAAAATAAAAGCGGGTACAGATATCCACTATCTGATTCGTTTGCATCCCTATTAACAGTGTCAATATTTTCACATATATTCTCATCGGTAATAATGATAATAGTAATTTCTATTGTCTTATCTTTGACAATAATAATTTGTTATTCTTGCAGATAGGCACATATATTTTTATTATAATTTACAATAATTTTCAGATACTCACATATTCTTACATAATAATTTACAATAAATATTTTTGCTGACGGTATCTTCGCAGATACTTTGTCCATAATACCGATACGTTCAGAAATAGTCACTTTCTCTCAGTGTACTTTTAGGAATAATCACTTTTTACTTTCACAGGTAGTGGTAAAATAGAGTCCAGTACTATTGTTATTTTGTCACCTAATTGCCATTTGGTAGTTAACAAAATGGTGATGGCTAATAACAATTGCATTTGCTGTGAAGGGGAAAAAATTTGATAGTGTTTGCTTCATCGACCTGACTGTATAGAAATAGTTTTTCCTGTACGTTGTAGACCGAATCTAACAATATAGTTTTCAGCAGCAGTACTTCAGACTTCAGAATATGTCCCCAATCCAATTTATTTGGTAAGTTGTCTATCGTGTCAATGTCATATCTCTTGTTTTTCATTTTGTCTTTACATTGGAATATATCTGCTCTCGCTCTCAATCTCTCCCTGTACAGAGCATTTGATACCTTCATCACCTTTCCCCATTATCACTAACGCTGTGCTCTAGAATCAGAGGTGAAACTCTCAATAATAGAAGGAAAAGAGGAGAAAACTGGATAAATTTCTCCTTTGCACAGTGATCTTACATTCTAATTTTGAGGTGAAAGATTTCGTCAAAAATCTATACAGTACTCACTTCGTCTTCTCTCTGTATAGTAAATGCTCCTCTCCATTTTCTCTCCGATTCTCTCTTCTGGAGCAGGTGAAGTCGAATCTGACTGAGTGGGCTGGCGACGTTTCTCGTGCATACCATCTTCTGGAGCTGAGTCTAAATTAATTTTGTTCTCCTACACCAATTTCAATTTACACAAAAGATTAAAAAAAAAAAAAAAAAAAAAAGAGGAGGGTTCCAATGCACCCAAAATTTGATGCTCCCATTTACTTCCAATCCTTTATCTTTATTTTCAAAGTCCGAACAGTTGATCCGACCCGATCAACATGACCTTCATAATAAAATATGCTTGAAGACTATATTTTATATTTTTTGAAATTTTTTTACTATTTTTAAAGATAGGTACAAAATCACTTTATCGGACGGTCCAGAATCTCCTTGAAACAAAGATTTTGTACCTATCTTAAAAAATAGTAAAAAAATTCCAAAAAATATAAAATTTGGTCTCCAGCTATATTTTATTATGAAGATCATGTTGAACGGTTTGGATTGACTATTCGGACTTTAAAAATGAAGATAAAGGATTAGGAGCAAAGAAGAGCATAAAAATTTGGATGCATTTGAACCCTAAAAAAAAGAAAGGCTGAGGAAAATTTAACCTTCAAAAATTTACCGTAGTTACTTTAATTATATTCTGATAAAACATGAATCAGTAATCAAGTTAACAAAATATCATAGAGCATAAGTTAGAAATGAGATGAATAATTAATTATATGTCCTCTAATATAAATCCCCCCCTAACGTCGACTCAAATCAACTCAATTAATTCGAGGGTTCAGATTCTCAAATTAAATTCTACAAATATGATTTGTGTAGTGGAGGATGATACTTTAATATATCTTTAGTGTTGACAGGTTTTTGACCTGAATTTTTTTACATAACATTGATCTCAGCATCTTAAACTTCCTCATTTTATAACACACAAAAAAATGTCTGAGTAAACTTCAGTGAAACAATCTATCCATGATTCCATATGTTATTATAATAAAATATAATTTTTAGAAGTCAAGACTCAAGACCAAGTCTTTTGTATCATTGACAATTTGCATATCATGATTCCATCATGATATAGTGACAAATTACCAAGTCAAAGTTTTATATAAGAGTTAGGACTCACTCACTACTACAAAAAACAGTTTGTACACGGCCTTTAACTGGAGAGCTACACGGATTTGGAATCGTGTGCGATACTGGAGTGTAGGAAAGTCCACCATTTACACACGGATAATTTATACGTGTACGATTACACTAATCCTACACGGATTTTCTACTCAAGATCCGTGTAGCTAGGGTATGGAGCTACACGGTTTTTTTAGTACAAATTCGTGTAGGAAGATCCTAAATCAATTTTTATTTTTAACACATCCTACACGGATTTTTTCAAATATCCGTGTACAATTTTCTTTTTTTTTGTATTTTTTGTATTTTTGGCTAGCCTCCACTTTTGCTAGCCATTATATATAATATCATAATGTTTTTTTTAACCCAAAACAGATAGAAATTGCCAAAACAACATAACAATTCAAATTTAATAATTACACAAATTAATTTATACGAATCCATATTGTGGAGTACAAAATTGGGAAATAAACCACCTTGCCCACATCCCTCTCACTTCGTCGACTTGCTCGGGTGAGTAAGCAGCTTGTCTCCGGTTATACTACAATTATAATTTGAGTTAGTAACAAGAGAGGTACCTTAGAGGCAGTTGGATTCTATGTAAATTACCAAAAGTCTTCAAACAAAATTAGAGGAAGAAGTGAACTCACAAAATAAAGAGAGAGAGGCAGCAATGGAGGCGCACACACCACCTAAACCCTGACAAAAGAAAGAGAGAGAGAGACAAAGAGAAGAGAGAAGAGAAAGTGCAGCGGACCAGAGGTGAGGGTTTTGAACTCAGAGGAAGAATTTTAAAATCAGAGGAAGAAGAAGTGAACTGGGGACTTACAAAATTTCGGAAGATATAATCTAGTGGGCAAGGATTCGTGTGCAAGGTTTCCTACACGGATTTTTATTACAAATCCGTGTGCAATAGGTATCCTACACGGATATTTAAGTACATATCCGTGTAGCTCTCCTCTTTTCCTACACGGTTTTTATTAAATATCCGTGTATGAATAGTCTTTCAACACGGATATTTACGTAACTATCCGTGTAGGAAAAGATCGGTACAACTTCTTGCCAGGGACATGCATATTTATTTCAAAACATGCGCGCCCTATGTAATTAATTACAAATTTAATATTGAATATACCGAAAATAAACACAGAAAAACGAAGAGTCATCTTAATCCCTATATATATATCTTCCGAATTGGTTCCTCTTAAACCTATCTTAATTTCTCTAAGTGAAAAAATGTCAAATGTCGATGAAGAACATCCTGTTGAGGCACTACCACCAATTCCAGAGGACTTCAAGCCAGTGCCTTGGATCCCACCCGGTTACGAACGACCACCACCAGGTTATCCCAGAAGTTGGCCATGGCCACCATGGCCAACTCGCCCACGTCGCAGCTCCAGGGGCCATCCGCCACCAAAGCCCTACATTCGTCGCACAAAGAAAAAATCTGTTGTTTAGAGTTTCTTTTTTTTTGTTATTGTAGGAGTTTCTTTTTTTGTTTTATTATATCAATTTTTGGGTAACTTTTGTAATATTTATATCAGTAGTAATATATGAAAGTTTACTTGTTTCCATTTTTGTTCTTCTGCATTTATTTTCTGTATTAATTGTACAATTTTAAATTTGTTAATATTTAATATTTCTAACACAGTGATGAATATTTTTATTTGTAAAATAGTGTACAAGAATGAATACATAAATTATAAAGAAATTAATATTTACAAAGTTCATATCTAAATGAATAAATTTCTTAATTTATAAAAATGAATATTTAAAGAGCTTCACAGCAATGAAAACATGTTCATTTTTATATTTAAATAATAACAAAATATGAAATTGAAAGTATATTATATTTAAAAAAATAAAAAAAAAGGAAATCCTACACGGATATTTAACTACATATCCGTGTAGGAATATGACATAATATAATAAAATATTTGGGTAACAATTTAATAAAATTTCACATCCGTGGGCTATCCTACACAGATATTTAGTTGAATATCCGTGTAGGAAGATGAAGAATCACCCTTCCTACATGGATTTTTAACTTGAAAATCCGTGTAGCTCTCTCACTATTCCTACACGGATATTTAATGAAATATCCGTGTATAAAAGATTAATTTACACACGGACACTGGTTTTTAAGTTAATATTCGTGTAGGATTCCTAGAACACTGGAAAAATCTTATTTCATACACGTTTTTTTATAAAATTGAGAAAATCCGTGTATAAGGTGCAGTGTAGGAAGACGTTTTTTGTAGTAGTGACTTATCAATAATGTCTTTAACTTAATTGATAATTTAATAATAATTTACCCATCATTAATTAATTTACTAATCATGATAAAAAAGTAATAAATAAAAATTATAAATATGCTATCTGCTTATGGATTAATTGTTTGTGTCTTAGTCAAACTATCTTCAAATTAAATTTATAATTTATTATTCTTATTCTCAATTGGATTGTTTAATCCGAGCGAATAGACAATATATATTTTGCATGAGAGCTCTAGAGACATTTTGTGAAATTTTAGTACTTGGATTTTTAGAAGAGTTACTGATTACTACCCAATTAATTAAGTTTAATTCGAATTTTTATATCTACTATTAAAAAATAATTCAGCTTTATAAATATATATACATGATTACATTCTACCATTAAAAAAAAATGGGATCATTACTTCTCAAACGCAACAAATTTATAACCGATTTTTGCGTAAAGATTTCACTAGTTTTTTTTCTTTCTAAAAGTTCGACTGCCGTAATTAATTTCTTTAGGAGTATTTTAAGAATCCAATTATGCACTCGAACACAACAAAATTATCAAAAGAACTAATTTGATCCATTCTCTCTCAAAACTTATCATTTAACTCTTTTGATAGTTCATGTGTTGCTTGCTTCACATTTTAATTTGATAAAATATGAAGCAACATCGAAAGTTCAAATATCAAAATAAATCAACATTATGGACTTTGGACTTTTCAATTCATTGTTATCAAATGATATCTGTCAATATCACTGATTTGTCAAAATTCAAATTTTATAAAAAAAAAATAACCATCAACAGTATTTTCTAGAACAAGTGCATGGCGCCAAAAAAAAATGAAAATGAAGTTTTGAATTTTGAATTGCTTATCCACCAAGTTCCTGATTAGTCGACATTACGGTCGCAAACAACCAAACAGTTTGCCTACAGTACTCTGTATAGTGCATATTCGTCCATGCATACTACGGTTTAATATTTTAATTTTCAAAAGTTTAAATAATCAATCTGAGCTGTTCAACATTATATCTATATGAAAATATACTTGTACTTCAAAATTTATAATTTTTAGAATTATTTTACTATTATTTTAGATAGATAGAAAATTACTTGATCTAAAATTTCTAAACTTTTTTTTTTTTTTGAAAAACTGATAGGGAAAAAAAAAAAAAAAAAATTCTAAACTATTCAAAAGTAGTGATTTTGATAAAAAAATAAAAAATATAGTCCACAAATACATTTCAGTACTTTTACAAGTACTGCTACTATTAAAAACATAGTGACATAATTCGGGTATAAAACACGTTTTATTCGGGTTTAATTAGTTTTTCTGGGTTTGCCACACCGAATTCCGTATTATAAAACGTTGACCGAACATTTGACCGAATAATTCGCGAATAAAACGTGAATAAAACGCGAATCACGAATTATTCGCGAAAAAATCGTCCAAATTCCACTCGCTACATGTCGGACTACACACTGAGTATATGGTACTATTTTTCTTCTTGATAAAATGTCCTCTCTGTTAACAAGTATTGCAAAAAATGTCATTATTTGTATGTAGCCATGTGCCCTCTAACGCCTGGAAGAAAGGAATGTTAGAGAAAACTTTTTTCTTTTTTGTTTATTTGATTTGAATTATGCACTAATGTCCCTTAAAAAAAAAATTTGAAAAGTGTTTTCATAAGATTTTTTTGCTCTCTTGTTGTACCAAATCATTCCCGAATTATATCCGAATCACGAATTTTTGATCCCGCCGAATCAAACCCGTTTTTTAATTTGTCACTATGATTAAAAGTAATATGCAAATTACATTGAACGGTTCAAATTAACTATATAAATTTTAAATAATGAGATTGAACAGTTCAGATTAACTATATAAATTTTAAATAATGAGATATTAATATGTAATACGGATTAATCCGCACTATACATACATAGTACCGTAGTATCACTCTGTACTCTATCGGATCAATATTCTCCTAGACACTGCACAAGATTCCCTCACTTTACGGTTTGAGATTTACTCTCAATCCGTTTGAGATTTGGGCTGGCGCTGGGAGTAGAATTGTTGGGCCTTGAGATTCGTGCCGAGTTAAAAAGAACAGTCCATGTGAATTCCACCCTATCACCAAATCAGGAAGATAAAGAGCTAGGTCCTTTTTATTGGGTGTATGACGAAGCCCATGGGCCGAAAATATCACAAACCGTTTTATTGGTGTGATTTCATGAACTTGTACGGTTGTACCATGACGACAATGCTCGCTGCTTCTGATTTGAAATTTGAGACAAGGAATAGCTTAATTACATTATTAATTAATGATGGATCAGAGAAAACAAATAAAAAGAAAAATTATCTTTGGAATTTTTCTTTTGAGATGTATATATATTTTTAAGGTCAACGAGCAACGCTCGTGACATTATAATAAGATAAAAAAGAATGAGTAAGGCTAGGAACTGTGCTAATTGATTCGTACTACGGATTGATTTTTTTTTGTTTTCAAAATTTTAATGACCGATCCGAACCGTTCAACACGATCTCCATATGACTATATACTCAAAAAATCTAAAAAATGTAAAATTTATAGTTTACAAGTATATATTCATATGAAGACTATATGTTAGATGGTTTGGATCGATCATTGAGATTCTCAAACAAAAAAATTGAGTTCATAGCACGGACTAATATGCACTATGCATAGTAACATAGTCTAAGAATTGTACAAAATTGAGAGATATATTTATCTTGTTACAATATTTTCTCTTATTACTTTTTATAGGGGAATTTCACATATACCCCTCTAAAACTTCAAAATTACGTATTTTCCCCTCTAAAATTTGAAATTACATATTTCCCCCTCCAAACTTCAAAAACTCACAAATTTACTCATTTTATTGTCTTATATATTAAAACTAATTCTAAATTTATAAAATACCCATTTTACCCTTTATTAAAAACATATAAATCTTATCATACTAAAATTTGAATATGAATGGTTCATCTACCATCTGAACTGCTTTTAGATTTGTGCACACAAGATCAGCACGAATCTTAATGCAAAATGCACACATATTGAAGCAATATGCACAAATCTTAATGCGATACGCGCTAATCGAAATTGCTTTAAGATTCGTGAGTGTTAGATTAGCACGAATATTGAAGCAACGTGCACAAATCTTAATGCGATGCACACGGATCGGATGTAGAGGAACTCTTCAGATTTAAATAATTTGAGTCTGATGAGATTTATATATTTTTAATAAAGGATAAAATGGGTATTTTATAAATTTAGAATGAGTTTTAATATAAAAGACAGTAAAATGAATAAATTTGTGAGTTTTTGAAATTTAGAGAGGGAAATATGTAATTTTAAACTTTAGAGGAGGAAATACGTAATTTTGAAGTTTTTGAGGGGTTTACATGAAACTCCCCCATTTTTTATTGATTTGGTATATGGTGTTCAATCAATCAATATATGGTGTTCAATTATTGATTGTGCAAAAGATAAGAGAGAAAGTCTAGGAAAAGAAAGAAAAATCCATTTCACCTTTCATTAGTCGAAATGATGCTCTCAAAAGTGAGAGTTTATATTACTATGGATATGAGTTGATTCGTAATACGGATTAATATTTTTGTAATATAGATTTAATCTAATTCTCATATGAATATCTACTTGTAAACTGAATTTTATATTTTTTTAATTTTTTTTACTATTTTATAAGACAGGTAGAAAATCACTTGATCTGAACATTCTCGACCATCCAAAAACAATAATTTTCTATATATTCTTACAAAATAGTAAAAATATTATCAAAAATATAAAATTTGATCTGCAAGTACATATTAATATGAAAATAATTTTGAATAATTTGGATCAACCGTTAAGATTTTAAAAACGAAAATATTGATTCATATTACGGACTAAATCGTGAATAATGTAAACTCAATCCTCTCAAAATATTATCTTTAATTATATGCGCAAAGAGCAATTGACTTAAAAAAAATGTTTTTTTTTTAATATATATTATTTTCATACGCGGAGAGCATTCCGGCCGCATGTTCCGGAGCTCGTTACAATAACAGTTTTGACCCACTCATCAATAATAACTTGATAATTTTAAGAATAATTTGTTAAATTATGACAAAGAATAATAAATAAAATAAAAATAAAAATAATTGCAGCTGCTTATAAATTGGTTGTGTTTCAACCACTCTTTAAATTATTTGATGGAAGATGCATGGAACTTGTATCAAATTTCAAATAATTCAAATTACTATTCTTAAAGCAAGCGCGTGGCGCCAAGAAAAAGTTAAAATATCAAACTTCATAACCTTGTTCCGCAAATTTTGACTTTGAATTCAATATTATTCGAACAATATTATCCACAAAAAACCACGGATTAATCAAAATCAAAATTTAAATTTGGTCAATTAATAATTATGAACCGTACGTACATACTTGCTAAAGCAAGTGGTTATCAAAAGTTCTCAAGCATGTGGAGTTTTGACTTTTCATGAATTAATTCCTTATACAGTGATTGGTGAAATCCCCAATTCGCAAATTATAGGGTTGTTCATTGTGTCCGGTTTATTTAATTGGAATTTAGAGTAGGTCGGATGCTCATCCGACCTACATTGGTTCCATGGTGAAATGACCATTCGATTGCATCAAGATTCTTGCTAAATATATTAAAATTCATGTAAGTTTGTTTCAAGTGCAAACTAATCTTAATGCTAATTGTACGGTTATAGAGCTAATTGAACGTACTTAAAATTAGGTCCGATGCCAATCAGACCTGCTCCTATCTCATTTAATTGAGATGGGGGAGTACAAAATAATCGCACTAGTTGCACTAAGGATGTGTTTGATTGCAAAATAAAAATAGATAGAATAGTCAAATTAAAAATAACTATTATTTGTCTTATTAAAATAGTTAATTCTCAAAACTCTTAAGAGTAGTTTATTCTAATAAGACAAAATGTTTGAATTCACTATTCTAACTATTCTAATTTATCCAAACATTGAATGAGCTATTCGAATACCCTAACTAAAAAAAATAGCTTATTTTCAATCCAACTAAACAAGAATAGCTAGAATAGCCAAATCAAGAATAACTATTGTTTGTCTTATTAGAATAGTTGTAATAGTCAAATCAAGAATAACTATTGTTTTTTTTAATAGAATAGCCAAATCTCAAAACCCTTAGGAATATTCTATTCTAATAAGACAAAAAAATAGATTCATTATTCTAGTTATTCTAACCCAATCAAACACCGAATAGACTATTCTGAATAGCCTAATCCCAAGAATAGTTATTGAATGGAATAGTTATTCTAGTTATTCTAGCTATTCTCAATCCAACCATCTTTGTATGTTTGAATGGATAAAGAATAATCACTAATCCAGATTAGCACTATTTCAAACTATTATTCTACATTTGAGTGTGTTTGAATTAGCAAATATAGACTATTCTTTGTTTGTCTTTTGTGAATTTTCTCATTGTTCTGCTAATTCAGTAAAATGTTGAATTATCTACTGCGATTTGTTCATACAAAAATCCTTGTGCCATTTGTTCAATTTTTTTTTTAATCTTATGTTTGTACTGTTCATATATTCAACCTTCATGATACACGTGGAATTTTAGAAGAGAAAAAAGAAAGAGATAAAGATGGAAACAAAAATGTGGGTTCCGCATATCATTTAAAAACTTCACTTCGCAATTAAACTTTTAAATTTCCAAGTTTCAAAAATTAGTCCACATGCAGCCAATTATTCATTCTTAATATGTTCCTGATTTCGTAATTTGTTAATTACTTCAAATTGGATTACTTAATTCGATCTTATTTACACTGTTCCGATTGATTACTTCTTATGTCTACAATCTATTAAATTTCCATTTCAGACTTTATATATTTCTTAATAATTTAGAATTTCCAATTAATAACATATTTTTATATCAATCAAACATAATTTTAAATTATCAATTTAATTCATAGTAATTCATGTCAAATTAACTTAGTCATCCTTATTAATCAGTTCAGAAAAAATGATATTTTCTTTTTTAAATAATGTTACTTACTTAATGAGAAATATATTCATAAAATGAGTATATTCTTTTCACTTATTAATTAATATACATATTTTGCCATAATGTTACAATTGAACCAGACTGAACTAAAATTTTTTGGTTCGGTTCTATTTTTGAAAACCAAATAAAACTTTGGTTTTCCTATTTTATTTTTTTAATCGATTTGAACCGATGAACACACAAAATATGAAGAATCAGAAGAATCAACAGAATCTGAAGAATCACAAGAATCAGAAGAATCAACATAATCTAAAGAATCAGAAGAATCAGAAGAATCAACAAAATATGAAGAATCAGAAGAATCAACCTAATCATACCACCAAATCATACAAAAAATTGAAATTACCAGATGAAATCACAAGCCGCGAATATTAGGAGTATTCGATGGATCCGGTTTATTTAGTTTTCAACTAAAACGTTAAATTTTGAATCAAATAGTATGATTTTTTTTTTGTTTAAATATTTAGTTTAGTTGAATTTTGTAATTAGTTTGATATTTTATATTTGATTCATTTTAATATGTTATTTCCGTTCAATCAAAGAAACCAAAATTTATTTAATATTTATTTAATTTGTTTCATTTTCTTATACTTGATTCATTTTTTTATATTTGACATTTGATATTTGATTCTAATACGCCCCTTTCCGGATGCAGGCGGGCCGTATAGCTGGATCTTCGATTTACTGGGCTCGACCCGCATTGGGTCCGCAGTTCAAGATGTGCAGGGTGAAGTGTCGTGCTGTGGGCATGATGTGTGTTTCTGAGGTCTTTAACTCTTCTCTATCATACCTCAGTAAGTGTGTGTGTTAAAAATTCCAACCCGCAATAAATGGAGCTCAGTGCCTTAAATAGAACTGGTTGTCCGTACGGACGATAATGGCACCGCATACTGCGGTGAGAATAAGATGAGTCCGAATTGGGCCCTCTTGGTGTTGGCACCTAGCGAGGCCCAGTTCGGGCGTGTTATTTGCTGGATCATGTCAGGCCGGTGTTGCGAGGTCAGCTAGGCCTGGACTTTCTTCGTGGCTTCGGCCTGGCCCGGGTTAGAGGTCCGAGGCCGAGCCTGCTCATTGTCCGAGGCCTGCTTTGTTATGGGCCGTGGGAACAAGGCCCTATCAGATTCAGTTTAATATCTCGCTTACTTCGATCAGGCTAATATATATCTTGGTATCTATCAATTTTTATTATTACATATCAATTTTTATTATTACATGTAATTGTGCATGTACTAAGTTTTGAATTTTTTTTTAATTTAATATCTCTTATATTGGTTCAATCAAACAAATATCATAATTACTTCTAATATAATTTGATTAATTGGTTCATTTATTTTATTTTCATCAAATAAAATTTTAATTTAACTATTTTAATTCAATTTTAACCGAACTGGTTCTTTGAACGCTTCAATGGTAAATGACTAAATGGTCTTTCCGCTTTCATACTAAAATGCAACGTACAACCTCGGCAGTCGGCACTGGGTGTTATCGCGGTCTCGGAACTCAGAGATAAAACGACTTGACAAGGTCAATGGCTCGTGTGATGCAGAGGGCTTCACGCGCAAAAAAACAAGCCCGGTCCTTTTCGGGTATACTATCAAGCCCATGGGCCGAAAATATCAATTTCTTTTGGAAAATCTACAGGTGTTTTGTCATTTTTGATGATTTGAGCTTTCCTTCAACTTGACTTGGCGCGTTCATATCATTGATTTTTCAAACTATCCCCAGTTTTCCAGGATTGGTCTTTATTCCAATTAATGCATGCTCTTGACTACTAACTTGTACCTCTTAATTCTCTCCTGCCTATATAATGCAAGAAATCACACACCTCTCCTCCCACACTACACAACTAAGCAAAGCCAAGAAATTTTTAGAAGTAACATACGCTTCAAGATCTCTATAACCTAGCTAGCTACAACTTTTCAATTTTTTTTTTCTAGTGAGAGTTCAGAGGTAATAAAAATCATCTCTAATGAGTTCTCTAGGAGTGCGCGTTCCTTCAAGCAAAGTGCTAACTAACATAACTAGCGGTCTGTCTACACCACAAACTCCACCATCAAGAGGCAAGATAATGACGATACTAAGCATCGATGGTGGTGGCGTTAGGGGACTCATCCCTGCTGCCATTCTTGTATTCCTCGAATCTAAGCTACAGGTGAATTATCATTAATTTATTTGGAGATTTAAGTATTATATATAACTGAGATTTGAGAACTCAAGAAACTAGTTCATCAGATTTATTCATAAATACGGAAATTATTATCAAATATTATCATTTGTACTATCTAGGAAAAGAAGTATATATATGACATGGATACCAGTGTTGTTTATCTAAATGGAAAAAGAAAAGTATATTACACTCTTTTGTTAGCTCGAGAGCATGAAAATATGATTGTCTGATTATCATCTTGATGCATGGAAAACAAAGTATGTATAGGAGTAGAACTATGGTGTTCCTAACTTCACCAACCCTCTTTAATTGTGATCTCAACTCTAAAACATATCGAATTGACTTAAATGATGAATCTACCGTTGAAACCCGTCTAACTTACGAGTGATGTGTCTACATACAAAAATTTTAAACTTTTGAATTAATTTTCCAAAAATTCCAAATTAAAATATTTATAAATTAATTAATTTTAGTGCATTCAATTTTTGAACGTTTTTTTACTACTTGACTCTACACAAAATTAACTAAAAAATATTTTTTTTTGCATATATATGCATCACTCGATCGTAAGGTAAACGGGTTTCAACGGTTTGGATTCATCATTTAAAGTCAATCTGATCGATTTTTTTTTTTTTTTGAGGAAAAACATGACTCAGGGTCATATTCCATTGATAATAAAGTTCTGCCAGACAGACAATCTGATAGGTTTTAGAGTTAAGTTCACAAAGTGTGTTGGTGAACTTTGGAACACCCTAGTTCTACTCAGATGTGTGGTATATTTGTATTGAAATACTATCACCCATATATAATAATCAATACTTGGAGCCTATCTAATTTAAAAAGACAATTGTAGTAATACAAGTCTGATAAATAAAGAGTGAATAATCAACACTTTCACAGCACCAAAATGATGTTTCCCCATGTTGAGAAGGTTTTCTTCAATTTTCTTTCATTACTAATTCTATAGAAAACTTGGTTGTCATGTACTTGTAGGAACTTGATGGAGAAGATGCAAGAATTGCAGATTACTTTGATGTAATTTCAGGAACTAGTACCGGAGGTTTAGTGACGGCCATGCTTGCTGCTCCTAACGAGCAGAAGAGACCTCTCTTCTCAGCTAAAGATATTATAACCTTCTACAATGAAAACATTCCAAAGATTTTCCCTTCTAGTAGGTATAGCTTATTGACTTCTCTTTCCTCTTTCAGCAATAATTTACTTTCTTAAATGCATGATTCATGGAATATAGATAAATTTGTGCAATTTACATAATGATGAGGAACTCTTAATGTAGGAATGGGATTGGAGGCCTGTTAAGCAGTATGTTGGGTCCTAGATACACAGGACAGTACCTTCATAGCAAAATCAAAGAACTGCTCGGTGAAACAAGGCTTCATGATACAGTAACAGAGGTGGTGGTCCCTACATTCGACATCAATTTTCTTCAGCCAACCATCTTCTCTACAAACGAGGTATACATAAAGATATGGCTTATAAAACTTATTTTGTTTTTGTTTTTGTTGCTTTGTGCATTTCAATGTGAAACAGCTGAGCTACTTTTACAAAAGTAAATTTGTAAAACAAATAGTGTCAACAAAAGTTTACTTATGAGCTTGATAACATGTAGGCAAAGGTGGATGCATCAAAGGATGCCCTGTTATCAGATGTCTGTATCAGCACTTCAGCTGCCCCAACATATCTCCCAGCACATCATTTCACAACTAAGGATCGTCTAGGCAATACAAGGAGCTTCAATCTTGTTGATGGAGGTGTTGCTGCAAATAATCCGGTATGTATTTCTTTCACAAATAAATGCAATCAGATAACAAAACATCATTCCTACAGTTTGACCTCTTTTATAAACCGTTTTTGGCTCCAATAGTTTGAAGCCAGTTATGATTGAATAAATTATCAGTACCCAACTCTCATATGTCTTAAGTTTATCTGGTTAATATTTTCTTTAATATGATTTATTTTCTTTCTTTGTGACATATCAGACACTTCTTGCTGTGAATCACGTGACAAAGGAGAGTTTGATACAAAGAGGTGATTATTTCCCTGACAAACCCATGGATTATGGAAAGTTCCTGATCATCTCACTTGGAACGGGATCAGCAAAACAGGCACAAAAGTACAAAGCAGAGGAAGCGGCCAAGTGGGGCCTGCTCGGCTGGTTAACCCATAGCGGTGCTACCCCCCTGATCGATTGTTTTAGCCAAGCGAGTGCTGACCTGGTTGATATCCATGCATCTGTTCTCTTTCAAGCGTTGCATTGCGAGGAAAATTACTTGCGCATAACGGTAGGAAATTAGCTTGATAATTGATGATATTTTCAAATTATTTACTTTGTTTGAAGCCCCAATATTTATTTAATTATTCCATTTTGGGTCATTGTAGGATGATTGCTTGGAGGGCACCTGTGCATCGATGGACAATTCATCTAATCAGAACTTGCAAAAACTAGTCCAAATTGGAAATGAACTTCTAAAAAAACCGGTGTCTAGAGTGAACTTGGAGAACGGAAATATTGAACCTGTGCTTAATGGTAAAACAAATGAAGAGGAATTGAGTCGCTTTGCCAAGATACTCTCTGATGAGCGACGCATGAGGCTTCTGAGGATGCAAAATGACAAAAATTAATAAGGGATATATATATATATATTGAAGATGAGAAAATATATACTCTCATAAATAGCTACTCAGTTATATTTTGTTCGCTAATTATTTTCAAGTTTCATTAATTAATTAATTCATTCACCTCTCTCTTTCTCTCGCTGTGTATATTGATTCAGTTTTTATTTAGATAAATTACATACTTTTCATGTATAAATAAAACTATGTAATGAATTGCTGCTATTGATTTTATGTCTACAAAATTGTACGTGTTTTACAAATTATTTATGTTTGATCAAATTTTGTATATTTTTTAGGCTTAACTTTTTCTATAAATATGACAATATTCGCTTGCTCATAAAATTAAGGTCCTGCAGCATACACTACTACAGAAAACATATTTATACTTCCTCCTTTACTATCGGGTCTAACCAACCGACTGTTCGGGTCTAACCAACTGATGGTATTGATGGGCCCCTCCTTGGCCATTAGTGCATTTTATCCTACATTGGTTTTGAATGACTCTTCGACATCAGATGGATTCCAGGGATTGATGGCGTTTAGGAGGTTAACTTTATGATCGGTGTTCTGATGTGAGCCATTGGTTTTGTCTGGATCAACACCAACTCTTTCTTACATTTATTTGATGGCGATATTCTCAGAGGTAGTGCTATAAATACTTGGAATCTAGGTTCAAGTGTAAAACAATTGCTCCAAATATTCAACTGATGGTGATGTTCTAAATATACTAAAATCCTAGGTCTCCCCAAATCATTCCTTCTTTGTCTCTCACTCATTGTTAAAATTAATTTCTTCCCAACAACAGCGAAATTAGCAGTATTCTCTCGACGTCACAATAAGAGGCCTCCTTCGGATTAAATTTCTTAAATTTGTATGCTAGATCTCTCTCCTATAACCTTTTTTTTTTTTTTTTTTTTGGTATCTTTTAATAGTTATTTAGAATGGTTTGCTTAAATTGAAACTAGGGTTTGCTCTCTTTAGTTTTCTAAAGCTATCTAGGGTTTGTACAATGACTGAAATTGTCAAAATAGCAATTATGATAAGGTTAGTTTACTTTGAAACCGATAGTGTAAAAGATATCACAATGAAGAGATATCGCTCACCTATTTCTTTCTCACCGTACTCTAATATATAGATATCATAATGAAGAGAATTTTTACTTCATCAGCAATTTGTCCGACCCAATTATTCACATAATCTTAGTACTGCTCGTAATAATGCAGGCAGTACGGACGTTCGTACTTTCAAAGAGGTGAGACAATCTGTGGACCTCTTTACCATTTCTCGACATCAATTTGAGAGAATATTATCATCTGGCACCTTCTTTGGAGAGGTCTACTATATTTTGGAAGATTATAAAATGTTGATATTATGGAGTTACGTTTTATGTGTAATCTTCGTTGGGTATGTACTTTATATTCTATTTGATTTTGATTATTGTGGTATTTTGAATTCCGTTAGATATTAGATACCAAATTAAGTTAATGTAATCTAATTGCAAAATAAAAAAATTAGAAATGGAAGGTACCAAGTTAATTGTGAGTATTCTCAAAGGCACCAAATTCAATGCTTCACTTTCTTCTGATCTATTTTTGTAATTTTATTTTTTTTGGATGGAAAAAAGGTATTAGCGACCAGCGATCACACTGGTCGCTAATACTCGGTTTTGCTGTAATAACATATAGAATACCCAATTTCAGAACTTGACGGATGTTATTGTTTCAATATGGTCGTTTTCATTTGTTGACATTGAAATTTTTTTTTTTTTTGAAAAAGTGGGGATACCACCAGCTTCATAACGAAACTCAAATGTTCATACAAGAGTAACAAAATACAATTCTTGGAATATCAAACTACAAAATACCTAAAAGCAATACGAGCCATAAAACCTAAGTAATATGTGAAATAGTCCATGAATACAATCAAGTAGCATCTTAAACTGTAATACTAGTAGTGAAACTAGTAATCAAAAATAGCTCTATCACGGATATAGTCAGAGAGGTCCAGTCCCTCTAAACCAAGAAAAACGTCCTCGTCGAAATCTGTATCCTGAGCTGAGGGAATTATCAAAGAGTCTGTCTGGTTCAAAGAAGTAATATCCATAGGTAGAATCAAAGTTAATTTAAAATATGAGTCATCAAGCCTAGCTTTACACCAATACGAAGTTAAAGCTATAATAGCAGAACCTACAGAACTAATGGGAGGGACAGATAATTGCTGAAAGCAAATCTTATTTCTGGTAAGCCATACCAACTATAAAGTTGCAACCCTAATTAATTTTACAAGTAATGAATCTTTTAAAGGAATCCAATAATCAAAAAGTCATAGATCCGCGATAGTAGTACAATTGTAATCAAAGTTATTATGGTTTCCTATCCATGACCAAAGGGTAGAAATATAAGGGCATGTCACAAAAAGATGATCGACTGTCTCGGATGCACCACAGAATGGACAATCTATATTACCTTGCCAACCACGCTTAACTAAATTACATTTAGTAAGGATCTTATTTTGTCTAAGTAATCAAACAAAAATCTTAATCTTTAAAGGAATTTTGGCATGCCATAAGATAGAATATGATGTATTTGAAATACTCCTATTTGACAACCACAAATAGAGAGAATGTACAGTAAATAAACCCGAAGGAGTCCATCTCCAAAAAATTTTATCCGAGGAGTTAGGTTCATGAAATATAGAGCTATAGGTACAAGAGTTATTGGCATTGAAATTTTGATCTTAAGGAGTTAGCCAAAGTTAAAGATATTTATAATATTACAACAAGATAACCGTGTAAGTTTTTTTTTCCAAATAATTCTTAATTTCTCACTCTAGTCTTTTTAAATATAGAATAATTACTTGAGTATCTTGCTTCAGTACCCTCAAAATCCCCACAATCTATTTAGAAAAATTATATACTATGGTCCCTACTAATTATATGGTCATCCCTTTTCCAGTTCCTGCACTCGTCCCGCGTCAATCTTTATAAATATAAATACTTGAAAAATAAGATATTAATACTTAAAAATAAGATATTAATATTTTGATGCGTAACTTGTTATGATCATCTTTTTTTAGTCCCGTAATCGTCACCGTGTCAACCTTCCTCTAATGAAGTAGTGGACACCCTGTATCACCACATCAACATTCTCCAATCATCCCGCATCAACCTTCCTATAACAAAAATAGTTGACCACATAGATACAAATACTTCAGTGGATAGGTATAAATTAACACTTGCGGTACTTGATATTAATACCTTAGACGTCATCCAATATGATCTTATGTATAAAATACTTGCGGTATATGTATAAATACTTACACGACGAGGTATAAATACTTGTGTAATGACAAGCCTTAAAATTCATCATAATGGATCTCATTTGAAAGAGAATAGTGCATAGAAGACGTTCGTAGTTTTAGATTCACAAAATATCTCACAGATTGTTAGAAATATGGACAAGATTGAATAGAGAAAAAAACCACCTCTAAAATTGTGCATGGTCCCTCCCATGTAGTTTGAATGGTCTCTACAGGTATTTATGGTATGAGTGCGTTTGGAAGATTTGATTTGAGAGACAATTATATACGTAAAAGTTGCTCACCTCATTGGTATAATTACTTCAGACGATATATAGGCATAAATATTTCCTTGCATATATATTAATGCTTTAGAAAAAAAAAATTCAGTGCTAAAATTTTTGTAGTGCCCCAGATAGTTATGGTGCGAGTACAATGCGGACATTATAGCGCGGGTACTATTATGAGCTTCCTTAAATATATGGTTAAGTGTTGATCTCATTAGTTTTTAATCTATTCCTTGGTTGTAGTATTGTTTCGATCCGGTAGCATTTGGTAATAGAGAAAATCCAGTCATCCCGATGATTGCAACATCTCCAAAACAAAATCTGAAGATGGATGACGTCAAGTACTAGAATTTTGATCGCGAGGTGACAACATTGGTAATTTATGCTTGGTACCGGAGAATTGCACAATTTTAGCACCTACCGTATGATCAGTATTGATGGTGATCCAGAAAATACGATTAATCTTCAATCCTAAATCAATTCATGAGTTACCAGAAATTGAACTTTGCACGAATGACTAAATTCGCGAGTTACCAGAAATTGAACTTTGCACGAATGACTAAATTCGCGAGTTACCAGAAATTGAACTTTCCAGATATGAAATCACAAGCTGCGAATAGCGGTGTTCGTTGGACCGGTTTATTTGATTTTAAACAGATTCTTCAAATTTTTATTTAAATGGTCTATTTTTTATTCAATTCAGTTGAATTTTTAAATTTCTTTGACATATTATGTTTGATTCAGTTTGATCTATTTAATTTCGGTTCAATCAAACAAATTAAAATTAACATGATGTTTACCTGAATTATTTCGGTTTCTTTTATATTTAATTCAATTTAGTATCTCATATTTCAGTTCGACCGTTACAAATGTTAATATTTATGCATTTAATTATTAAATATATTTGTCTATGTATTCAGTGTTGAAATGTATCTTATTTATGCATTCAATTATTCGAACACAAATTTATTTTGGTTGTTTGTTATTCAATTGAGAAAATTAATTGATTAATTTTGTAAGTTTTCTTAAAACCAAAAAAAAAAAATTAATTTGATTATTTTAACTCAGTTTTAACCGAACCTAAAGCATCCCTAATTAATCTGCACGGCGGTGTTGCGATATGGTCCACAAAACAACTTGACATGGTCAACTGCTCGTGCTATGCAGAGCAGCAGAGAGCTTCACACGCATGCAGCTCACACAAGAAGAAACGAAGCCAGGTCCTTTTTGGGTGTACAATGAAGCCCATGGGCCGAGATATCACAGATCTAGCTGACCTTTCTATTTTTCTTAAAGAAAAATCTACAAGCGTTTTTTGGTGATTTGACCTTTCCTTGAGTGTGATTTGGTGCGTTCCTATCATTTGATTTTTTAAACTATCCCGAATTTCACAGAATTGGTCTTGACTACAATTAATGCTCTTGACTACTTCCATGCATGACTACTTGTACCTCTTAAGTTTCTCCTGCCTATATAATGCAAGAAAGCACCCCTCCTCATCTCCTCCTCCCACACTACACAACTAATTAAGCAAAGACAGGAAATTATTAGAAGTAACATACGCTTTAAGATCTCTATAACCAAGTTAGCTACAACTTTTCAACTTTTTTTCTAGTGAGAGTTGAGAGTTAATAAAATCATCGATAATGAGTTCTTTAGGAGTGCGCCTTCCTTCAAGCAAAGTGCTAACTAACATAACTAGTAGTCTGTCTACACCAAAAACTCCACCATCAAAAGGCAACATAGTGACGATACTAAGCATCGATGGTGGTGGCGTTAGGGGACTCATCCCTGCTGCCATCCTTGTATTCCTCGAAGCTAAGCTACAAGTGAGTTATTATTTTATTTAGAGATTAAGTATTACATATATTTAACCAAGTTTGTATTGTGAGCTTAGCAAACTAGTTCATCAGATTTATTCTAAATGATAAAAAGAAGCATATATTATACTCTTTTGATTGCTCGAGATCATGGAAATATTATTGTGTGATATCATCTTAATGCATGGAAAACAAAGGTGTGTATAAATATATAGTTGTATAGTATTGAAACACTATCACCAATATATAATAATTAACACTTGGAACCTACCTAATTTCATGAGACAATTGTAGTAATACAAGTCTGACAAATAAAGATTGATTTACTTTCACAGCACGAAAGTGAAGTTTCCCCATGTGGAGAAGGTTTTCTTCAATTTTCATTCATTGCTAATTTTATATATAGAAAACTTATACAGAAAACTTGGTCATAATAACTTCTTGTACATGTACTTGTAGGAACTTGATGGAGAAGATGCAAGAATTGCAGATTACTTTGATGTGATTTCAGGAACTAGTACCGGAGGTTTAGTGGCGACCATGCTTGCTGCTCCTAACGAACAGAAGAGGCCTCTCTTCTCAGCTAAAGATATTATAACCTTCTACAATGAAAACATTCCAAAGATTTTCCCTTCTAATAGGTAAGCCATGCTGACTTCTAGATCTCTTTACTCTTTTGGCAAATATCTACTTCGTAAATGCAAGACTCGTGGAACGTATGTAAATTTATGCAATATAGATAATGACAAGCAACTCTTAATGTAGGAATGGAATTGGAGGCTTGTTAAGCAGTTTGATTGGTCCTAAATACACAGGAGAATACCTTCATAGCAAAATCCAAGAACTGCTCGGTGAAACAAGGCTTCATGAAACGGTAACAGATGTGGTGGTTCCTACATTCGACATTACTTTTCTTCAGCCAACCATCTTTTCTACGAACGAGGTACATAAAAACATATCGCATATAAATCTTATATCTGCATTTTTGTTTATTTGTGCATTTAAAAATGAGACAGCCGAGCTGCTTTCCACAAGTAAATTTGTAAAATTAATTAGAATGTCAATTACAATTTGATATTTGAGCTTGATAACATGTAGGCGAAGGCGGATGCATCAAAGGATGCTCTGCTATCGGATGTATGCATCAGCACTTCTGCTGCTCCAACATATCTTCCAGCACATCATTTCGAAACTAAGGATCGTTTCGGCAAACCACGGAGCTTCAATCTTATTGACGGAGGTGTTGCTGCAAATAATCCGGTATTTATTTCTTTCACAAATAAATGAAATAAAATAACAGAATAAACATACCGCATACTTATGGTTTGACATCTTTTATAAACTGTTTTGAACCCAATAGTTAATCCATTTATTCCAGCAAACACCATCACCGAATAATTAAATAAATCCCATATACTACAACAAAATATAATTTGATCTGATAAGTGCTCAGCTCTCTTAATTCCAAATTTAATCAGATTAATATTTGCTTCTTGGTATTTTATTTTTCTTTCTTGTAACATTTCAGACACTTCTTGCTGTAAATCACGTCACAAAGGAGATTGTGGTACAAAGAACTGGTTATTTCCCTGTCAAGCCAGTGGATTATGGAAATTTCCTGGTCCTCTCGCTTGGAACAGGATCAGCAAAACTGGAACACAAGTACAAAGCAGATGCAGCGGCCAAGTGGGGCTTGTTCAGTTGGTTAACCCATAATGGTTCAAACCCTCTGATCGATTGTTTTAGCCAAGCGAGTGCTGACCTGGTTGATATCCACGCATCGGTTCTTTTCCAAGCGTTGCATTGCGAGAAGAACTATTTACGCATACAGGTAGAAAATTAGCATGATAATTGATGCTATATTAAAATTATTCATTAGTTCCTTTAAACCTCCAATATTAATTTATTCAATCTTGGGTCATTGTAGGATGATTGCTTAGAGGGCATCGCTGCATCAATTGACAATTCATCCAATCAGAACTTGCTAAAACTTGTCGAAATTGGAAATGAGCTTCTAAAAAAACCGGTGTCTAGAGTGAACTTGGAGAACGGAAATATTGAACCAGTTCTGAATGGTGGAACAAATGAAGAGGAATTGAGTCGGTTTGCCAAGATACTCATTGATGAGAGACGCATTAGGCTTCAGAGGATGGATAAAATGGCAAATATTAATAAGTGATTATAGTTTCTTGAAGATGAGAAAATATATACTATCTTATATATAACTACTCAGTTATTTTCTTCGCTAAGTGTGTTTTACCAATTAGTTACCTTTTATCAAATTTCGTATATTTTGAGCATTGATAATTTCTATATATGATAGTATCCTCGTGTTCATTAAAATTGAGGTCCTGCCGCATAATATTTAGTTATTTTACTCTAAGCACACCTGTCACAATTATTTTTTGAAAGATTATACCCAAAAAATTTAGTTCACTTGAAAAAGAGAGATTACCAATTTTTGTTTTTTTTTTAAAGATTAGCCGACCAACTTTTTTGTCATTAAATTAAAAAACCTTTCACTCGCAGGCCTTCTTCAATCATTATGTGAAACCATAGGTAGCAGATAGAAATCACCAAAGATATATATTTTATAAATCTTCACATGGACGGCATTGTTATGCATGAAACTTCCGCAATGATCTTTTACTTTGTCAAACTTCATATTTTAATAATGTTGTGATTCTTTATATAAAAATTGGTGTATATCTTAGTTTATCACCCTTCAAATGGCTAAAGTTTAAATTTGAAAAATCTAAGAACCAAATTGTTTATTCAAAAAAGAAAGATTTTTTTATTAGAATATGGAACGGTTTGAATTGACTGGATTGATGGAAGATTAAACATTTTGAATTCGACCGGTTTATTCAGTATATATGGAGAATAGAACTATTCTGTTGGAATTGTGTTGTCAAATAAAATTGGAATGAACCGAATTGTGAAATTGGAATTAAATATTCATTTCTTACCAAATATGTGCTTTCTTATAAACTAAACATTTCATTCCATTTAACGTGATCATTTTTATGTTAAAACCGACTAAAACTATTGTCAGCTACCACAGGATCATCTCTGTTGAATCTAAAATCAAATATATGAAGCGTACATAAATTCATTGTTGTCCTGTGCACGAGAGCAACAACACAAATTCAGTTCTCTTAAAATATCGAGGTTCTTTATAGTCTCCTTTCTTTCTCAATTCTCCAAAGATTCCTCACACCTCTCTCTAATAGAATAACAAGAGATGGTTTCAAATTGCCTTGTATTCTAGAGAAATAAATTGTAATGTACAACCCAAAGGAGATCCTTGGTTACACTAGTGGAAAAATGACTTTAAGTATCGCTCTATTAGTATCGGTTCTTTGAATCAAGCGATACAAAATACATTTTGTATCGGTTAATAAAAAATAAATGATACAAAATACATTTTGTATCGGTTCCAATAAAAAACCGACACAAATACAAGACAATTTGTATTAGCTCCTTGCTAAATAACTAATACAGACTTTTTGCATCGGTTGTCTACTAAGAACCGATACAAAAAGTTCAGTATTTGTGTCGGTTACTAGTAGAGAACCGTTACAAAAACTCTGTATCGGCTCTTTAACAATGAGCCGACACAAAAAGTCATTTTTAGTATCGGGTCATTTTAAATTGATACTGATTGGCTAGGGTTTTATTTTCATTTTGCGCTGCACTTCTCTCATTTTCAATTTCGCAAAATCAGTCTACGCTCTCAACTCCTCATTTCCTTCGCCTCCGTCTAGGGCTCTCCGTCTCTCCATCTCATTCTTCGCTCTCTCAGCACCAGGTCGCACCTATCACGCCACCAGTATCGTCGCACCGGCCACTGCCACCAGGCCCATTTGGGTTTTTACTCTCATCGCACCTATCACTGCCACTAGTCTCCGCCTATCTCTATCTCTCTGTCGCTCTTTCTTGTTGTTCGAATTTTTCCAGTTTCAAACCCGTTTTGGTTTTTACTTGTGCGAAACTCTCTGTTGTAGGTGATTTTGGGTTAAGAGGAAGGTCTGAGGCGAGGCGACGCTACCACCGACCTTCTTATATGAAGCACGACTGACGACAGCCGCCGCAAGTTGGGTGGCCACAGCAATGGCGGTGTTGCTAGGCCGTCATAACCGGCCGTCATAAAACCTCCTCCTGTATGCACTGTGTGAACAGGACACTTGGATCCAGAATTAAATGGGATTGGAAGGCAACAAGCCGCAGCGGTTAGGTACGCTTTTAATTGTGCAATGAAAATTTCTATTTATCTCATTTTTAATTTATATATTTTTCTAATTACTTGTTTGGAAGGTTGCTAGTCGCTTATCCAAAGAGCCCAAGTTCAATGCCATATATTCCTCTGATCTAAAACGAGCAGCTGAGACTGCACAGATTATTGCAAACCAATGTGATTTGAAAGAGGTAAATCACTTTGGATCATGATGTATATTTTTGCAAACCAGTAATTTCTTTTAGTTTCAGGAAATGAAATATGGAACGTCTCTGAGTACAAATTAACTACTACATTTTGAATTAAACAAAGTTGCTATCATGAAACTTATTATGGTGTTTCGAGTCGTTCCCGTGTTTCACATTTCTCTCTTGCTTTCAATTTTTTATTCTTGAGATATGTCCCTTTCTATTAAATTAAAGTGTAGCTACCAATTAATATTGTCATGTGTATCATGCAAGTTGTTAGTTATATATACTTTTTGCACTAATTCAAAAATGAATGGTGCTGGTTGGCACATCACAAAGAGCAAAAGGCACTGATTAGGCGATTGAAAGCATGCACAACATAAAGGAGGCATTGCGAAAACTATGGGATGAAGATACTGAGAAATCAGACGATGTAATTTGCTCAGCCAAGGTCGCCATCGAGACCTCGGTCACTGCTTAATTAGCTCAATCAGTACATTTATATTTTAATTTCATTGAATACTTTCACAATCTGACTCGTGATATCAGAGGAGGGTGCAAATAGAAGTTACATCCCTGCATGCCTTTTGTTTCAATACTGTCTGTAATTGTTTGTTTCAGAAATAAAATTTACATCCCTGCATGCCTTTTGTTTCGGAAGTTACATCCCTGCATGACTTGTCATTAATTTTTTTTTATTACGTAAGCATGTACTTAATTCAATGAAATTAGAATAAAATTATATACATCTGTAATAGGAAATAGAGAAATTAACTTAAAGCATCTTCATTTCTAAAATTAATTCAAAATTTGGTATTATCTCAGCAAACATAAATGTGATATTTGAGTGTTTTCCGATCTTAATAATTAATACCTACAATACATTCAGCAGCAAAAAAAAACAAACAGTGTCGGTTGTTTAATTGAACCGATACAACATTCAACAGCAGCAAAAAAAAAACAGTATCGGTTGTTTAATAGAACCGATACAAATAAACAAACTGTATCGGTTTATTAGTAGATAACCGATACAGATTAGTTATTTGTATCGGTTGTTTTATTTAACCGATACAAATATGTCCCAAAAAAATAATTTCTAAATGTCGATTTTTCATATCTGTATCGGTTATACTTATTAACCGACACTAAAAATGACTTTTTGTATCGGTTTAATACCCGATACAGATTACCTCAAGGATTTGTGTCGCCTGGATCAGTGTCGCCCCTAGACTCGATACAGATGGGCTTAAATACCCGATACAAAAAGTAAATTTTCCACTAGTATTAATTAGTTTATTTGGTAATTATTCAACTAAGTTTAATAAAATGAATATTAATCTTAAGTTCTACATACTAAAATTCAACACCTATATGATACATTATTACCATTTTTATACAATACAAAATTATTTTACATATTAGTGTAATATTATTTAATTAATGTTCCGACATTTTACACATCACAATTTGTATATGTAAAAAACCATATCACGAAAACAATCAATCCATCATTTGTGTAATTTTTTTTTCTAAGAACCGGGCAGAGGCTGCCAAGTAAATTATGTGTAATCTAACTGTAATTTTCATTCCTGTTTACTTTATGATTTATTTGTTACATCATAGTATAATTGGTCTGCTTGATTGATCTTTATTGTTGTGTGAATTGTATATTGTAAAGAGTCATCGACCACCAAAATTATTTTCACCCGTGGGGAGCCAAAATTTTTATTAATATCCAAAAATAAATATTATATTTAACAATCTACCCAACTTAAGTTGGATAAGAATTTTAAATCTGCCCAAACCGACAACTTAACAATTGGTTGTAGTCTCTAAAACAGATGAACAAATAATCGGTTCATTCCATACAGAACAGATGAGAAATTAAACAAGCGGTTCCTAGAACCGATAATTAGACTATACTATTAGACTATCAGTATTATGCTCCATAAATGATAGTTTAATGATCGGTTCAAAGTTTTTTAAACGGTTTCAAAGTGTAATAAAAACTTCTATAGAAAGTTTGATATGGAAATGCTAGCTGGAATTGGGTTAGCCATTAATTATTAGACCGAAAGCTTGATATGGAAATGCTAGCTGCAACTTATTTATATCTTGTAAGAAGAATCTTTCATTTTCTTTGAAAATGATGTATGAGTATCTTTCATTTAGACTTACAGAGATATAATGTAGGATGTATGAAGCTATGAATTTGCTCTTGAAATAATCTAGTATTAATTGTTAATATAATATATAGTTTTAACATTCATACCATACTCAACAAACTCTTAAAAAGATGCATGAATATTCCAAATGAGCAAAAAATTGTTTAAGATAAAGCACTAAAATTATTAAAAAAAAATTGAATTTACAAAATTAATTCATTCTTCAACACATAAATCTTGCACGAATGAACTAAAAAAAATTGAAAACTTAAGATTTGTAATTCTTAACTCATTAAATAGATCAAACCCAACCGTTCAAATTTGAAATCTGAAGCCAATTTATTGTACACACCTATTGTATTTAATTACTATACCATCCTATAATAATGCATAGGTTACAAACTTACAATATAATGCCGTCAAAGTATTAAAATGCTTTCATTAATTTAAAGGTGTAATATTTAATGGCTAACCGAATTGCAGCTAGCATTTCCATATCAAGCTTTCTATAGGAGTTTTTATTAAACTTTGAACCGATGAAAGCATTATAGTTTTTATTAAACTATCGGTTCCGGAGCATAATACAGATAGTCTAATCATCAGTTCTAGGAACCACTCGTTTTCTTATCGATTTTGTATGGGTATGAACTGATTATTTTTTCATCGGTTTTAGAAGATAGAACTGATTGTTAAGTTGTCGGTTTGGGCAGATTTAAAATTTTTATCCAAAGTACGTTGGGTAGATTGTTAAATTTAATATTTATTTTGGATATTAATAAAAAAATTCGGCGTGGGGAGCCTTCTGCATATTAAACAAAGGTTAAACAAAAGTTTGATATAAGTAAGTTTTGTTGTTATATAATAAGTTGTAAGTTGGCCTATAACACACCACTCAACCACAAAATTATCAATACATCAGATAAATAATTTTATTCTTATGATAAAGGCAATATTACGAACCTCTAGTGAGAGGTGGTTTCGAAAATCGGATTTTCTTTTTCTTTTTATTAATATTAAACAATTAGGTGGTTTAATTTCTAACTTTATTAAAAATATGAAAACAACCACTAAGTACTTTGAAATTATCATCTGAAAATATATTGATCCTCAGAGAAATTACAACCAATCGATCAGTTGGTATTGGGCCAATACTGCACTATTCAACCACACGAAATATCGCCGGTAGTTGGATATTATATTGTATTCTAATTATATTACTTGACGTCTTGCTAGCTATTATCTAATGAGGTGTCATTGACAATAATTTTTTTTTGAGATAATTACATTGACCAGCATTTATTTTGAACTTTCTCATCTCATAATATATAAATATGTATGTCCAAGTTAACGTCACTGAGGCAAAAATACAAACCATGATTATTCCTTGTGTATCGTTGCGACAGATCAAGTCAAAGTTGTAGGGAGTTAGAACCCACTCATCGATCAATAATGGCTTAACTTGATAATTTAAAAAATATTTTGTCAAACTATGACCAAAAGAATAAAGATTAAACAATATTAAACAAATCAATTTAAAAAAAAAAAATCTGCTATTCATGCACAAACCACATACTGCACAATAAATTCATCAGTACCAGGTGATACTATGGTCGGAAATGCGATGATATCATAGAAGGCAAAACTGGCTGTCCCAGTGAGGAATCGGACAATACCGATCTCATTTCAGTCTGAGTTACATGGTATGTGTTGATTTCAGTCAAATTTTGGCTGAAACGGTCCAATTTCAGTCACATTTCGGTCGGTACAGTCCAATTTCAGTGAATTTGGCCTAAACGCGCTATACGCACCAATCAGATTAATTTTGTTTTTGCAAATGACGGGATTCGAACCTGGGAAAGACAATATATCATCCAATACAACTACCACTACATCATACAACCTTTGGTTACTATAAAATATAACTACATGTACATATGTTGTAATTTGTACTATATCCAATCCATTCAAAATATGTATATATTGTATTAGTGGATTATATAATTGTGATCATTTGTCTAAACAGAAATATATTGTTTACAAATTATTATTTTATCAACAATAAAATTGTAAAAATGCCACTTCAAAATCTTCAAATTGTGAAAACGAACAACAATATTGTTTACAAATTGTGATCATCATTTATTGTTTACATGACACCAAAAGAGTGACACCTGGAGAGGAGAGAGAGGGCGAGGATGGGGAAGAGAGGGAGGGAGGATAAATAGTCAATAAATTGGTTAAATTTGTGAGTTTTTGAACTTTAGAAGGATAATATGATATTATGAATTTTAGAAGGGGAAATACGTAATTTCATGGTTTTTGAGGGTGATACGTCATGAAATTCCCTTTGATATTTTGTGGTGATACATCATAAATTCCCCCTTGATAAAAATATCATGAGCCATACTCGCTAAAGCACGTATATGGGTAAAAGTGCACGTTATTGATAACATTTTTTTTTCTTGGAGATAACATTGACCAGCATTTTAAACTTTCCCATTTTATAACAAAAAATATGCCCAAATTAACATCACTGAGGCAATCAAACCATGATTCCTTATGTATATTGTAATAATATATTTTTTTAAGAATGCAAGACCAAGTCTTTAGTATCATATTAAACCTAGCGATGACTATATATTAGGGTTAGTTAGGACCCACATTATTGATGGCTTAACTTGATTATTTTAAAAATTATTTGTCAAATCATAACAAAAGAAAATTTAAAAAATAATAAAGATGGTGTGTATATATATATATATATGCTTATAAATTGGTCGTGTATCGATCAACCACAATCTTTAAAATATATCAAATTTCAAATCATTCAAATTACTATTCTTCAAAATTTATGAACTATTACATTTTTTTCTCAAGAATAGTATGGATGATCAGACCAGCGAACAACATGTAAAACTATATGTTGAGCAAGAAAGCAATTGTGGTATGGAGAAAGCTCCGAGGACATGATGTGTAATTTGAGCACTTGAATTTTAAAAGAACTGGTCACTATCTAGTTTTTCAGACAAAAAAAAATTAAAATTAAAAGAACTGGTGGCTACTGCTTCATTAATTGTAATTAAATCCAAAATTTTCTTATTTTAATATATAATGGAATGTTTTTTAGCCTTAACAAATATACATTCTGCTATTTTGAAAAATGAAATAATTACTGCTAACGTGGCCAGTTTATAATTAATTTATGCACAAAGAAGAATACATCAAATTTCTTCTAAGAACTGACTGTCTTAGAAGACACTTCTAACAATAGATTCATTTGTGTCCTGGTATGTAATTTGATAGCACACTGCTACTAGAATTACAGTTGTTGTGTACTATATATTTTTTTAATTTAATGCTAGCCTACATACTTTGATCGCCTGTATGGCTGTATATAATTGGCGTCACACATTAAATTTGATAAAATAGTCGTCAACCATACTTTGCGAAAGCGTACGTGTGACGCCATTAAAAATTAAAATATCAAACTTGATAAACTTGTACAACAAGTTTTGATTACTACATTCAACATTACTCAAACAATAATATCCACCAAAATCATTGATTCATCAAAATTCAAATTTTAAATTGATAAAATAATTATGAATCATATTGCTTATTAAAGTACGTGGCGCCATCAAAAGTTGAAATCTCAAGCTTGTCGAGTTTTGACTTTTGAATTCCTCATCCACTAATTGGTCAAAATTACCAATTCGCAAATCGCTAGATCATCATACAACCAAATCACTAAATTCCCGAATTAGCAAAAATTGAATCAGTGAATCGCCACTGCCGTAATTAAGTTCAATTTTTACATATTAGTTATATAGTGTCGTGATTAAATTCAGAGAGATAGTCACAGCAGGTTACTTACACCACATCTAAGGCACGCGGAAATCATAAGTATCATGTTCAAACGTAATTGGTTATGTTTGTTGTGTCTGTCATATTTGATCACGTTTAGCTGTTCAACTCATAATTTAAATTACTTTCTTCAATACGGCTTTAATCACATGTAACTCGCTCGACCATATGTCGTGCCATGGTATGACCAAACCAGTTCGCGTGTTGTGTTATACCATGCCAATTTCCGAATAGTCACAACACGAGACATGCAAGACATAACACATGACGAACACATGTGTTGTGTTGTACCGACATAACAGAACCATGATGTAGGTGATGCCTTCCACAAATAGACAATGACTTACTCGCACTAGTCTGGGTGTGGTCCCCAAGGTTCGATGAGCTTTGGTCTAAAATTGTGTTGTGTCCACCCGTCTTGGTTATCAGGGAGAGCCTGTGTTTCTCAAGGTGTCTGAGGTGTAATTTAAAAAAACGAATGGTCTAGATCAAACTCAATCCGGTGTCTATTGAAATTATATTTTTTTTTTTCATGAGATTCGTGCCAAGTTAAAGAAATGGTCCGGATTTATAATTTGCACCTCAGATACCAGAGTAATACGGATTCTATCAGGGAGGGATTCATCACTGGGTGTCATCGCGGTTGACTTAGGGCGGTTAACAATATTGCTCTCACCATATATATATATATATATATATAGAGTAAATCTAGAGTGTGACGTGCTCACCAAGAGAGTTTTGTGAACACAACTCCAAAATACATCGGATCAGCTTCAAATGACGAATCCAAACGTTGAAATCCATGTACTTCGTGAGTGATGCATGTACATGCAAAATTTTGGAAGTTTCGAATTCATTTGCTACGAGGTCAAGCGGTCAAAGTAATTAATCTTTTAATAAGTTATTCTATTAGTTGTTTTATATATTCATTTTTCATTATTACTTTGACCGCTTGACCTCGTAGCACATTTCAATATGAAGAACACATCTAACGGTTCGGATCGACTGTTAGGATTTTAAAAACTCAAATTTTGAGCCGTTGCACGGAAGTGCTCTATGCTACGCGTAGCACCGTAGCTCTGTCCTATATATATATATTGGTAAGAGCTTCCAAATTCGCTCTCGCGATATAAATCTGATGGTTCTCACACGAAGAAACGAAGCCAGTCCTTTTTGGGGGGGTGTTGAAGCCCATGGGCCGCAAAATTCAAAGATCTAATTTTTTTTCTGTTTGGAAAATCGACGTGTTTTGATTCATTGATCTTTTCTTTAATGTGAGTTGACCCAAGTAAAATTTATGTTTTGTAACGCGGCTTTTGGCGCCTTCTCATCATTGGATATTAATTTCAAACTATCTCCATTCTTCAATTTTATACAGTTGGTCGTCCTTACTCCAATTAATGTTCTTGACTACTTCCAATTACAAAGGAGATTGTGATACAAAGAGGAGATTATTTCCCTGTCAATCCAATGGATGATGGAAAGTTCCTGATCATCTCGCTTTGAACTGGATCAGCAAGAAAGGAACAAAAGTACAAGAAAGTGCTGTCCACCAGGCCATCCGTTCGTTTTCCAAGCGTTGCATTGTGAGAAGAATTGGTGATAATTGATTAATTTCTAAATAATTAGTTTGTTTGAAGCACCAATATTAATTTATTCAGTATTGGGTTTATTTGTTGGATGATTCATTGGAGAGCACCGGTGCATCCATGGACAATTCACTACTAGAATTTCAACTTTTTCCAAGAGAAGCATACCCTATTTCCAAGGGAAGGAAGGACCCTTGGAAATAAAATCGGGTTTACTGACACATTTAACTATTTCCAACGGTATTCTCATGGAAATATCAGCGCATGGAAATGCACACTGTCTCCCCTTGGAAATAGCTATTATCCACCCTTGAAAAAACTTTTGCTGACAGAATATTATATTTTATTAACAGCCCTTGGAAATACCTAACCCCCAGCGCATGAAAATAATGTAAAAGCTGTGAGACATTATTTTCATGAGACTACTCATGAAAATGTGTTGTTATGTCTATTAATATTATTTTATTGTGAGGCTCATGAAAATGGTGGAGCACATTGCTCTTGGAAAATGTTTTGATATGTCTATTTATATTATTTTATAAGGAGACTCATGGAAATACTAAACACAATGCCCTTGAAAATGTTTTATTGATTCAATTATATTATTTTATAGTTAGACACTTTTTCCATTAGACTACCGTTGGAAAAGCTTAGTTCCTGAAAATAGAAGTGTTCATGTTTATTTGAGATGCCCCTTTAAATTTTCAACAAAAGAAAATCACAGCAGTAAGCAACCAGTATTTAATTGAGATATTTAAAATGAAACTTCATACAATTGAAAACATAAAATTTCAGTCCTTCCCAATAACAAGACATATTTCTATTTAATTTAGATACACAATTAAGGTGACAAATACAAGCAATACATAATCTCTCTTTGAATGCAAGCAACACAAAATTAAGGTTATACCTGTTACAAAAAAAGAAAGAGAAAACAATGTTATAGAAGGCATTTGACCAAAATAAAGCACGCCGGATTAGTAAAATGTATAGTAAATTGAAATGAAAAACCTAATTAACACATATGTATGTTGATTTACCAATTAATACTCTTCATCGTGATAATCAGAGTGTAAGCCAACTTCTTCCTCAACTTGCTCCATGTCATCATATTGCTCTATGTCATCCACAACCCAGTAATAAGTGAGTTCGACTAGTAGTGCAATTATATAGATTTGTAAGGGCTCAAATGGAAAATGTAATAGGAGCTGTTAGTTATTAATTGATTCATTTAGACATTGTATAGGAGATGTATAGGATATAAATACATGATCAATTGTAATCAGTTGATATCAATTAAAGAATGAAATTCATTTCTCAATTAAAATAATAGTTTGTAAATAGATGCTACAATGATTGTCATAAGAAAGATCTACTATGATCTCTCATCATCATCCAAAAATAAAAAAAATAGTACTGAATATATATCTAACATAAGCATCAGCTAAAATTATTTTCAAAGGGCAATAGATGCTAGTTAGTTTTTCAGATAAATTAGAGGGATACAAAAATGTAAATATAACTTTTTATCATTTTTTCTAATATATTTTCGTTGACGCCTTTGCTGCCAACCACTAAAATTAAAAAAAAGTACTGAATATATATCTAACATAAGCATCAACTAAAATTATTTTCAAAGGGCAATAGATGCTAGTTAGTTTTTCAGATAAATTAGAGGGATACAAAAGTGTATATATAACTCTTATGTCAGATTATAGTACTTGAAAGAAATTAACCCCATAATACTTGCTGAAAATCAAGTATATACCAAGTGCTAGTTGAGATTCAGTTCCAACTGAATCAGCTAGTAATTTAACGGAGTAAGGCCAACTATTACCAATTATTGACAAGTTCAGAGACTACATGCTCTGCACATATAGATATGGGAATCCAACATGGGTTCATGACAACTATTGTGACTATAGAAAAATGTGAAATGAAAAGGTTTTTCAATCTGCTTATATACAGGGACTTGCTGGGTCAGTCAACATAAATGAGATTCTTTTGAAATTTAGGGTGGAGTTTGATTAAAGAGAGCCTTAAAAATTGAAGAGTGTGTCATTTCACCGGCAAAGGACGGAAACAAACTGAAATAATGAGAAAATCTAAATAAAAAGGAACATACCTCTGGAGAACCCCTCGATCGTGCTCGGTTACCTTCATAGCTTCTTCAATGCCCGCCGCTTGCTCCGCGATTGAGCGGCCGCCGTGTGAATGAGACGCTAGGGTTTGATATCGAAGTGCCAAGATGGGCGTCGATAGAGGGGAGACCTCCTGCGTTGTTGGATCTGGTTCAGAGGCGAGGGAGTTTAGATCGTGACGATCGCCTATTGTGATGCTTTGAAGGTAGAGGGTTTGGGAAGAAAGGGTTTTGAGAAGGCTATAGGTTTTCAAAATTCGTCCAAGTCCTAGTCTCTATAGCATACAACTAAAACACACAGACCTTATAATTAATCATAGGTCCGATGCCCCTGGTACAAATTTTTCATCATATCGGTTGTAATTAGCATTTGATCTGCATCACGATTAGTGCGGTTTAATTAAAATCCGGGAAAGTCTGTTTCAAAAAACGTGAGCAGATATCTCTATTAAAATCGTATGGTGTCAAATCTAATTGGACCTAAAAGTAGGCCAAGGCCCAGCGGAGCCACACCTATCTCAACGCATTTACAGTTCACTTACCAACTATTGTTTTTATCTGAGGTAACGTTATGTGTCATGTAAAATCAGAGCCAATAGATTAGAGTAGGCACGATTATTAACCAATCAACATTGTTGCAAGACGGTAAGATATAGCCATGTATATTATGTTACCTCAGAGACAAGACCTCCAGCAAATTAAACACTGTCTTATGGACGGGTCCATTTGTAATCCTAACTCTTCATCGTATATCGGACGATTCACGCTGGAGATTGATGAAAGTATAGTATTTTGTACAGCAAATAATTGGAATAAATTTCCTAAATTAAATTTTATAAATTTCTACATAACATGTGACAAGATAGTGTTCGGAATAGTCAGTTTCGTATAATTTCAACCTTAATATGCCTTCAAAATTGAGTGAATTAATTCGGACCGTTCATTTTGAGGTGCTCAATCGACGGTCGACAGTCAAAGTATACGAAATTAGTTTATAATCAATCAAGAGCAAACATTCAACATAACCAAACAACAATTTTCATATTTTTCATACGTCAGAGCATCGATCCAGCACAAACCGTTTATGACCATACGATGAATGTATATTACGCGAGCTAGATCATTGAGTAGATGATCATCAAATCTCTCCAAATTTCAACGTAGTGATTATAGTGTGATATTCTTCCTATTTAACGGTTCCGATCGACAATCGGACTTTGTTTACTCGGGGTACTTCATTATGGCACACTTCAAGAGTTCATGTTCTATGTTCAATGTTGTAGCAATGAGTTGACGATGCAATCTCCATGTTATGATATATATATATATATTTTCAATAGGCCTTTGATAATTCACAAACATATTATTTCAATACGTATTTGATTAATCGCTGAAGTAATTTTGAATTAAGTATTATACTAAACTTATTGCTTAAATAAATTCACTGAGTATCAGAGTTACCTAATTCAATATTTGTATAAATATCTTAACAAAATTCAAATGAGGTAAAGAAAATATTTTAATAAAAATTTATTCAATTTAAAACCGTTACAATTTTAATTTCTTCTATAAATATTATCTATACAAAAGAATTTTAAATAGCCATACTTATCCAATTCTTTGCTGTATACATGTTTCAACACATTAACAGATCAGATTGCATGAATAATTAACAGATCAATTTTGAATGCAAGCAGCGCTAAACCAATACAATATATCTTGAGATATTAGATTGCACGTAGAACAATCCGCTCTGTAAGATTAACCCAAAAAATTTCGCATTTCCAGGGAGAAAGCACTAGTACTCCAAAATCACATCCTCTGCATTCTCTGGAATGGCGTTAATTGGATCTGAACCGCTACACTCTCATCCGCACCAATATTAAAGTTCATGATGCGCATATGGCGATGGTTGAACGGATCAGATCATGATCATACGGCCAATATGCATTAAACTTTGCCTGCCTATTCATTCCCAATGTATAAGATACAGGCTCCAACATTTTCGCCCCAATGTCATCCGGTTTTCCCCCCCAAACTCATCCAGAATTTTTCGATGGCCGCCAGGATTTTAGGTTTCCGCTAAAATTCCCCCCTCTTTTTCGCCTCGATTTCGCCTCGATTTCGCCATTCACTAATATCCTCCCTCCCACTCAAAAAATCACAGTGCACCCAAATTTTAGGTTTCCGCGAAGCGATGGAGCAAAGCGACCAGCCCTCTATCACTCAAAAAATCCCTATCTCCGGCTTTCGCCTCCGCGATCCAAGCCCTCATCCTCTAATCAAACCAGCAACTATTCCAGTCGTGATTTCCCCTTTTGATTTCTCTCTTAAAAAGAGAGTCGCCAAACCCTAATCTTCTAAAGAGAGTGCAGCAAATATGTCGAGTGAGGACAAGAATGTTCTTGGTAAACATAAATTGGAGATCTTGCCAGAAGATGGGGTTATCACTTAAATTTGGCGCTGATTTTTTGAAGAACAACGAGTTTGGTAGCCCATTGTTCTTAAGATGTGATGTTTGAGAAAAAACACCAAGGAAGTTGATCAAGTTCAACTTTGTGTGGTCTACATTTTTGAACAAAGGTCCTTGTGGTAGATATCTCATCTAATTTCTTAGTTATACTTGTAAATTGCATATGATAAGCTAGTATTTGACTTCTATTTGTTTGATAGTTGGCTGCTCACAAGATGTTTGATAAATTGCTCAAGCCAAAAAAGAAACTTTTGTTTGACAACTCTATGAATATTGAAAATCAAATGCCATGGCCGGCTTCTGGATAGCGGTACAGTCCAACATTAAAATTAAATGAGGAAACTAAAAGTTTCCCTTTTGGTATATTATTTAATTACAAACCTAGCTATTAGCACACGATATCTCTAAATTTCATTTATATTCATATGCAGATCTCCAATTGGTACCTGGCTATTAGCACTAATATCTTTGTAACCATATCAGCGTTGAATGTTGATAGACGTAAACATAACAAATAGGCAAACAATTACATTTAGAAATTACAGCTGGAACAACTAAAGGATGCTGGTACGAAGGGACTACCTACTCTCAAGGTTAGTGTAGTACATAGCATATTTATATTTAGGACTGGAAGTTTGTTGAAGATTAGTTGTTTGTTCCTCGCTGAAATACTATTTGTAATAGGTGTTGGTTGTTTTTTATTATTATTTTTTGTTAGGCCTCAATTAGCCTCAACAAGAGGTACCAATAGCACCTGCTTTGCTTAGGTCATTTTAGGCCTGGTCAAATTTAGCCCTGGTTCATTTGGATCTGGTATGCTGATTTTGTCAATTTAGTTTCGAGTTGGATCTGTCGGGTTTTTATTTATGTCAATCTATATTTTCTGTCTTTACAACTTTGATTGGGATTTATTGTTGATTTTATTTGTGGAAGGGTTGAATTATCTTTTGTATTTTAGTGTGTTATAATTAGGCTTCTGGTCCCCTGGTTTGCAATTGATTTTACTTGATATGATTGGGAATTTAGTTGGGCGTCAATTAAAATTGTTGTCTCCCTTATCCTCCTTTGTGGTTAATGTCGCTAAAAAAATTATTGACTTCCTCTGATTCTTCATAGTAAATGCTTATAGCAACTTTATATTAGGAAACTAATTTTTAAAAAAAAAAAAATTTATATTAGGAAACAATTATATAAATAGGCTTTTCAATATTAGAGGAATATGTGCGGTTGGATTTTGTTAGTATTTTGAAATTATTCATTTTCATTTTAGCTTTAAAAATGGCATCCAAAGCTGAATCGATTTGAAGTTCTTTAAATCATTATGTTGCTCTAGATTAGTACATGGATGTAACAGAAGAAAATACTATAAATAAGAAGCAGAAATAAAAACAAAACAAAAACAAAAAGGTACCTATAAAGGTGTCATTTTCTCTAGAATAGTATCATTCATTTTCATTACTGTCATTATGAATTTATCCCGCAATGTGTCAAAATAATATAATATGTTATGTTTGCAGATTTATTTTTGAGTGATGGCGGTCTACTAACAAACATAAAGTAATCTGCTGCAAGAGAGTTGTCTGTTACCATTTGCAGTGCATGAATCAATAGTTAGTTTAGCTGCAATCTTTTTTTATTAAATAACTTTACAGTGATTTCTCAACTAAGTAGATACAATTATTAGTCACTGCTTCAATGTTCATCATCATCAGTTTTAAATGGTATTGATTTAGGTTATGAGCAAAAACGATCAGCGTCAATTAAGGGTAATAGAAATTAGGGGAGCGAAGAGACTGCGACAGAGGTCTTCATCTGTGATAAGAAGATGCATTTGAATGTTTGGACAGGATCCATACAGTATTAAATAAGTTTGAATTCGTTCTAAAGCTGACATTAAATAAAAATAAATATCTCAAACTATTTATTTCTTGCACATGCACATTTTCATATGTTTTTATAAAACATAATATATTTTCTTAATTTTGCAGCAGTGAAGATACCAATGCAAAAGACAACAAAGAGTAAATACATCCTCTTTACACAATTTTTGATGAATTTTGTTGATTGTGTAAATAATATTTTGTTTAGTGTCTTGATAAAGAGAACACTTACTATTTGGACAAAACAATGCGCTTAAAAAGGTGTGTTTTGTAGTAGCTTAACAATTGAATTTGGACACAATATGTTAATTATGTTGTGTTAATGATTTATACTTATTAAATGCTTTGCAATCTCTATTCTCAATGTTTTCTATCAATTTGTAAGATGTGTCATCATTTAGAATGAGAATTTGAGATTATAAAGTACTGGGTTGGTACCGGGAGGATTGTCGAATGAAAGTATTTTGGTACCAAAAAAAAGGAGGCAGTATTTCCAGGGGTATATCCATGGAATAAATGCACGCTACTATTCAAATAATAGCGCCAATATCTGACAGGAGGGGCTCACTTTTGCTAGCCTGGGGTGGGACTCATGCAAACTGCCCTTGGAAATGTTAAGGGGGGTCCCACATTCTCTCCTTTTGGAAATACTCGGGTGGGTCCCTTCTTTAATCTCCTTGGAAATACTGAAGTGGGTCCCACGATGCTTCCCTTGGAAATAATCCATCTACTGGCCAAATCTGATAGTATTTTCATGCGTCCTTTTTCCATGAGTAGTCTCATGAAAAAAGCCACAAATGGGTATTTCCAACGGTGCCTTTGGAAATACTGACTATTTCCAAGGAAGGTATTAGCAACGATAGCATTTTCAAGGGTATCGTATGGAAATGACGATTTTTGAGCTTTTTTCATGAGTAAATTCTTGGAAATAGCTGTTTTCTAGTTCATGGAAAAAGTTAAAATTCTAGTAGTGATTCATCGATCCAATCAGAACCTGTGCTGAATGGTGAAGAAAATGAAGAAGAATTGATTCGGTTTGCCAATATACTCTCCGATGAGCGGCATACATATGAGGATTCTGAAGATGCAAAATGGCAAAAATCATGTGATTTGAAGATACAAGAGGAACGAAAAATGTGAAGAAAATCTATTCTATCATATATACAGCTTTATAGGTTTTTTGTGCACATATCCAAGTTTCATTCATTAATTCAATTATTTCTTTGTGTGTATTCATTGAGTTTATATTCAAGAGAAGTACATACTTAACATGTAAAGTCCAACCGATGTCATGTGATTTGTAGATAGATGTACTATAAAACTATGTAATGGAATGCTGCAGTTGATTTGATTGCTAGAAAATTGTTTTACAAATTAGTTACCTTTTGTCAAATTTACTACAACTTTTTAACCGTAATTATTTGTGTGTATATACACACACAAATAATTAAGTCCTGTTGCATGACCTTCATTTTTCTCGAATGATATATTAAGTTTTAGAACAATTTTTGATCTAGGAATTAATAGAATTGTAAAAAATGGGGTAGATACTGCTTTTTGCCTTGATAGATGGCATGGGGAATGTAGTTCATACTGTTTATACCCAAACTTATTTAGAGCAGCCTCTCACCCAACCATTTCAGTAGCACAAGCTTTTTCTTCCTCATCTCAACTAGTGTTAACTTTTAGTAGACAACTGACTAGAATTTTACTTACTGAATGGACCCACCTACAACAATCTGTACTGTTCCAACCCCATCTTAACGAAGCTGATTTAGTGAAATGGAGATGGACCCCCTCTAGCCTTTTTATAGTTCATTCTATGCATCATTGGTTAGAATATGGACGGATGAAGAATGTACAGTTCACTTCTATTTGGAATGCTAATATACCTCTCAAAATTAAGGTTTTGCTATGGCTCTTACGACAAGATAAAGTACTTACCAAATCTAATCTAATTAAACAAGGCTGGTAAGGGGATACGGCTTGTCCATTATGTGGTGATTTTGAGACAACTAATCATTTATTTGTTCTGTGTCCATATACTAATGCTCTTTGGTCATAGATGCATATCATAATGGGTTTTCTTTTGATTGCGAGGCAGTTAATGATCTTTGGCTTTTTGATGTCTGTATTCCACTTAAAGATACTCTATTAATTGAATTACTTCAAGCAGCCATTTTATGGGTCATTTGGTTAACATGAAACAAAGTGTGCTTTACAAATGCTCAAGTACCACCTTTATCCGGTGTTGGATCTCACATTATCACTCTTTCTTCTTACTGGTGCCAAATTAGGAATGATGAAATTTTTTTTAAATTAACTTTATTGTTACCTATGGATGTTACTTCTTTACCCCAAGTAGACAATATGATCCTTATCTCAGATTCCAATATTGAAGGAGAGGCAAGCTCCTAGGATACAGATGAAGCAAGACTTGGCGCAAAGGAGTCGGCTTTGTCCACTTACCTGAGAAACAGGGCTGACTTTTCCACTCGTACACTTTCTGATTCTGCCTCTTCTTCATCTCATCCAAACATGTCCTCCTCTGGCGACTCTTACATGGATTACACTTCTTAGTCTGCTTTGTAGCTATTATCTTGTAGCACTGCATATCTAGCTTTTGTTGATCTTACTGAACTGTTTTTGCTTGCTCCATGTTTAGCTTTTAATCATTTTGCACAATGGTGTGTTCTGCCATTGTATTTTGTATGAACTACTATTATTTCAATATGAAACAGGTGGAGGTTGCCCACTTATGTCAAAAAAAATCCTGTTACATCATATTAAGTTATTTACAGCTAAAACACACCGACCCATTTTATTTTTTAAAGAATCTAAAGACAAAATTTATTTTACTCGAAAAAGAGAAATTACAGAAAGAGTAATTAATAAAGAAAAATTAGGAAAAAAAGGCTTTAGTCACCCATACAAGAAAGAAAAACAAATAAAAAGATCAATATATTAAAAATAAATAAGTTGTGTTTTACATCTTACTAATACAAACAGGTGGGAAAAAAAAAACACATCAGCCTGATATTTGTGCAAGGAGCTTCTTCTTTGTAATTTCACTTTTGCAGTAAAAATTGACTTGATTACAAATGGGGAGTGCATCATTCAAGCTTTTGCTTTATCATGCATTAATATTAGATAAATTGTCTTTTGCAGATGACTGAAACAATGACATCAGACATGGTTTTAAATTAGGCAAGAACCATGTCAAACCTTTCCTTCCATCAAGAGGGCAATTAACAGATGTTGTTTTACCATTCTCCATATCATATCTATAAATCTCTATATCATATCTAGAAATCATGCAACCCTGATCATGTCTTATAATGTTGCTACAAGTGTCTATGAAGTAAATAGAATTCCCATTAAAGCCAGGAAAATCACTGGATTTAAGAGAGAAAGCATGACGAGCAACAAAATCAATGAATAATATTTGGTCCCCAATGCTTGTGACCTTGACCCAACAAGGCTTCCCTTCTCCATTTCCAAATTCAAGCCGGTGAATATAAAATTTGTGTACTTCTTCACTTCTATAGCCATTAAGTATTTCCTGCTTTATGTTTCCAAAGCCATAACTACCATATACTTGGTAAATATCTTTTTCCCTAGTTTCAGTATGAACATAATAAACTAGCAAAATCTCTCCCGAAGACTTGACCAAGAATGGAATACCTATCTTTGTAGATTCTGGTGGTGGTATGACATAGGCCTCTTGGCCGGTACCGATATCTATAACCCTCGTAAACCGGGATTTCCAATTTTCAATCGTGAAAAGAAAACCATTCAAATAGGCATACTCGTATCCGAAGTCTCCTCCAATGCAATTCCACTTGTTACCATCGGATTTACAAACAGCCAACTGATTAATCCCACAACTAAAAATTACACAGTTCTCACTGTGGAAACTTCTAGGAGCAGACCAATGCAACCGAAAGCCGCAAGGTTGAGGATCATTCACAACAGGGAGATAAACCTCGCTATTGTTAACTGGATTCAGAAAAGAAAAGTATCCCTCACTAAACTGATCAGATTGTTTGCAACGCAAAAGCGAAAATTGTTCATCGCTTCCAAATTGGCGAACAAGCATGCTGGTAATGCCAAAAGACTGGGAGGAAACGGGAGCACGCATAGTATATACCTTTTCAAAAGCCATGGAGTAGAATTCCAAGAGAGAGCCCTTGTTGTCACCTAGCTTTAGGATCTAAGGATGCGGTGGTAGATCGGAAACAGAGATAGAGCAAAGCCACAATATGCAAACTGCACGTAATCGGATGTAATCGCAGATGTCAGAGAACTTGAGATTTGTCATGATGAGATGGAGGAGATTGTTGGATCTCTCTTAAGGCCGGTTATTAATTTTGGTGGTTTCTCAAATTATGCACACACTCACGGATTGAAAGAATAAAAGAAAGAACAAGCAAATAAGACACAGGTTATTTTTTTGATGCTCTCTAATCACATCGTTTTCTGGTTTTTCTCACACATATATATATAATACAAAACTACCCACTACCATTACATCCCACGTTTTTAACTCTAAAATTAGAGCTAACCAATTTAAACTTTCCTTAAATAACTACTACTCTATTTTCAGCAACATGCCGATTCTAAATTCTAACTTCCTAAAATATAAACTTTAAACTTTCCTTAAATAACTTGTGTTTGGACTCGAACTATGGACTGGACTCGGACTTGGACAACTAGATTAACTCATCAATCTCCCCCTTAAGCTTGTTTTCCTCCATTGACAATCCGCACACCAATTCTTTCTCTAATCTCTAAGAATTTCGGTCTTGAAAGTGACTTAGTTAGAATGTCAGCCGACTGTTCTTCTGTACAGACATGTTGTACCTCTATCATCCCTGATTCAATACAATCTCTTATGTAATGGTATCGGGTGTCGATGTGTTTGCTCCTCTCATGGTGGACTGGATTTTTACTTAACGAAATTGCGGACTGATTATCAATCTTCAAGACTACTTCTTAACTTCTGTCTTCAATACATCAGCCAACAATCGTCCCAGCAACACTCCTTGACATGCTGCTGCGCAGGCAGCGATGTACTCCGCTTCACAGGAAGATAGCACAACCACCTTCTGTTTTTGCGAGCTCCAACTAACCGGGTTTGACCCAAGGAAGATATTACACCTGTAGTGCTCTTCCGGTCATCAATATCACCGGCCAGATCACTATCAGAGTAACCGGTCAACACCAAGCCTCCTTCCTTCTTCTCGTAGACGCACCCGACGTTCAAAGTACCTTTCACGTACCGCAAGATGTGCTTTACTGCGGCCATGTGCTCTGTCGTGGGCTTTTCCATGTATCTACTCACCATGCCAACTGAAAATGCCAAATCCGGACGCGTGTGTAGTAGGTATCTCAAGCTGCCGATTAAGCTTCGGTACAATGTTTTATCTACAAGAGGATTTGTGCTTTCCTTGTTCAATTTAAGACGTGGTTCCATCGGAATCTGCGTTGGGTTGCAATCCTTCATGCCGCATTTGTCTAACACCTTTGTTGCATATGCGGACTGGTTGAGTGTGATCTTCTTAGAACTCTGACAAACTTCAATTCCCAAGTAATAGCTGAGTAATCCAAGGTCGCTCATACTAAACAGCTTCTTCATCTGAGATTTGAACTTGTTAATGTCCTTGATACACTCTCCAGTGATGATTAGATCATCCACATAAACTCCAACTATCAAATTCCCTTTTCCTTGGTTTCTCTTGTACACGGCATGCTCTAATGAACACCTCTCAAAACTGAGTGTCCTCAATAACTTTTCCAGTTTTGAATTCCAAGCTCTAGGTGCTTGACGCAAGCCGTACAATGCCTTATGCAGTTTTAATACCTTGTGCTCTTCTCCTTTTATTTCAAATCTCAGCGGTTGAATGACATACACCTCTTCTTCCAAATCACCGTTAAGGAAGGCTGACTTCACATCCATATGATGCACCTCCCATCCTTCATGTGTCGCAATAGAGATCAGCAAACGTACTGTCTCTAGCCGAGCAACATGGGCGAAAACTTCATCAAAGTCTATGCCTTGTCGTTGAACGTACCCCTTTGCCACTAATCTCGCCTTGTGCTTCACGATTCTGCCTTGAGTGTCCTTCTTTAGCTTGTAAACCCACTTTAGACCTATAGGTTTGTGGCTGTCGGGTAATGGAATGAGCTTCCAAGTTTCATTTTTTTGAATAGAGGAAATTTCCTCCTCCATTGCTCTTCTCCACATCGGATCTGCCTTGGCTTCTTCAAAATTTGACGGCTCCTCTTCTCCTAGTAAGCACAGACCCGAATACTGCAATTCTATTGGGAATGTTGCATCATACAAGCTTTTGATATCACGTTCACCTCGTGGTCCTTGTAATAAACTCCCTTCGGATGTTGTAGGCTGCAGTACTTTGGTTGAGGCTGAACCATCAAAAGTTGCATCTGGTGTGTGTGGTGTACTTGAATTGGGGGCTCTGGATCTCGTGCTTGTCATTGGTGTTAGTTGCTGGTCTTGCTTGTTAGGTAGGGAATGAACCGGATGTGAGAAATCTGCATCAGAGTCGCTTTCCCCGAACTCGTCTCCTTGCCTTGTCGTGTCGGATGAACTCGGAATAGGAAGGTAATGAACTGTAAATGGGTCTCCAACAGGTTGTGTCTCTGCCGCTGGATTTCTGCTCCATTCCCACTTCTTCTCCTCCTCGAACACTGCATTTCGTGTCACCACAACTCGTCTTGTCGCTGGATCGAACATTCGATAGCCTTTTGTATTCATATCATAACCAATGAACACCATTTGCTTGCTACGATCTGCCAACTTCAAAAGGTGTGGTGTAACTACTTTTACATGTGCAAGGCATCCGAAAATACGAAAATGATCGACACTTGGCTTGCGGTCATAGTATGCTTCATAGGGAGTTTTGCCGACGACGCTCTTTGTTGGTGCTCTATTTAAGAGATATACGGCAGTTGATAACGCTTCTCCCCAAAATTCACTTGGGACTCCCTTGCTTTTCAACAAGCTCCTTGCCATGCCGACCACCGTCTGATTTCTTCGTTCGACTACTCCGTTCTGCTGAGGAGAATAAGGTGCCGTGAGGTAACGCCTAATTCCCAGCAGCTCGCAGTAATTCTTGAACTCATTTGAGGTGAACTCGCCGCCACGATCCGTGCGCAAAGCTTTCAGCTTGCTGTTTTTCTCCATTACGGCTGCAGCTTTGACCTTCTTGAATGCCTCAAACGCTTCATCTTTATTTTGGATTAGTACCTGCCACATAAATCTAGTACAATCATCAACCAACAACAAGAAATAGCGCTTCCCTCCGTGAGTAGCAGGGGTAATAGGGCCACACAAGTCTCCGTGCCACAACTCAAGAGGTGACTTAGCTCGAAATTTCGCCACAGCTGGAAAAGGATTTCGGTGTTGCTTTCCGATCAAACAACCATCGCATATGCGGTCCTCATGCTCGATTATGGGCAAGCCATGCACTATATGTTTCTGACTTAGAATCTTCAAGGCATGAAAGTTCACATGCCCGTATCTTGCATGCCAGCGCCACGCTTCTTCTTTGCTCCTTGCCAGAAGGCATTTGGGTAGAGCTGGTGCTATGTTGGACACATATAACCAGTTCCTTGACCTGTTCACTTTTGCTAGTAGCCTTTGTGATCTGTCCAAGATAGACATTACTCCTCCTTTAATCACAACCTTGCATCCGTTCTCATCTAACTGACCAAGGCTAATTATGTTGCTCTTCAACATTGGGATGTAGTAGACATTAGTAAGTACACGATGTTCACCTGTGAAGCATTCAAATAAAACTGAACCTCTTCCTTTTATTTCTACAGTCGAGCCATCTCCAAGTTTGACTGACCCTTTAATGGTCGTGTCAATTTCAGCATATTTTTCGATACAACCGGTCATGTGGTTACTTGAGCCGGTATCTAAATACCAAGCCTTGTCTTGGGTGCTGTTAGTCTTTGGCACCACCTTGTCTTCGTGCAGTAACACCTGCTCATTCTGTATTGCGTGGTTGAGAACACAAGTTTCAGCCATCAATAGTGCCGGTTCATCATCGGTTTGTGTTGTAACAAGATTGGCCCTCTCTCTTCGGTTTGGCTTGGGACAATCTTTTGCAAAGTGTCCATATTCATTACAATTGAAACACTTGACCTTAGATTTGTCGAAGTTACGTGGCTTTCGCTCATTCGCCAGTGCGTTCGCCATTTCCTCGACCTCCACCATTTCCACGCCCATGTCCACGTCCTCTCCCGTGACGTCCTCCTCTTTTGTTGCTGCTGAAACCTTCTTCTTTCTTTCCCTTTGTGCATCTTGCCTCCCACTCGGCTTGGGTAAGAAGTAGTTGTTCTCCCCCGCCCTTTGTGTGTACCCGTCCTTTGAGTCCTTCCTCAAAGGTTCTGAGGCGGCCAATTGCTTCTGAGACTGACATGTTCTCAATATCGCCAAACTGCTCGATCGTTCCGATAATTTGGAGAAATCTATCTAGAACTGCGCTGAACAGTTTTTCAACAACTTCGCTGTCATCGAGCTTCGTGCCCAGCGAGCGAATCTCACCCACCAGCGTGGTAAGCTTCATGGAAAACTCGTTTATTGTCTCTGAATCCTCCATGTGTAACTTGTTCAGTTGCTGTTTCAGCACCTGTACACATGCCTTCTTGATGCGATCTTCGCCAACCTGCATCTCCCTGAGTGCGTCCCAAGCCTCCTTTGTAGTTTGCTTCTCCGCGATTGCCATCATCACGTCATCTGGCACGGCTTGAGAAATGGCTACCATGGCGCCTTGATCTTTGTCGTCATCTGTGTCTCCACCTTCGATCATTGACCATACTCCAGCGAACGCAAGATTATCTTCATCTTGACAGCCCATATGCCGTAGTTCGATTCGCTTAACGTTGGATAATGGATCGGGATTGAGGCTCCTCTTGCCGTCGGTTTGACAACTGCAATTGTCTTAGATTGATCTCCTTCGTTGCCGGCCATTGCCTTGATAACTTGGCTCTGATACCAAATGTTGGATCTCTCTTAAGGCCGGTTATTAATTTTGGTGGTTTCTCAAATTATGCACACACTCACGGATTGAAAGAATAAAAGAAAGAACAAGCAAATAAGACACAGGTTATTTTTTTGATACTCTCTAATCACATCGTTTTCTGGTTTTTGTATTATATATATATATATGAGAAAAACCAGAAAACGATGTGATTAGAGAGCAAAAAAAAAAAAAAAAAAAATCTTGTGTCTTATTTGCTTGTTATTTATTTATTTATTTTTATTCTTTCAATCCGTGACTGTGTGCATAATTTGAGAAACCACCAAAATTAATAACCGGTCTTAAGAGAGATCCAACAGAGATCTGGGGGAAGATCCGCCCAGTTTCCGGTGATTGTTTTCATGGAGACGAGAAATCGAAAGAAATGTCGTGTTTTTTCAAGGATTTTGTCAATTGGAAACGAAAACAGACAGACAGGATGGGATTTTAAATCATGAGATATTAATAAACTGTATTTAATTCTATTCCTGTGAGAACCGGAGATATAATTAGAGACCTCATCAATTTTTAGAGCATTTTGAATTAGAAAAAGAATTGAACGGTTGAATGATGAAAAACATATTTTTTTTTTTTTTCCAAAATAAGAGGAGTAGATTTTCATCAAAGCTGATATTTTTGGCATATCAGATCACTGCGTTAAATGCACGGATTAATGGAAGATGTCAAATATTTTTCAAGTCGAGGAGTTTGTTTGGTATGGATTAAAGTCATAGAAATATTTCTTTGGAAGTGTGTTGCAATTAAATGCCAAATAAAATTTGAATTGAACGGAATTGTGAAAAATAAAAATAAAAATTAAAATTAAGTGGGGATACAGTTTCCTTTTTTTTACCAAACATTATTAACCTTAATAATGATGAAAATTTCGTCACAATCTGTAGCAGTTTTCAAAATTTATAAAGGAGACTTTTTATGAGGATTTTATTCGATTGTTCATTATTTTTTCAGGTTATAAATTTTAACACTGCTCGATATCATAAGTAGGGAAGGAAATTTGTCACGACGTGACTAGTCACGTCACGAGACGTCACGTCACATCACGTGTGTCGATTACGTGACGTGACTCGCGTGATGCGTGACGTGATTATTCACGTGACGTGACCACATGCTAGTGAAAATATACGTCACGTGATCACGTTACGTCACGTCACGGTATGAAACATAGAGTATCCAACTTTTTTTATATGTATAGAGTATTCAGATTTTTATTTTAGTGTAAATTCAGTGATATTGGTACTCATGTAGTACTGATTTTTATTTTTTTTAGTTTAGTCTAATTAATACTTGTAATTAAAATTTTTAAATTAATATCAGATGTAACATTTCTTAAAAAAATAATATTTACAATATTATTTACTTATTTTATAATTTTTTATTTTTTTATTAAATTTTCAACAATTTAAATTAAAATATAAAAAAAAATTGACACGACTAATTTACATCACAACACATCACGTCACGTGTGATCATGTCACATATAGTCACGGCGTGACTACGCATGACGTGACCATCCGCCACCATTTTGGTCACGTCACGTCACGTCATGTCACGTAAAAAAAAAGTTGATCACGTCATGTCACGTCATGTGACCAAATCACGACGTGTTTGTTACGTCACGTCACGGCGTGTCACGTATTTCCTTCTCTAATCATAAGCTACAGTTAGGCCTTATATAAATTACCTTCATTGAGCTGAGATTAACTCTCACTAAATGATGGAAATTCGGTACCTATTTGGACATAGGGTTCCGTTTTCAAATTTTGTTCCACAGTTTAAAGAACAGTCCGAATTTAATAATTCTATGTGGACAGGGACAGAGTCAAATTTTCAAATTAGTAGAGTTAAATATGAATGAGAGACAATTGTATAAACAAAATTTGCTGCGAATGAGGCCAATTTACACTACCTATAGCACTTTTACTGTAAATTATATATAAAATAGAATATAAGTATTAAAATTTTGTAAAAAAAATAAGAATCAATTTATCTCTAAAAATTTCGCCGCTGTATGCGGTACAGGAGGTGATCCGAATTCCTTTACTTAATCTAAAAGCCATATCAGGACCACATTTAATTTGCTGTGTAAAATATACAATCCGAGCGAACAATAATTTTTGTCCTGCTTACTTTATAATTTATTTGTTACTTCATAATAAATTTTCAAAAAAAAATATTTGTTACTTCATAATATAAATCGTCTGCTATGTACATTAATTTTTTATTGTTGTGTGAAATGTTTGTTGCAAAGATCAATCTACTACAAATATTGTTTTTAAATATATAGATTAGGGAAAAATTTCACACTTGGAGAACCTTCCTACGCAAAGGTTGAAGTCATCTACAAAAAAATTTTACTATTGTAAAAGTACTTTTTTTTAACAGTATCTTCCTGGATACTCCTATCAGTAACAACAATAATGTACTTAATTTATCCCATATGTTGAATCTAAGGGGCACGGGTATACTGACCCATTTTATTTATGAAAGAATCCACAACAAAATTCAGTTTTCTCAAAAAATAGAAATTAGAGAAAGAGTCATTAATAAAAAAAAATACAGACAAAACAGCAGGCTTTAATCACCATAGAATAAAGAAAAACAATAAATTAAAAAACAAATAAGCAGTATTTTATATCCTACTAGTATATCAGTTGGAAAAAAAAAATACGAGCATGATAATTTTGCAAGGAGCTTTTTCTTTTCTCCAACACACTCTAAACCCCAAACCCTAAAAAACAAAACAACAAACAATAAAAATTGATTTGAGTTGCGCATCAATCAAGCTTTTTCTTTATCATGCATTAATATATATCATTTAATATATATATATAGATTGTCTTTTGCAGATGACTAAAACATTGACGTCAGACATGGTTTTAAAGTAGGCACAAACCACCTCAAACCATTCCTTCCATTAAGAGGGCAATTAACAGACATTGTTTTACCATTCTCCATGCCATATCTATAAATCTTGCTATCATTAATGTCTATGAAGTAGATAGAGTTCCCATTAAAGCCAGGAAAACCACTAGTTTTTAAAGAGAAAGCTTGACGAGCAACAAAATCAACGAATAACATTTTGTCTCCAATGCTTCCGACGTTGACCCAACAAGGCTTCTCCTCTCCATTTCCAAATTCCAACCGGTACACATAAAATTCATGAACTTCATCCCTTATATTGTCATTATGTATTTCCCATGCAGAGCAAAGACTACCCCATGAGGAATTCTTTATTGCTCTTGTATAGGTATGAATATAACAAACTAGCAGAATCTCTCCCGAAGACTCGACCAAGAATGAAGTACCTCCCATTTTAGATTCCGGTGGTGGTATGTCATAAGCCTCTTGGCGGGTACTGATATCTATAACCCTCGTAAACCCGGATTTCCAATATTCAAGCGTGAAAAGAAAACCGTTCAAATAAGCATATTTGTATCCCAAATCTCCTCCGATGCAATCCCATTTGTCACCATCAGATTTACATACAGCCAATTGATTATATCCATAACTAAAAATTACACATTTCTCACTGTGGAAACTTCTAGGACCAGACCAACAAAACCGAAAGCCCGAAAGTTCAGGATCATGCACAACAGGGAGAAAAACCTTGCTATTGTTAACTGGATTCAGAAAAGAACAGTATCCCTCACGAAACTGACATGATTGTTTGTAACGCACAAGCGAAAATAGATCATCACTTCCAAATTGACGAACAAAGATGCTGGTAAGATCAAGAGACTTATTGGAGGAATTGGGAGCATGCATTGTATATACCTTTTCTGAAGCGAACGAGTAGAACTCTAAGAGTGATCCGTTATTGTCACCAAACATCATTATCCAAGGAAATTGCGGTGGCAGATTCGAAACAGAGATAGAAAAGCGCCATGATTTGCAAACTGCACGTAATCTGATGTAATCGCAGATGTCAGAGAGCTTTGCCAGGATGAGATGGAGGAGATCTGGGGGAAGCTCTGCCCAGTTTTCTTGTATTGTTTTCATGGAGACGAAAATGTGAAAGAATGTCAATTGGAATGGTTTTAATACGGGATTTAAAATAATGAGATATTATTTTTAGACTTGATTTAATTCTATTCCTGTATGGATCTGAAATTTAATTAGACCAACGTCTCATCAATATTTTTAGAACATTAAAAGTTAGCCATTATTTTTTACTATTATAAATTTGCATCCTTTAATTAGGAAAAATAAATAAGTATGATATTTTTGTTTAATCGACTGCTGTATTTGGGAACTGGTATTTTGGGGTGATTTTCGAATGTCATTAAACTTTATTTTTGGCATCAGAATTACACGTCCATTACTCACGTCCAATATTATATTCCTAAAGTTTTCATGATCAAGAGGGATCCACTTACATTTTTTTTTAAGTCCAAATAGTCGATTCAAATTGTTCAACATGATAGATATATTAAAATATGTTCGCAGATTAAATTTTATATATTTTTTTAATTTTTTTGATGGGTACAAAAATTCAATGATTTGGAAATTAAGATTTTGTAAAATATTAATAAATTGTAAAAAAAATTTATAAAAAATAGAAAATTTGGTCACCATGCACATTTTAAATGGAGATCACGTTGAACAGTTTGGATCGACTATTTAGACTTTGAAAACTTTAAAAAAGTGTGGTATAATCTGGTGTCACCAAAAACAATGTAAGTGGATCCCTCCTCTTTTATAAATTATATAAGTCTATGCCAAGGACAAAAAAATAGAATAGAATCACTCAAAGAAGAAAGGAAAAAAAAACTATAAATAAATAATAAGGCTGATATATTTAATTACTGATACAAACAGGAGGAAACAAAAACCCAAAAAGTACTCTGTTTTCTCCTTTATTATTAATTTTTTTTCACTTTAAAGTTTTTTATTTTTATTTTGTTTAGCTATTTTATTTAATTTTACTAAGTTTCCCCGAAGTTTTGATAAAAGCTGACCGCATTGTTATGCATGAAACTTCTGCAAGGAGATTTCACTTTCTCAAACTTCGTTATTTTAAAAAGTGTGATTCTAACAAGCATTAAAAATATCAAATACTTAGCGATGTAACATCATAATATAATTGGTCTGCTACGTACATTAATTTTTAATTGTTGTGTGAAATGTTTGTTGCAAAGATCAATCGACTACAAATATTGCTTTTATATATAAATTATATATTTTTACACTTGGAGAGCTTAATTTCCTACGCAAAGGTTGAAATTATCTACAAAAATTTATCACTGTCCGCAAGGATAAAAGTACTTTTTTTCCCACGGTGTTTTAGTGGATACTCTTGTCGGTAATAGCAATACGTTCGATTTGAGTCTTCAAAACATCGAATAACGAGAAATAGTTTTTAGTGCACTGATTAAGGAAAATATTATGTATCTCTGTGAGAGGTTCATATATTCAAAAATTCGATGAGAGATATTTTAAAATATTTAAACAATTAGGTAGCTTGATTTTGAATTTTACTAAAAAAAAATTATCAAAATATCAAATTATTAATGCATTGAAATGTATCATTTGTACTTATATTGGTACTGGGCCAATACCGCACTATTGGACTCAAACCGATCTCCATCTGAGAACAAAGAGTTTCCAATTTATGCCTGGGATCAGGGTTTTGTAGAAGGACTCAAACTGATCTCCATTTGAGTGAAGGTACGTGGTTTCCCTTACTAATTGTGGTTTTGGTCAGCCTTTGGATATCTGTTTCAACCATATGGTACAGTCTTGAAGGATTTGGCCACTGCCACTAGTGCGATTTCATACTGGCGGGTTGCCAAGGTTCGGTTAGAGGTTTGTGATCCTGTAGCTACCACCTAGTAGATGGATCCTATTCACAGACCCAACAAGGTATACTGGTAAACATGAAGTGACTTTTGAAATTAAAAAAGATCTTGGCCTAGGACAGAAATGGCTGCCAGTTCCCAAAAAACCTAACCAACCTGATAAGGATTAGAAAGGTTCGGGTGACAAATAAGTTCACAAGCCAAAAGAAAAAGGCATAGAACTTAAGGATAAACCTCTCCCTCAGAAGAAATGTCCAGCTTATGAAGAAAATGGTAAGAAAGTGGTACTAGCTGTACACTCAGAGACTCATATAGTGACTCTGAATTGCCAAACCTTGCCTCTCAATTGGCTGCACAAAGATTTGGCTATTTTTTTTATTGGTCTATTATTTAATAAAAATATATTATTTCGTATGACATTTTTTTGCAATATATAATTGGTTTATTTCTTTTATAAAAATATGTCATTTTACATGAGAAATTTTTTATTCTTTTATAATATGTTTCGGTTGCAAAGTACATGCACAATACTAGTATTTAGTTATTTATCTCTAAGCACACTGACACATTTTCTTTTTGAAAGAATCTACAAACAAAACTCATTTTCTCGAAAAATAGAAATTAGAGAAAGAGTAATTAATAAAACAGTAGGGACAAAACAGCTCACCCATAGAAGAAAGAAATAAATCAATAAATTAAAAAACAAATAAGCAGTATGTTATATTTTATATCCTACTAGTACAATCCGGTGGAAACCAACACGAGCATGATAATTTTCCAAGGAGCTTTTTCTTTACTCCAACAAACCTCCATATTTGAACAAATTGTATAATCAGTAGCTAGCTAACAAGCAATAAAAATTGATTTGAGTTGCACAAGGAGATCGCATCAATCAAGCTTTTTCTTTATATAAATTGTCATTTGCAGATGACTAAAACATTGATGTCAGACATGGTTTTAAAGTAGGCACGAACCACCTCAAACCATTCCTTCCATAATTCAGAGGGCAATCAACAGATAGTGTTTTACCATTCTCCATATCATATCTATAAATCTTGCTAGCCTTAGTGTTTATGAAGTAGATACAGTTCCCATTAAAGCCAGGAAAATCACTAGCTTTTAAAGAGAAAGCTTGACAAGCAACAAAATCAACGAATAACATTTTGTCTCCAATGCTTCCGACATTGACCCAACAAGGCTTCTCCTCTCCATTTCCAAATTCCAGCCGATGGACATAAAATTTATGAACTTCATCCCTTCCATAAGAGCAAAGACTACCCCATGAGGAATTCTTTATTGCTCTTCTATTGGTATGAATATAAAAAAGTAGCAGAATCTCTCCCGAAGACTCGACCAAGAATGAAGTACCTCTCATTTTAGATCCTGGTGGTGGTATGTCATAGGCCTCTTGGCGGGTACCAATATCTATAACCCTTGTAAACCCGGATTTCCAATATTCAAGCGTGAAAACAAAACCGTTCAAATAAGCATATTCGTATCCCAAATCTCCTCCGATGCAATCCCATTTGTCACCATCAGATTTACATACAGCCAATTGATTATATCCATAACTAAAAATTACACATTTCTCACTATGAAAACTTCTAGGACCAGACCAACAAAACCGAAAGCCTGAAAGTTCAGGATCATGCACAACAGGAAGAAAAACCTTGCTATTGTTAACTGGATTCAGAAAAGAACAGTATCCCTCACGAAACTGAGATGATTGTTTGTATTGCACAAGAGAAAATAGATCATCACTTCCAAATTGACGAACAAAGATGCTGGTAAGATCAAGAGACTTATTGGAGGAATTGGGAGCATGCATTGTATATACCTTTTCTGAAGCGAACGAGTAGAACTTTAAGAGCGATCCGTTCTTGTCACCAAGCGTCATTATCCATGGAAATTGCGGTGGCAGATTTGAAACAGAGATAGAGAAGCGCCATGATTTACAAACTGTGCGGAATCTGATGTAATCACAGATGTCAGAGCTGTCGGAGAGCTTTGCCAGGATGAGATGGAGGAGATCTGGGGGAATCTCCGCCCAGTTTTCTGGTATTATTTTCATGGAGACGATAAAATGTGAAAGAATGTCAATTGGAATGGTTTTAATACAAGATTTAAAATAATGAGATATTATTTTTAGACTTGATTTAATTCTGTTCCTGTATGGACCTGAGATTTAATTAGACCGACGTCTCATCAATATTTTTAGAGCATTAAAAGTTAGACATTATTTTTTAATATTATAAATTTGCATCCTTTAATTAGGAAAAATAAATAAGTATGATATTTTTATTTGATCGAAGAAGCATTAAAAAATAATATTCCACGTCCAATATTATATTGCTGAAGTTTTTATGAATTATATAAGTCTATTCTAAGGACAAAAGATAATAAATTAATAAATAAATAATAAAGCTGATATGTTTTACTGATACAAACAGGAAGAAATAAAAAACCAAAGAGTACTCTGTTTCCTCCATTATTATTATTTTTTCAACTTTAAGAAAGTTTTTTATTTTTATTTTATTTAACTTTTTTATTTAATTTTACTAAGTTTACCCAAACTTTTTATAAAAGCTGACCGCATTATATAATTGTTATGCATGAAACTTCTGCAAGGAGCTTTTACTTTGTCAAACTTCGTTATTTTTAAAAAGTGTGATTCTAACAAGCATTAAATTTATAGGTACATCTTCGTTGATCACACATCAAATGGTAATTTAATAACGTTAATAATTTACTTGTTTTATTCAAAAAGGAAAGATATATTAATTAGAAAGTTTATTTGTTAATTAGGAGATGGAACAAAATTGACTGCTTTAAATGCACGGATTAATGGAAGATTAAACAATTTTTAAGTCGACAGGTTTGTTTGGTATGGACATTGGCCGATCCCAATTTACAAATGGAGTAGGCAGGTGTCAATCTCTGAATTTGAATTTCTTATTTTGATCTAGTCTTACTTTCAATTATCCAAAATAAATTTTAAATTAGTTTACCAAAAAACTTCAATACGGTGTCAATCAATTTTATGATTATAACATATTTTATAATAAATATAGTCATAACCAAATTAGCTATTTGAATCTGATTAGTGTCTTATCCTGACAGAAATCCTAGATCCGCTTTGGATATGGACAATATAAATATTATGTTGGAATTGTGTGTTGCAAGAGCCAGATAAAATTTGAACTGAACAGAATTGTGAAAATTAATTAAAAAAGTTAAATTGCGATGAAATTTGGGAACCGAATTTTATGCTCATCAGTAGATTTATCTAATCTCTTGTTAAATAACACATGGCATCCATCTTTTATCTCATTAATGAGAATCTTTCTATTTAATTAATTGATTGTGGATATATTAAAATTAGAATAACTTTCCGAACTAATTAATGAGCATATTTTCTTTCTATTCTCCTTCTTTGTACCGCTCAACGGTGAGAAAAGAGAATTTCAAAGGCTTAACAATTATCTCTTGTCATGAGAATTTCTTGACTTAGAATAAAGCAGCAAATATTTTACATGTAAATTATTAATTGTTCATATTTTCTTGTTGCAAATTTTGACAATTAGCTAGATATTTCGGTACAATACAAGTTAGGCAGCTTTGTTAGGATCCAAATCTACTGCGATCCTCTACATATGAATAGTACTCTAAAATTTCTATTTTTTCAAATCTAACTGTCCAATAATTTCTGTGCACGTATCTCAAAAAAATTAATTTTTCTATGCATGAATCTCAAAACAATTTAACAGTTAGATTTGGAAAAACAGAGATTTTAGGATACTGTTCATATATCGCAGCAGATTTGAATTAATGAAGGACAATTTTTAAGTAGAATTTTGTTAGAAGGATTGATGTTTGTTCCCGTTACAAATTTTAACACTCGGCATCTTAAGCTACACTCATACCTTAAATAAACTTGATTTATTTTGGTTTACAAGACTAAAATTTCCACTGGGGGCTGCTGGATCAACATCGGCCTTAATTGCTTACCAATATATGGGCTTAGTTAAACAAAACATTTCGGCCCACTTAACTTATACTGAAAACACTTTATACTTCAAAGTTTTTTTCATATAGAAAGCCATATGAGGACTACAATCAATTATTTGTGCAATACAATCACAGCCAGCGATAATTTGTTCCTGTTTACTTTATAATTTATTTGTTATTTTATAATATAATTGGTCTTCTTGATTGATCTTTAATTCTTGTCTGAATTATTTATTGCAAAGACAAATGACTACAAATATTGTTTTTAAATATAAATTATTTTCACACATGGAGAGCCTTCATATGCAAAGGTTGAAGTCAGTTGCTCCGGAATTTGATACAATAATTAATGGTCAAATGAGACTGAGAAACATATAATTTATCCCATATGTTGGATCTGAGTCATCTGCCTAATCAAGATTCAATGTTAACTACTAACTTGTTATGAGCCTATAACACACTACTCAACCATAAAATGTTTGATTGCAAAACAAAAATAGCTACAATAACCAAATCAAGAATATAGTTATTGTTTGTGTTATTAAAATAACCAAAAATCAAAACCTCTAGAAATTGCATATTCTAATAAAACAAAAAGTTCGGATTCACTATTCTAGCTATTCTAACCCAACCAAACACCGAATAAGCTATTCTGAATAGTCTAACTCCAATAATATTATGTCCGTGAAAGATGATATATTCTAAAATCCGAGAAGAGATTTTTTGTCAATATCAAACAATTAAGTTACTTGATATTCAGCTTCACTGAAAAATATATCAATACATCAATTTAATACATTGAAATTAATTGGTACATATTGTTCATGAAAGAAGTTTTACAACTAATCAGTTAGTACTAAGCCATACCGCACTATTCAACCACCACAAAGTACAATATGCAGTCGGATATACTGCCCTATAATATTATGAAGTCTTACAATTATCTAAATAACATATCATTGACAGCATTTTTATTGAGATAATTAACATTCACCAGTATTTTGAACTTTCTCATCTCATAATTGGGTAATTATTTCTTTCTCCCATCTTCAATCCCCTAAACGTCCCCGGTGCTAATGGTCTATCTCTCATCTTCAATCTTTCCAATCTTCTAAAATTCCCTAACTTTCAATCCTGTCTCTATCCATCTAAACGGTCGACCTTGAAAAAGAAGAATAAATTAAGCCACGAACATTCACAACCACCTCCGCTGCTTCAAACTTCATCGATTCTTGCATGCTTGTCTTCTTTATTCAATGACCTAACATATCTTGATTAATTAATTACTTCTCGAATTTTCCTATTTTTATATACCCAACAACAGAGAGCGCATCGTGCCAATCTAATTTCATTATGAAAGAAAAAACGACAAAAAGAATTGATGGAGAGAGAAATTGGCGAGAAGAGATTTAGTTTGTATTCAGATGCTGCAATCGATCCATATTCAACTGCCTTGATTACTTACTTTCTCTCATTGCCCGACTGTTAGATCTAAAGTTCTGAGTTGATCCGGATTTGCTTTCAATAAATTTTCTTGTAAATAAATATTTCGTGTGGATCATTTCTCACATATTGTGATGGTAATAAGAAGGAAAATATTCAACCAAGAACACTATGTGCTTAGTTATCTGATTTTTTGTGCATGTGTTTTTTTTATTAAGGACTAATTAGCATTTTTGATATAAAATTAAAAAAATTTAGATAGCATCTCTTAGTACAAATGCTTGACATATAAATTATTTACATTTGCAATACATGGTATAAAAATAGTTCCTCAATGAGGTATGAATACTTGCTTAACGCGATATGAATATTTACATGACGAAAATGAATACTTACACGATGATGAATGAATACATGCGCGGTAGAGAAATAATTTATCATGGATCTCATTTGAAAAAAAAATTATTTAGAAAACGTTCGTGGTTTTAGATTCATAAAAATTTTCACAGATCGCCAAAAATATGAGCGAGATTGAATGAAGAAAAAAATCCACCTCAAAAAACGTGTAATAAATGGGTGTGTGATGAGAGAGATATGTCCATTTTTTTAAGAAATACTTGGTATCTTACATATGAATATTTGCATTATGAAAATGAATACTTGCTCGATGTTGTATGAATACTTGTATGACGAGTTATGAATACGTGCACGACAACAACTAGAAAGTATGTTATCATGGATCTCATTTTAAAGAGAAAATTATGTATAAGACGTTTGTGGTTTTAGATTTGCAAAATTCTTTATAGATCGTCAGAAATATTGATTAGATTGAACGGAGTAAAAACAACCACCTCTAAAACGTATAAAAGATGGATGAATGATGTGTCCAGTTTTTTTTTTTTAAATACTTAATATCTTAGAATAAATACTTGATGTATTATAAATAAATACTTGCACGCATAGTGTAAAATCTTTCAAATATTAGATGATTCTCAAATATTAAGTGGCACCCGTTAGTTAGTAATTACTCATATAGTTATTGACTGAAGAAAAAGTAGGAGATTATTAAAGGGGACAGCTAGCTAGGATAACATCATTGAGGCAATCTAACCATATTTCCTCGTGTATATTTGAATAAAATGAATTATTAAGAATCAAGGTCAAGTCTTTAGCGTCATCTTTAGACTTGTGATATCGACTTGACAAATCAAGTCAAAGTTTTAAAGAGTTACGACATCACTCATCAATATATAATAGTTTTAGCGTCATCTTTAGACTTGATAATTCTAATAATAATTTGTCAAATATGACAAATAAAATTTGATAAAATAATCATCAGTTGACATTTTTATTAATTAATATCCAAAAAAATAATTCAAAATCAACCCAAACTGATAACTATGTTATCGGTTTTAGAAGTTGAAACTGCTCACAAAGCCATCAGTTTGGAGCTCTCCAGAATCGATAGCATTGTCATCGGTTTCAGAAATAGAGACTAATAACTTTACTATCAGTTTGGATATAAAATGGTATTTAATAGACTTTGTAAAAATTTATTACAATTTTTTTATTTAATTAGAAAATATTATACTTTATTTATTTTTTATATTAAAATATTAGAAATATTTTTATATTTCTTTGAAATTAGATAGAATACTATGTAATTTGATTTGTTAGAAGACTGCAACAAATAACCCGAATCAATATTTTTCAAGTTGGATTTTTCGCGGTTGTAAGAAAATTATTATTGGAAAAAAATAAAAATACTTTGAATCTGAGTTATTGATCCAGGTTCAAAAATCATTTCTAGATAACTACAAAAAATATTGTGATTCTTTTAGTACATTTAAATATTAAGATGTTATATCTATTTTGAAAAAAAAATGATATGTCATCATTTCATCTGACAAAAGTTTCTTAAATTTTTTTTTCAAAAATAGAACCATAATATTTTTTTTATATTTATCTAGAAGTAATTTTTAAACCGGGATCAATAACTAAGTTTCAAAGTATTTTTATTGTTTTTCAATAACACAATAAATATTTTAATTTTTCTTACAGCTGTAGAAAATCTGACCTAAGAAATATTGATCTGGGTTATTTGTTCCAGTCTTTCTAATAAATCAAATTATATAGTATTACATCTATTTTTGAACAAACATATAAAATATTTCTAATATTTTAATACAAAAAAAATTATAACATTTTCAAATTAAATAAAAAATTGTAATAAATTATTGCAAAGTCGATTAAATAGCATTTTCTACCCAAACCAATAGCAAAGTTATCTATTTCAGTCTCTGAAACCAATGACAATACAATCGATTCTGGGACTGCTGACAATGCTATCGGTTCTAGAGGGCTCCAAACGATGGCTTTGTGGGCGGTCTTCTGAAACTGATTAATTTGTAATCGGTTTGGGTAGATTTTGAATTTTTCTCAAAATTTGATTAGATTCCTAAATTTTTTATTTTTTTATATAAATAAAAATTTCGGATAATCACGTCATCAAAATTTTAAATATGAAACTTGGTTAACATTGTACCGCAAGTTAAGATTATTCAATTGGTCTACGTTGATTACTTGAACAATTAATATCCACCAAAATCACTGTTCCATCAAATTCAAATTTTAACTTGATCAAATAATCATGAACCATACTTGCTAAAGCATGCACGTGGCGCCATGAAAAGTTCCAAATCACAGAGTTAACCTTTTTTTTTTTATTTTCTTTTTAGAAAATCTACAAGTAGAAGTGTCAATGGCACCCTTTTATCTATATTTGTTTATCTGATCCGTACTATATCCAATAAGACGGGTACAGCTAATTTTTTTTTTTTTTTATAAATTTATTGGGTACGAGTACGGATAAAGATTTTGTTTTGTTATCTAAACTAAACGTGTAATGGTACAGATAAAGCTTATTTTGTACCCGTTACCCGATCAGGTAATTATAGAGAAATATTATATGTATTATATATATTAATAGGAATTGAAAATAATACTTTAATTAGTTAACTTGTGCTTAGCATTATCATAATTTTTCCAATAAAATACTATGCATGTGCGAAATAAATGTATATGTTTTACTGTTTTTTTAATAAATAATAAAAATTATTATTATATTACCATTATCCGTTATTTATTCACTACCGTTTCGATATCCGACAACCATAATGGATAAGGTTAGAATATGGGTAAGGTTAGAATACAGGTAAAATAATTTGTAGCGGGTGAAAATAAAGTACGGATAAAAATAATTTGTAATTGATACATGTTTAAAAATGCTTTCATATATCCAACTCTTGCCGTAACCGTTTACACCCCTATCTACAAGTGTTCTCATGATTAAATTTTTGTTCAAAACGAGTATATGATTTACAGAAATAAAAGTTTTCCTTTGTAGCGTGGCTTTGGGGCCTTCGTATAATTGGAATTTTAAACTATCTACAGTTATATAGAATTGGTCCTGTTGCTCCAATTTAATGCTATATTTTGACTACTACAGCGATTGTACCTCTTTTCTCTTGCCTATATATTACATGAAAGCACACCTCTCTTCCCACACTACTACACAACTAAACAAAGCCAAGAAAATTTACAAGTAATATAAGCTTCAAGATCTCTTTAATCTTGCTAGCTATAACATTTGAATTTTTCTATAGCGTGCTGAGATTAATATTACACTTCCACACCGAAGTAAGGAAACCTTCTCAAATGAATTCTCTAGGAGTGCGCATTCCGTCAAGCAAAGTCCTAACTAAAAGTTTGGCTACACCAAAATCGCCACCATCAGAAGGCAACATAGTGACGATACTAAGCATCGATGGTGGTGGCGTTAGGGGAATCATCCCTGCTGCTATCCTTGCATTCCTTGAATCTAAGCTACAAGTGAGTTAATTTGTATTGTTAGCTCAAGAAACTAGCTAGTTCATAAGATTTATTCATAAATATGGAAATAAGAATCAAATATTATATTTAAGGAAAACTTAATCGTAATTACTTGTTGTACATGTACTTGTAGGAGCTTGACGGAGAAGATGCAAGAATTGCGGATTACTTTGATGTGATTTCAGGAACTAGTACCGGAGGTTTAGTGGCGACCATGCTCGCTGCTCCAAACAAGCAAAAACGACCTCTCTTCTCGGCTAAAGATATTATAAGCTTCTACAATGAAAACATTCCAAAGATTTTCCCTTCTAATAGGTATACCTTATCAACTTCATAAATGCATGTTTTGTGGAACGTATGTAAAATAGTGCAATATATATATAAGAGCAACTTTTATTGTAGGAATGGAACTGGAGGCCTGCTAGCTAGTCTTTTTGGTCCGAGGTACACAGGACAATACCTCCATGGCAAGATTCGGGAACTTCTCGGGGAAACAAGGCTTCATGATACAGTCACAGAAGTGGTTGTTCCAACATTCGACATTAATTATCTTCAGCCAACTATCTTCTCTACGAACGAGGTACATACAAATGTATCACTTATATATCACAACTGATTTGCTTTCCACAAAATTAAATTTCGAAAATTTAGAATGTCAACTAGAATTTACATTTGAGCTTGATAACCTGTAGGCAAAGGCGGATGTATCAAAGGATGCTCTACTGTCGGATGTATGTATCAGCACTTCTGCTGCTCCAACATATCTTCCGGCACATCATTTCACAACTAAGGATCATCTCGGCAAAACAAGGAGCTTCAATCTTGTTGATGGAGGTGTTGCCGCAAATAATCCGGTAAATATATATATCTTTCATAAGTAAATGCACTCCAATAACAAACAGCATTAATTGTTACAATTTGATCTCTTTTATATATAAACTGCTTTGGACTGCAATAGTTAGAAGCATTCTTACAGTCTGAAGTTGATATGTTTAATATTTTCTTTTAAACGTTTTATTTTCATTCTTTCTGACATATCAGACACTTCTTGCTGTGAATCACGTGACAAAGGAGATTGTGATACAAAGAGGTGATTATTTCCCTGACAAACCCATGGATTATGGAAAGTTCCTGGTCCTCTCCCTTGGAACGGGATCAGCAAAACTGGAAGAAAAGTACAAAGCGGAGACAGCAGCAAAGTGGGGCCTGCTTGGCTGGTTAACCCATAAAGGTTCCAACCCCCTGATCGATTGCTTTAGCCAAGCAAGTGCTGATCTGGTTGATATCCATGCATCTGTTCTTTTCCAAGCGTTGCATTGCGAGAAGAACTACTTACGCATACAGGTAGGATATTTGCATGATATATAATTGGTGATATTTGATTATCTTCCAAATAATTTTTTTGTTTGAAGCACCAATATTAATTTATTCAGTATTTGGTTATTGTAGGATGATTCCTTGGAGGGTACCGCTGCGTCAATGGACAATTCATCCAATGAAAACTTGCTAAAACTAGTCCAAATTGGAAATGAGCTTCTTAAAAAGCCGGTGTCTAGGGTGAACTTGGAGAACGGAAATATTGAACCTTTGCTGGATGGTGGATCAAATGAAGAAGAATTGTTTCGGTTTGCCAAGATACTGTCCGATGAGCGCCGCATGAGGCTTATGAAGATGCAAAAGGAATGAGAAAGATGAAAAATACTATCTTATAGATAGCTTTTCAGTTTTTGTCTGTTTAATAATTATGCTAAGGTTTCTGTTGAAAATTAATTTAAATTGATTTGAGCAGTATGAATCAGTTTTTACCAGGATGAAAACTGCATGGGTTATTTTGAGCATTAGTTATTTTAAGCATAGTTATTTGAGGTCAAGTGGTTAATTATTTTTCAGCATGTTATGCAGTGAAGTCTTAATTTAGCAAAATTGTGGGTACTTATTTTAAGAATGTTGTACTATCATAAATACCGCATGACTCTATGTAATTGAGTAAGAGTGAAAGGAAATAAACTGTTGTTTCTGATCAGAAAAATAGTTTTCTCTCTTCAATCTTTAGCATACTGGCACAAGGTAATGCAATATTGTTGAATTTATCCCAACAAAATGATATCAGAGCCTATGGTTCTGTGGGACAGGTAATTGACGACGGTGATTTCTCTATAAAGTGTAAACCTATCTGTAATACGGTGATTTCTCTATATCTGTAATACGGTGATTTCTCTATAGAGTGTAAACCTATCTAAGTAATCTAATTTTTTATTATTTAAGATGTGGTCTCATATCAAATTTTCATATTAACCATTTTAACCGGGACCCACTTCTAGAAAGTCGATAGTGACATTCTAAAGAAAGCGACTGACTGGGGCCAACTGTTCTCGACAAGTCTGTAAACTATAACTCAGTAAAGCATTGATTTGAATTATATAATCTTATTGTAAATTATACTAAATATTTTTTTATCAAGAGCTAGTTGTTACTTCCAAGTATTTATAAAAAAAAAAAATCAATCCTGTTATTACAAAATAATTTTTTATTTGAAAAAAAAAATCTCATAGGAGTGGGGGTAACAATCTCATTTGAAAATATAGTCTCAAGTACTTGAAAATCAACTCGGGGTATTAACATCAGAGTATAGCCTTTGATTTATTTAGAATATCTTAACATGTACATGAAAGGCCTAAAGCGCTAAAAGCAAGACAACTTAATGCATGGACTTTGAAATAAGATATAATCCTTAATTAAAGAGTTGGCGCACAGCATCGTTTCTTCCTGGAAACACATTTGACACAAAAATTGAGGATTCAAGGTGGTACAAAATCTAACTCTTTTTAATATTGTCCAAAAAAATGAGGATTCAAGGTGGTACCTCGAGGTCCCAAAGAAAGCACACATTACTTCAAAAATAAAATTGTTAGATCTTAAAAAGTGAAAAAAAATTACACATCATAATTGCCAATAACATATATGGGTACCATTGAGTTCACTAACAGATAATAAATCACAAAAATATCTCTTCATTAAATCATCTCACAATTGCACCCAATGTCATTGACAAATTATATGTTGCAGCAGATTTGGACCCAAAATCCGAAAGTTCTCTGCAACAGAAGATCTACAAGTGAGGAGTCCATTTATTCAAAGTAATAGTTTATTGGTGGTCATTTATTCAAAATATGACTTCAGAGTAGAGCCAAATAAAAAGACAAATTTAAGCGGATTATACGCTGATGTATGTTTAAAAATTTAAGCGGTATAATTTTCTTTTAATAACGTTCATGTATGTTTAACTTTTTTTTTCTTTAATATATTTATGAATAAAAAACAATCGGCAGAACTGACTACTTTCTCTCTCCATCATTTTGCTGTGGTACTACTAAATGAAAAGATCAGCAATTTGCTTTCGAAATTTGCACTTAGCAAAAGTACAATGCCGCTTTTTTATGCAAGCTGCAAAAATTATAGTTCCATCTTCTTGTCTAAAGAGCGTAAATAAAGACCTTATTTACGCTACTGATATACTTTTTTAAATATATTTTTCTATGGGAAATAAACCCAAATATTTGCTAGTTTAATAGTAAATAATGACATAATGATTTTATTGTTTGTTTTTTTCTGCCAGCAAATTAGTTCATTTTGATTAAAATATTTTTTAATCAACAAATTAATATGTGATCTAAATAATAATTTGTTTCTATTTTGATTTTGATTTTCGTATATTACATCTCGTGGGATGTTTACCATATTCTCTCGGAGTAAAACAAAACAAGTGCTTCTTTTTCTCTTTCTTTTTCATTTTAACAATCATAGTAATAAAATAATAAACTTAGTAAATTTGAATCTAAATTTTCAATATTATTAAATGTTGTACGATATATGATAGTTTTTAATTTTCAACATTCCTAAATTTGATTATGAAAAATATTGCTTTGAGTAAGATTTAAAATATTATTTAAGATTGTCAAAAAAATATTATTGAGAAATAATTTCAATTTTAATATATTTTCAAAATAACATTATTGACAAATAATATTTGTGTGCTCCAAAAAAATAAATCGAACCACAGTGAATGATAACGACCGGTACAATAAAAAAAAAAAAAATACAACATTCATCCTTAAAAAAAAAATACCGGCCGTATAAAAAAATTCCCAAAATTTTTATTAATATAAAAAAAATAATAAATTTAACAATCTATTCAAAAATGACAAATAATTTGAGATCTACCCATACCGATGACATTGTCATCGGTTTCAGATATTAATACCGATAGTAAAGATATTAGTTCGAGCTGCTCAGAACCGATAACAAAATAATTGATTCTAAAACTGATAACTTTGTCATCGATTTCACCCTCTCAAACCGATGACTTTGTCCCAAACCCTCACTCCAGTTATAAAAATAGTGGGCAATTTTATTGCAGAGAGTGCATATAATGCATCTAATAGTGGCACTACAATCAATGTAATACGACATAATTAACAATGATTGTTGGCACAACAATAGAATACTGTTTGCACAACAATATAATACTGTTGGCATAATACTGTTGACCCTCACTACAAATAATTGGTAATGAGTGTTTACAATATAATACTATGCAATTACTAGGTTAGCATTATTTGTAGTCTAAGTTTGATGGCTTTGTTATTGGTTTCATAGGGTAAAAGCGATATCGGCTCTGAGACCGATTGTTTTGTTATCGGTTCTGAACAAGTTGAAACTAATGACTTTGCTATCGGTTTTATTCTCTAAAACCGATGACAATGTATAGAACTTGAATTCTTTGTTATTTTGGATAGATTGTTATTTTTTTTTTTTTGTATATTAATAAAAATTTCGGAAAAAAAAATCTAGCTAGTATGATTTAGATTGGCCTTACCAAAAAAAATTATGGCCGGTACGATTCATAATGGCCATAATTACAAAATAAGCTATTTAACCGATGGTTCATCTGAACTACTTTTTGAAAATTTTCAGAATCAACGCCGTATATTAAACTTTATTTTTTTTAATGCTCTTAATAAAAATATCTCTATTTAACCGACTGCATATATACACATAGTAACACAATTTTACTGTTCCTATTATAGATGCTTGTGAGTTTATAGTTTACTATGATGATTAAGTATAGTGGTATATTAAATAGTTTGTTGATAAATCTGAAATTTGTTTGTTTATAATTACTCTGCAGAAAAGATTCCAACCTTCATTAACGTATTAAGTTACTCTGCAGACAATTTGTTTGTTTATATTCTCGTGGGATGGCGGCTTTAGCTTTGTCTGTTGTCAGTGATCAGAATCTTTTAATATCAAATCAGTTAAACATTGATTGGTTGATCGTACCCTAATTATTAAGTGGTGGGATTAATCATTTGTTAATTAGTATTTTGCTCGTCCGTCTTGGTCGTCTTAATTTGGTCAATATTGGAGACTGCAGGATGTCGGTACGTGTATTAAATTAATAATCCACGCTGTTAAGCATATATGCAAATTAATTAATCATAAAACACTTTCTTAATGTATCTTCCTAGCTTCTTCTCTAGCAGAAATAAACCTAACAGCCCAATAATTAGTTTTTCTACACCGCATTTCATATCAACACTAGAGAAGAGAACACATTTTGCAATCACTATTAGATTGTTGACTTTTTACAAGGGTAAAATTTCGGTTGTTGCATGAGTTTATCCTTACAACAAGTCCAAAAATACTAGTTACATGGGTTAGTTTTGTAATAACCAATCTTGTTAAAAACTTTCTTGCAAATACTCAAATTTTGACTTGTACATGGACTACTCTTTGTAATAACTTTTCCCTATCTTGTTACATGTACTGCGCATGTAAAAACACCCTCGCAACAAGTCTGAGATTTGGTACTTACATCGAGTATTTGCAAGGATAGGAACTGGGTATTTGCAAGGATAGAGAGCGTGTGCCCCATCTAGTATTTGCAAGGATAGAGAACTAAGTATTTATAAGGATAGAGAGCGTGGGTCCCATATAATATTTGCAAGGATAGATGACTGATTAAATGCAAGGGTAGAGAGCGTGGGCCCCATCTAACATTTTCAAGGATAATGAAGGTGGGTACCACCTAGTTATTTGTAAGGTTAACATAGGTGGGTCCCACTAGATTATTTGCAAGGGTATCATTTGGACCTTTTTCATGCAATGTATTGCCTCATATTCTTATGAATATTCTAATGAAAAAATTGTCATTCCAGCAAAATATCAGCATGCCCAACTGCTATAATCATCCTTGTACCAATTTGGTACTGACCTAGTGCAGCTGAGAAATCTTTTAAATACCCTATTGAAACATAATAAGAACAACACAATAAAACATGGAACATAACATTTAATTATCATTAAACAACATAGTATATTAAAACCAAAAAAGATAGCAACCACAGAATTATAAATAAGTTGTTCCTATACCCAAAATATACGCATGAGTCAACACCAAAATTTACAAAAAGAAGTTTCATTTTCTAGCTGCTTCAATATTTTTTTCTGTGATAATGGTTGAAATAAAAAACCAACACTAGAAGGGCAGGTTGTTCTGGCTTTCTTCCCTAAATCATTGGTTGATTGCGCCTTGACACGTTGTTACCTCTTGTCCAGCTTGCGCAGTGAGGAGTGCTTGGAAAGTGACTCCCCCATTTGATTCTATAGAAGCATCACCTAGATCCTACATATTCAATATTAGCATAGAATGAAAGTTAGAATGGAGATGCAAGTATTGTTGTATTTAGAACTCCAGTGTAACTTTTACCAATTGAACACTATTATTTCGACATATCAAAAATGTTAATCGATAAGCCCTACTCTATTGCATGTTGAAGCCTATTTTTGCTAACAGTAAAACAAGTTATAAGCTAAGACTAATTGATCAACATCTTAATAACCCTACTCCAATACTACTGTTGCTACAATCCACAACATGAACAATGTACATGTAAATTGTAAGTACAAATTTAAGTCAATTTATTTTTATTACTAACATACAATTTCAAACAAGATTCATACTAACATACAATTAATCGTTGATCTCATTCTATAATATTGATCTCATTCATACTAACATGAACAAGATTCATACTAACATACAATTGTAAGTACAAATTTAATGTCTTCAAATATTGAAATGACACATGAGCGATTGCCATAGGTATTCCTGGAGCTACTTGCCGAGTAGGAGGTAGAGTTGTGAGACCTTGACTCTAAGCATTAAACATACAAAAATGTGCTAGAATATCGGCATTAAGCAATCAGAAAAGTACAGTTTAAAATGTGACAATAAATTAAAAAATTCAGAAAGTAAGTAGTTCTTTAACTCTCAAAGTCATAACTCAAGCAAACTGACAAGGTCATCCATACCATTGCCGAGCTACAAGATCTGTCCATAACTTTATTTTTTTCATCCATCGCATTCTTAAATTGGATCAGTCTATCTATTTGGCCAATTTGGCATTCTTTTTATGCTGTAGTCAAGTGGCAATGGATATTCTGCAACCACGTGACTCTTTCTTTTAGCTAACCCCCCACCAAGAAGTAGGTACCAGAGACTCCCCCCAAATTATATAAGGTAAAACCATATTCTGAATTAATGGTTGAGTGGCAGACGTACCCATTTGGTGACTTTAGCGGTCACCCTAACTAAACCAACTTAGAGCTGAACCATGATTCAGATCAAGTCTGACCGAAATTGGATTTACTTTTCTTAGGGTAAATTATTGAAATGATACCTAAGCAATGGCCATAGGCATTCCTGGAGCTCCATGCTAAGTAGGAGGTAGAGTTGTGGGACCTGACCCTAAGCATTAAATATAGAATAAATGTCTTAGAATATGGGCATTAAGCAATCAGCAAAACACAGTAAAAAAATGTGACAATAAATTAAAAAATTCAGAAAGTAGTTCTTTAACTCTCAAAGTCATAACTCAAGCAAACTAACAATCTCTAATTGAGTTTAGCCAATTTCTAATTGACACGTAGTACCTATTGCAGTTTCCAAAATTCATAAAGCAGAATTTTTAAGCAGAATTTTATTAGAAGGATTGATGTTTGTTCCCAATACAAATTTTAACACTCGGCATCTTAAGCTACACTCATATATACCTTAAATAAACTTCATTTATTTCGGTTTACAAGACTAAAATTTCCACGGGGGGCCTGCTGGATCAACATCGGCCTTAATTGCTTACCAATATATGGGCTTAGTTAAACTAAACATTTTGGCCCACTGACCTTATACTGAAAACACTTCATACTTCCAAGTTTTTTTCATATATAGAAAGCCATATGAGGACTACAATCAATTATTTGTGTAATACAATCACAGACAGCGATAATTTGTTTCCTGCTTAATTTATAATTTATTTGTTATCTTATAATATAATTGATCTTCTTGATTGATCTTTTATTCTTGTCAGAATTATTTATTGCAATGACAAATGACTACAAAAATGGTTTTTAAATATAAATTATTTTCACAAATGGAGAGCTTTCTTTTTTTAATTTTTTTTTTTTTTTGCAAAAGCAACAAAATTGTGAGGGGAAATCGAACTCTCGATATTTGGATAATCAACAATTCTAGAACTTTTCTTCTAGTCAACTGTGCTACCTCCCATTTCTCCACATGGAGAGTTTTCATATGCAAAGGTTGAAGTCAGTTGCTCCGGAATTTGATACAATAATAAATGGTCAAATGAGACTGAGAAACACATACTTTATCCCATATGTTGGATCTGAGTCATAGATCGATCTGCCTAAACAAGATTCAATGTTAACTAGTAACTTGTTAGTGAGCCTATAACTCACTACTCAACCATAAAATTAATATTTGGTTGCAAAACAAAAATAGCTGGAATAGTCAAATGAAAAAAAGCTATTGTTTGTTATATTATAATAACTAAATCACAAAACTCTTAGGAATAACATATTCTAATAAAACAAAATGTTTGAATTAACTATTATAGTAATTCTAACTCAACCAAACACCGAATTATAAGCTATTTCAAATAGCCTAACTCCAACAATATTATGTCACTGAAAAGTGGTATATTCTAAAATCCGAGAAGAGACTTTTTTTTAATATCAAAGAATTAAGTGACTTGATATTCAGCTTCACTGAAAAATATATCAATATATCAATTTAATACATTGAAATTAATTGGTACATATGTTGTTCATGAAGAAGTTTTACAACTAATCAGTTAGTACTAAACCATACCGCACTATTCAACCACCACAAATACAATATGTAGTCGGATATAGTACCCTATAATATCATGAAGTCTTACAATTATCTAAATAACATATCATTGACAGCATTTTTATTGAGATAATTAACATGCATTGACCCAGAGACGACTGCCCAACAGTAAAGATTCTCTACAAACAATTTTTGCACCTAGTCTATAATATCAGCCCTCTATTGAGTGACTTAGTAGTTGCTAATCTAGTTACTTTTGGAGTTTATCCTCTTCCCAAGCTTGGTATATAACTTGGTTGATTTACTTCATATGCTCTGATGCATTTTTGTTTTGGCTAGTACATTGCTGTGTTTGATTTTGCTAGGCAGAATTTTATGCTTGGACCTAAACTTCTATTGTAATTATAATTTCATGTTCCATAAAATGAGCATTTGCCTCTTTTAAAAAAAAAAATAATTAACATGCATTGACCAGCATTTTGAACTTTCTCATCCATATAATTAAGTAACACAAACATGTCCTAGTTAACATCATTGAGGCAATCTAACCATATTTCCTCGTGTATATTTGAATAAACTGAATTATTAATTAAGAATCAAGGCCAAGTCTTTAGCGTCATCTTTAGACTTGTGAATCAACTTGACAAATGAAGTCAAAGTTTTAAAGAGTTACGACATCACTCATCAATATATAATAGTACGTAACTTGATAATTCTAATAATAATTTGTCAAATATGACAAATAAAATTTGATAAATAATCATGAGCTGAAATTTTTATTAATATCGAAAAAAAATAAAAATAATAATAATCTATCCCACTTCTCGGAAAATTTCAAAATCTACCCAAACCGATAACAAAGTTAACAGTTTCAGAAGCTGAAACCGCTCACAAAGCCATCAGTTTGGAGCCCTCCAGAACCGATAGCATTGTCATCGGTTTCAGAGGCTGAAACCGATAACTTTGCTATCGGTTTGGATATAAAATGGTATTTAATCGATTTGTAATAATTTATTACAATTTTTTTATTTAATTAGAATATGTTATAATTTATTTATTTTATATTAAAATATTAGAAATATTTTTATATAGTTTTTGAAATTAGATAGAATACTATGTAATTTAATTTATTAAAAAAGTTGCAACAAATAACTATGATCAATATTTTTTGTAATACAATCACAGCCAGCTATAATTTTTTTCCTGTTTACTTATCATTTATTTGTTATTTTATGATACAATTGGTCTTCTTGATTGATCTTTTATTCTTGTCTGAATTATTAATTGCAAAGACAAATGACTACAAAAATTGTTTTTAAATATAAATTATTTTCACACATGGAGAGCCTTCGTTAATTTGCAAAGGTTGAAGTCAGTTGCTCCGGAATTTGATACAATAATTAATGGTCAAATGAGACTGAGAAACATATACTTTATCCCATACGTTGGATCTGAGTCATAGATCCGCCTAAACAAGATTTAATGTTAACTAGTAACATTTTTTTTTTTAGTAAGTTAGAAATCAAGATATCCAATTATTTAATATTCTTATTATTACAACAAAGGATTTTTTCCATCTGAGTTTCGAACTCATGACCTCTCAAATAAAGACCATTTGTCTTTGTCACTAGATCAAAGACTAGTTCTTTAACTAGTAACTTGTTAGTGGACCTATAACACACTACTCAACCATAAAATGTTTGGTTGCAAAACAAGAATAGCCAAATCAATAATAGCTATTATTTGTCTTGTTAAAATAGTCAAATCTTAAAACCCCTAGGAACTATTCTAGTAAGACAAAAAGTTTGAATCCATTGTTCTAGCTATTCTAAACCAACTAAAAACCGAATAGGGTATTCCTAATAGTCTAACTCCAAAAATAGCATATTCTCAATCCAACCAAATATACAAAAATATCAAGACATCCAGAAATAATTTTTAGTTTGATGGTAAAGAAAATATTATGTTCGTGAAAGGTTATATTCGAAAATGTGAGAAGAGATTTTTTGTGAATATTAGATAATTATGAGAAGAGATTTTTTGTGAATATTAGATAATTAATTGACTTGATATTCAACTTCACTAATAAAAATATATCAATACATCAATTTAATACATTGAAATTAATTGGTATATATATTATTCATGAAAGAAGTTTTACAACTAATCAGTTAGTACTAAGCATATACCGCACTATTCAACCACCATAAATACAATATGTAGTCGGACATAGTACCCTATAATATTATATGAAGTCTTATAATTATCTAAATAACATATCATTGCAATTGACAGCATTTTTATTGAGATAATTAACATTGACCAGCATTTTGGACTTTCTCATATCATAATTAACACAAATATATGTCCTAGTTGTCCTAGTTACCATCAATGAGGCAATCTAACCATATTTCCATGTGTATATTTGAATGTGACAAATAAAATTTGATAAAATAATCATCCGTCAAACTTGCTGTAGCACGTGGCCCCATAAAAACTTTAAATATGAAACTTGGTTAACCTTGTACCGCAAGTTTAGATTATTGAATTGATCAATATTGATTACTTGAACAATATCCCCCAAAATCACTGTTTCATCAATTTCAAATTTTAAATTGATCAAATAATCATGAAACCATACTCGCTAAAGCATATGGAGTTTTGACTTTTGAATTCCTTATCCATTTCATTGGTCAAAGACAATTCCCGAAAACCGGGTACTTTTGGGGATTCGCATCTGTAGCGATCCTTGCACAGTGAATAGTACCTTAAAATTCTTGTTTTTTCAAATCCAGTCATCCAATATTTTCTGTGCACATATCTTGAAACAGCTAATTTTTATGTGCACCAATTACAAAACAATTAAACATTTGAATTTCAAAAAACAAGAATTTTATAGTACTGTTCTGTGAAAGATCACAGGCTCACAGCAGATGTGAATCCCCTTTTTGGTGAATATTGAAGCCCATGGGCCACAAATATCACAGAGTTAACCTTTTTTTTTTCTTTTTAGAAAATCTATAACTGTTATATCATGATTTGATCTTTTGTTCAATATGAATATATGACTAAACATAAAGAAAAGTTCTCCTTTGTCGCGTAGCTTTGGCTCCTTCATATCATTCGAATTTTCAAAGTATGTGCAGTTATATAGAATTGGTCATTGGTCCAATTTAATGCTATATTTTGACAACTTCAGCTACTTGTACGATTGTACCTCTTTTCTCATGCCTATATAATACATGAAAGCACCTCTCTCTTCCTACACTACTACACAACTAAGCAAAGCCAAGAAAATTTACAAGTAATATAAGCTTCAAGATCTCTTTAATCTTGCTAGTCATATACACCATTTCAATTTTTCTATAGCGTGCTGAGATTAATATTACACTTCGATACAGAAGTAAGGAAACCTTCTCTAATGAGTTCTCTAGGAGTGCACCTTCCGTCAAGCAAAGTGCTAACTAACATTCCGGATACACCAAAATCGCCACCATCAGAAGGCAACATAGTGACGATACTAAGCATTGATGGTGGTGGCGTTAGGGGACTCATCCCTGCTGCTATCCTTGCATTCCTTGAATCGAAGCTACAAGTGAGAAACATTATATTAAGATAACAAATATTATATTTAACTCAATTAGTATTGTTAGCTCAAGAAACTATCTAGTTCATAAGATTTATTCATAAATATGGAAATAATTAAGGAAAACTTGGTCATAATTACTTGTTGTACATGTACTTGTAGGAGCTTGACGGAGAAGATGCAAGAATTGCAGATTACTTTGATGTGATTGCAGGAACTAGTACAGGAGGTTTAGTGGCGACCATGCTCGCTGCTCCAAACAAACAAAAACGACCTCTCTTCTCAGCTAAAGATATTATAAGCTTCTACAATGAAAACATTCCAAAGATTTTCCCTTCAAATAGGTATACCTTATCAACTTCATAAATGCATGTTTTGTGGAACGTATGTAAAATATAAAGAGTAACTTTTATTGTAGGAATGGAACTGGAGGCTTGCTAGCTAGTCTTTTAGGTCCGCGATACACAGGACAATACCTCCATAGCAAGATTCGGGAACTGCTAGGGGAAACAAGGCTTCATGATACAGTCACAGAAGTGGTCGTTCCAACATTCGACATTAACTATCTTCAGCCAACTATCTTCTCTACGAACGAGGTACATATAAACATATCGGCATTTAAAAATGGAACAGCCGATTTGCTTTCCACAAAATTAAATTTCTAAAATTTAGAATGTCAACTAGAATTTACATATGAGCTTCATAACATATAGGCAAAGGAGAATGCATCAAAGGATGCTCTACTATCGGATGTATGTATCAGCACTTCTGCTGCTCCAACATATCTTCCGGCACATCATTTCACAACTAAGGATCATCTCGGCAAAACACGGAGCTTCAATCTTGTTGATGGAGGTGTTGCAGCAAATAATCCGGTACACATATATATCTTTCATAAATAAATGCACTCAAATAACAAACAGCATTAATTGTTGCAATTCGACCTCTTTTATATATAAACTGCTTTGGGCTGCAATAGTTAGAAGCATTCTTACAGTCTGTAGTTGATATGTTTAATATTTTCTTTTAAACATTTTATTTTCATTCTTTGTGACATATCAGACACTTCTTGCTGTGAATCACGTGACAAAGGAGATTGTGATACAAAGGGGTGATTATTTCCCTGTCAAACCAGTGGATTATGGAAAGTTCCTGGTCCTCTCGCTTGGAACAGGATCAGCAAAACTGGAACAAAAGTACAAAGCGGAGGCAGCGGCTAAGTGGGGCCTGCTCAGTTGGTTAACCCATAAAGGTTCAAACCCCTTGATCGATTGTTTTAGCCAAGCAAGTGCTGATCTGGTTGATATCCACGCATCCGTTCTTTTCCAAGCGTTGCATTGCGAGAAGAACTACTTGCGTATACAGGTAGGATATTTGCATGCTATATAATTGGTGATATTTGATTATTTTCCAAGTAATTAATTTGTTTACATCACCAATATTAATTTATTCAGTATTGGGTTATTGTAGGATGATTCCTTGGAGGGTACCGCTGCGTCAATGGACAATTCATCGAATAAGAACTTGCAAAAACTAGTCCAAATTGGAAATGAACTTCTGAAAAAGCCGGTGTCTAGGGTGAACTTGGAGAATGGAAATATTGAACCTTTGGTGAATGGTGGATCAAATGAAGAAGAATTGATTCGGTTTGCCAAGATACTCTCTCATGAGAGGCGCATGAGGCTTATGAAGATGCAAAAGGAATGAGAAAGATGAAGAATATTATCTTATTGATAGCTTTTCAATTTTTTTTTCTGGTTTCTAATTATGCTGATGTTTCATTCATTAATTCATTTAATTATCTCTCTTTGTATATTGATTCATTTTTTATTTAAGAAACCTACATACTTTAATTGCATGTAAAGTCCTGTCGATGTGTCATGTGATTGGTAGATATATAGATGTAATAATAAAACTATGTAATGAAATGCTTATATTGATTTGATTGCTATAGAATTATGTTTTACAAATTAATTAATTAGCTTTTGTCTAACATTGTACCCATTGTTAACCTCAATTATTTCTGTATATATATAAATATGATGGCGTCATTCATTTATATTGAAGTCCTCAGTGTGGAAGAATTAGTTCATTCATTAATTCCATTTTTCTCTCTGTGTATATTGACTCAGTTTTAATTTAAGAAAAGTTCATACTTTGCATGTAAAGTCCAATCAATGTGTCATGTGATTGGTAGATCGATGTATTAATAAAAGTATTTTACTCGATCATACTTCTTTGTTTTCCTATTTTTCTCAAAATAGAGAAATTATAAGGGAAAAAAGAATAATTATATAGAACCCCCATTCCAATCTCCATTCATCCCCGTAGCCTCCAAAAAAGAAAAGTCGCTAACTAATCTAATTTTTTTTATCTTTTAGTGGGGGGTATATGGGAGGACAATATTTTTTGCTGTAGGACGCCAATGGTTAATACTAAAGACTGAAATTAAATACTGCAGGAAATTAAATATCTGAAGTTAAATACTGACATTTCTAAAGTTAAATATTAATTTGTATAAAGTTAAATACTAAGATATAGGATGCTAAATAGAATCTATACAACTTATTTATAATTTTAGAGATTAATACTTTTGACATTAAAGATAAATACTAACGTTCATAATGTTCAATACTAATATTCTTAAAGTTAAATACTGATGTGCGGGACGCGGGGACGATACCAAATTAGTTTGTCATTTTTGCGGAGACACATTGTGTCGCTATTGGACGCGAACGGTTAAATACTCCAATGAACAGAGTTAAATACTTGTTCGATGCATTATTAATACACTAAAGATTGAAGTTAAATACTGCAGGAAATTTAAACCATCAAATGTCGGAATCTAATTTTTTTGTCTTTTAGTGCGGGGATGCGGGGACAAATATGTTAAATTTTTTTGGGGACAGATATTGTTTCGCTGTTGGATAGACAGTTAATACTCCAATGAATAGAGTTAAATACTTGTTGGATGCACTGTAAATATATTACATATAGATGTTAAATACTACGCAAAACCATATTTTTTGTCTTTTAGTGCCGACTTGTTTGTCTTTTAGTGCGGGGATAGAGGGGGGAATGGAGGTGCGGGGACAGTTATCTGAGTCCAAAAAAAAAATCCAACCAACCTGTTTGTTATTAAAACCTTAGGCTCCCTGGCCCATTGCTGCAATTTCAAGTGTAAAAAACATTATGTTAGAATCATAGCCTCTGAGGACAAATAAGGTACGTAGCGCTTTTTCTTTCGACTTAAATAAGTAAAACAAAAAAAGTTGTGTTTTTTTCTTTTTTCAAATTTCTTTATGCACTTTGTTCTTCTTCTTTTTTGTGTGTCTAATTTTATGTTTTACTTTTGGTTGATGAAAAAATTGAATACAAAAAAGAAACGACTAATTTTCTTGAGACGAATTATATCTAGATTTTTGTCGGTCAAATCTCCAAACTAATCGTTTTGCTAGCTGCTTTTGCACTCAAATCTATAAATCTTGTTACACATCTGTAATACGGTGATTTCAAGTCTGAAAATTTATAAATTTTCAGATTAACTGTTTTGAACGGGACCCACTTCTAGAAAGTGGATAGTGACATATTAAAGCAAGCGACGTACTTACCGTACCACTTTCAAGTATGTAAACTGTTCTCCACAAATCTGTGAACTACAATTCTGTAAATCATTAATTTGAATTCTATAATCTTGTAAATTATTCAAAAAATTTAAATTTTTTTATGCAGAGCTAGTTGTTACCATAGTGACAAATAAATTATTCGGGTTCGATTCGGCGAGGTCAAAAATTCGTGATTTGGGAATAATTTGGGTATAATTCGCGAATAATTCGGTATTATTCGGATCAAAGATCTCAGTCTTGTAAGAGAGCAAAACAAAAAAAATAACAAAAAAAAATATTTATAGGAAAAATTTGGGAATAATTCGGGAAAAATTCGTAAAATTTGCGAATTATTCAGGAAAAATTTGTAAAATTCGCGAATTATTCGGAAAAAATTCAGTCAACCGAATAATTCAATGTTCAGTTCGGCATCACCAAAAAAATGAATTATTCGTGAATCTTGTTACTATGGTTGTTACTAGGGCTGTAAATGAGCTGGCTCGGGCCAAGCTGGGCCTTAGCTCAGCTCATTAATTCTGGACCGAACTGTTAGCGAGCCAGCTCGCGAGCTAAAATCTCAGCTCAAACTTGTGACGAGCCAGCTCGCGAGCTGGCTCACTGGGTTTGGTTGGACCTTATTTTAAAAAGAAAATAAATTTTACAAATCTTTTTGGACCGAGCTGAACCGAGCAGGACCAAGCTTGACAGTATAAAATACACACAAATTCATACAAATTCACAAATTGATGCCTAGCCGAGCTGGTGAGCGAGCTAGGCCTTAGCTCAGCTCGTTAATTTTGGCCCGAGCTGTTAGCGAACCAGCTCGTTAACAACTCGGTCCACTATTGAACGATGGAACCAGATGTGAGTCACGAGCGAGCTACGAGCTACGAGCTACGAGCTTTTTGACAGCCCTAGTTGTTACTTCAAATTATTTAATTAAATATAAGATTTTTCATGAGTATAAAACTTACTACACAACTCTGTAAAACGGTAATTTGATGTTTGTAAACCTAACGAGTAAATTATGACTTTTATCTTTTTAGATATGATGCATCTAGATAACAAATCGAATCTTTTAAATCTATAAGGTGTTAATTTCAAGTCTGTATATCTAACAACTATTCTCAAAATTTTATTATTTTTATTGGAAGTTTGTATATCTTACATAAGATGTTTATATTTTGCATATCTACCATTCAAACAAACACAACTAAAAATGTTAAAAAGAGTTGAAATACATAACAACATAAAAAAAAAAAAAAAAAACTGAATTGCAAATCTAACATTTTAGGATATTCAACAAATCAAAAGCGTACAATTTTGTAAAAGTTATTATTTTATATCTGATACATTTGAATTATCAAATCTTTGGAATCCATAAATTAACCTTGCTATACAACTCCGTAAGTCGACGCCTTCATCAACTGATAGTACATCTTGTACCCATAAGCCACCTCCTAATTATTAACTAGATAGTCAGTTTGACATCTCCTACCAATACAAATAAGTATTAAATTACAGTATATGCTCATTAAACGATTAATCAGTATGTGCACAGTTAATTGGTACTGCATATACTCAAAATTTATTAAAAATAATTAATTTAACTCATCAAATTTATTAAATAAACTTAACAAACAACGACTAAAAAAGAAACTAAAAAAATAAATGACGAATTAAACAGAAAACAGACATCTAATCGGTCAAATCAACCGATTTCATATTTTCATATGCAAACAATCTTTTCCACCCTTTGTCTTTACAGTTTGATCACCACCACCAAATAATTGTCAATTAATCGTTTGACTTAACCATTCTTTTACAACATTAGTACAAACAAGAGGAAAGAAAAAACCCAACAACCAGCTGACATGCAATACCAATTTAATTAACTAGCAGGTAGAAATCAGCATACAAATAAAATTTATAAAAATTTCACATGGACCGCATTGTTAGACATCCAACTTCTGCAAGAGAACCTCCGTATTTTAAAAAATTTCAATTCAGGACCACAATCAATTATTTATGTAATATACAATTAAAAATGTGCAATTCTAAAAAGCAGTAAAAATTAAGGTACATCTATTAGTTGTGTAAAAAGCCATATATATCTTGACCACAATCAATTATTTCTACAAATCGAACGATAATATTTTTTTTCCGGTTTAATTAGTTCACAATTTATTTGTACGTAATAGCTAATTATTTCATGACTTAAATGTTTTGCCGGATTGAGTTTTTATTGTTTTGTGAACTGTTTATTGCAAAGAGCAATCGAAAGCAAAAAATGTTTTTAAAAAATAAATTATTTTCATATACACGTGAAGAGCCTTCCACATTGATACAATATTGGTCAAATCAGACTGAAAATTATATACTTTATCCGTGCCCTATTTTTGATCTGACTAGGCATAATATTTGAATTTTCTCATCTTATAATTAACAAATAAAATTCAAATATCAACTTGATTAACCATGTACCATTAGTTTGAACAAGTGTAGCTTAAATATTAATTACGTACTTGAACAATATCCACCAAATTTGAATTAGATAAAATAATAATGAGCCATACATGCTAAATAAGCACGTGCGCCTTCAAAGTTTAAAGTCTCAAGCTTGTGGAATTTTGACTTTTGAATTCCTTATTCACTAATTGGCCAAAGTGACTCAATTCCCGAATTAGCAGAAATTGAAATCCACACAATCAGCTAACATATTTAGACATGTGTATATTTGAATAAAATGAATTATTAAGAATCAAGGCCAAGTCATTAGTGTCATCTTTAATTTGACTTGTTATATCAAATTGACAAATCAAGTCAAAGTTATAAAGAGTTACGATATCACAGATCATCAATATATAATAGTAACTTGATAACTTTGGTAATAATTTTTCAAATATGACAAATAAAATTTGATAAAATAATAATCAGTCATACATATATGCTGTAGCACGTGGCGCCATAAAAAATTTAAATTGAATTGATCAACATTGATTACTTGAACAATATCCACAAAAATCACTGTTTCATTAAATTCAAATTTTAACTTGATCAAATAATCATGAACCATACTTGCAAAAGTTCCAAATCCCAAGTTTTTTACTTTTGAATTCCTTATCCATTCATTGATTAAAAAAGGAGAAATACTTGACCCATAGGTCCAGAAATGTACAATTCCAAAAGAAGTGAATTTCTTACTCATTCAATTCCCGAATTAAGCCCATGGGCCGAAAATATCACACAATTAACCTTTGTTTTTTTCTATTTAGAAAATCTACAAGTGTTATCATGATTTGATCTTTTCTTCAATACGAGTATATGACTTGAAATAAATGAAAGTTCTCCTTTGTCGCGTTGCTTTGGCGCGTTTCATATCATTAGAATTTTCATACTATTTGCAGTTATATAGAATTGGTCCTTGCTCCAATCCAATTCTATATTTTGACTACTTCAGATGCTTGTACGATTGTACCTCTTTTCTTTTGCCTATATAATACATGAATGCCCACCTCTCTTCCCACACTACTACACAACTAAGCAAAGCCAAGAAAATTTACAAGTAATATAAGCTTCAAGATCGATCTCTTTAATCTTGCTAGCTACAACATTTCAATTTTTCTAAAGCGTGCTGAGATTAATATAACACTTCCATACCGAAGAAAACCTTCTCTAATGAGTTCTCTAGGAGTGCACCTTCCGTCAAGCAAAGTGCTAACTAACATTCCGGATACACCAAAATCGCCACCATCAGAAGGCAACATAGTGACGATATTAAGCATCGATGGTGGTGGCGTTAGGGGACTCATCCCTGCTGCTATCCTTGCATTCCTTGAATCTAAGCTACAAGTGAGTTAACTTTATATTAAGATAACAAATATTATATTTAACTCAATTTGTATTGTTAGCTCAAGAAACTACAAGGAAAACTTAATCGTAATTACTTGTTGTACATGTACTTCTAGGAGCTTGATGGAGAAGTTGCAAGAATTGCGGATTACTTTGATGTGATTGCAGGAACTAGTACCGGAGGTTTAGTGGCGACCATGCTCGCTGCTCCAAACAAGCAAAAACGACCTCTCTTCTCAGCTAAAGATATTATAAGCTTCTACAATGAAAACATTCCAAAGATTTTCCCTTCTAATAGGTATACCTTATCAACTTCATAAATGCATGTTTTGTGGAACGTATGTAAAATAGTGCAATATATATATATATATATATATAAAGAGCAACTTTTATTGTAGGAATGGAACTGGAGGCTTGGCAGCTAGTCTTTTAGGTCCAAGATACACAGGACAATACCTCCATAGCAAGATTCGGGAACTTCTCGGGGAAACAAGGCTTCATGATACAGTTACAGAAGTGGTCGTTCCAACATTCGACATTAATTATCTTCAGCCAACAATCTTCTCTACGAACGAGGTACATATACACATATCCCTTGTAAATCCTTATTTTGTATTTTTCTTGCTTTGTACATTTAAAAATGGAACTGCCGATTTGCTTTCCACAAAATTAAATTTGTAAAATTTAGAATGTCAACAAAAATTTACAAATGAGCTTGATATATAACCTGTAGGCAAAGGCGGATGCATCAAAGGATGCTCTACTATCTGATGTATGTATCAGCACTTCTGCTGCTCCAACATATCTTCCCGCACATTTTTTCACAACTAAGGATCATCTCGGCAAAACACGGAGCTTCAATCTTGTTGATGGAGGTGTTGCAGCAAATAATCCGGTACATATATGAATATCTTTCATAAATAAATGCACTCAAATAACAAACAGCATTAATTGTTACTGCTTTGCCTCTTTTATATATAAACTGCTTTGCGTTGCAATAGTTAGAACTTAGAAGCATTCTTACAGTCTGAAGTTGATATGATTAATATTTTCTTTCAAAGTTAAACGTTTTGTAATTTTCATTCTTTGTGTACATATCAGACACTTCTTGCTGTGAATCACGTGACAAAAGAGATTGTGATACAAAGGGGTGATTATTTCCCTGTCAAACCAGTGGATTATGGAAAGTTCCTGGTCCTCTCGCTTGGAACAGGATCAGCAAAACTGGAACAAAAGTACAAAGCGGAGGAAGCGGCTAAGTGGGGCCTGCTCAGTTGGTTAACCCATAAAGGTTCAAACCCCTTGATCGATTGTTTTAGCCAAGCAAGTGCTGATCTGGTTGATATCCACGCATCCGTTCTTTTCCAAGCATTGCATTGCGAGAAGAACTACTTACGCATACAGGTACGATATTTGCATGATAATTGGTGAAATTTGATTATTTTCCAAATAATTATTTTGTTTGAAGCAACAATATTAATTTATTTAGTATTTTGTTATTGTAGGATGATTCCTTGGAAGGTACCGCTGCGTCAATGGACAATTCATCCAATAAAAACTTGCTAAAACTAGTCCAAATTGGAAATGAGCTTCTTAAAAAGCCGGTGTCTAGGGTGAACTTGGAGAATGGAAATATTGAACCTTTGCTGAATGGAGGATCAAATGAAGAAGAATTGATTCGGTTTGCCAAGATACTCTCTCATGAGAGGCGCATGAGGCTTCTGAAGATGCAAAAGGAATGAGAAAGATGAAGAATACTATCTTATAGATAGCTTTTCATTTTTTTTCCGTTTAGTAATTATGCTGAAGTTTCATTCATTAATTCATTAATTATCTCTCTGTGTATATTGATTCAATTTTAATTTAAGAAAAGCACATACTAATTTGCATGTAAAGTCCAATCAATGTGTCATGTGATTGGTAGATAGATGTATTAATAAAACTACGTAATGAACTGCTTGTATTGATTTGATTGCTAGAGAATTGTGTTTTACAAATTAATTAATTTGCTTTTGTCTAACTTTGTACACATATTTAACCTTAATTATTTGTGTGTGTGTGTGTGTATAAATATGATGGTGTCATTCATTTATATTGAAGTCAAGCTTAAATATGATGGTGTTATTCATTTTTAACCCGGGGAACCTTAATTATTTGTTTTACAAATTACCTACGGGTTTTAATTCAAAAAAATATTATTTGTGTAATACAATCACAGCATCGATAATTTTTGTCGGTGTTTACTTTATAATTTATTTGTTATTTTATAACATAATTGGTCTTCTTGATTGATTTTTATTGTTGTCTGAATTATTTATTGCAAAGACAAATGGACTACAAAAATTGTTGTTAAATATAAATTATTTTCACACATGGAGAGTGCTCCTTTTACAACCCTGGTCGAAGTGGAGGACAGTTGGCTCAGGAAAAAATTAAAAAATTTTTTTTAAAAAAAAAAAAAATTTTTTTTTCTTCTAATTTTTTTTTTTTTTCTTTTCAGAGATATTTTAATTTTTTTTAACACACTACTCAACCATAATTTTTAGTAAGTGTGATGGTAAACAATATTACATATTTCCCTAGGAGGTCGTATATTCAAAAATCTGATGAATAATTTTTTGTAAATATTAAATAATTTATTAGTTTGATTTTGAACTTTACTAAAAAAATATCAAAATATCAATTTATTAATGCATTCAAATTTATCATTTGTACATATATTGGTACTGGCCAATACCGCACTATTCAACCATCACAAATAACATGTCATTGACAGCATATTTTTATTGAGATAACATTGACCATTATTTTAAACTTTCTCATCTTATAACAAAAAAAATATGTCCTAATTAACATCATTGAGGCAATCCAATAACATTTTATTATTTATTTATATTTTTGCAAAAGTGAAATTCTACCTGTTTCATTACGAAATAAAGTCCATACAAAATTGTATCTAGTATCAAATATCCACTTATTCTAAACTAGAAAAACAACATCCAACTAGCATGAAAATCCACAAAACAAAGAAACATAGAACAATCCACTAATCAATCACTAACAACGATACAAAAGATGTTTTTAAAATATAATATTGGTCAATATTGGACATTGATACGTAATCAGTTGCTTCCGAACATTGATACAAATATTAATTGGTCAAATTGGACTGAAAATTATATTCTTTTTTTTTTTTTAAGGTTAGTGGCTTTAAAAACCAACTAACAATTTCATTGATAAAAAAAACAAACTTACAACAAGTCAAATGACTTCCTAATACAAAATCTAAATTTATATTCTCACAAAATTCTCCAAATTACTCTAAATAACTCTAAAATTCTAATCTCACTTATATACACTCATAATTACTCTATTACCTTAAACTCAAATATTAACTTGATTTTTGATCTGACTAGAGGCATAATATTTTTGATAGGTGCACTATATATTTATGACAAGAAAATTATATACTTTATCCGTGCACTATATATTTTTGGTCTGACTAGGCATAATATTTGAACTTTCTCATCTTATAATTAACAAATACAATTCAAATATTAACTTGATTAACCTTGTACCATAAGTTTGAACAAGTGACTTAAATATTAATTACTTGAACAATATCCGTTGAAGTCAGTTAACTTGCTTCATCCGGACCTTGATACAATATTAATTGGTCAAATCGGACTGAAAATTATATACTTTATCCGTGCACTATTTTTGATCTGACTAGGCATAATATTTGAACAATATTTGAACTTTCTCATCTTATAACAAAAAAAAATTCAAATATCAACTTGATTAACCTTGTCAAGTTAATTTGAACTAGTGAATTAAATATAAATTACTTGAACATTATCCACCAAAATCACTGATTCATATCCAAATTATAGTTTGAATTAGATAAAATAATAATGAGCCATACTTGCTAAAGCACGTGCGCCATTAAAAGTTTAAAGTCTCAAGCTGGAAGAATTTTGACTTCTGAATTCCTTATTCACTAAATTGGCCTAAGTGACTCAATTCCCGAATTAGCAGAAATTGAAATCTACACAAAAAAAAAAATCACAGAATCAGCTAACATATTTAGACATATTTATACCCTCAAAATAAACATATTTAGACATGCATGTGTATATTTGAATAAAATGAATTATTAAGAATCAAGACCAAGTCTTTAGTGTCATCTTTATATCAAATTGACAAATCAAGTCTAATATAAGTTATAAAGAGTTACGACATCACTCATCAATATATAATAGTAACATGATAATTAATAATAATTTGTCAAATACGACAAATAAATTTTGATAAAATAATCATCAGTCAGGCTTGCTGCATGTAGCACGTGGCACCATAAAAAAAAAATTAAATATGAAACTTGGTTAACCTTGTACTGCAAGTTTATTATTGAATTGATCAACATTGATTACTGGAACAATATCCACCAAAATCACTGTTTCATCAAAATTCAAATTTTAACTTGATCAAATAATCATGAACCATACTTGCTAAAGCATGTACGTGGCGCCATGAAAAGTTCCAAATCCCAAGTTTGTGGAGTTTTGACTTTTCAATTCCTTATCCATTCATTGGTCAAAGTCACTCATTTCCCGAATTAGCAAAAATCGCAGTCTAGATATTGAATTAGGGACCGAATTTTCTGCCCGGGCAGGATTTTTCTGCTCCTGAATCACTGACACGTGAGCCAACATTAAAATTAAAAGTCAATATTTAAATTTATAAACCCGTTTGAACTAACATATCAATCTTACTGGGGCAGAAAAATACTGACCACGGAAGAGCAGGTGATCTTTTTCCATTGAATTAAGCCCATGGGCCGAAAATATCACACAGTTAACCTTTTTTTTTTCTTTTTAGAAAATCTACAAGTGTTATCATGATTTGATATTTTCTTCAATATGAATATATGACTTGACATAAATAAAAGTTCTCCTTTGTCGCGTAGCTTTGGCTCCTTCATATCAATGGAATTTTCAAACTATTTGCAGTTATATAGAAATGGTCCTTGCTCCAATTTAATGCTATATTTTGACAACTTCAGCTACTTGTACGATTGTACCTCTTTTCTCTTGCCTATATAATACATGAAAGCATGCACACCTCTCTTCCCTCACTACTACACAACTAAGCAAAGCCAAGAAAATTAACAATTAATATAAACTTCAAGATCTCTTTAATCTTGCTAGCTTCAACATTTCAATTTTTCTATAGCGTGCTTATATTAATATTGCACTTTCATACCGAAGTAAGAAAACCTTCTCTAATGAATTCTCTAGGAGTGCGCCTTCCGTCAAGAAAAGTGCTTACTAACAGTCCGGATACACCAAAATCGCCACCATCAGAAGGCAACATAGTGACGATACTAAGCATCGATGGTGGTGGTGTTAGGGGACTCATCCCTGCTGCTATCCTTGCATTCCTTGAATCTAAGCTACAAGTGAGTTAATATTATGTTTTAACTCAATTTGTATTGTTAGCTCAAGAAACTAGCTAGTCCATAAGATTTATTTATAAATATAGAAATAAGTATCAAATATTACATTTAAGGAAAACTTGGTCATAATTAATTACTTGTTGTACATGTACTTGTAGGAGCTTGATGGAGAAGATGCAAGAATTGCAGATTACTTTGATGTGATTTCAGGAACAAGTACCGGAGGTTTAGTGGCGACCATGCTCGCTGCTCCAAACAAGCAAAAACGACCTCTCTTCTCAGCTAAAGATATTATAAGCTTCTACAATGAAAACATTCCAAAGATTTTCCCTTCTAATAGGTATACCTAATCAACTTCATAATTGCATGTTTTGTGGAACGTATGTAAAATAGTGCAATGCAACTTTTATTGTAGGAATGGAACTGGAGGCTTGCTAGCTAGTCTTTTAGGTCCGAGATACACAGGACAATACCTCCATAGCAAGATTCGGGAACTGCTAGGGGAAACAAGGCTTCATGATACAGTCACAGAAGTTGTTGTTCCAACATTCGACATTAATTATCTTCAGCCAACCATCTTCTCTACGAACGAGGTACGTATGAAAGTATCACTTATATATCATATTTTTGTGTTTTTCTAGCTTTGTACATTTAAAAATGGAACAACCGATTTGCTTTCCACCAAACTAAATTTCTAAATTTTAGAATGTCAACTAGAATTTATATATGAGCTTGATAACCTGTAGGCAAAGGAGGATGCATCAAAGGATGCTCTACTATCGGATGTATGTATCAGCACTTCTGCTGCTCCAACATATCTTCCGGCACATTATTTCACAACTAAGGATCATCTCGGCAAAATACGGAGCTTTAATCTTGTTGATGGAGGTGTTGCGGCAAATAATCCGGTATATATTTCTTTCATAAATAAATGCAATATCAAATAACAACCAGTATTCTTACCGTTTTACCACTTTTTGGCTGCATTAATAGTTAGAATTTATTTGTACCAGAAAACACAATGACTAAATAAATCAAATAAATCTCATATTCTGGATCCAACTATAATTTTAAAATTATTGCCAAACTCTCTAAGTCTGAACTCTGAAGTTGGTATGATTAATATTTTTTCTTTCTTTGTGAAATATCAGACACTTCTTGCTATGAATCACGTGACAAAGGAGATTGTAATAGAAAGAGGTGATTATTTCCCTGTAAAACCAGTGGATTATGGGAAGTTCCTAATCCTCTCGCTTGGAACGGGATCTGCAAAACGAGAAAAAAAGTACAAAGCGGAGGCAGCGGCCAAGTGGGGCCTGCTCAGCTGGTTAACCCATAAAGGTTCCAACCCCCTGATCGATTGTTTTAGCCAGGCAAGTGCTGATCTGGTTGATATCCACGCATCCGTTCTTTTCCAAGCGTTGCATTGCGAGAAGAACTACTTGCGTATACAGGTAGGAAATTTGCATGCTATATAATTGGTGATATTTGATTATTTTCCAAATAATTAATTTGTTTGACAGCACCAATATTAATTTATTCAGTATTGGGTTATTGTAGGATGATTCCTTGGAGGGTACCGCTGCGTCAATGGACAATTCATCGAATAAGAACTTGCTAAAACTTGTCCAAATTGGAAATGAACTTCTTAAAAAGCCTGTGTCTAGAGTGAACTTGGAGAACGGATATATTGAACCTTTGGTGAATGGTGGATCAAATGAAGAAGAATTGATTCGGTTTGCCAAGATACTCTCCGATGAGCGGCGCATGAGGCTTCTGAAGATGCAAAAGGAATGAGAAAGATGAAGAATACTATCTTATAGATAGCTTTTCAGTTTTTTTCTGTTTACTGATTATGTTGATGTTTCATTCATTAATTCATTAATTTATCTCTCTGTGTATATAGACTCAGTTTTAATTTAAGAAAACTACGTACTTCGCATGTAAAGTCCAGTCAGTGTGTCTTGTGATTGGTAGATAGATGTATTAATAAAACTATATATGTAATGAACTGCTGGTATTGATTTGATTGCTACAGAATTGTGTTTTACAAATGCATTGATTAATTTTGGTTTTGTCTAACTTTGTACAAATTTTTAACCTTCATTTTTTTGTATATATATATATATGATGTGTCTTCTTTTATATTGAAGTCCTATCTCATAATATATATTTAGTTATTTATCTTTACTCGTACTTTGTCCGTACACTATTTTTGATCTGACTAGGCATAATATTTGAACAATATTTGAACTTTCTCATCTTTTAATTAAAAAATAAAATTCAAATATCAACTTGATTAACCTTGTACCATATGTTTGAACAAGTAACTTAAATATTAATTACTTGAACAATATCCATTAAAAGTTTAAAGTCTCAAGCTTGTGGAGTTTTGACTTTTGAATTCCTTATCCACTGATTGGTCAAATGACTCAATTCCCGAATTTGCAAAAATCGAAATTACCAGAAAAAAATCACAGAATCATTAAACATTTGGCGCCGTGCACAAACTATACAATCATTGAAGCGCTCGGTGTTGGCGCGGTCCACAACTGCTAACGCGCTGCAGAACCGATGGTTCACGCGCGGCTCATAGACGACGAAGCAAAGGCCGGTCCATTTTGGGTGCATGCAGAAGCGAATATCATTTGTCTTGATATACGTTACAATGTAACATATTATAAGATTTAACACTAAAATTACTAAAATTAAATAGAGAGATAAATAATAAATAATAATAATAAATAATAATAAATAACTATTTTAATTCAGCAACATTTTTTGTAATGGAAAATGAAAAAAATGCCATCTTCAATCTTTATGTTAAAATTTAGTTTAATTAAATGTGAAAATCTGTCAAGAAATAAATTAATAATATGTCTTTTTTGTTCTTTTTCCAAAATAAACAAGAGGTATGCAATTCAAAAATTATATATGTTATATGACAAACTCAAAAATTAATCTCTTTATGTGTCAATCAAAGCTGGAGATAGATATGGTAAAAAAAATTAATGCTAATTTTATTTCCTCAATTCTTAACATTACGTGTGGCAATACATGTGGTGAATATATCTCTAACTAAATTTAGATATCCACACGTAAAAACAATGCATTCAATCAAAAGAAGACAGATAATTTGATTGGAGGGCTCATATTCAATCTGAAAATTAATCTTTTAATCACAGTTGTTAGCGGATCAGAACATCTATGTACTTAATATAAGAATGTGTATGTACTTAATATAAGAATAGAGATATCTATGTACTTAATATAAGAATAGAGATATGTATTTAGGATGACAACTTTTATTATTCTGAATTAATGTTCTCATCCATTACACTCGCACGTACATTGTTCAATATATATAATGACATTTAAAAAATGATAAATAGTTTGGTCCTTCCTATTATGATAAGATTAAGTGAATGTGATTCCTTCTTTTCATCTCCTGTTTAAGTAATGCGCATACTATGAGGTAACATAAGCATTAAGTTTCAATTTGGACCGTTAAATCAGAATTCAGATCATTTCAATCCAAATTTGTAAAGCACATGGGATCTCTTTAATAAAAGGATTGAATTTAAACTCAAAAATTATACTACCTCAAGTAATAAATTCTAGCGCTTGAGATAGACAGTACGTAGTACAATTGACTAAAAAAAAAAATTAATATTGTGGTTAGTCAAAAGTCGAGAATTTAAATCTCTTTCACGGCTTTACAGCTGCAAAACTTCTAAAAAAAATGAATTCCGGCGCTCAAGAGAGAGAATAATATTTATGTATTCTCTCCTTTAGAAGAAAAACAAAAAAGATAATTCATCTAAAATTACTTAAATAGCTTATTGGCATAGTATTTGAATGTCCGAAATGCTAAATGATAGATTCACAAAAAAGTGCACACCTATACTGCAGTTGTTCTCGTTGCTTCTCTCGAAAGCAAATTTGCTGCGATTCTAAAAGATCATAGGATCCTGCGATTATAATCTCAATTATTTATTTATTAAAATGGAGTAATCTAAAAAAAATTTGCTTTTTTTACACAAATTATATAAACAATTGTGATTGAAATCGGTGGACCCATTCTTTATTTGTGCCTCTCCCCTTCATAGTTTAAAGGCAACAATTTTCAAAACATTGAACCTGCGCTTCGAATCTTCCGCTTAATGCATCTCTCTCTCTCTCTTCTCTTGTTATTATAGTTTAAATGCGCAATTTTCAAACACATTGAACCTGCGCTTCTTCATACTTGAAAACCCATACCGGTGGTGCCCAAGGAATTATTTTCAAACTGTAAATCCATCCTTAATACTTTTTCTCTATTTCTCTTGTCGGCTACCAATATATCTGATCCTTCACTCGGAACTAAAGGTCTCAATGGATACGGTACTAGTCGGTTAGAGATATTTTCATATCTATACTAATTAAAATTGATATTTATTCATATTCTATTTTTATCTATTAAAAATTAATTTTATTCTATTTTATCATTATCTGTTAATATTATCGGTAACACAACAGTAGCATGTGAATACTGGATAATATTAATATAATAATTATTGTTATTATATTTTATAAATAAAAATTCAAAACTCAATATATTTTACAACTTATATTTCACTCATTACCTAAGAGGATCATTTAAATTGTTTATTCACTCATTATAATTTTTTATTACAAAATTTGAAATTAATTTGAAAACATAATTGAGTCATAGCCACCGTGAAAATTAAAATGGAAATGTGACTATGTAAGTTAGATTCTTACAGAATTCATATTTCATTCTTACGATTGAGTAAAAAAACCAAGAAAACAAAAATGGAAGGAAAAATGTATCAAAGATACAGACTTGGTGTGCTAAAATAGAAAGACGCAATTTAAGGCACTAAAATGGAAGAGTAAATCTAGCTAGATGCACTGGAAATTGAATATAAATAATTTTATATTTACCTAGTGTACGAAATAGTCATGACTTATATCCTTACCCATTTAGTTAACAAAAAAAAAATTATTACTCATATCCATACCCAATAAGCTCACCAAAAAAAAACATTACCCATACCCGTTTTATCGAATACGATATAAGTCAGATACCCGGCTAAAAAAGTACCATTGACACCCCTACTTTGAACATAATTAAGAAATCAAAAAAATCTAATTTCGTAACCATTTCCTTTTTATTTATAAAAATAAAAGTAGACTTATAACTTTTTCTATTCTGTATAACTAGATATATACAACAAGATAATATTTAGAGTGAAGCTATGATAATATATATGCAATTGAGACAATAGATCGCTAGAGACTTATATTTTTATTTTTAAATTAGTATTTAACAGTCAATTTGAATACATCAATATGATTTTTATATGAAAATATAGTTGCATATCAAATTTTATATTGTTTAGAATTTTTTACTATGTTTTTAAATAAGTAGAACATCACACTTTGATTTGGAAATTCTAGGTTATAAAAAAATAGTGTTTTCCTCTCAATACTCAAGCAAACCTTTCTCTGCTTTTTTGCTAATATATATAGTAGCGGGTGCTCCTAGTTCCAACCTTTTTGACTTAAATTGAATATTTAAAAAAAAAAAAAAAATTAATTAGTGATGCTTCTACATGTGAAAATTTTAAAGTTTCGAATTAATTTAATATAGAGTTAAGTAAAAAAATTTAAAGTTTATAAATTAATTTTAATGCATTCATTTTTTGGACTCCTTTGACCACTTGACTATACATTAAATTAATTCGAAATTTTAAAATTTTTAATGTAGACGAAAATAAGGAAAAAAATAGGTTTGTATATTATTATATTATATATATATATATATGATTTGTTTTCTTCTTTAGAAAAAAAAAAAAAAAAAAAGGTGTATTTGTTCTTATCAGATATAAATATCTGACTGTGGGTCATATGGTTGCAATGATATAAAATTTATTTCTTTATTTGGGACTGTGGGTCATTAGCTCTTTGCGGTGCTCCATTAATTGCATGATCCCGGCGTACTACCAAATTAAATTTAAATTTGAGTTATTGATAGTTTAATTGAGTACTTAGAATTATAGTTTGGAAGACTGGAAAATCAATCTGTGGTCTAATGTCAAAAACAATATCTTTGTGCGACATGTTCGAAATTCAAATAGAATTTTTTTATATTAAAATAATTAGGTAATTTATATCCAACTTAATTAAATTACTAATAACAAAAAGTCTTTTATGTGAAACTCAGATAGAAATTTTGGGTGGATATTAAAATGGTTAAGTACCTTAATCTCCAACTTTATTCAAAAGAAAAATCTAGAAGGATGTAACTGAAATATCAATGAAAAAAAGATCAGAATACACTGTTAGACTATTTGTTCAAATGAAATCAGAGCAAAGAAAATATGTAATTGTCAATTGTAAATTGATTATTGTATCAATTTATACCAGGTGTATTATTACATTAGTGATTAAAGGGCCCATTTTTAAAGGGCCGCAATGTAGGCCTACCGAAAGTGGGCCAGGCCCTCCTGATGGGAAAGGCCTACCTAAGCTAGGTACTTTGTATGGGATAAGATGGCTTTTCATCAAATAGCATTCTTGATGCTGATTGATGCTTTTGCTTTTGTTTAGTTATTTTTTTCATTATTTATAATTGTTACTGTTCTTATTATTATTGTTTTTGGTAGTTATTTTTATTGTAGGCTATAATTATAGTGAGGTTTTAATTATAGCTTTTTATTGAGATTCTTTCACTCATCTCTTTTTTTTTACTGCCCAAATTTTTACATTTATAGAATTTTTGTACTAGTTTTTTTTATTGGAATAAACAATGTTATTTGGGGGGATCCTATGAAAAAAAGAGTAAAGAAGAATCTAAAAATTATGAAATAATTTTCCACAAGATTCTATTAAGCGGCTTGAACCGAACAATAGGTTATTCCAATATGTTATTTTGGCTTCCAAGTATCAAAATTTTTAAATTCCAATATTAATATGTTTTTTTTTTCTTTATCAACAAAAATAGTAAAAAAAAATGAACTTGCCTGCTTATTCAGTGGCGGAGCCACCATATAACAAGGTAGGTAATTATCTATCTTTAAAATTTTAAAATCAGATATGAAGTAGTATAAATATGTTGGCATGCTTACTTCTGAAAATTAAATTGTCTACCAATGTTCTTTGATAATTCAATACTGCAATCCAATTGAATGAATTAAATTGCAAATTGCGACTGCTAATTGACTAAAATTATTGAGTGTTAATATTTTTCTTGATTTATGTTTGAATCTGATTTAGAATTTGGTGATATTGATTAAAATGACTCGAGTATATAAGTTAATTTTGCCCACTGACTCAATAATCCGGTAACCCGAAATTTTTGGCCCATCTCTAACTCAAATTCTGACTACGCGAGCTTATTATTATTTATTATTATTTTGTTGAGAGAATAGGTAGACAGACGTGTATTAATAAACGTCACCTCTAAAATTGTATTATAATTAAACTAAATTATGAAAATACAAAGCAAAATGATTGAGACATGAAATCTTGGAATTAGATTGATGGAGCAATTTCTTGCTTTCTGTGGTGTCAAATTTGCTACGTTGTGTCAGAACAATTCCAAATATGTTTCTACAACCTCCTTTTAATAATTGTTACAGTGTGAATGACATAACATCAACATGCATAACATTGTTCTTTAATAGGTCTAATATTATTTCATGCAAGGCTTAGTTCTATGAAGGTTAGAAACCAATGCATGATCTCAATCATGCATTTATCCAAACTGGCATGAACAATTCATCACGTGGGTTAGCTAATTAGTTAGGTAGTTGTTTGTAGGCCATATATATATTTTTAAAAAAAATTAACAATGATAATGATAAAATTATGCTCCAAATTTTTTATTTTAACAAATTAAAGAGAAAAAGAATATCCAAGTATTAATTTTAGGAAAGACTTATTCAGTGAGGCAGTATATATTATTGAATGTAGGTTTTCCATTGGATGAAATATCTTCTTTTAAGAAAAAAAAAACAAAAACAAATGATGGTTAAATTCAACTGTTTCTTAATTTTAGTTTCCAATAGAAATTAAATATTTGAAAATTGTTTAGATGTGGTATATAATTTTTGAGAGAATGATGCCCAATTTTTATTTCAACAAATTAATGAGAAAAAGAATTTCAAAAAATTACATATTCAGAGAGGCAGTATATATATTGTTGATTATATATATAGCTTAATTATCCATGGCATGAAATATCTTCATTTTTAAAAAAACAATATTGGTTAAATTAATTCAACTGTTTTTTACTTTTAGTTTCCTCTTGAAATATTTTTTTGAAAATTGTTTATTTCACATTTTGCAATTCAACATAATGTGAAACGACTTTGGATACACTTAATTATAATGTTGGGTCCATGAAGGACATAATTTTTAGATGATATATGTGAGGTTTATTTGACATTTTGGTTCTCAAATCAATCATTCAAGCATAAAAGTAGTGTCATATCTCCACAATCAAAGCCACTTTTTTCTGATTTCCCCATGTGCATTTGTTATATGCATGCTGATTATATTAAATCCTTTGCTGACCTAATTTTATGAAACAATTAATTAATTAAGCGTAGGAGCTAATAAATTGATTCCCACCAGCTTAGCTAAATTTAGTATTGGATATCTAGTACATATCTATGAAATCAAAACGGCCAACTTCACCAAAACTTTATTAGATTCAAGAAAAAGGAACAAAATAATTGATTTCCTTCTTTGTTTTACTTTTCAGGAACTTTACAGTCATTTGATTTTATTTTCCATTTTATTTCAACTCAATCAGTTTTGAGAGAATTGTGTTTTTTGTAATTTGTAGGTACAAACTTTGTAACTGCAATTATCAATCAAATATGGACAAGACTCATATATTTTCTTCAAAAAAGAAAAACAGAAAAAGTAACAAAATAATAAAAAGGAGAATATTAGAAAAACAAAGCAAGAGATCTACTATTGACAAAGAAACAAATGTTATTATTGAATGAAATTTATGAGCTTATATTCTTACAATATTATGGAATTTATTCTTGCAAAATAGGTTGTATTACAATATCATTTTTTTTTTAGCATTTGACATCCAGGCATAGTTTCTAATTGAGTTGGTAAAGTGAATAATCTGTGAGCTGGGTTTGGGTAGCCTTTGACAAATTATTACCTATTATATACCAGGAAGGCCATTTTGTTTTCTCTTTGCATATGTACCATGAAGTTTATTAACATACCTATATGCAAATCAATGTTGTAAATAAGAGTATGTGCTTGTCGGACGGACTGTCAAGCGATTAATCGGAAATAATCAGGAATAATCGGAAATAATCGAGAATAATCGATCGATTAGTCAGAAAAATCCGTAACGGTTTGATTATCGCCAATGACTAATCAGCTGATTAATTAGTCTAAACGGACATTTTTATGACACTGGATGCAAATATAAAAGTATGTTTAAATTGATAATGTTTAAATTCTTACCTATTACCAAGAAGGCCATTTTTGTTTTCTCTTTGCATATGTAATAAGTCTATACCTACATATGTGCAACTACAAAAGTATGTTTAAATTGATTATATTTAAATAATTCTTACCTATTACCAAGGAAGACATGTTGTAATTTTCTCTTGGCCATTGTATTACTTCCCTCAACCAATCCTCAAGATTATGCTTAAATTGATTAGCAAAGCCCAATAATGGCAGCAACAAAATTTGTCTAATTCACTATTCTTAATATAAAAGTATCTTTTCGATGTATCTGGATTTCAATAGATAAAAATTTGAATTCAGATCCAGTGAAGTAACCCAACTTTTGGGTTTTAGAATCGGGACCGTCCGATTCGAATCCACAACAATCCATCTAGAAATGAAGCGCACACATCTCGAGAGATGGATTCGAATCCCGAAGTGATTCCGAACAATGGATTCAAATCGGACGAGTCTGGATCCGAAACCCAAAAATTGGATTACTTTAGGGATTGGGACCCCAAAAATTTAGTACAAGCGGATTTGATTTTTGAAGAACATTTTGACTTAAATAACAGCATCAGTTTGATCATAATCTGAATTTCAATTTTACATAAAAGCCCTCAAATGTACACTAATCCATATATTATCCAAACCATGAACAAGCACCTCACCTTATTGACATTCACATTACAACCAAACCATCAACTAGGTGATTGAATCCCCAAAGCTATCTCTTCCTCCTATGCAATCTTTTATTATTATTTATTATTATTATTATTTTCATTACTCAACATCTATATTCATATACTAATTTCCAAGAAAACATGGTAGTTTCACAAGTCTATCCAAAAAAAAAAAATCTATAATAAAAGACCATTTCATTTCATTTTACTCTGACAAGAAAGACACTCAATTCCGGTGCTTCCACGCCATTACCACCTGTACCGCCCCCGGTACCACCACCTTCATAAGGGTTAATCATGTAAAACGCCTCGGAATCTTTGGACCCGACAACCCGCTCAAACCGGGCCCGCATGTAAGTCAATTCCCCTTCAAGTGCCGCATCTTTCTCTGATGCACACGGCAACACACCGGCACCCATTGACACCCCTCTGAGCAGTTGCAGCACATACCTCTCATTGTCACTCTGATCCTTTCTTCGTATACTATAGCCCGACTTTCTCCCGTTGCAATACACGGCCCACACGAATTCTTCGACCAGCTTCCTTCTGTGCGTCCTCGTCTCACTCTCTAATGCGAGCTTCACGAGCCCAGTCGACATCTCCTTGTGAAAGAATGTGGTTTGCATCGGGAGCTCGATAAGAAAGATCGGCGGTGATCTTGTGTCTTCTTGAATGGCAAGTGAAAGGCGGCCTTTTCTATGACCGAAGAGCGTGATGGTGGTTGCACGGTCGGTAAGCAAAGGCCGGTTATGACGGCCTAGCAACGCCACCATTTTGCAACCAGAGGAGAGCATAGGAAGGAGCTTGAACATCTTGAAGAACCCGGTGCCATTGCTGTGGCCACCCGACTTGCGGCGGCTGTCGTCAGTCGTGTGGCGTAGGAGAGAGATTAGTGCTGGTGTCCCTGAGAAAGGTGGCATTCTGTTCTGAACTATCTTTCTTGGAATTTTCTTGGATTCTTTTTCTTTATTTTTTGTGGGTATTGTAGCTAGGTTGAGAGATAATTAATTAAGAGGAGAGAGATGAAGAGAGGTTATATATAGGTGAAAGGAAAGGGAAGGAAGGTGGTTGAAATGAGCTTCTCTCAACGGAATCTAATGGGCCTATTATTTCTGTACTCTGCTTTGTTGGAACATGTCCTGTGTCAAAAGCACGCTAATTAAAGCATATCATGTAGGCTGTTGGATTGGGTTTCTAAAATTATGAACTAGCAGCTGTGTATGAGAGTGATATGTGATAAAGTTGTACTTAATTTGCACTAATGTGTAATTCTGTAACATGTTTATTTGCATGTCTGTTGTTTCTGGTACAGGGAAGAAAATTAACACTACTGTCTACTGGTATGATACCAGTATATATACTTATAAAGAAAAGCATTGTTTAATTTGGAACAATACCTTAGCAATTAAATTTAATATGATTCTCAATTTACTTGCAATTTTTCTTTTCCTAAAAGTTGGGTACTAAATAATGGAATTCATTTCTACAATTGGTATCTTAAATTCATAAACTCATGATGGTTTCAGAGCACACAAAATGAATCAATCTTGTCACTGGACGTTTGATTATACACTTGCCAAGATAGAATGCCATATCTCAGAATATCTTAATTGAAATCATTAGAAATCCAATTGGCATGGAAATATGAAATGCAAGTGAAAAGGTGTCAAATCACATTTGATTTTCTTTATAGTGTAAGAGGGGAACAGAACAAAGACAGAGGCACCTACTATCAGTAAGTGGAGTACGAGATTGACGTGACATGTATCATGTATGCCATTGCAATGTGAGAAAATATTTTTTTTATTTTTGGAAATTAAAAAAATAAAATTATATAATATAAAATTGATTGTTTTATTATTTCATAGATGAAAGACTTGGTTTTAGAAAATATTTTAGGAACTCAATTAATAGTTGGATCACAATAGTTATATTTAATTGCAGGTGTCATGTCCACAAAAAATAAAGAAAATAGTGGGACCGAACCATTTATTCGGTCCCATTATTAATTTTTTAAATAAATGGACTGAACCATTGATTCGCAGAAAACACATGCTAATGAAACTGAATCAATACTTCGATGAGGGGGTGTTCATTGGGTTTGTTTTAATCGGTTTTAAACTAACAGAGAGAGTTCGATTTAAACGATTCGGTTTTTTCGATTAAATTGATTGGTTCAGTTCATTTTTAAAACAGGTTTAATAGTTCTGCTCAGTCTGGTTTAAAAAATTTAAAACCGATTATACCAAATCAATCAAAAAATTTAAACCCGTCCAAGCAAAATATTTTTTGAAAATCCATCTTAATAAATTTAAAAAATTAACAAAAATATATTTATTTTTATTATTAATCATTTAATCTTCTTATTTTGGTTAAATCAAACAAACCGAAATTTAGTTCGATTTGTTTGATTCGGTTTTAATCAGGTTGATAAGTTTATTTTGATTGGTTCGGTTGCATTTTTTAAATCTGAATAAAAATTTAGTTTGCCTATTTTATTTTACTTTTAACCGAACCAAACCGATGAATACTTAGATTTGATCTCATTGATGTTTCACACAGTGTGATTGTTGGTACGCACTTGTAGATAATCAATTGAACCGAACCATTAATTCAGTCATAGCCTAATTAACCTCCTTGAGAACTAATCAACTAGGGCTGCTCATGAGCCGAGTTGAATCCGAGTTGAGGGTGACTTGGAATCAACTCACAAACACATGAGCCGAGTTGAGTCCGAGTCGATAATTCAGTTTCGAGTCAGAAACCCCAATTTGGAATCAACTCGCAAAAAAGTCGAGTCGAAGTGAGTCGACTCATGACTCATAATATAGTACATAGTGAGACAATCTAATTTAGTTCTAACAAAAGAAATAGTACATTGCTTATCAAAATAACACACAATTAAAAGAAATAGTATATAGTTCACCAAAAATTACTGAATATTACAAATTCTAATAAATTCATCAAATTACCAAACAGAATTACTAAAAAAAATATAACAAAACAATGCACAATTCTTTTCTCCACTTCTCTTTCTCTTTCTTCTCTACTTCTCTTCTTATATTGCTGATTGCTCAAAATTTAACAAATTTAAATAATTTAACAATATCAAGAAGATGCATACAGGAAATGAGATTATGGAGCAAGTTTGGCTAAATTTCTAATGTTTTAATAATTGAGTAGCTAATATTTTTATAAGGTTTTGCAGCTATAGTGGGAAAGGTTATATGTAGGGAAATTAGGAAATATATGAATTAGGGTTTGGTGAGTCCAACCGAGTCGATTCCGAACTGAGGTGGAGGTGATTTGGAATCGACTCATAAATTAACCGAGTCAGTAAACTCGAGTCAGTTTCAAACTGAGTTATTAGCAAGTTGAACCCGAATTGATTCCGAACCGACTTTTGAGTCGTATGCTTTTGCTTTTTGTGCACCCCTATAATCAACGGTTGGATTCCATCTACTTTTTGGAAAAAAAAAACATACATTCTCGTTTATCATAATTATTATTTTTAATTTCTAAAAAATAAAAGAATTGGTGAAGGAAAGGTTAATTGGATTGGAAGGGTATGGAAGGATGAATGTGGAATAAACAGTGGGGATTGTGGACCACCTGTGAGTTGTGACATTGGTTGGGGGTTGGAAGTAAATCAAAGATTGCTTTATACTTTGCTCTAGCTAGGGTGGCATGTGTCCCGGCCTATACGGTACAAGCATGCATCCTCTGTTATATGCACCGAATTGTAAGATTTTTTTATAAATCATAACTAAAAAAATTAATTTTATGAAATCAATATTTTTTTAAAAGAATTATAAGAATTGAAATATCATTTCGCCCCATCATTTTTTTCGGTCCGGTATGGTTTTACAGTTTTTCATACTAGCAGCCACAAAAAATCACATCGAGTCAAAATATTATTTTTGTCCAAAAAAAAAATAGCGGACTGAAATAGCATTTCAGTTGTTATGGTTTTTATAAAAAAAAAAACCGTAATCATGTTGGTTTTATAATTTTTTTTAAATTATGGGTTATAAAAAAAATTCGAATTGTAACACAGTATTTCTTTTAACTTACTTTCAACTTTTGTTACACATTCATTCAATAATTTAAAAAAAGATTATTTAAAATAAAAAAAAAAAAACGACCATTAACTACAAACATTTTTTTTTAAGTCTCTAAAAGACTAGATTACTTTCAAATTGGTCAAAAATTTGATACACAATCAATTTAAATAATAAATAACACATCTTCTATTTGAATTTTTAATTCAAACAATATTTTTTCATACATAAAACGAATATATCATAAATATTGGATGTATGTTTCAACGAAAATATACAATACTGATTGAAATTATTTAATATTACATTCTTTTTAGCTCCCTGATTTGTAAAAGGTTATATGTAAGTTGCATATATTAAAAATGGTATAATAACATGACATAGGATATTAATTGCCATGAATGTACCATCAATGGTTTCTGTACATGGTTGCTTTTTTTACCAACTTTCCTATCAATGCCTCTATGCAATTATTGATGCTTCTCTTGTCTTCCTCACTTTACAATGCATCATCCATTAATTTCTCATGTTTTGAGATAAATGCTCCTCCAATTTCAGGAAATTGCTTTTGTGATACGCCAACGCCACCGTTTACCATAATCACAAATCAATCAAATCTGGCCCTTCAAACTCAAATGAAACTTCACTAGATCAGTTCATTTATTCAAAGTTTAAAGAATGCAAAATTAGTTACACAGAAAAATTTTCCATTAAATTTTAGTTCTCTTTTCATTATAAAAACCTCTCATCATTTCCATACAAAGTCTAATTGTTGCTTTAACTTGGTATATTATAAGAGTGAGGCAATGATACTTTCTTTGCAAACTGCATATTCATATTTTTTTTATTTTATTTTATGGTTGTCGGCAATTGATATATTGATAAAAAAAAGTTTAAAATCTAACAATCAATTTGAACAGCTCAACAAATATATTTTTGATTTTAAAGTCTAAACAATCAATTTAAACAACTCAACTTGATAGACAAAGTCTAAATGTTGCTCTAACTTGATATATTATAAGAGTGAGGCTATGATACTTTTCAAAGTGCATATTTATATTTTTTTTTTGTTTTAAAGTCTAGACAGTCAATTCGAATAGCTCAATATGATTTCTATATTAAAATATGTATAGAAAATGTACTTGGAGATCAAATATTTATTTTTTAAGAAAACTTTTACTATTTGATAGAAAATTACTAGATTTGAATAGTCTAACATATTTAGATCGGATGTTCTATTACGTACCTATCTAAAAAAAACTAGTAAAAAAAAATTAAAAAGGTATAAATTTTGTCTCGAAGTAAATTTCATATGAATATTATGTTCAATTGATTATTTGGAAAAAACAAAAAACAATCCTATAAAATAAGCTGATCTACATTTAATTCATATGTTCAATTGATAATTTGAAAAAAAAAAAAAAAAAAAGCAATCCTATAAAATAAGCTGATCTACATTTTGTAAAGTATGATAGCCTCACTCATATTATATTATCTGTATGGATAAAGCATAACCAGCCACAAAACGACAAATAAGAAGACTTAAGACCTATATATAATAATTATAAACATGTAAAACAAACCTATCTCAGTTACAGCTGAATGCGACCTACATTACTACATATTGCAATTAACAACTTGACCTTGAATGCTAAAATTACCAGAAACCAAATTGATACGTCCTATTATATCTTGGAAAGAGTGGGTTGTATGTGAAGATATTTGGATTTTGGGCTCGTCATGTCTCGAAAAGATAGGTCAAAATTAGAAAGGTGGATTGTCGGTTTTCGAAATGAGAAGGTAATGAGGTATTCAGACTATAGCATATGTGATATCTTGTTTGTTGGAAAATTCAACTCCTGCATATGTGACTTTTTTTTTTTTGTCTTAAATAGATTGTCTCCTAACTATCATTCTGCATTATCAAAGCGGTTGGGAAAGTTTGCATAGGAGCAGTGACGCTTGTATAGATGGTCGGTCACTATACCGTAAGACGAGTCCGGACTGGGCTCTCGTTGGGTGAGATCCTGTTGGGCCTTGTTGGGCCGAGTTGTTGCTGAAGCATTGCTCTCTTTTATTGGATCCGAATCTCAAGCTGTTCTTGGTCCATGACAAGTTCTGTGAGAGCTTTTGGTAGATGGTCCCATAAAAATGATCAAAGACTATAAAGCAAAAGAGAAAAATATGCAATCTAAAAGTCCCGTTAGACTCTGTTTAGAATCAGCAATTTGGGCCTGTAATCCAGCATAAGAGAATCTCGGCCTGGTTCGATTCCCCATCACGATTTTGCAGCCGGGTTTAAAAAAAAAAAAAAAAGAATCTCGGCCTGATTTTGTTTAAACTCAATAATTTTGGATACACAATATTATTTAAAAAATAAGAAATATTAGACTACTAATTTTGAGCAAATTAGAATGTACAAATTAATTATAAAAAAACATAAATACGTAATTTTTCTACGCTGGAAAAATGATTCATGTTTAAATAAGTAGAAATTAAAAAGTTCATTTTCTAAGGGCGTTATCTTTGATAATAGGATTTGGTCCATTTGCGAGAGATTAGAGTATCTTTTAAATCTCATTCTCCCATATTTAGAGTTTGGAAAACTTTTGAGTTTAAATCCTGGACAATTCAATTAAAATTCGCACAAGTATAAAAACAAGTGAATTTAACCAGAACTAGATTGATCCGAATTATAATTAGATAGTCCGGATTCAAACTTAAAATTTGTGTTACGGACTCAGCGTGGTGACAGGTTAATTCTCAGATCCGCTATAGAGAAAGTGAATAATCCCACAAGGACGCCAAAGGGCTGTCTCAGGAAGCTTAGCCTTTTAGTCCAAAAAATATTGAAAATATTCTAAAAGTTGTGAAAAAAATTGTCAAAATATTGAAAACGAATAAAAAATATGAGGATTTTGTGTGATGTCCGTGCACTGTCAATTTTTTGTTGAAAATAAACATGTCATGTGAAACAGTTCATCATAGAACACACAAATCATGTTACATGATAGACACGCGCTGCTTATCGAGAGGTGTCATATATGCTGTCATGCCATTTTTAATTTTATAATTTATTTCGTTAAAGAAGAAGACTAGAAATTAAGAACCAAAATCTCAACATCAAAACATGCAATATTTTTTTAGATATAATTAATTTTATAGTCGAAACATGATGGCTATTTATTAGAAGTTTCTAGTATGTCAAGTAATGAAAACTATATTATAAAAAAAACAAAAGAAAGGAAATAATTATGGATTGATTATTGAGATCACTAAATATTTTAGTTAGGATGTGATTTATTTGTTCATTCTTGGTAGATGCTTCACTGGAGAACAGAATAGGTCTGATGCTCATCAGATTTATTTTTGAGTTCAACGAGTTTTAATACTGTTCAATCTATCTTAAGATATGTGTGCACAAAAATTGAAGCAAATACACTTAGAATTTAAAATATTGCACATAAATTTTAAAGCAGATTGAACGGTAATTGAACCCACCAAATCAAAGTAGGTCTGATGGACATCAGATCTACTCCTAGTCGTTGCACACTGACATTCTATCCCTTTTTTCTCAACATACATGTTCTCTGTGAAACATGACCTTTTCTATTCGTCCAATTGTAAGCATCAACTTATTTGTTTCATAGCTGCCTCTTTAGAATTAGTTCTCATTTCACTTTGATCTAAATTATAAATAAAAAAAGAAATAATTTAATTTAGAAAAAAAAATTAATTAGTGAAGAGGGAAGGTAGAAATTTGAATTAAATAATTAATTAACACTTTCTTCACATTTTTGACAAAAACCATAATTAATTTGGTGTTGTGTTTGTATATATATCACCTGCTTGAAGACCACAAAGAAAATTGTGACTCCAGGATGCACCAAATTATTACATTGTGTCACAGTTATTGTCTTGATTTTCCTCTAATCTTTTAAATTTTTTCTAGATGAAATTAAAATAAAATCTTTCCTGACTTTAAATTCCTTAAAATATTATCACTTTAGTCACTAAATGAAAAGCTTGTTCTTTGATATATTCATTTGTTGGAGCTTTGATGGAAAACAATTGTAAAATGATTGGAGTGCTTGCAACAAAAATTTAAATAAGCACACTATATATTTCGTTCAATATATATAGTAGGTTAGTCACAAAAATTATGCTCCACAATTGATGTAACATCTAAATCTCATGCTCAGCTGAAACTTAATCTCTTTCTACTATAAATTTAATTGATGCATGCAACGCCAACCGTTGGTAATAACTAATTCAGTCCCTTCTTTTTCTTATTTGAAAAAAAAAAAAAACAGAGAATCTCTTTCCACTCTCGGAGATTCTACAATATTATCTTAAACGAGTATAATTGTACAAAATATGTGTTTTCAGTTTTATTTGTTTAAATTTGTATATTTTTTATTTGTTTAAAATTTTCCTCCAAATTTCAGTCAGTTTGACAATTTATGAATTCTAGGATTTTCTTAAAAAATAATTCATAACTATTTAAATTTGGATAAAACCAATAAGAAAAAAAAAGGAGAGTTCAAATGCACTATTATTTTGTGGTCCAATATACTCAACATTTTTTATCTCTATTTTCAAAGTCCGAACAGTCGATCCGTACCTTTCAACATGATCTTCATAATAAAATATGCTTGGAGACCAAATTTTATAATTTTTTTTACTATTTTTTTCATAGGTACAATATCACTTTATCAGATGGTCTAAAATCTCCTTAAAACAGTGATTTTGTTCCTAGATAAAAAATAGTAAAAAAATTCTAAAAAAAAAATATAAAATTTGGTGTTCAAGCATATTTTAATATGAAGATCATGTTGAGCAGTTCGGATCGACTGTTTAGACTTTGAAAACAAAGATTAAGAATGTGGAGCATATTGGAGCACAAAAAATTAGTGCATTTGAACCCTCCTCTAAGAAAAAAAATTCACGTACACCATGACTTCATTCGAATTCACATCCTCTCCATATTGCACAAGGGAATCTTTTACAATTAGTAAATTCGGACCATTCTTTTAAACTTGGCACGAATCTCAAAGCCCAGTAATACTATCCCTGCATTAGTCCGAATTCTAACGCGGTGAGATTTAATCTCAAACCGTAATGTGAACCCATCCTCTACAGTATTGGAGAGGATTTGAATCTGACTTCATTCATCATATTCGTCCCATCAAATTGAAATTGTAATATCAACTTACACGTCCCATAAAATTGAGTTGTTTTTTAAGTTGTAATTTATACGAAGAACCAAATTAGAATTAAATTTATAAACAACATAAGAGGGAACCTAAAAATTCAAAAAACTAAAGATCATATAATCATGCATTCTATTTATTCATGATTATATTCAAACCCTAAATCATAAACCAGAGCACGGAACTTATATTCCACATATGCGACAAGTTAAATGATTACAAGCTTAATGGTTTGATAGAGAAAGGCAGAAAGCAAGAAAAAAAAATGAAGTTATTCTAAGTTGTAATTCATACTCCAAACCAAATTAGAATTAAATTAATGAGAATTTGCAACTTCCGCGAATTTTAAGCATGATAAAGGAATTAGACTGAGATGACTCCATCCGTCAACAAAAAAAAAAAAATTAGAATTAGATAACTGACCATGCGAAACTTAGCATGATCAAGGTAACCGTGTGGTTCACCTCCAAATTGTACCGGATCTATTCATAATTTGATCAGCATCCTGACAAATTTAGATCCAGTGAAGGTGGGTGAGAATTTGGGATGGAACTCTTGAGTTAATATATTTCGGCGTCAGATTTTAAATGGAACTAATCTGACCGTTTGATTTTAACAAGGAGTTTTTAATATTAGTGCAGAACTAGTCTGCACGGATCTTCAAGAGAATTGGATGGTCCAGATGTATTAATTCAAAAGGGAATACAAGGAGTTTTCAATATTAGTGCAGAACTAGTCTGCACGGATCTTAAAAGAAATTGGATGGTCCAGATGCATTAATTCAAAAGATTCCCTTTTTGAGTTTAATGCAGAGAGGATACGAATTCATGTGGGATGTACAGAATTTCGCATTTGGTGCTTGTGCTTTTTGTAAAAAAATTTATTTAATCAACCTTTTTTATGTTAGTTTTCTTTTTTAATTACGTTTTATAAGAAAAAAAAAAAATCTCATTTTCGTGCGATAACCCACGTACTACCTCTCTCCACTACTCGAATCTAGTAAACACTCAACTTTCCCCAAATCGAACATCGGTTCAGAGCTCCTTACAAGCCCCAATCGATCCGATTAATTGCCCCTCTCTCTATTGAATCCATGGTGACCGGATTAGAAGTCGCCATCACAAAATGGTTCACCTCGGCAATCATCGGCAAGCTGATCAATAAAGCATCCACCTACTTCAAAGACCAAAAAGCATGGCAATCCGGTATGAAGGATGAGCTGAACCGCCTTTCTAGGTTCCGGCCTCAGATCGAGACTCTAGTCTACGCGGCAGAGAGAGGTGATCTCCGAGGGGACCACAACCCAGCTCTGGAAGAATGGCTGGGCCAGCTCCGGGATGCAGTTGAGGATGCCGACAATGTGCTCGATGAGTTGGAGTACCGGCACCTCAAGGAGGAGGCAGATGGACCTCCTGCGAAAAAGTTAATGAAGATGGTTGTGAAGTTTGGGGTGAGGGCGGTTCAGCAGGATGATGTTCTGAAGAGATTGAGAGGAGTTGTGAAGACTTTTGATAACCTTGTTGCCGGCCTCGGCACCTTTGCTCAGGTTGTTACCTTTTTTCTTATGCTTTTTAGTTGATTCTTCTTTGAGTTTCATCTTTATTGTATTCTTGTTATTGATCAATCGATCTGACTCCTTGTTCAAATTAGACCACATAAATAACTTTTAGCAAATATAATTCTTGCAGTAAAAAGTTCAAATTAGACCACATCAATCAATCTGACTCCTTGATTAATTTCTGATGAGGATATAATTATAATGGCCTTGATTAGTAAAGAGCAAATATAATTAGTTTCTGGTAAAAAAAAAGCATGAGGAGGCCAACCTTCTTTCTTTTAATTGTAAAGTCTGTGTTCATTTCGACTGAATAAGGATTAATTGGATGAATAGTAATTTGTATTGATAGTTTTGGTTCTTTGTTTAAACTCGAAAACTTTACAAGTTCGGAGAATATCTAACTTCTCAAATTCTAATTTCTTCAAATTAGGCCTTCATATATTTCGGAATGACACCATTTCATAAGAGAAATAGTATGTCAATACCATTTTGTATGCCAAAAAAAAATGTGGGCTATAGAGATAGAGACAAATCTTAATTTATAGTAGTGGAGCTCATTTTAAACAAAATAAGCTCCTCTACAATTGAAGGGAGACAACTCACAGAAGCAAGCCAAATTGAAGGGAAAGAAAATGTTCTCCATCAAATCTGGCTTGAGTGAATCTTTGGATTCCTTGAAATGTACCACTAACTTTTGAAATGTTCTTGATTAGACATAACTTTGAAAATTAGTTGCTTTTGTATAATTAGTTGCTTTTGTATCTTCTCAATCATGGTGATGTTTGGACTTTTGATCATCTAATATGAAATTGACAGCCTGGATCAATGTATAAGGATTGTTGACCTATTTATTTATGTTGCTCAGATGTATTAGGATGTAATCGCAGTTGTACAAACCTCCTTGACAGCCAATGTCAAGATTCTCAAAAAAAAAAAAAGACAGTCTAGATTTATTTAGATCTCTTCAATTGAATCAATAACATCAAAGAAATAAAGGAAGATTAAATAAAATTCTTGTCTCATGTTTTTACTCGGAGGTCCTTTTGTTTCAAGAAGTTGGAACAGGATCCATTCTATTGTTTGAATTTTTCTTCTTAATTTCCTTCTGACAGTATCAGCCATAGTGTATTTCAGATTCAATTAAAGAAAGTTCCAGACTATTTTAACAAATGTATTCATTTCAAAGGACTCTTATTTTGGTCCAGGATTTTTTGTGTCATATCCATTAACTCAATGAAAATCATTATCATTTTAGATTTAGTATTTATTCCTTATTCTCATTTGACAATCATTAGATTTTGCCCTTGCCATTCAAAATAATATTGTTTGACAGACGGGAATCTTTTTCCAGGTTCTTAGTTGGTTAGATGGGCGTATTGCAACAGAGGTGAGTGGAGATGTGGGCCGAGAAACTGGCTCCATGTTTACAGAGAATGAATTCATTGGCAGGGAGAAAGAGAAACAGATGGTCATACAATGGTTGAAGAAAAAATCTGACAATAAGATTTCAGTCTTTTCTATTGTTGGAGTCGGTGGTGTTGGCAAGACTGCTGTTGTGCAAAACATTTTTGATCATACAGGACTGGATTTCCAAATTAAGATGTGGGTATGTGTATCTACCTCTTTTGAGGAAAAGGTTATTATAATGAATATGTTGGAGTCATTATCAAAAAAAAAACATGAGTTTGCTACCCTGGATGCTGCTCATAGAACTCTGATGGAGGAAATAGAGGGCAAGAAATTTTTGCTTGTCCTGGATGATGTTTGGAATGACAAAGAGAGAGAGAAATGGAACAAGGTGATGGCCCCTTTAAAATGTGGTTCTGAGGGAAGCAAGATCCTCGTGACTACGAGGATGGAGTCAGTAGCAGATACAGTTGCAAAGGTGGTTGGTGAAACCAAGATGTCTCTTAAGTTAAACGGTTTAGAAGAGAGTGATAATGTATTGCTCTTTGAGAAATATGCCTTTGCCGGTTTCGACCGAAATGAATACGCAAAATTGCAGTCGATTGGTAAGAATATAGCTTTGAAACTAATGGGAATACCTCTTGTGGTGAAGACCGTTGGTGGGATGCTGAACAATAAACTAGAGGTCAAATACTGGAGGAGAGTTTTGCAAGATGGGGCGCTCAACTCGGACAAAGGAAATGATGGCATAATGGCAGCTATTAGGTTGAGCTATGAGCACCTCCCACCTGAGTTAAAACCTTGCTTCAGGTATTGTAGCATATTCCCCCAAGATTATATGTTTAAGAGGGAGAAATTGGTGGATATGTGGATATCTGTTGGTCTAATTCCTGGGGATGAGAAGGGACAGGAGGAATTAGCAAATGAATACTTTGAAACTCTTGTGCGAAAATCCTTCTTTGAACCTAAGTTCTCATATTTCAATATGCACGATCTTTTACATGATCTTGCACATGTACTTTCGAAGAATGAGTGCTTACAAGTTGTCAGTAATGATCCACTAATTCAAATTCCACAAAGCATTCGACATTTGTCCATAAAGACAAATAATATACTGGTGCTTAAAAACTTGTCCGAGCTGAAGTACCTGAGAACTCTTTTGTTAAGCTGTGATGTTGAGGATGCTGAGTCAGTGGGTGTCAATATTGACACTGCTCTGAAAGGGTTCAAAACTATCCGATACTTGAAATTATCATCTAAATGGCTTTGTGATTTTCCCAAATCTATAGGTGATCTCGTCCACCTTCGTTGTTTGGGAATAGAAAGAACAAATATATTGAAGTTATCTCCATGCATAGGCACACTTTATCATTTGCAAATCCTAGAGTCTACAATAAATCCCTCCTTGCACCCCTCAGAGCAGAGCTTTCCAGCCGACATTTGCAAGCTTTCAAAACTAAAGAGGTTAGATCTTCCCGAAGGTGCTATTTCAACCATTCCACACATTGGCAAACTGAGTTCTCTTCAAAAGCTAATAGGATATAGTGTGAAAACTGAGGTGGGATATGATATAAGTGAGCTAGAAATGATGTCAGAGCTTCATGAATTGACAATTACCAATCTTGAGAATGTGAAAAACACAGGAGAAGCTTCAAAGGCCCAGCTAAAGTCCAAGCAACTTCTTCGTCATATTGAACTGAAGTGGGATACTGGTTTTGAGAATATCCGAGGCACGAATGTGTCAGACAAGGAAGTTGCTGATTGCCTCCAGCCGCACCCGAACCTTACAGATCTGTTATTAAATGGCTATGGAGGCACAAACCTGCCAAGTTGGTTGACACCTCAATTTCTTCCCAATTTAACTGCAATCAACTTAGCCCACTGCAGCAGTTTAGAGAGGCTCCCTCCTTTTGGGCAGCTTCCATACCTGAAAATTCTCACCCTAGAAGAATTAGGGGCATTGAAGGCAATCGGCTTGGAGTTCTATGGGTCCAGCCGATCTGGTAACACTTTTCCTGCATTGGAAGTGCTCGAGCTTTTTCGCTTGATTCAGTTGGAAGAGTGGAGAGAGGATAATCAAAGTGAAAACTGCCTTCCATGTCTGAAAATACTTGAAGTATGGAATTGCCCCAGCCTGAAGAAATTGCCACCCATTCCCACTATTCTGAAAGAGCTCAAGTTGAATTTTCTAGAGATAGCTACATTTCCCGGATATGAACAGAAGAATGAGGGAAGTAGCACCAATCAAGGCCCATGGTCTCTCTCCTCATTGCTTCTTGTGGGATGCTCAAAGCTAACCTCCCTGAAATCAGGATTTTTCATGCACCCTGAACAACTTGCATCTCTTGAGGTGGTCACCATCAGGGACTGTGCCGAACTAGTTCATCTGCCATCAGATGGATTTAGAGAGCTCATCAGTCTAGAATCACTTAGGATCTACAATTGCAGGAGACTCTTTTTGCTGCCTCTGTTGCTACCCAAAAACTTCTTTCCTCGATCTGTTCAACGGCTTATTCTGAGTTCTTGTGGCGACCTTGCCGCATCTTTACCCCAATTACTACAAGACCTTTCTTTGCTTTCTTATCTAGAGCTGCAGAATTGTTATAATCTTATATCATTACCCTCGGCAAATGTGCTGCAGAGTTTAACGTCACTTAAGCTGCTAAAGATACAAAATTGTGAGAGACTGAAATCGCTGGGTGGTTTAGAAGCCATCCCATCCCTAAAGGTCTTGGTTATCAGACAATGTCCGATGCTTGTAGTGTATTAAAAAGGACCGGACCGGGCCGGACCGGGTTCAACCTGCCCGGGTTCACGGGTTGGTCGGGCACGGGTTCGAGGAGTTCACGGGTAGACGGGTAGGCGGGTACACGGGTCGAAATTTTGAAACTCTACCCTTACCCGCCCGTGGACCCTTACCCCCACGGGTTCCGGACCGGCGGGTTCACGGGTTGGTGGGACGGGTTTTTTTTGGTTTTTTTTTTTTTTTTTTCGGGTTTTTGAAAGAAAATATTTGATAACAAAGAAAAATATGTGAAATATTTGGTAACGTTTTTTTTTTTTTTTCAAACCGAATTATTTGGAATTATTTGAAATATTTAAAAACAATTTAGATTTTTTTTAAATACAAAATGATGCACGAAGCAACACGGAAATTGCAAAAACAATGGAAAAGAGGAATTTTGTTTGAGATCACACAGATTCTCAGAAATTTGATATAAACTGCTTAATAATATTAACTGCTTAATAATATTGTTTGCCCAAAAAAATCAACTTTCTGTCTTAAATATCAAACCCTAAAAAACAGAAATTACATAAAAACCCACAAAAGTCTAAAATTATAGAAAAACATCCAAAAGTCCCTTAAAACAACTTCGGATCGCGAATCAGCGATCTTGGCGAAATGGGTCTATAGACCGATTTCGGATCGTTCTTGATTGTGGATCTTTCGATCCGAATTCGGATTGAAAGTTACGCTGTTTTTGTAAAGCATATATATTGCATCACGAAATATTTGATTTTTAAAACCGGTGTAGGCGGGTAGGTTAGGCGGGCACCGGAGGTGGCGGACGGCAGGCGGGTTCACGGGTCACGGGTTCGGCGGGTTTCGGTTTCAAATACCCTTACCCGGATTTTTACCGGTCCGGTCACCCCCCGAACCCGTGCAACCCGTGCACGGCGCCGACCGGTACACGGGTCACGGGCGGACCGGACCGGGTCACGGGTTCCGGGTTTTGGTTAGAACACTAGATGCTTGCAACAAACTCATCACTGGTTCCAATTGAAGAGTTGCCAAGAAATAGACTGTCAATGGCACTTGACGCTCTAACAATAGATGAACCGGACCTTTTACTTGTAGTGCCACTGAGAAACCTACACTTGACAAAGTCATTGGAGATAATGGGCGGCCTTAGTACGATGTTGTTGTTGCTAGATCAGTGGTTTGTGCAAAATGGGGCCTCCCTCCAATCTCTCCGTCTAACGAGGGTCGGGGAAGTTCAATTTATTTTGGACTCAGTGGAGAAGTTACCGAGCTTGAGGGTTTTGGAGCTGTGGGATGGCTATTTTTTAATGAGGCTTCCTGCATTGCCGAGATCATTGGAAATTCTAAGAATTTATGGGTGCAATGAGGAATTGTATGGGAGATTGCAGGAGGGTGGTCTGGATTATGATAAAATTAGGCACCTTCATGTGAGAGTTTTGGAAGTTAAAAGTCAATCAGAAATTAGTCGGTTGTTTAGTTAGGGTTTTACATTTTGAATTCCCTAATTAGGTTTATCACTTTTTGTAAAATTTTAATGTAAATTATTTTTAGCATGGATATTTTTATTTTTCTTTGCTTAATTGATTGGTTGTTACTTGTCAAGCCACTCTACATTTCATAAGATATTAAAAATAATGGATTTAATTGAGAGAAGCTGGTCAGTGCCCTTTTTACATATTCCCCAAGAATTTCACACGAAAGTTATATTTTTGTCTTCTGTAGAGAGGTCATTTAATATTATTTGACAGCCATCATACAATTCATCTTGGCAATCACAATTTTTATATTATTTTTCAAATCGTTTAAAAAAAGTTTCAAAATTAATAAAAAAAACAGAGCTGTATAAATCAATAGATATTTGTTTTTTTCTAAATCGTGTAACTTTTCAAACGCGAACAATTTGACAAGCTGTGTCCATACAAAATAATTTGCAAAGAAAATATTTGTAAACAACGAAAAATAAAATAAATAAATATTACTTCAACAATAAAAACAACAAATAAGCAGTTAATTTTTTATTGTCTTTATAAAAAAAATGCAATAAATATTACTTCAACAATAATAAAGAGAAATTTTTTATTAATTAATTAATTTTGGAAACTATCAAGACCAGTCAAGTGATTATAGATTGTATTTTCTTTGTTAATGACATCTACATCATTCAAATGATTATAGATTGTATTTTCTTTGCTAATGACATCTATATCATTCAAATGAGTAACATCAATTTGGCTAAAAATGATATCACAATAAAAAAATCTCAATCATTTTCTCCTTATTATTTAGTGATGTTTGATATTTGTCAGCAACATCTTTTGGCATACGATTAGATACGACAGGTACATGACCAATGACCAATACCACCATAGTGATAGTACGAATTTTCTCATTTGCTATTATATCATTTTTCTCATTTTTTTTCTCATTATTTTTTTTCATTATTTTCCACTTCTGGTGGAATGATGCGTTTAAATTTTCTTTAGGAAGATTTATTAAAAAAATAATAATTTAACATCATGTAAAATTTGTGCATCATATAATTTTTCTTGAAATTTTCTTGAAGAAAATTTCAAGAATTTTTTTTGAACAAATTATATTTTTTAAAATCTTCTTTAGAAAAATGAAGTTTTTGAAAAAAAAAAATATGAATTTCACATAAATATTTGCACTATTTAATTTTTCTTCTGAAAAAATTCTTAAGATCTTAATATTTGTTTAAATCTTCTTCAGGATGATTAAATTATAGAAATTTTTTTAAAATCTTCATCCGGAAGATTGAATTATTGAGAATAAAAAATTAATATGAATTTGTTAAAATTGAATACTATGACATAATATATTTTTTAATACTATGGCTTCAGACTAATTGAATATATATCCGTTCATAAGAATATTAATGTGAATTTTAATACTATAACTTTGAGCCAATTTTTCAATAAATGTGAATTGAATTGGCTTCGTACCAATGCTATGCCATCAGTTAAATGCCAATATTATGACATCAGTTAAAATTCAATTCCTTATTAATCAATATTGACCAGAAGTGAGTTGGCTTCGGGCCAATAATATGAATTGAAAAAAAAAAATGATAAAATGGCTTTGGACCAATTGATAAAATTAGAAATTTATGATTAACATATGGCATTGAGCCATTTGGTAAAGTTGACAATTTATTATTAATGGATGGCTTCGGGCCATTTGAATAAACATAATATTAACTTTGATATATGTTATTCACATGACTTCGGACCATTACATTAATTAACATAATTTATATAAGATAGTTTCCGACCATAGTTTATGTTTAACACAAAATAATGTAAAAGAATAACATAATATAAAACAGAATATTATCATAATATATTATGAAAGACAAGTAATCTTATGTCTAGACATGCTTTTGGGTACCAAGCAATAATTAATCTTATGCTTAGACAAGCAGCATGTGGATTTCTTTCTGCTAATGTTCATCTCATATTAGTATAAAAAGCAGGGAGTCACTATCCAACTTAGATCCTACAATATGGATCAGGTCCTAGATTCAAAACCAAAATTCTTGAAATACACGAGAATTAAATTATTGAAAAAAATAATATATAAACATCATGCAAAATTTATATATCATATAATTTCTTTTGGAATTTTCTTCAGAAAAATTTTTAAATTTTTTTTTCAATAAGACCTTATTATTTTTGTATACCTTTTTCAAGAAGGTTAAATAAAAATATAAACATCGTATAAATCTTCTTTAGAAAGATTTTTTTAAATCTTCTCATATTAATTTTTATACATCATATAAATCTTTTTCAAGAAATTTTTTTGAAATATTTAAATTTTTTTTCTGAAAATCTTCTTTAGGAAGATTAAATTATTGAAAATATTGTACATCGTAAACAAAAATTAATATGAACCATATTGCACATCTTAAAATAAATATACATAAATTGATAACTTATTTCATTTAGCAATTACTTATTACAAGTATTATATGTATAAATGGAATTGAAATAAAATATAACAAAGTTACCTTGAATCTTTAACTAGTAGAGCTCTCGTACTGATAATGTGTTATAAAATAAAGATTAACAAACATAAACAAGATAGAGATAATGTAAAAGATGACAATATTTTTATTCACATATTTTTGATGTGCCAAATACAAAATTACAATGCCTCTATTTATAGGCTGCAAATTGACAATGAAAAGTCATTATAATTATAAATAAGAGAATAAATTGTAAATAGTAGTGGATATGAATTCCAATGGTAGCGGAGTAGTGCCGTAGTGGTGAAGTAAATGGGGATTAATATTAGGAGTTACAAAATGAATGACATCCATACATTTATAATATATTCATAACAAATCTATCATTATCATGACAATAAAAGTATTTTTTACTATCGGTATCATCGCATATACTCTTGTCGGCAATAGCAATTTATGTCGGTGCATTCTCGGCCATAGTCACTTTTGTCACTTTTTAACCTCGCAAATAGTAACAGATTATGATAGTCTTGTTGCCGTCATTGAAAGAAATTTCCGAAATTTTTATTAATATATAAGAAAAAAAAATATCGGCTTTGGGGAAGGTTGTACGGAGAATTTGAAAAGTAAAAAAAACATAATTGTTTATAACGTCCTCTGGATGTTATAGACCACAACGGTTTGATTAGTGAAATTAGATTACGCTAATTATCACGTTAAAAGAAGAAGAAGAAGTCTGGTCGTTATGGACGATTACGAAGTAGTTGGCTAGCTACTTCGTAATGGTTTATAACGTAGTCTGGCCATTATGGACGATTACGAAGTCTGGCCACTAATTTTTTCGACCATACCTTTTTAGAACTGAACTAAAAAAAAAGTAGTTGGCCATTATTGTCCATAATGACTGGCTACAGTATTTTTTTGTTAATTAGCGAACATTCAATCAAATTAACTTGCTATTATGGTTTATAACGTCCAGCTACAGTGTCCTTGGACGTTATAAACCATAACATTCTTCTTAGATTTTGAAATTTGCCGAAATCATTCATCATTATCGTTATTTTTATATTTCCTATTAATAAAAAAATCGGAAGAAATTTGGACAGAAAATGTTTTCTTTTGAATATTAGACATTGAAGATTTTACCTATTTTTAGTATCACGAATTACTTTTCTCCGTACACCGCCTAAACTCAAGACGATAACAGGATCCCACAAAGTCTTAAATACAGACAACGATAATATTCTTTTTCTAATTTTTCAAACGCTGTCATTATAATAAGGTTTGTCCATACATCTGTACTAGATTTTTGTAACCTTTTTTTTTTTTTTTTTTAATAAAAGTGGGGTATGCCTCACGTATTTCATTAACGATCTCACAAATATGTTCAGGTTTTTGTAAATATTACAGATAAAAAAAAGTGAGAATAATGAGGCCCCACTGACATTTCTCTCTATTTTTTTTACTGTCTTTTACTCCCCTCAAATTCAAAGTTCTCCTATTTATCGTATAATATCATCTAAATCCTCTATTACATTTTATGTGCAATATATCCTGTTAAAAGTTCTTTGTAAAGAATTATGCTCAAGACTGTAAACAAACCGAATCGAATTAGATAAAGTTTAACTTTTGTTTGTGAATATAATGAGACAAGACGAATTGAGTTTGACTTGAGCCGATGCAATCGAAAACCAAGTTAATTCGTTAACAGTTCGTTGGTGTTGTGAGCCGTACAACTACAAGAATCTACCACAGATACTACCGTCAATAATAGCAATAATTTCGGAAATAATTTTTTTATAAACTTACTCTCAAAAATAGTAATGATATTCTTACGGATAGTGACAGATTCTTCTACCACGCATAGACCAAAAATCTTTACTTATTTGATATTGTGAGTCACTTATATATAGACCATGAGCTGCAAGTTTTATACTACAACATGCTGCAAGTTTTCTTGGTGGGCACAAGAAAAGAAAGCGAAAAAGTTCAGAAGATAACTTCATATTCTTATTATAACGATCTAAGGAACGATCGATCTTATATGAAGCTACAATATTTTTTGTCAATCCTAGTTCTGCTGCATAATTATCAAAATCTAGTGGGCCCATAGTGACAAATGGATTATTCGGATTCAGTTCAGCGAGATAAAAAATTCGTGATTCGGTAATAATTTGAGAGTATAATTTAGGAATGATTCGATATTTTTATTCAGATCAGAAATTTTAGTTTTGTAAGGGAGCAAAAAAAAATTGTGGGAAAAATTCGTAAAATTCACGAATTATTCAGTCAAAATTCGGTCAACCAAATAATTCGGCGTTCAGTTCGGCATCACAAAAAAAACGAATTTTGTGCAAATAATTCGCGCATGCTGTTACTATGGTGGGCCCACTGGTAATTAACTCGTTACATAATATATTTCAGAAAATTAGTAAGGAAATTAATCCCAGTGTATCTATTTTTCCATTAAAAGAGAATCTTTTGCTTTAGAATTATTTTGGATGTATATGTCTGCGTGTTGTCCCCATTTTCTCTTTAATTTCACTCTCTAGATGGTGATAGCACCATGATGGAAGCTGCTACTGAGTCTTCTACGGTTCTACCGAGAGTGAGAAGTAGTACGTGAAATCATTGAAAAACTAGTTGTATATCGATTAGTGGCCAAACCGTGTATAAATTAATGTTGGACTCGAGATCATTTATGCATAGCTTTTAGTCCAAAAAAATTTAATAATATCCTAAAAGTTATGAAAAAAATTGTCAAAATACTGTAAACGAATAAAAAATATGGGGAATTTTTTTTCTTGTTAAAAATGGATTTAATTTTTTTTTTTATCTAAATTTAAAATTATCTATTGAATAAATTTAATAATTCCAGATTTTGGAAAAAATGGAAAATTATTTTAAAAAGGGATAATTGATCGGAATTTTTTTTGTTATATTTGACTTCTTTTTTTAACAAATTAATTAGCTCGACGATATAAAGATGCATTAACTCAAAAGATTTCCTTTTGAGTTAATGCAGAGGACACGTGTTCCATCTCAAGCAGCATAGCTTTTCCGTCCAAAAAAATTGAAAATATCCTAAAAGTTATGAAAAGATTTGTCAAAATATTGTAAACGAATAAAAAATATGGGGAGTTTTTTTTGTCATGTTAAAAATGGATTTTAAATATCTTTTTGTCTAAATTTAAAATTGTTGATTGAATAAATTTAATAATTCTAGATTAGAAAAAAAAATGGAAAATTATTTTTAAATGGGAAAAATGTTCGAAATTTTTTCGTTATATTTAACTCTCTTTTTTTAACAAATTTGGAACTTTTTTTTAGCCAAAAAATTTGAAACTTTGCAATTATACGAAAAAATGTATATAAATTTTGATGGTGCTTAAAAAATTATGATATTTTTTTTTGGTTGAAATAATGGTTTGATATTCATGACATGGGTGTTTTGTCACGTACTGTGACATATCATGTGTCGTGTCATGTCGTGAAATGTTAAGACAATTTTGCGTGATGTCCGTGTACTGTTAATTTTTTTGTCAAAAATAAGCATGTCACGTGAAACAGTTCATCATAGCATGTTGCGGCATATCGAGAGGTGTCCCTGACATGCCATTTTTCATTTTCTAATTTATTTCGTTTAAGAAGAAGACTAGAAATTTAGAACCAAAATATATCTTAACATCAAAACATGCAATATTTTTTAGATATAATTAATTTTATAGTCGAAAGATGATGGCTATTTATTAGAAGTTTCTAGGATGTGAACTAATGAAGACTATATTATAAATAATTGTGGATTGATTATTGAGTTCACTAAAAGTTTTAGCCATGATGTGATTTATTTGTTCATTCTTGGCATAGGAGCTAGACTGACCTTCTATTTTTTCTTTTTTTCTCAATAGAAACGCTTTCCGTGAAACATGACCTTCTCTGTTTATCTAATTGTGGACTTAGGAGTAGGTTCGATGTCCATCGGACCTACTTTATTCGATGGGTTCAATCACTGTTCAATTTATTTTAAAATTCATGTACAATGCTTTAAATTCCGTACGTGGTTGTTTTGATTTTCGTGTGCACAAATCTTGTCGAACCCAAAAGTAGATCCGATAGCCATAGGACCTACTCTGTTCTCCAAATTGTGAGCACCAACTTGTTTGTTTCATAGCTTCCTCCTTAGAATTAGTTCTCCTCATTTCACTTTGACCTAAATTATAATTAAAAAATGAAATTATTTAATTTAGAAAAAAATAATTATTTAATTATAATTAAAAAAATGAAATTATTTAATTTAGAAAAATAATTGGTGAAGAGGGATGATTAAAATTGAAATGTTACGTAGAAATTTGAATTAAATAATTAATCAACACTTTATTCACATTTTTGACAAAAACCATAATTAATTTGGTGTTAAATATATATCACCTGCTTGAAGACCATAAAGAAAGTTGTGACTCCAGGATGCACCAAATTATTACATTGGGTCACAGTTATTGTCTTGATTTTCCTCTAATATTTTTAATTTTTTCTAGATGAAATTAAAATCAAATCTTTCCGACTTTAAATTCCTTAAAATATTATCACTTTAGTCACTAAATGAAAAGCTTGTTCTTTGACATATTCATTTGTTGGAACTTTGTTGGAAAACAATAATTGTAAAATGATTGTAGTGCTTGCAACATAAATTTAAATAAGCACACTATATATTAAGTTGAATAACAATATATATATAGTAGGTTAGTCACAAAAATTATGCTCCACAATTGATATAACATCTAAATCTTATGCTCAGCTGAAATTTAATTGATGCATGCAACGCCAACCGTTGGTAATGACTAATTCAGTTCCTTCTTTTTCTTATTTGAAAAAAAAAAAGAATCTCTTTCCACTCTCGGAGATTCTACAATATTATCTTAAATAAGTATAATTGTACAAATATGTGTTTTCAGTTTTATTTGTTTAAATTTGTATGATTTTTTTATTTGTTTAAAATTTCCCTCCAAATTCAGTCAGTTTGACAATTTATGAATTCTAGAATTTTCTTAAAAAATAATTGTACACCGTGACTTCATTCATCATATTTGTCCCACGAAATTGAAATTGTAATAACAACTTGCATGTCCCACAAAATTGATGTTGTTTTTTTAAGTTGTAATTCATACGACGAACCAAATTAGAATTACATTAATAAGAGTTTGCAACTTCTGGGAAGTTTCAGCATGGTAGAATATAAAGTTATTAGACTGAGATGTTGAAATCCCATCCGTCAACAGAAAAATAAAATTAGATAACTAACCATACGCGACTTATACAGTGATTAGGTAATTGCTAGGTGCTTACCAGCAGGTTGCCTCCTAACTCGAACTCCCTGAAAGCCAACAATTAAATCACATTCTCTATATTACCTGAAAAGGATATCTTTTACAATTAATGAATCCGGACCGTTCATTTTAACTTTGACACAAATCTCAAATTCCAATAATACTGTCCCTCTACGCTTGCCTGAATTCCAAACTGGTTTTGAGATTTAATCTCAAACCGTAAAGTGAGTTGGATCCTCTACATATTTGGGAGGAGCTGGATCCGAAAGCCAATGGAATCAACATTTCAAGAAGAAAAAAATGTAGCATGGTATTTCAAAAATTCAATTTTAATTTTTTATTCTCATTAATTATATATTTTTATTTTATTTCAAAGATTCAATACCTTAAAATTGAATATCAATATTGTAAACATTATGAAGTAAATAAAAATAATTACAATATACAAATATTTATTAACATTATTAAAAATACTAATACAATAAAATAAAAAATAAAAAAATATTTTCACTAAAATATTT